>CM056203.1:43242863-44442863 GCA_029692085.1 Gymnothorax javanicus
GCATACTAAACGTTGAAGGTCTCCATGCCCGAACTCCAAGACATACACCACAACTGATCCAAAAGCACAAGCCCCAATATGTTCAAAACCATATGAATAAGCCACAGAAGTTTTGGGATACTGTTCTGTGGAGCGCTGAAACAAAACTGGGATATTTCGGGCTTATGAATCAGTGATATGTCTGCAGAAGGAATAAAGAAGCATTTGCTGAAAAGTACACCCTGCCTACAGAGAAGAATTGTGGGGGCGTTTTGGTGCTCTGCAGCTGCCTTGCTTCCTCTGGCACTGGAAGCCTGCAAAGTGTGGAGGACAAGCTGGATTCAGTCAAGTACCAGGATATCCAAGGAGAAAATGTCATGCCGTCTGTGGGGAAGCTGACGATTGGGCATCATTGGACCTCCCAACAGGACAATGATCCTAAGCATACCTCAACATCCACCAAGGCTTGGTTTCAGAAGAAGTGTGGGAAGATTCTAGAGTGCCCATCGCAGTCGCCTCACTTGAACCCCAGAAAAAAATCTTTGGTAGGATTTGAAGAAGACAGTTGCAGCATGCAAACCCTTGAATATTAGTGAACTGGAGGCCATTGTTCATGAGGACTGGGCAAATATTCCTTTGGGAATGCTGCCAAAAGCTGGTGTCTGCCTATGCATCACATTTCCAGCAGGTCAAAGCAGCAAAAGGGTGCTCTACTAAGTATTAAAGATGCTTGTCATGAGGGGGTTGAATAATTTTGAGCCTGCAGTAGTCATTAGAAGTGGCATTTTGTGTTGAATTTGGAGAAGCCACTTGTAATATTTGTTGTGTTGAGCCATTTAAATTGTTCTTGTTTGATTTGTTCATTGCAATCAATCAATCAGTCAATCAATCAATTAATCAATCAAAAACCTTTATTGCAGGGAAGTCCCACTGAGACAGAGGTCTCTTTTGCAGGGGAGCCCTGATTACAATAAAACTATTACAATGGAAGCGCACATAAAAATACACAAAAGTCACAAACAACAATTTCCAATTAAAGGAATAAAAAGTTTTAAACTTGTAAATAAAACATAATAAAAATGAAAAAAAAAAAATATATATATACATTGCCCGTCCAAAAAAAAAGTCACAGTTTGGAAATAACTGAAGAAATTCTATAATTGGATCATTATTGTGGTTATTAATATGTTTCACCTGGCAATAATCATTTTAACCCTGACTGATGAAGCACGTTGCCACTCATTTCTGAAAAAATCACGTCGGAAGACACATCCCTTGATGGTGGAAAAGGTGTTACAGTATTTCAGAACGGGCAAGTTATTGGCCTGTATCTAGCAAAGAAAACCATGAATGAGAAAAACAAAGTATGAGGAATCATTTTCACAAACAAATTTGCCACCACAAAGTCCTGACCTTAAACACATTAAAAGTTATTGGGATGTGCTCAAGAAAGACCACCTTGTGGTTCAACCATTTTGTCGAGAAGACAAGATCTCGGCCAAAAATTATGGCATTTCTGATCAAAAATAAATGTTCTGGCATTGCATATGGTTATCAAAACAATGACAAGATGAATTTGCACTGTAATCAAAGCTACAGGGGTTCCAACTAAATATTTGAGTGTGCGACTTTTTTTTTGGACGGGCTGTGTGTGTGTGTGTGCGTGTGTGTGTATATATATATATATATATATATATATATATATATATACACATACACACACAAACACACACATAAGAACACAGGGCAGAGAAAAATAAATGATCAAATCCTACCATAAACTAAAAGCAAATACATTGAACAAAAATATAAACGCCCCATGTCAAATTTTTGAGTTTTTATTAGCAAAAAACTGGAACCGGAATTCATCCGTGAACAGCTCTCTTCTCCAGCGTGCCAAGGGCCATCGAACGTGCGCGTTTGCCCATGCGAGTCGGTTCCGACGCCGGACAGCGGTGAGATCCAGACCACGGTGAGGACGCCGAGCGTGCAAGTTGGCTCCTCGCAGGCGGTTACGGACTGTCTGTGGCGTGATGCGTCTGTTGTGCAGACCAACGGTCTCCGCGGCGCTGCGTGTCGCTGATCTGAGCCGATCCCGCAGGTGGACGAGCCGGATGTAGCGATCTTGTGCTGGTGTGGTCACATGTGGCCGACGTGGATGAGGTCGATTTGCAGTACTGCCCGTCTGTCGGAAACAAACTCTCAAATGGCGCATTGTCCGATAGTTAACATTCAAGCTGCACAGCGACCACTCTGGTGGACATCCCTGCATCCAGCATGCCAATGGCACGTTCCCGCATGACCTGAGACATCTGAGGCATGATGACTTTTGACAAAATTTGACATTTTGGGGTGGCCTTTTATTGTCCGCAGTATAAGGAGTGTCTGGGTTCTGCTTATTCTGTCTGATCACCGTCTGTAAATGCCACACCCATGTACTGAGTGAAATCACTGCATCACTGAGCAAATGCTCACTGACAGAGAGATGGATTAAAAAAATGGTACACAAATCAAGAGAAATATCCCTATTGTACAAGTAAAAGTCAGCATACGCTCACTTAGAGTAGTTAACTCCATGTGGCATCAATATTTGACATGGGGCCTTTATATTTTTGTTCAGTGTACATCTGGCCTCCAGAAGCAATATATCCAACATTAATTTCTTGAAAGACACGAAGGGGATAAGGCTGTCTAACTTCAAGGTATCCTGGAAATTATTCCACATACAAGGAGCGAATGCACTAAAAGAGGTACCGCCCAAATTTGTTCTTGTCCTGGAAGCCTCTAACAAAAACCATTCTTGTGATCTGGTAGGCTGACTTCTGCTTTTGATGGATAAGAGCTTAGGGAGATATGAGGGAAGTTTGCCTAGCAAAGCTTTATAAATAAATAAAATACAGCATAGCTTCCTTCTAAAATGAAGGGAAAACCACCCCACAGAATTATATAAAGCACAGTGACGGGTTCGGAAACCATCATCTGTGATGAAGCGCAATGCACTATGATAGATTGCATCCAAGGATCTTAAGGTACTAATAGAGGCATGCCTGTAAAGGACATCTCTGTAATCAAATATGGGTAATATTGTTGCCTCGACAATCCTCTTCCTATTATCCAAAGAAAAACAGGACCTGTTTCTGTAAAGAAACCCGATTTTCATTCTAAGTTTCTTGGACAGATGCGTCTTAAAAGAGAAGTCATAATCCAACCAGATACCCAGATATTTGTAAGACTGAACCTGCTCAATTTGCGCACCAGTCACTGAGAAAAAGGAGTCACCTGGCAAAATTGCATACTGTGCAGAAAAGATCATGAACTTTGTTTTATCAGTATTTAAAACCAGTTGAGGATCAGCTAAAGCATGCTGTAAAACGGGAAAATAAGATTGTAAATATGTGAGGGCCTGTAAGCATGTTGGAGCAGAGGAATAAAGCACTGTGTCGTCAGCATAAAAATGAACCTTGCAATTTGTTACATTACGAGCAATGTCATTTATATAAATTGTGAATTAAATTGGAACAAGAATGGAACCTTGGAGTACACCTTTTGTCACCTTTAAAAATTGAGACTGCGAATCCCCAGAAATAACAGCTCGTGTTCTATTTGAGAGGTAGTCCTGGAACCATGAGCATGCTCTATAACCAAGACCAATGGAGGACAACTTATTTAATAAGATAATATGGTCTACTGTGTCAAACGCTTTTGCCAAATCGATAAATAGGACAAACAGCTGAAAGTTTGTAAATTTTGCCAGAAAACCTAATTTGCAAAGGGGGTTGAATAATTTTTATTGCAACTGTATATAAATATTTCAGTTTTGTTATGACAGAACATATGCTCAAAAAACTTTATTTTATTTTGCATTTATTAATTCTGCCACTTTCACATTGTAGGCTGATAACATAACATTACTAGTGGTGAGAACAGGCCGTTAAACCCAACTAGGCTCGCCAGTTTCTTTTTACTGTTGTGAAAATATCACTTCAGATACTCAATGATTTGATGGCATCTAGTTTTAAGTCAAGCCTGCTCTTGAAAATTCCCAAGGTTTCTGCCTCAACAATATGGTCAGGCAAGCTATTCCACATTGAAATTATTCTCTGGGTGAAAAAATGTTTCCTAATATCAGTGATAAATTTACCCTAGGTCAACTTCCATTTGAAGAGTTGGAATGCAAAACCCACAAAGTCCACTCAACCGTTTTGTTTTAAATTGAGTTTTTTTTCTCAGCATAATAAGCTGAGTTAAAAAAACTCAATTTAAAACAAAACAGGTTGAGTGGACTTTATGGGTTTTGCATTCCAACTCTTCATTTGTAACCCCGAGTTCTACTAGCAAAACTTGGCTGAAGGAATTCTACATAATTCACTTTGTTAATCCCTTAAACATATTTAAAGACCTCAATCAGATCACCCCTAAGTCTCCTTTTCCTAAGACTAAAGAGATTAAGGATCTTCAGCCTCTTCTCATAGCTTTCATCTTTTATACCTGCAATTAGCTCTTCTCTGAACTTTTTCTAAAGCCTCTATATCTTTCTTAAAGTATGGTCCCCAGAACTGTACACAATACTCCAGATGTGGTCTGACGAATGTGTTGTACAAGAGAGGTATGACCTCCTTGGATTTATACTCAATACTTTTGGCTATATATCCCAGCATCCGATTGGCCTTTTTCACTGCTACAGCACGATAGCCAGAACCTGAGAAGGTTTGGTCAACAATCTCTCCCAGATCTTTTTCATGTGGAGCACATTCCAGTTTTAAACCTCCCATGAAGTAATCCTGTCTAATGTTTTTATTACCTACATGTAAAACTTTACATTTTGCTACATTAAATTTCATTTGCCACATTTCTGCCCAATTCTACATTCTATCCAAATCATCCTTAATCACTTTAGTGGACTCTAAGCTATTTGCCAAACCTCCCACTTTAGTATCATCTGCAAATTTAACTAATTTGCTCT
The DNA here is from genome assembly GCA_029692085.1 of Gymnothorax javanicus. Lineage (NCBI taxonomy): Eukaryota > Metazoa > Chordata > Actinopteri > Anguilliformes > Muraenidae > Gymnothorax > Gymnothorax javanicus. The sequence continues at coordinate 43,247,806 of CM056203.1, forward strand.
CAATATTCCTATCAAGGTCATTAATGTAGATGAGGAACAGCAGGGGTCCCAACACCGATCCCTGAGGGACGCCACTCCCCACCATACCTAGCTAAGATGTGATTCCACTGACCACCACTCTTTGTGTTCTGTCCTGTAACCAGCTTTGTATCCACTCCAGAATACCTCCAGTAGCCCCAATGGAGCTTTTTTTTTTTTTAAAAATGAGTCTCTTATGCAGTACTGTATCAAATGCTTTCTGAAAATCCAGGTATATGATGTCATAAGCCCTGCTCTGGTCATAAGTCTTGGTGGTCTCTTCAAAGAATTCCAGAGGGGTTGTCAGGCATGACCTTCCCTTACAGAAATCATGTTGGCTATCCCTCAAGATATTATTACGTTCAAGAAATAATTCCAGCTCGTCTTTTATGATAGATTCCAGTATTTTGCATGCAATGCAAGTTAAACTGACTGGCCTGTAATTTCCTAGCTCAGTACGGAACACTTTCTTATATATTGGTATTATATTGCCCTGCTTCCAATCATTTGGTATTTCTCCAGTTTCTAAAGACCGACTGAAGACAGTGGAGAGCGGTTTAAAGATGATCTCACCAACTTTCCTGAGCACTCGAGGATAGAAGCCATCAGGACCTGCCGCCTTATCTGCCTTTAGTTTATGCAACTTGTCTAATACTTCATTATCCCTAACCTCAATTTCCGCTAAATAAACATGAGCATTGGACATGCCCTCTGGCCTAATAAAAATCCGCTCAGAGGTAAAATTCTCAACACAGTAACCATTTAAGGTATCAGCAATATCCTTATTATCATATAGCAGCGATCCAACTTTAGTCTTTATGCACTTAACCTCCTCTTTGATTTTCCTTTTTCTACAACAGTACTGAAAGAAGCGCATAGGATTAGTTTTTGCCTCTTCTGCAATTTGCCTTCCATACAGTCTTCTAGCATTTCTTAGCTCTTTTTTGACCACAGCCCGCATTTTTATGTACATCTTAAAAAGTTTCCTCTTTCCCCTCAAACTCCTATGAATAGCTGTGGTCATCCACTGAGGATTCTGCTTTTTCAACTTACTTTTGGACACCTTTGGAAGGAATTCGCATTGTGAATCAAGTAAAACCCCCTAAAATCTTTCCCAAATCTCATTTACAGACTCACAGTCCAGGAGTGTCTCCCATTTTATTTCGCTTAGATATGAGCGCATCCTGTCAAAGTTTGCTTGCCTAAAATTGAAAATTTTGGCTTTTGAAGACACCTTTTTAACTTCCCATGAAACATTAAAATGAACAGTAGAATGATCACTAGTCCTAAGTGCAGGGCTCGAAACTAACGGTGTCCCGATGTCCCAGGGCCTATAAAAATTGCTGCTGGGACATAAAAATTATATGACCGAGACAGTTCCGGGACAGTGTAAAAAAAAAAATTTAAAAAAAATGTCAGAGCAATTTCGAAATCGATGTTAGAATGGGTATCTATGTGTCACTTTTGTTTTTTGAATAATTTCAATAAAAACTTAGGAATCGCAAAAATACTGTGGCATTTGTAGCGCCTGATCAGGCTTCTCTCGCGTGCGTGCCCACACACAGGGAACCCCTTTTTGGGCCCACCCTCTCCTTCTCCACTGTCGCCTTGCCTCAACTTGCCAGCATCATTCATCGATGCCGAAGGATAACGCATCCAATCGGCTATTTGAATTGTCACCTCTTTAGAGCAAAGAATTTCAATAACATTTTGAAATTCATGCTTTTTCCAAATCATTACATTTCGAAGTGACATTGACGTTCCGTTTAATCGTTTCAACAATCACATAAAACTCACTCAACTGAACTCACTGCTTGACAGTCACGTCGGACAACGCCGCTACTCGACACCACCACCTCATCCAGAACGAACATAGCAATGCTGAAATGGTTGGGAAAAAAAAAAAACCGATGCAAGCTCTTCCAGTGCCTCTCCAGTTTAAGAAGGATGCGGTATTTCACTTCGGGACTCCGAAGACAACTTTTCATCTGCCTCTGTCCCTGTGGTAAGTTAGTTTGTTTAAGTAGACTATAGGCTAGCTTGACGGTTGATTACAGTGGGTTGACCGGGTCCGCAATTTGACCGATTCCGCAATTTGCAGAAATCAAACTTTATTTGCGGGAAAACGACTTCGCTGTCAGCCTTGAGTTTGACACTGCTGGAACGGTAAATTATTGTGGATTTAACTTTTAACTATCGTTTCGAGATATTCGGCTTGATAGAGAAATAAATGCCCGATAACTGTTGCTTGCCGTTGCAGCTGTACCAAATCAACGCTTGCGATAAGGCGCACTGTGCAGCGTGTGCCCGTTAGACACGTGTATTCCCGGGAATCATCACGTTATTAGTGCCATTATGATCGGAAATGATCATTTATTTGACCATGTAAATCCCAATTTTGTACTCTTGATACTTTTGCATCAACACCCATTAGAGTGACCGCTTGTCGTTTGACTAGTTCCGCAAACGCCATTTTGTAGGTTGTCAAACTTGTAATTTATGAGACATGTTTATTCTTGTTTATTTTTCTGAAAGAATTTTATAAAAGTTTAATGTAGTCAATGTGAAATAAAACATCTTTTCCCCTGCCATAACTGTTTTTCTGTGGCTCAACGGGTTGATCATTACTCATGTCCTGTGTTAATCTGAACTTGTAGTCTCATCCTGATAATTTTAATGTATACTGGTATGTACGACTTGAATTGGAAAGAATAGAAAGAATCATCCATCGTCGCTGATAGCCATAGACGGAATAAGAGACGTCGGGCCCCTGGGCACAGACATGTGAAAGCCCCCCACTCCACTCCGGCTGCCCGCGCAGGGAAAGTTGTGTACAAGTAATGGCAACCAAGTTAAAAATCACCACAACATCTTCCCAATCTAATGTGAATATCGCCAAATTTACTGCCACACAAGAAAACTCTGAACTATTTATACATTAAAATTCTGGCATTTATTTATTGTCCACAATATTTACTTTAATTTTTTCAGTTTTATTAATCATTTTCACTGTCACATGTAACATTCGCAAATGAACATTTCAGTTACAGTACCGATCGATTTTGCCACCTTCGGGTTGACATTTCACGCCGTAAAAAAATAACAAATTAAACCACTCTCAACTACAAATGAGATAAAGTTAAGCCATTTCGATTATTAACAAAAACAAAGCCTAAAAACAATTTACAGCAAGACTGTGTCTATGAGTTTAAATTAACCATTAAATCATCTTACTTTGACCAACTTAACCAAGGCATTTTCTCCTGGTTTTGCGCTGTGCGAAATCATCCACGATATCGTCAAAGTCCAGGCCATTAGTCAGTTCGCTCTCAGTTGCCGTGAGAGAAAGCAATTTCAGACATTTTTGTGTCATCTTCGTCCTCAGCTCATTTTTAATTCTGGATAGCAGAGAGAATGACCGCTCACCTTCGCAATTACTGACGGGCTGAGTAAGAAACAGCCTTATCTAAAAAAAGATGCTTCCTTGGTTTCTTTTTCTTTTTTTTAGCTTTCTTTTGGCTGCTCTGCTTACCGTCCACCGATGCTGCATTTTGAATTTATGTACGTTTCGCGCTTGTTAAAGGATTTCACATTTTAACAGATAGACCTTCTCGTCACCCCACTCTCTCCAGTGCAAACTTTAATAGCGTCCTCTATCGACCAGTTTCTTTATTCATTAATCGAACGGGAATGTGGGCCCCCATAAAATAGGCCTATGCAAAATATATTTCTTATATTCTTGTAAGAAATCTCACTTGTCCCAGTCAAGGGCTAACACTGAAACATACTTAACCCCTTATATCCGGCCTTTGCCCTTAAGTTTTCCCTTAAAAGGATTTAACATAAGATAACACATTTTTTCCTATTGGAGGACAATGACGCACAAATATTCCGTATCTGCTGGTCTCAGCACTTCACTGAAGCTGCATTGCACTTATATTGAAAAAAAATATTCAAACCCAGGGCTCCATGTTTGTATGGTCACAGCATTACTTCAAATGGAAATATGTATATCAAGTACATATTTTATACACATTTCCCTGTTATTCACATGGACATATTTGAGATTGTCAGAAACCTTTGGATCTCCACTAGAATTTAAAATGGGCCTGAAGTTTCACAAGTTTGAATATAGCCGCTGCATTTGATGGACTCCAATTGGGGGCCTCTCGGGCTAAAAAGGTTAAAGGAGCCTATAATGAAGTGATACCAAGGCGATAAACACCCATTTAAAATGCAACATGATGGTTTGTTTCTTGTAATGTCTTCAAAGTGAATTTTTAGGCTATTCCTTCAGTTTGCCAGAAGGACTTTTGTTATTGACAGGAACGATTAGGCCCTTTGACTATGCAACAAGAAATACGAAGTGAATAGCGGTGACTTTGCGCTATTGTGACCTTGGGCTCCTGGGCCTGGGCCCCGTAGGCCCGTTCATTAATCCATCCCTGCTGATAGCAGTTGAATATCGATGGATGTACAAATCGTCTTGAACTGAGGCCAGCGCACGTGGATTCCAGCTGACACAATGTCAACACACGGAACAATTATCCATAATTTTGACCAATTATTATGGTATACCCTGCAGAGTACTGCTGGCTAAAATTGGCGGAAAATACATGTGTCTGTTCCTTTGTGGCCAGGGGCAAGCAATTATGCCAATAAACAAAGAATATCATAAGTTTGGCCTGACAAAGGGCGCTGTTTGCGAAACTGGAAATTATTTGCGGAACCAGTCAAAGGACGTGCCACTGAAAAATGACTGTGCAAGGCTTTATTCCTAATGACTGAAGAAAACTAAATGATCCACAAAGTGCGTGAGTAATTTCTGCAAATTCGTGTACAGATAACTTTCCAACACCGAATGCTGTATCGATACCAGATGCTTCAGACAAATTCCATTTGCGGAACCGGTCAACGTACTGTACATTTTATTTAAGACGCAACCCAACTCAACATCGAGGCTACGATTTCAAAACGGTAAATCAGCCTTTTTCGTATTCTCCGCGCATGAACGTGTTTAATGTGCTTTGTAGGCGAACATGAAGATCAAGTTGTATTTGTCCGCTATTGGTAATGCGAACTGAGTTATTTAAGATGGTTAATTAGATCATTTGAGACTGTATTAAAAGGAGCATTTCCATTTCATCGGGAGTATTCCTACTGCAGCTTGCAGGTTTAACGCAAACTTTGACCGCCGGCGTCTCCAAAAAAGCGAGAACCACAGATGCTCTTGTCACCGAAGCCAGTCTGACTAGCCTAATCCATAAGAAAGCATAGAGCTAACAAACCCAATAAAATTTGCCATTTTTTGCTCATCTCGTTTATGAGAGGAATGGGATTGCACCATATCAAACTTAACATCGCGGAACATTCTCTGGGCATGTATGGCATTTTCAACACAATTTAATTGTTTAAGTGCTGGCGCATTAAAACCGAAGGCTGAATGGTCGAGATGGGTGAATGCCGTTTATGTTCACGCAACTTTGCAACTCGTACGTTGCGACAGTTATATGCAATAAAAATGCATTAAATTCTTGCCTCATACAGGGGGCACAAAGTAAATTGAAGGCAAATGAATTACAAAATTCGTTAATAATAATCATTAAATGTACACAAAAAAGTTGACATGGACTTGCTGTTGCATTTTTCTGTTAATATGTGGATATTTGGGGAAAAATACTTCGGGACACTGTTGGTTACATCTGGGACATACAGAGTAGGATTCGGGACCATTTCGGGACACTAAAGAAAAAAGTTAATTTCGAGCCCTGCCTAAGTGGCTCCAGTACCTCAACACTGCTAATTCTATCAGGGTCATTACAGAGCACTAAATCTAAAATTGCCTTCTCTCTTGTAGGTTTATTAACATACAGCACCAAAAAATTGCCATTTATAACATCTACAAATTCTTCCCTCCCTTTACCCTGTCCTTTCACCATTTCCCAGTCGATACCAGGATAATTGAAGTCTCCCATAATAATAGCCCCTGCTCCTCTACAAGCTTGCCTAATCCTCTTAAAGAGCATTTCATTGACAGTACTGTCCAAAGCTGGCGGTCGATAACATATTCCTCTGTTTAAACCTGTCTCGTGTTTGCCAATGAGCCTGACCCAGATATCTTCACAGGGGAAGAAATGTTCAATTTCAGGAATTTCCTGCACATTAATGTTTTCGTTCACATAGAGTGCTACACCCCCTCCTCGCCTATTACATGTATCCTTCCTTAAGAGCTTATAACCTTCTATATTATATTCATCTCCATCCTCTTCACAAAGCCATGTCTCTGTAATCCCGACTATGTCATAGCCCTCGCTAATCATAACAGCCTCAAGTTCCGGAAATATATTTTTTATTCTTCTAGCATTTAAATAAAAACATTTCAGGGTATTACGAATGTACTTCTCCTTTGACTTACCAGACGCCGGCTGCTTCAAGCCCCTCACTACGCTTTGTTGCTTTAAAAATAGGCCTATAGCATCAATAGTGCATGTAGCGCAGTAGCTTCCATCAGGGAAGTCTGCATTTCCCCACTTATAACACTCTCTAACCTCCCTGCCCCCAAAGTCCTTAGTTTAAATAACCCTGTGCTACCCGAAACATACGCTGCCCCAGTGGAAAGGTACCCCTCCAGTTCAGGTGTAGCCTGCCCGGCTTATACAGGTCAACCCTGTCCCAGAAGAAGTTCCAGTGCCCCATAAACCTGTACCCCTCTTTCCTTCACCAGGTTCGTAGCCACATGTTAAACCTCCAGATAAAATTCTGCTTCCCTCTGCTTGCATGTGGTACCAGTAGAATCTCGGAGAAAACTACTGTGGAGGATCTGCTCCTATGCTTTTCAGCTAATTCCACAAATTTATCTTGCAGAACCTCAAACCTACCCTTACCTATGTCATTTGTCCCAACATGGATCATGACCACTGGATCCCTCCCCGCTCTGGCCAGGAGCTTGTCTGCACGATCCAAGAGGTCTCCTACCTGGGCACCAGGCAGGCAACACACCGTACGAAACTCCTTGTCGCGCAAACAGACTAAGCTGTCTATTCCTCTAATAATGGAGTCCCCCACTATCACTAACTCCCATTTCTGAGGGGAAGAGGCCAACGGGGTGCCAATCCCCCCACTCTCAGGGTCAGAGGCCAAGTCGAGTTCCTGCAAGGGCCGGCTTATGCCTGCCTATCATTTCCTAGGAAGCACAATTCAATATCACAGTGTTTTTATTGACCAGGAGGGGTCTCTAGAGTGAATTCGAAGCCTCAAGAAATGAACTCCACCACAACACGTCTGGCTAGAAAGCTTCAACACCTCATGAAGCTTAATCTCACCAGTATTAGCTAATCGGTGCCCTTCTGCATTTTTGTTTGTACCCATCTGAGGGCTTTTGCTACCACGTGACACTGCGCTACAGCGGAAGAGATGAAAAAGCTAATCGTCCCCATAGGCCAATATGTGTGAGAGGGGGAGGGTCCGGGAGTGAGAGGTTAGCTGTGATTACTTCACTCAATTAGTCATCGACACTTGTTGGGTCGCGTTTATTACCAAATGATTCATCAGTAATACAGTTAAAATGGGCGAAAATGTGACTAATTGTGTTGCAGGTCGATTTAAGGTGTGCCCCTAAATTTTCTGCTGGTGCTCTTAAAATTTCAGTAAGGGGCTACAGTGCTCCTAGTAAAAAAAGTTAGTCTGGAGCCCTGGAAAAACAGGGAACAGAAAAAAAACAGCGAAAAACTGAGGGAACAGTGCAAAAACCTGAGGGAAAAACTGACAGCACAGAGAAAAACTGGGAAAGCTGAGGGAAAAGCTGTGGTATCAATGGGGAAAACTGAGGGAAAATGGATGGAAAAACTGAGGGAGCAGTGAGAAAAACTGAGGGAAAACGGAGAGAAAAATAGCGCGCTGTTGCGAACGGGACCCCTCAGCCTTGCGCTTGCCCTGCCATAGCGGCCATATTGATTATCGCAGCTGGACAGAAATCGATAGGGAGCTTCCTCTAACCACACCCAACATACCACCAGAAAATTAGAGCATTTGGCCAAGGCGTTTTTCAGCTATCGTCCAGAAAGGAGAAGTTAACGGACGGACGGACAGGCAGGCAGGCAGACGGACGGACGGACGGACGCCGCTCGCCACGACAATACCCTTCCACGACTTTCGTCGGCTGAGGGCTAAAAACTGAGGGCACAATGAAAAAAACTAAGACTTGAGGGAAAAACCAAGGGAAAAACTGAGGGAACAGTAGAAAATTGACGGACGACAACGGACGCCAAACCACGACAATAGCTTAACGGCTCATAGGGCCGGTAAGCTAAAAACTGAGGGAAATACTGAAGAAACAGTGAGAAAAACAGGGAAAACTGAGGGGAAAAACTGAGGGAAAAACAGGGAAAACTAAGGGAAAACAGGGAAAAACGGAACAGCAGGGAAAACTGAGGGAATAGTGAGACACACTGAGGTTAAACTAAGGGAAAAACTGAGGGGAAAAACAGGGGACAGTAGGAGAAACTGAGGGAACAGTAGGAAAAACTGAGCAAATACTGGGAAAAACTGAGGGAAAAACTAGGGGAAGAGAGGGAAAAATGTGGGTAAACTGTGGGAAAACTGAGGGAAACACTGCAATGGGAAAAACAGTGTGTTTTTAACAGTGTGACCATGTAGGCTTCTTCACAGCGAGAGACAGAGTGAGGGCAATGTTTCAGCAGGTGCCAGAGAGGTTTCAGAGCAGGTGAGATAGTAATGCTGTTGCAAGAACTCATGCATGAATGCATAAAGTCAATACAGTTTACCCAAACTTGATTTTTTTCCTTTTTCATTAGTTAGACCAATATAGTGTAAAGTTAAAATTCATTTACGATTACTTAGTAGAGATTTATTGTTTGCATGACACAATGTGTGTCTGTGACACGTTTCTTGTTTTGTCTGTGTCAGGAGATGCCGCCACATGACAGGGATGAGCTGAGCATAGACAACAGGGACAGAGGAGGAATTGATGATAATGATATTAATACCTTAGCAAAGCCTGCACAACCTCATCCCAAGTTCATTGTCGTGCAGAATTGAGCCAACTGTGTATTATCCTTTCAACAAAGTTGGTTTGCAAAATTTCCCTGGCTGCACTACAGTGCCACATTAACCCTTTCATTACCACTGTCGCATTTCCGCGACAGCGCCGATCCCGCATCACTTACCATTGTCGCTATTTTGCGCCTAGAGAAAGTCCCTCACAAAAACTGTCAAAGCTCCGCAACAAAACACCCCTTTGGACGAGTCTGGCATCGCACAACACGTCAGTGATGTCATCAGGCTTCCCGTAGTTCCCAATCCTCCCGCTATGGGCAGTCCCTCGCTGACTTCACCACCATTGCAGGCAGGGCGTGCTGCAGCACGTGTATCTCCGTTTTGCATAAATGCACGTGTATCTCCGTTTGTACACAAATGCGCGTGTAGCTCCGTTTGTACATAAATCCCATAGAGGAGAAATCGTCTGGTCTTGACAAACCGAAATACGGTTTTTATCCTCATTTTCTGTTTTTACTTTTGGAAAAAATAAGCAAAGATATGTGTCAATGGAAAGGTAAATGTACTTTGAACATGTTTTCTGTACGTAAAATTGTCCATTTCTGGCATTTTTAGTTCGAAAAAGGGGGTGAAAATCCACATGCAATATCATGCTGTGATTGCACAAAAATTTACGGTAAGCAAGGGTTGTCTTATTCCCAGTAAGCGGTAGTGAAAGGGTTAAAAGGGATTTTATTTTTTCACTGTGCCAAAGTCTATTCACAAAAGTCACAATTTGCTAGTAAGGCAGACCCTGCTTTTGTGAGTGTAGGGTTTAGAAATTGGAAAAAAGCGGTGGAGAAGTTTTCACTTCATGCAAAAAGTCACTCACATGTCCATGCAGTGACAGTGTATGCTCCGGAAAGGAACACTCTCCCCTAATCTGGTAAAACCTAGTAACTCACTTTTTGGTGGAAATTGAGTTAGACCCATTTTTGCAATTACTCGGTTACTAAGCACCAAATAAAGTACCTACAGTCGTCATTGAGAATACCCACTCTCTTTTTTTTTTTTTACGTCGAGTTTATCCCGAAGGACTTACGTTTTTTTCTGTTTTCTCAGTTTCATGAAAAAGTGAGTTACTAGGTTTTACCAGATTACGGGAGCACTGTAGCTTCACAGCTGTCCTCAGTCGTAGCCAGGCAACCAGAAGAAGCAAGGCATGCATTGCTTAAGATTGTGGGATCCATCAAGTACTTAGCCCGACAGGGTTTAGCTTTAAGAGGCCATGCTCAAGACATGGGAAACCTATCCCAACTACTTAAAGACAAAGCAGAGAATGATACAACTTTTCAAAGCTGGCTGGAAACGCACAAACAAGACTATACCAGTCCCCTCATACAAAATGAAATACTCAGCATAATGAGCAATAACATCATCAGAGAAATAGCCAGTACCATTCGATGTCTTCCAGTCACCCAGTTTACCTCAGTAGTTGATGGGACACAAGATATCTCGGGCATAGAGCAAGAGTCAGTGTGTCTTAGATATGTTGACAATGACTTTATTCCTCATGAGGAATTTGTTGGATTCTATTCTGTGCCAGAAACCACAGGGGAGTGCCTTGCAAACATGGCCTTAGATGTGCTATGTAGGTTAAATTTGCCACTGTCTGTGTTACATGGCCAGACCTACGACGGTGCGGCTAACGTGTCCGGCAAGTACTCTGGAGCGCAGGCTTTGATTAGACAGAAAAAGCCCTTAGCATTGCATGTGCACTGCGGAGCACATTGTGTTAACTTGGTTACGCAAAAAGCTTGCACAGCTTCAAGAATGGTAAAAGATGCACTTGACTGGGTTCATCAGTTGGGAACTTTGTGAGGACTTTCGGGTAAATACAAAGAAATGTTTAAAAAGATTGCTACATCCGATCATGGTACCTCAACTGCTCTCAAACCTCTCTGCCAACCCAGATGGACTGTTAGACACAGTGTCATCCAGTCTGTGCTCACGCAGTATGACTCTATCCTTACTTCTCTGGGGGAAATGGCAGACAGCAGCTCACCTAGTGCAGTCTCTGCCAATGACCTGCAAACAGTTTGTGAAGGGCAACACTGTACTGGGTCTTCTGATAGCAGATGGAGACCTAGAGTGTCTCAACACCTCTCTCCAAAGAAAAACACAAGCTATCTCTGGCATGCAGGCTGCTGTTAGATGTGTTCAGTCAGTTCTGAAATAGAAAAGAAATTAGGTTTCTTTCCAAAGCCTTTTTGAGAGGGCATCTACCATTGTAGATTCTTTAGACTTGGAGCCTATTTCAGTGCAACAAATTAGACAACCACCCAAGCGCTTTAGTGGAGAAGCGAGTGCCTACAAACCCAAAACTCCCACGGAGCACTATAGAGTAGAGTTTTATAAGGTGCTTGATATTGCTGACACACAGCTTGCAGACCGTTTTCAGCAGGATGGTCTACTGACCCTGTAGAAACTGGAGAATACCCTGCTCACTGGTAAACTTGATGCTGTGATGGATATCCAGAAATTAACCCCCTGTTATTTTCAATTCAGTTACCTATGCATGTTCAGACTGAACTACTCATGCAGTAGCAGCACAGAGGCAGCAGAAATTCTTAGAGGTCTTCCAGCAGAAGTGCGTGGCTTATTCACTGAAATTGAAACTCTGGTCAGGCTGATCCTTGTTATGCCAGTCTCCTCGTCTGAAGCAGAGAGGAGCTTTAGTGTCCTTAGACGGTTGAAAACCTGGCTGCGTTCAACCATGACACAAAAAAGGCAGAACCATGTAGCAGTTTGCCATGTGCACCAAGACATGTGTGACCTCCTTGACAGAAAGTTACTGTGCAAACAATTTATTTCTGTTTCACAGAGACGGAAACAGATATTTGGTTCTTTCATTTAAACTAATGCAGTGCCCATACAAAAGGGGCTAAATGCTTAAAACCCTGGAAGTGATTTTCGCCTATGTAATAACATTCTGCTCTGCTATATGTTTTTTTATTATTATAATGAAACTAGCACTCTGCCCGTGGGGATCCACGGGTTCTATTTTATGTAATTTCGTCATTATATTATAGTGAACAATGCACCATTATGATGTCATCACATGCACCTCATGATGTCATCACGTTGCTGTGGTGTTTCCATAAACACCAAGGTGGCTGTCACGCAACCAATGTTTTTATAGTAACTAAAACTAAGTAACCATCAAGGGGAATACGCTGCGCTGACATTCCGCGCTTAGTGGAACACGAAGTCGCCTGCAAGACGGAGCAAAATAGCGTCACTCACACTATGCTGCAGATTACGCGTGACTTTCTCTTGCGGTCTGGCATCAGTTTTTTGGGATTCAGGACTCCAGTGGATGAATTGGCTTGGGTTCAATAGGGGGAATCCCCAGGACAGGACATACAGGGGGAATCCCCAGGAGAGGACAAAGGGGGAATCCCCCCTGTACGTCTATATTATAAAAGTGTCGCTCACTTTATGCTGCAGATACGCGCCCGGCGGAGTCTAGCACTGATTGGCCGGACACAGTCGCCTGCAAGACAGAGCCAAACAGCGTCGCTCCCGCTATGCTGCGGATACGCACCTGCTGGAATCTAGCACTGATACGCGCCCGGCGGAGTCTAGCACTGATTGGCCGGACACAGTCGCCTGCAAGACGGAGCCAATTAGCGTCGCTCCCGCTATGCTGCAGGTACGCGCTTGGTGGAATCTAGCACTGATACGCGCCCAGCGGAGTCTAGCACTGATTGGCCGGACACAGTCACCTGCAAGGCGGAGCCAAACAGCGTCGCTCACGCTATGCTGCAGATACGCGCTTGGTGGAATCTATCTCTGATTGGCCGGACACACACACACACGCACGCATGCACACACACAGAGGCCACTCGGCTATTATAATATAGATATATTTGTATTGCGTCACAATGTTGACTAATAGCCAAATGTTGCTATGAATTTTGTATAGCTGTGATGCCAATACAGTTGATCAAATATTTAAAACTTTTTTTTTTTTTTTTCTTCATTTCTAAATTCCTTGAGGCTACATTCACCAATTTTACATAACGCAACTCTAGTTCATTGTGATAAGCTTGTATGCATGCATAGTAGGCAGTAAAAACACATCCCATCCATAGAAAAAACTGTGCCCCCCCACTGATAATTGTCTGGCGCCGGCTTTGAACGTGTCCCGAGACCAGTGTCACGGGTGGGCACTTCAACCCCCCCAAAGTTCAACCTAAAGTTACGCCCCATACAAAATTACTGTGAACAACAGGAATCTGTCCAGGTAGTTTCAGTCCCTACCACACACATCAGTCCCTGCCAAACACAGAGGCTTACGGAGTAATATTATACAGCAAGCAACGCACTCAGATGCGCGCACTACGACGTGCACATGCTCCGACACTAAGTTTTCATCAACAGCCAGCTTTTCGCTTCAGGCAGAAAACCCATCACAACCCTCAGAACATACCACTCCCTGCTCCCGCGACACATTATCGAGTGAACAGGGAAACAGCACTTTATCATCCCAAGGCACAGAGACTGAATAAAATAACAGTGTTCAATTCAAACGTTTGCAGGCTTCTCCAGCTTTTATTAAGTGCAGCTCATCGGTCACTGTAAAGGAGTGCATCATAAATTTTAGTGAAGATAGAAAGCAAGCCCCTGCTCCAAGACAAATTGTTGGCAGAACCATCAGAACATGTCTTAAAAACAATCTTGTGGACAGCACTACAGCTGGTTAAGCACAAGCCAGTTTGGGCCATTTTCACAAACATAAACTTAGCACAAAAAGTAAGGAAATTGGTGTTTGGTAGATTATTTCTTTGTTGTAACAGTGCTTCTTGGCAATAAATCTTATATCGTTGGAAAGCCTGTTTATTTCCCTTTTAAATGGTGCCACATTTGTAAGGAACATGCATTTGTGGGATGAGCAGCAGAGCTGAGTATGTGGGTTGCGCCCATGAAAAATTTGCCAAATCTCCGCCAATGCCAAAAGGCTTATTTTGCTGCTGCTATTGACTCTTGTTTTGAGCTTCTGGTACCCTCAGGTGCTGCCAATCTGGTGCCTGATAGGCACCTGATTGGCAGCACCTTTGAGCACGGGCCCTGCTACAGTGGTCAGTAGTTGTCCGCTCCAAGAATCAGCATGCCACATTTGACTGATCTGGATAAGGCCCGTGCGATAGGGCAACTTCAAACTGGTGTTCCGCAAAACCAAGTTGTGGCATAGTTTGGAGTGAGCCCTAGTACCATCTCCAAACTGAAGACCAAGTTCCATATAACGGGGGATGTCAGAGACAGGCCGCAAAGTGGGCGTCCCAAGAAGAGGACACCCCAAGAAGACCGTTTCCTCGCCCTGTCAGCACTTAGGTACCATAGGCTGTCTTCTACAGATTTGCAGTCAAGGTTTGCAGGACGAAATGGCTGACAGCTCTCTGCCCGGACAATCCGGAACAGACTGCACGCAGCCGATCTCCGGTCACAAACAGCTGCCAGGAGGCCTGCCATGACTGCCCTTCACCGTCAGGCCCGTTTGTGCTGGTGACGGTAACACGTGCACTGGAACCTGATCATGTGGAGGAACGGTATGTTCAGCGATGAGTCCAGATTCTGCCTACGGCAGTTGGATCATAGGTCAAAGTGTGGAGAAGAACGCTATGCTGATTGCTGCACCGATAGAGTAACATCTTTTGGTGGAGGCAGTGTGATGTGGTGGGGCAGCATCTCCCTCACTGGAAAAACGAGGCTTGTCATCATTTGAGGCGATCTCAATGCAGAGAGATATCGAGATGAGATTCTGCAACCAGTGGCAACCCCATATCTCCACAGTCTAGGACCGAACTCTATCCACCAAGATGACAACGCTCGCCCCCACAGAGCGGGGTTTATCAGAGATTACCTCCAGAATTTGGGAGTGGAGAGGATGGAATGGCCTGCCTGCAGTCCTGACCTCAACCCCATTGAGCACTTGTGGGATCAGCATGGGCGTGCTGTTCTTGCCAGAGTGACCAACACAACCACGTTGGCTGGCTTGCGACAAATGCTGGTTGAAGAATGGGATGCCGTCCCACAGCAGTGTGTGACCAGGCTGGTGACCAGCATGAGGAGGAGGTGCCAGGCTGTTGTGGCTGTGTATGGTTCTTCCACACGCTACTGAGGCTCCTGTTTGTTAAATGGATAAATTGTTAAATTGCCAATATGTCTTGTTTCTTCAAACTTCAATCATCCAATCCACCAAACACCAAACAAGAGTCAGTGGCAAAATAAGCTGTTTGGCATTGGCAGAGAAGATTTGGAAAATTTTTCATGGGCGCAACCCACATACTCAGCTCTGCTGCTCATCCCACAAATGCATGTTCCTTACGAATGTGGCACCATTTAAAAGGGAAATAAACAGGCTTTCCAACACTATAAGAATAATTGCCAAGAAGCATTGTTACAACAAAGAAATAATCTACCAAACACAAATTTCCTTACTTTTTGTGCTAAGTTTAGATCAGGCAAAGTCAATTTAGTCCAGGACTAAGTTAAATCTGACTCTGTGAGACCGGTCTGTTGTATTCTGTTAAATATAGAACCCAAACACAAAATGAGAGGACAGGAAAAATAAGTATTAACACAAAAAATAGACTAGGGAAACGATTCCATTTTAAGAACATTTCTGTGCTTAACTGGTCCCCTAATTTGCTCAAATTCACTGCAAAGAAGGGGAGTGTTCTCAACTGAACATGAAGGAAACAGAAGAGGAAGGAGACACTCACTGGTGGAGTTGCCCTGCATCTGAATGATGCATTTTGACTCCTTGCTGAGCTCTCTTGAGTTGAAGGGCCGCACTCTCACAGCGACCTTCACGGAGGCTCCAGACATTGTTGCAGTTCAGGTGTCTGACGTGTTCAAGGTTCTTCCTGAAGAAGAAGCATGACAATATTTAAAGCAATTTTAACATTATATCCCAACTCCAAAAAATAGCCCTACAAAGCGGGCGTTACCTCCTCAGCCACTGAATAATACGAATGAAATTAAATTGAAGAAGGCCTTTGCAAGTTGTCCTACAGAATACAAAAAACAAGATGGCGGCTGTGGCAGCCATGGTGGACATCCGAGTGCCGTCAAATTTGATAGGCTTCTGTAGGTACACAGGAGCAAGCAACACAGCAGCTTTGATTGCCAGAGGCGTTTGTGAGTTATCGTGCGGAATGGAAATTCAAGATGGCGGCTGTGGCAGCCATATTTGATTTCAGATCGCGACCGAAGTTGATAGGCTTGTGTAGTAACTGTACCCCGATGTCCTCACCAAAAATCGTGATGATCGGTTCTGCCGTTTTTCAGTGATCGCACGGAATGGAAATTCAAGATGGCGGCTGTGGCAGCCATATTTGATTTCGGATCGCGCCCGAAATCGATAGGCTTGTGTAGTAACTGTACCCCGATGTCCTCACCAAAAATCGTGATGATCAGTGATGGCGTTTTTCAGTTATCGCACGGAATCAAATGTGGATGGACGGACGGACGCCGTGCGTGATGACAATACCCCTCTGCCCTTTAGTCAGGGCTGAGGGGTAAAAAGTTAGCACATCATAGAAAATGCAAAAAAAAATCAAAAATCAATACGGAATGATGTGAAAAATCCAGTCATCCTCTACTATAAAGAAAGCACTACACCAACACTTTATTGGATGCTTTAACCATTAAAGTCAATTGTTCACTGCCTGCCCAAAAAAAAAAAAAAAAAAAAAAGAATTCTCACACTCCAATATTTGGTTGGAACCCCTGTAAGCTATGATTAAAGTGCAAATCCGTTGTGTCATTGCTTTGACAACCATATGCAACCTCAGAACATTTATTAGATTACTGGTCTCATGGGCCGATAAGCCATTGTCATGGTTTGGCTTCCGTCGTCCAGAACGTTTTTTTAATCTTTTTTTTGGTCTGATGAATTTTCCGGTAAACACGCCATAACATACCATGAGACCATATGTCCATACGTTTTTTTTTTTTCCGGATTTTTGATTGAATCATTTTTGTCTGTTTTATGGGCCCTTAAAATTTTGGCCCCAATGTTTAAAGAGAGAACTTAGATATAGAAAATTCAGAACATTATTTCTCGTAAACTGCAGGATAAATTTTTTTTTCTGAATCAGGCAATCAACTCCTCTTGGTACCCTCAATGTACACAGTTAGCGCTGCCACAACCTCTCAAAAGGGCATCAGTTTTTAAGATACCCCTTCCTGATTTACAACTCCAATTCCAAAAAAGTTGGGATGCTGTGTAAAATGTAAATGAAAACAGAATGCAATGATTTGCAAATCACATAAACCCACATTTTATTCACAATAGAACATAGACAACATATCAAATGTTGAAAGTGAGATATAACACCATCCTATATCAGACAAGAGTGGGACAACATCCCTCGTCCAAAACTCCAGCAATTGGTCTCCTCACCTCCCAGACGTTAACAGACTGTTGTTAAAAGAAGAGGGGATGCTACACAATGGTAAACATGGCCCTGTCCCAACTTTTTTGAGATGTGTTGCTGCCATCAAATTCAAAATGAGCTAATATTTTTCATGAAATGGTAAAATGTCTCACTTTCAACATCAGATATGTTGTCCATGTTCTATTGTGAAAAAAATGTGTGTTTATGAGATTTGCAAATCATTACATTCTTTTTTACATTACATCTTAACTTTTTTGGTTGCAGAACAAAACAAACATGTTTTTGAATAGATGCATCAAAAATACTTCATAAAAAAAAACTTGCAGTTTACAATTACTTTAGTTATCATCATTATTCTCACAATTATTGTCCTCATTGCCATCCTTTAATATTAATATTTCATAATGTGACTGGTATAATTCACTTCCCATTTTGAAGAATGCCATTTTGGACACTCTATTGGTCACTTTTTTCACACTGTATCAACTTTCATAAGTTGAAAATGTCGGCCTCCTTGTAATACAGGTGCATCAGTTGCCACCAATACACCACAACTTTTGAATGTAATGTGAAAAGTGTTCCACAGATGTCAAAAATAATTTCAATACAGCCATGGATAAAAGCAAGTGATACATGATCAGGGGTTGGGAAGGAAGTGCGCCATGCTTAAATGGCACATAAATTCAAAATATGGGGCATTATAAAGCCATTTAGCAGGAACCCACGTCCCAATTAAGTCTTAATACTTTTTCTTTTTTTCTCCATTTTACAGAAAGGCTCAGTTATGCGGTAATGAATTTTCAGTTTCACTACTAATATGGTTGCTACTCAGCTAAGACTCAACATGCTATTGTAATACATGTGCTTGCTGGTCTCTATGAAAGCTTTAATGACTCTGTATAAAGATAGATTTTTTTTTTTTTCCTTTTATCTCCGAGTATAAAACTACTGTGTAACGGACTTTCAAAAAATAAACATCATTTTCACAGGTTTGTAGTAAATGTCTCATAACATTCTGTTCTTTTATAGAAATGATTTTAAAGTGAATGTTATATTGTTTTAGGGTTACTTGACTATATGATCATCAAATATGGGCAAGGATTCCATAATAGTTCGATACAACAGAAAAGTGCAGATCCAGGGGAAACTGCTTGAGCAAGCTGGAAGCTGCCGATAATGTGAGGTACAAATTGTTCAAAATGTAAGCTGTTGAAAATGAGTTGAAAGCTTCTGAAAATTAAAATTATTTATGACAGTAGGGTATTTTATTGTTTAATTGTGATAGAAAAAAACAAATAATAATTGCATTTGAATGTTTGTTTGTTCACCCCATGTGCCTCCTCTCTTTTTGGTGAGGGTCTCAGTGGGAGTTGCTGCCATCTCACCCAACTGCGAAATGGTTTTGCAGCCATTTTGGACTGTAGAAAACACGGGCCAAACTGAATCAACTCCCAGGAGAGGACAAGGGGGATCATTCTTATTGTTTAGTTCAAAAATAATAATAATAATAATAATACATTTTATTTAATGGCACCTTTCATGACACTCAAGGTCATCTCACATCATAAAAGATCTGTAAAAAACAAACAAAAACATATAAAAATGCACAATAAACAGGAGAGCACCAGCGATGAAGCATCAGCACAATAAACGATAGAACGTGCAACGAGCAACAGAGCATAGCTCTACAATGACTCACAATGAATATTAACATGCGATTGATGCAGTTATGAGTATGCTACTTTAAAAAGACGGGTTTTAAGTGCATATTTGAATTCTGTCATGGAATCCAGTGCGCAAATGTGGGAGGGAAGTGAATTCCAAAGTTCCAAAATTCCAAAAATGTATTAAGTTAATTGTAAAAAGCATATTTAACATGAAGTTAAATAGAAGTACCTTTATTTAAAATAACTTTAATTATTTGGGGGAAAAAAAAAGTTATATTATCTTGGACACTATTTATAAAACCATGTTTATTTAACTCTAACTGGCACAAATTGTTTCATGTACCTGGCCAGGTCTATATATACCCCAGTGTTTCAGTGTGTCAGGAGTTCCATTTGGTTCGGTTTTGTTATCCTTCTGTTAGCCCTATTTGCCTTATGAATTGGGGCCCATTATTTCTAATTTTTTGTGAAGCACTTTGGTTTGTGCACCTTTTTGTTTGCTTCATGGGTTAAAAAAAACCCTTATTTTTGCACGTTTATCCTGAGTCCTCGTGCCTTGGCTTGCTCAGTCCATTACGGAGCTTTCTATGAAAATTCAAGGATTCAAAGCACCAGTTTAAGCTTTAGCCAAGGGATACAAAGAGTGTAAGCTGGTTGCAATCACCAACAATCATAGAAGAAAAATACCTACAAGATTTCCACTTGCAATTGAGCGGATTTACTTTGTTAAAAATAGGACCAAAGGTCCTGCAGCTTTCCAGCAAGCGGTCTTATAGTGATGGTACAAGTTATGAAAATTTCATGTGAAGTTTGACATTTGAATCAATGGAAATCAATGTCAAGGTCACTAAATAAAAGTTCACATACATTTATAAGACCTCCTGAATTACAAACACAATCCTAAGCTCTGAAGCAGTTTTGGTGATACAAGTCATTGAAAATTCAAAATGTTAATAATTGTGAACTTAAAAGGTCACAGAGGGTCACGTTGAGGTCAGCAAACAGACTTCATATATGACTTTCTAAATGTCTCTATACAAACCTTGGCTCCATCTGTGACCACTTTGGTGATACAAGTCAGGGTAGTTTCACTGCTGAGTTTGACCCTCAAAGGTCACTGACAATCAAGTTGAATACCACCAAATGAAAGTTCACAAGGGCTGTTTCACAATCAAGGTACACAAATTTTCTCACACATGAGTGAAAATAAAGTTTGACATGGGTACGAAGTTTCTATGTGAGTTTATTGTCTACCATTTCACAATCAGATTTCTAAAATTTCAGAGCATAGGGGTATTTAGTTTGGAAAATATTTGGAGTTAATGTTGTAAAATGATGAATATTTTATAGACTCGTATTGAAAATTCATTTTGTATCATATGGGGCCATTTCTGACAAAATGTTGTTCCAGTTGCAAGGTAAGTGTCGGGTAACAACAGTACTGATTAGAACATTTTGAAAATGCCAAAAAAGAAAAATAATACTGTTTAATATGCAAAACCTTACTGCAAATCATGATAAGTTTATATTTAAATTATTACTGTGCATGAAATTCTTTATAGTCTTACATTTAATACCACTGCTTTGAATAATAAACCATTTCTGGTCTGCCCTGAAAAAAATCAGGGTGATATCTGGTATAGACACAATTTGGTGGACAACAGAAAAGTGTATGAATAGTTTGACATTTTTTCCAGAGAGGACACATTTTGGACAATATGTTTATAATGGCTAAAAGAAGTAAATGATTATACTGCATTGTCATCAGTGTTGTCTTCCAATAGTATAAGCAATACAATGCACATAATAATATGCTTATTTAACAAGCTAGTTAATAACATACTGTATAAAAAGATGGATGAAGCAACGGTGACGTCACCCATTGGTTTCAGCATACCATATAGGAAGCCTCGATTTTGGCAATTTGAACAGCACCATTTAGTCATTTTGAAACCGGATGTGATTCCTTTTGGACGAGAGCGTGAATTGAAGATCTGGGGAGGACCGTGGCTCTGGATCTGACCGCATCGGACGAGGACCCGAGGATAGCCACGCCCCTAAAACATATTCTGGCTTTATCCTTTATTCTAGTCTACTTGGGACCATAATTTACAAAAATTAACATCACATTTTATCGAAGGAGTCTTCGAAATTGCGATAGATACCATAAAATGATGTGGAAAATCATTATCAAAATAATAAATCAGGTGGCAAAGTAGGGTCATTTTCTCATAGACTTCAATGGCATTGAACTTCTTTCTGCAACCACCAATGTCGCCATCTGCCGGCCATTAAATATAATGAAAATGTTTGAGATTTCTGCATCGGCCTCAATTTTCAGACCCGGGTGCTGCGTCCATCTTTTAATACAGTCTGTGGTTAATAATTAAGCGCTGTTTGACTCAAAAATATCAAAAATGGGTCAATTAGGAGCCTATTAGGCCTACATCTTTAATTTGATTGGTTACATCGTTTTCTCTCATTTTATGCTGTTATTTCCAATGCATCGCAATGTGGGTACAGCATTTTTTAAAATTCTTGATGGCAAACATAGCAATTTCTGTTATCTTGTGAGTTAAGAGAGCAGACATTAAATATACTTAATTAAGACAAATTAACAGCTTGTTAAAATCCTGCGATTGCAACTGTGGTTGGAACAAAAGCCAGCATACACAGTGGGTCCCCAGGAACAACGTTGAAGACCACTGTTCTAGACCATTAATCAAACAGAAAAAAATATGTATTTAGT
This sequence comes from Gymnothorax javanicus, assembly GCA_029692085.1. Lineage (NCBI taxonomy): Eukaryota > Metazoa > Chordata > Actinopteri > Anguilliformes > Muraenidae > Gymnothorax > Gymnothorax javanicus. Next base: position 43,269,702 of record CM056203.1, read on the forward strand.
CCAAAACATCAATACATTCATGCATAATCATGAGGCTCATGGTGATAGTCATGACAAAGTTACATAGCATCCAAATATTCTGACAGGAATTGCGACAGAGGTTAATATTACATGAAAACTGGAGTTTCTGGAGAGGACATTTACGGAGTCATAAACTATATGTATAAAGTACATGAAATTTATCAAGCAAATTTCAGGTAGGAGTATCTTCAGTCCAGGGGAAGTCCAAGATTATAAGAATAATGAAAAAGATAAAATAAAAAGATTGGAATCAAGCGAGATCTATTCAAGCTATCAGGTGAAATGTGCATTCCTGAGTGGACATATTTTGGACGGACAAATATTCTGCCTTTTCACTGACCAATGTACAGCCTTTTTATTATATTACAATATCAACACAACTGGATACACTTTGAGAGAACATATAATACAAACAAAATACCCTAAAGAGATCATCCATTTGTATTTGTATGGCATTTAACTCATCACAATCATTTTATTTCCGGAGAGGATATTTTGGACGGACAATTGTACAGGTTAGTTTATTGCTCAAATTTATTCTATCTACTTTTTCCTCAGTGTGTCTGTGCTGACTAAGGGCTCTAAATTCGTGGACCAAGCGCAGGCGCAGCCAATGGGGGGCGCGCCAACGGGGTGTATCCAGGCGTATTTTGCAATTTCGTGCCTGGTGCAGCCTGGCGCAAGTACTCCTCTGTCCCGCCTCTGTCCCTCCTGCCGGGAAACTGTCATCTCATGGTTATAATGCCAATCAAGTTTGAATGATTTCCATTAGAAAATAAACAAAATATACCCAAAAGTATCATTTTCCTATAAAAACTTTAGTAAATTTCACCCCCTCCCCAGGGGCAAACATGGAGCTCGAGGGTAATGAAGTTCACAATTTTGATAAAGCACCTCAAGAGCCTTCCATCTATCAAGAGTATTGTTTTCCAGCATATCTGGGTCTGGAGAAGAAGATTTGTAAAATTTCTGCCAATTTGACCACTTTTAGCCCCGCTCCTCAGAGCACCTGGGGGTGGGCACCATATAACTGACAATTTTGGTGCATATTTAACCAAAGAAGGTTCCTACAAAATTTTATTGAAATCGGATCAGCGGTTTCTGAGTAGAAGTGGAAAATGTATTGACCACTTTTAGCCCCGCCCCTCAGAGCGCCTGGGGGTGGGCACCATATAATTCATAATTTTGGTGCATATTTGACCAAGGAAGGTTCCTACAAAATTTTATTGATATCGGATCAGCGGTTTCTGAGAAGAAGTGGAAAATGTATTAAACACTTTTAGCCCCGCCCCTCAGAGCACCTGGGGGTGGGCACCATATAATTCACAATTTTAGTGCATATTTGACCAAGGAAGGTTCCTGTGGAATTTAATTGAAATCGGATCAGCGGTTTCTGAGAACAAGTCGAAAATGTAAATTGTTTCCAGAAGCATGACGGACAACGGACGACAGACGACGGACGACGGCTAAAGGCGATTAGAATAAGACCTAAAAAGATTGCCCGAATCGGGTAAGCGACTATTTCCGAAGTAAGCTATGGGCTGTTCTCATTCAATCACCTTAAAATACCACAAAAACAAGTGAATGAAAGTTCCAAAAACATTGGGCCTCATGCAACAACATTTTCGTATTCTTGTCGTAGGGGTGGGCGGTATAAACGGTAGACGGTAGACATTATACAAATTTGGCCAAAGGTAGAGATTTTGACCAAACCAGCCAACCCCGATAGCCCTAATTGATGAAGTCATTAAGTTGCACCTGCTATATTTGGATAATGGCAGAGAGCATAGCTGAAAGTATTGAACGTATGGAGGAGAGGGTGCTCATGAAAAACAAGGTTGCAACGTCTTTCGTGTGTACTTGGTTTGGATTTAAGGCGTCCGATCATGAGCAGAAAAAACAAAATCTGCAAAATGAGGTTGGAAGAGGTGGACTCAGGCACGGTTCATCCGTAGCTACTCGTACCAAATGTGAAAGCAACCGTACTTACTTGAGCATGGAAGATTACTGTTATGTGTGTTACGGCTCTCTTGTTCTTACAATCACAGCGGCGAAAGGATCTTTCCATTCAAACAAAGCAATTCAATGCTTGCTCAAAATTTAGGCGGGCGAAAATATACAATCACAACTGGATACCACACACAAAAACTCGGAGATTTATGGAAAAATTTGTGAGTAGTTACATTCACGTGGTTATCACAGAACAATAGATCAGTGCCGTGACAAACTAAAGAAAATGCGGCTGCAATATTTCAAAGTATGGGACGTGGTGCCAAAGTCTGGCAGCTCAAGTTATGAGACAGATTAATTTTCATGGTATGAGGCAGTAGACAGCATAATCTGCCAAAAATGCAAGGGCGAAAGAATTCCATATTCAACTTCCACCAAAGTTCTATTCTTTCTCGGCTTACCTTTGTTTGGCTACCCAGATAAAGATTTGGGAGAGTAAAAACATCAAGCATCCAGTCAATAAAATTTAGCGTTTCATTTCTCGTGCTGCTACATGTGGTAATCCATGTTACTGATGTAAGGCATTTTTGTAGATCAAAGCTTCCCCAATGTGCCAAGGTGTTGACTTGAACCGGGATTGGCTTCCTGGGGATGGGAACTTATCAAGGGGGGTGGTAACTCAAGTCTCACTGCAACCAAATGGGATGCAGACAAACACACGTAGAGGTGACAATAACCAACAGGTTAGAACAATAGGCCTCAGTATGCATGACTGTTGATGTCTTTAGACCCACGGGAAACAAGGAAGCATACAGGGGGGTGTCTGACAGTTCATCAGGAAAAGTTAGCAGACATGATGCTGATGTCACAATGACCATTTGGTTACCTGTCACCTCATTGGTACACTGGCCTCAGGAGAGGTATAAAGCTGCTTCCTGACTGACAGTGATTTGTAATTGCCTTGCCTTGCTTTTACCCGGTATGTTACATACTGTAAAGAAGACTATTTTGCTCTGTAAATAAATTGTTGTTGGCCTGAACTTTGGGACTACCAGTTTACTTCACAAAGGACCAAATTCCTACACTGATGACACACTGGGATGCTATTGCACGCGCAGCATATGCATTTGCGATATTATTATTAGTTATTACACTCATGTACACTCATGTTCTTCCCACTCTTTATTTATTTCTTCCTTTCTTTCTTTCTTACTTTCTTTATTTCTTTCTTCATTCTCTAATTTCTGTGCGAACTCACTACTCCTACATACTTTAACCTAGAAACTTCATTCAACTTTAAAAAATTCAGCTTGTTCTGAATCTTCTTGCTTGTATTTATCTTCTTGATATCTTTCATACTTGTTGAGTTATTAATTTTTACTTCAATATTTTTGTCCCATAGGAAACAATGAAACTGATTTTTCAAAATGTTGCCATTTTCAGCTAATTTTTACTCTGTCATACTTTTAGCTAGAAACGTCATTCAAACTGGAAAATGTTAATTAAAGCCTGGATAATTTCTGTACAGTTCAACTTTTTTGGAACTTCCATAATTTTTTAATTATTATTTTTACAATTAATTCTGAGTGGCGAACAGCAGAAAAACCGTCAAGAAGTCTTCTCTTAAACTTGCTCTAACTCCAATAGTTTTCACTCCGCATAAATATTTTTATATCCAATTTGTAGAAAAAGTTGTGCTGGTCACGAAAATGTAACTATGGAAGCAATTGGACAAACGATTTTGGCTGTATGAGCCGAAAAGCGACGGGACCGCTCACCGAAACTTCATTAACTCCAATGTTAAATGAAACAAGAAAATCCAGGTTGTGAAGGCTAAACGCACAGTTTAACTTGCTCGTGTTCCCATATTTTTGGCACTACGAACAAAATTTTGACAAATTTTACTCAGCAGACGCTCCTCGTTCGTATGGTGCCTCTATTTCGTAGATTGGACTTACCATCTTTGAGTTATTAGTCGCAATATGTAAGAAACGCCTTCGCTAAAATCTCCATTGGACTAAATGATTCAGCCATTGACGCAAATATCTTAGATGTGAATCATTTGCGGTTCGATTCTGCCCTCTGCTGGCCTTTTTCCAGATCTCAACATTGTCATTGTTCGGAGACAAAGATAGATACGACTGCAAAAGAATAATTATGCGTCGAACTCAGTGAAAGAATTTCAGGTATTGTAGTTGGTACAGTCGCTCAAACCAGCTTCAAGACAGCAGCACATTGAGCGCCGGAAAGAACGGTCTTTTTTGCTGGGTGCGTCCAAGAGAACACGTTATAGTAAAAGCAGAAAAAAATTGCTCGAGATCCTATTCCAGCATATAGCTGCCAGCAACTGTTTGCATTAGCTAAATATATTTATGATCGCGTCTAAAATAGGCGAAATATTGGTCTCAAAATAGAGCTAGTTAAGTACAAAGAAATGAAAGTGATGTCCCCAGTCGTTATTGGTTGATCGCTCGATATGACTTTTTCCTGAGTTTTTAAGTAGCCAAGTTTAAGGCTGGAGTAAGCACACTGTTATAAACTCGCACCTTTTTTGCCAGTTATTTTAACAGTTATTTTACGATCAGTTCATAACAGGGGTTCTGAGAATGTTAACTGTAAACCACAGTTACATGAGCGCAGGACTCAGCTTACAGTTAAAATAACAAGGAGAAAGTGCTTTAATTTAACTGACACATGCAATCCATTGATAACAGGCAGTAGCACCTAGTAGTTTGGCTTTCCATAAATGGATCAATGCCGTCATCTAACGTTACTTGCTAAATGATAATAATATTATTATTATTATTATTATTTATTATTATTATTATTATTATTATTGGGCCTACTTTTTACATTATCGCTTGACTCTTGCTGGAACACGAGAAATTTCACCTGATGAAGGTCTGTTGACCGAAACGTAGTGAATAAATAATTGCATGCGGCATGGACAGTGTGCGGGAGTTTTTTTTTCTTTTCTTTCCTGCGCCCGAATAGTTCCCATAATCTTCAGCATAATAATTATAATAATTCACCTTATTTTATGATAGCTATAGCAAGTTTCAAGTCTTCTTCGATATATCATGATGTTCATTTTTGGACATTATGGTCCCGTATAGAGTAGAATAAAGGATAAAGCCAGAATATGCTTTTGGGGCGTGGCTATCCTCTGGTCCTCGTCCGATACGGTCAGATCCAGAGCCACGTTCCTCCCCGGATCTTCAATTCACGCTCTCGTCCAATAGAAATCACGTCCGGTTTCAAAATTGCAAAATGGTGCAATTCAAATTGCCAAAATCGAGGCTTCCTTTATGGTACGCTGAAACCAATGGGTGACGTCACGGTAGCTTCGTCCATCTTTTTACACAGTCTATGGGGCGGAGAATACCCGAGCATGGGCCAGCTCAGAATTTTCCTAAAGAGCGTCCGTCTCGCCAACAGAAGGCGTGTAGGGGAACTCTCTACTCTACATAACCTTTCCCAGCAGACTCTTCCCAATTTTGCATTGCATTGGCCAGCGCGCTACTTCTGAAGAGAGCTGCCAACCACTGCTGGTTGGCGGGAGGCGGGGATCTAACTCACGCCGTGATGGTCACTTCTGCTTCACAACGCGATGCTTTTCCGAGTGAGCCATCCGGCAGCTCTCTCTTCTTCATTACTATTACGACAAAAGTAAATCGCTTATCTGGGGGCTTTAACATACTCAAAAACTCACCAATTTTGCTCTGCATGTCAGTCCCCCTGTGAATTTACATGTGATATGGCTTTTGTCATGGGGTGGAGCAAAATGGCTAGGCCACGCCCCTTAAACAGCAGCCCCCGAGGCCCGTTTCACCGATATGCACGAAAATCGATACACATATGTATCACACCCAGACGCACAAAAAAGCCTCTTGGACCCATTGGCCAAACCCAACAAGAAGTCAGCCATTTTGAATTTTGCGGCCATTTTTGCCGTTTTCCACGTGTTGTATTTTAACAAACTCCTCCTACAGATTTCATCAAATTGACTTCAAAATTTATTTGTGTGAGCTTGACTACCTTGTGATCAAAAGATACTAAAAGATTGCGCTATCGTTGAAGGGCGCGCCCGCTGTGGCAGGTCGAATTTTCATGTCTCGCCATAAAACACAAATTTGCTATAACTTTGGGATAAATGGTCCAATCTGCACCAAACTGCACATGATGGATAATAGTCCCGCCCTGAACACGTCTACATGCATAAATTTAGTCATTGTCATAGCGCCCCCTGCTGGCGGCAGGAAATGCCATGTTTCAGACTTTGATGTGCTGCCCTGAGCACGTTGACCATATCCAACTCAAATTTGGTCAGAAAGGCCTTAAGACCTTGATCATGCCATCTTGTGAAGACCATGATGTCTCGTCAAATTCTGTCGCGCTGATGGCGCGGCGAAGGTTGACGTTTCACTAAAACACAGGAAGTGGGCGTAACTTCAGTTTACTTTGTCAAATCTTCCTGAAACTTTACGTGTTTGTCACTGGTCCCGCCCTGAGGATATAATATTAATTTTGTTGGTGGGCGTGGCCAAATAGTTTGACCACGCACTTTAAACAGCAGCCCCCGCTGCCCGTTTCACCGACATGCACAAAAATTGGTACAAACAGGTATCACACCCAAACGCACAAAAAAGTCTCTTGGAGCCATAGCCTAACCCGACAGGAAGTCGGCCATTTTCAATTAAGTGGCCATTTTTGGCATTTTGCACGCTTTGTATTTTAACAAACTCCTCCTACAGGATTTTCAGATCAACTTCAAAATCGGCGCGTGTCATCCAGACTACTTTCTGACCAAAAGTTATTAAAAGATCCAGTCAGCGTTGAATGGCGTGGCCATGGCGTAGCGTCAAATTTTCTGCATTCGTCATGAAACAGGAAGGTGCTGTAACTTCAGTGTATATTGTCCTATCTGCCCCAAACTTCACGTTTGATGAGACTGCCGCTCTGAACACATCTACATGACAATATCCCATCATAGTCATAGTGCCCCACGGTGGCAACAGGAAGTGACCTTTTTTTACTCTACCATGTACTGATCCAACATAGTTGACCCCACAAACTTTTTCCACTTCTAAGACGTGAAGTATAAGTTGGTGAAGCTACATCATGAACGCTGAGAAGCAACAAGCAATGGCATCCGTCTGCCAGTGTGGCGGCTATCGATCCCTCGCCATCAAATTACGTTTGGCTTTCTCATGGCCCGTTCATCGCTGCTTGCAGCTTTAATTATTCTTACGATTCATGCCCCAATTTTGCTCCTTTCCCAAATTTCAAAATGCTTCTAACTTTCCACATTCATCCGGCCGGATCCGGAATTCGTTATTTTTGGGCACTTGCACATGGTCGACACTAAATGCCGAAATAGCGCCCCCTACAATTTTTCAAATAACCCTCCGCATTGGGGTTAGTTTGTCGTTGGCGGAAGAAATTTGGTACACACATGAAGCATACCAAGATGCACAAAAAAGTCTCCTGTCCATGGTCTAAATACAACAGGAAGTCAGCCATTTTGATTTGAATTATTGATTTCCGCCGATTTCCTCACCTTGTATTTTAACAAATTCCTCCTACAGGATTTATCAGATCGACTTCAAAATCGGTGCGTGTCATCTAGACTAGTTTCTGACCAAAAGTTATCAAAAGATCCAGTCATCGTTTCACGGCATGGCGGTGGGGTGGCGTCGAATTTTCAGTATTAGTCATGAAACAGGAAGTTGCTGTAACTTCAATGTATATTGTCCAATCTGTCCCATACTTCACGTTTGATAGAAGTTCCACCCTAAACACGTCTACATGCATAAATTTAGTCATTGCCATAGCGCCCCCTGCTGGGAACAGGAAATGCCATGTTTCAAGACTTTGATGTGCTGCCCTGAGCACGTTGACTATATCAAACTCAAATTTGGTCAGAAAAGCCTTAGGACCTTGGTCATGCCATCTTGTGAAGACCATGATGTCTCGTCAAACGCTGTCGCGCTGACGGTGCGGCGAAGGTCGATTCTTCGCCAAAACAGGAAGTGGCCGTATCTTCAGTTCACTTTGTTGAATCTTCCTGAAACTTTACGTGTTTGTCACTGGTCCCTCCTTGAGGATATGATATTAATTTCGTAAGAGGGCATGGCCAAACGATTTGGCCAAGCCCCTAAAACAGCAGCCCCCGCTGCCCGTTTCACCGACATGCACAAAAATTGGTACACACATGTATCACACCCAAACACACAAAAAAGTATCTTGGAGCCATAGCCTAAACCCGACAGGAAGTCGACCATTTTCAATTAAGTGGCCATTTTTGCAGTTTTGCACGCTTTGTATTTTAACAAACTCCTCCTACAAGACTTATCTGATCAACTTCAAAATCGGTGTGTGTCATCCACACTACTTCTTGACCAAAAGTTATTAAAAGATCCAGTCAGCATTGAGCAGCATGGCGGTGGCGTGGCATCAAATTTTCATTATTCGCTATGAAACAGGAAGTTGCTGTAACTTTGATGTATATCGTCCAATCTGCCTCAAACTTCACGTTTGATAAGAGTCGCACCCTGAACACAGTAACATGACAATATCCCATAATTGTCATAGCACCCCCAAGTGGTAACAGGAAGTGACCTTTCATTACTCTACCATGTACTGATCCAACATAGTTGATCCCACCAACTTTATTCCACTTCCAAGACATGCACAATAAGTTGGTGAAGCTACATTATGAACGCTGGGAAGCTACGAGCAATGGCGTCCGTCTGCCAGCGTGGCGACTAACAATCCCTCGCCATCAAATTAAGTTTGGTTTTTACATGGCTTTAACAAAGCCATAACTTCATGAATATTGATATACAGGTCAAGAATGGCAAGCACTTACATATGATAGGGGTGTTGCTCATGGGGGGGGTGCAAATTGGCTCCATAGCGCCCCCTAGAAAATTTCAACAAAGCAGCCCTCGCACCTTCTTTAACCAGGTTGCCGCTATCCAATTGTTTTCAATGCACAGCTGCACCTGTCAGGATCTCGCCACCACCCCCAACGTGCACAAGGGTGCGAGGGCCCGTTCATTGCTGCTTGCAGCTTTAATTCAGTATTAATATTCTAAACCCCCTTCTCAATAATAAAACCCCCCGAAATATATTGGCGCCTCCTTTTAAAATTGTACCCATTTAAAATCACCTAGGTGCATACTGCAACACGCTGCATCGGAATTTTGACATGTATGCAAGTGCACTCGGGTACAGTTAGATATTATTAGTGTAGAAGCTGACCAGCGGGGAAGAGGGGACAATCGTACCTTGTATGAAAGTGCCCTTAAAGAAAAGTTCCAAGTATACACAACCTATGTGCACGACCACCAACAATGACGCAAATATTGTGATAGCAGTGGAACTGAACCTCTGGACAAGACTGTGGTGCTTCGCTCACAGGCTCCACCTTGCCATTGGTAGGTTAAAACAATTTTTTAGTCTTAGTTCAACATTATATTTTAGTGTCTTACATTTGCTATACGAATATGTTGGATTTCAAATTTAATACTAAGCAGTGGCAGAGCCAGAACTTAAAGGGGACCTATTATGCTGATCCTTCTTTTAATACATATAGGTAATGTTATAATGTTGGATGTCCATACTCAACCTCTGAAAAGTTTCTAAACATAAGATACAGGGTTTTGCCGTAATAATGTGGCAGTTCCATCATAACGTTGCCTGATTGTAGCCACTACAGTTGAAGCTAACTGGAGAGGTGCTGTATGTGTCTGCAGTTGGGCTGCGAAGGCTGCAGTTAGACCAGACGTAGGTTTTGCAGAGCTTGGGGCGCGTTTTTGGGTGCTTGTGAAACGATCGCTTTACTTACCCATGACTGGGGTCAGCCTGATACTTCTCCAATACCTGGGCAAGCTCTCTGATGCTACCGGTGAAAGCAATAGGGAAGCGCACAGGCTATAACGTGTCCGGTATAACAAACGATTTCTCTGCATTGCCGTCGATTGAATATTAAATCGGCGATTGAATATTACATTCTTTCCAGTAAAAGTTATCGATTCGCTAGCGCCACATAAGCAATGGTTCACGCAAACGAAACTTACGGTCTGTAAAACCTGTATATGCTCATAACATAACCGGAGCTCTATCTAGCTCTCGTCCACTATCCATAACGCGCCCATTTTCCGCGAGGAAACGCTGGTCATTCTGATGCAATAAGTAAACCATTACCACGGGCAATTTCCAAAAAGGCCGTTTAGCTTGGAGATTTCGCCGCTCCGTCATATACCAGCGAAAAAGCTGTTCGTTACTCCATGCTAACGACACACCACAGTTATGCACACGAACCAGCAGGTCCTAATACACACCGAAGCAGTCCATAAGCTGTTGGTCCACTTTTAGCTGCTCCTCACTGTCCATGTTTCCCTCTAAACTCAGACCCACCGGATTTCTACGGTCTCCGGTCTACACCTGGGTATGTCGACCCATTCTACAAATGTGTCTGTATGTGGTGGATTCTAGTTTTCCCTGCATCCTAGCTATAGAGTAGAAAAACCGCTGTACTCACCACTGTTGCTGTAGCAAACTGTAACCGATAGCAAATTCGAGCTTGAGCTGCCAGACTTTCGCACTGCGTCCTCCACTTTCGCGACTGCGTTTATTAGAACAAGTTCATTTCAATAGATCTATATTCAAGTATAGCGTTAGATTTCGGAATTTCCACGCCGATTCCTTATCAGATGGCAGCCGTGTCTCCCGTTTCACTCTGGGGAGGCGGACCCGGAAAACTGCGTTCTGCAGTCTCGTACCGCCCAACTCCGCCCTCCACAGAGCTGGCCAGTCAGAAGAAAGTGGGCACACGGGGAGTGGGGGCCATAGCGGAAGAGCCACCCCAATGAGGCGTTTCAGGCAGAGACTACAATGGGCTACAAATTAGGTTTTTTAAGGATGGCAGTATGAGCTAAATAAGGACCCTGTTTTGGACTTTGAACGATCAGGAGTACTCTAGGGGAGTCCAAGATCAAAACATAACCTTGGAAATATAGCAAAATAGGTCCCCTTTAAAAAGCCCTTTACAACTATTATTAGTCCTGACTTGTTCTCAATCGTTTTTCTTGATTAACGATACATTCAACCAACAAACTAGAGGTGCAACGTTACGATTTAAATATGCAAGTCTGGCCGCCACCGTAGGACAGGCGTCCTTGACAGCAAGGTGAAGGTCTCCATCCACGATTTTTTCTGGAAATGCCTGACCATTGTGTCGCTGTCAATTGCAGTCACAGGAGAAGGAAAGTGGACGACATAGCTTTTCACAAGTAAGTTATATTTAGCTTGAACAACAGAGATTAGTGGCTTTAAATCATCAAACCGATACGATGCAAAGCCAGTCTTGACTCCAGCTGTTACTTAGGTAGTAAGCTGGTTAGTCCACGGGCACTCCTATTTTTATAAGGCAGGCACATGGGCCTAACTGTATGTGTGAAGTGGAAAGGGGTGCTCCTAATTTTTTTGCTTTACTTTTTTGTGTAAAAGAAATCTTTTTCTTTAATTTGATTAATTTAAAATATTTTCATCTTTATTTTTGTTATTTGAGAAAGCTCAGGAAAAAGTGGTGTCTGGTATCTTTTGCACGACAGTGATGTTTCATTTTGAAATTTGTGTTACATTATGAAGAAAGATTTCCTGTTACACTTTCAAGTTACTTGAAAGGGTTTGTATTTTTTAAAATAAGTTCTGCACGTAAAATTTTCTTAAAATGGCACTCTACTTTTTGAAGTGAGTTGATAGTTATGTTCTTCCCACTCTTTATTTCTTTCTTTCTTTCTTTCTTCTCCCATTTTTGTGTTGACTTGCGCATTCATGAGAATTGCAAATTTCCACAATTACCCTCCCAATAATTCCAAATAAGGCTACGCGACCTCCCACACTTGTCAGGAAGTGTTCATTCACAGAACTGGCATCAAAGGCGAAGAAGAACTTTACTAGTTAAGATAGAAGTTCTGCTGACGGACATCCAAAAAGGAAAATCAATCATTTTTAGCAGCAGAATTAAAGGAACTGCAAAATTCAAGCAGTGGGGAAAATTAATGAGCGCTGTAAATGCCATGTCACCTGTCGGAAGCACTGGCCGAGGTAATCTAAATCGCGACAACAACCACTCATCTGTCTCTACGAAAAGGAAGAGGCTATTCGCCTCATAGCAGGGTGAATTGGGGAAGGAGATCGGCTGCCTGCCCCGAAGCGGGACACAAACTTTTTTTCGGCACCGGAGTTCCGGACACCGCATTTACTTCATTTACCAAGAGCCAATCAGAATCAAATTTTGTGTCCGGCCACAAAACATTGGCCGTAGCCAATAAATACTGTGGTTCGCTAGGTAGCGCTAACGCTTATTAGCCAAAGATACAGTAACGTAACGCATTCCATAATTTGATGGGGATAAGGCAAGGGAAAAAACCAAGCTTTGCATCACAGTCAGCTATATAAGCAAGCTAACAGTAAACTGGAGCTCATTGACATTAGTCAATGTATGTGGTTTCATAGCTACCTTCAGAGCTACCTTGTTTGTTGAGGATCAGATGCCTAGCTAGCTATATTAAAAAGCTAGCTGTATGGAAACTAGACAAACAAATTGCAACAATAACCAGCAAGCCAACTAGCTAGGTAGTCTGAAATTGTTTTGTTTGGATAGAACTGCGCCAATGAGCGCCACATTAGCTAGCCAGCTAACGAGCTAGCCAAACATGTCAAGGCATGATAACTGCAATAGGCTGCTAGCTGACTAACTTGGGTTCCTCATAAGCAGAGAAAAAGCGGAGGACAATTCTTGGGGGGTCGACTAGCTCGCTGGCTGACTAGCTAGCCAACTCTCGTGTTCAGACCGTTCCAGTTAAAGAAATGCAGGAAGCTAACGTTACCCAGCTAGATAGCTAGTAACTTGCTGTAACCAAAGATGGCATCACTCACGGCTCAGGGTACGTCCGCCTATGAAATTTGATTCTGATTGGCTGTATGTAAATGAAGTAAATGCGGTGTCCGGAACTCCGGTGCAGATAAAAATTTCGCCAGCAGGAGGGATAAGAGAAGCAGTTCTGCTACTTGCACCACGGTGGGGTGGATAAGAGAAGCATATCTGCTATTTTCCCCGTAGCTGGGCCAGTAAGAGATTTAATTTTATTATCTGCTCCGGCCTTCTAACTTTCACGCCGAAACGCTGCGGTGCGAATAGCCACTTCCCTGCAAAAAATATTCTCACGCTGTCTGAAGACGCCCTCTTCCAAGATCCTGACGCGTTAAAGCATCAAAAAGATGCAAGTCAGCCATGACGAATCTGGTTTCACTTCGCGTTGACCTACTTACCGTATATACAGAGATAGATTAATTTGCAATTAGTACATAATATAATTTTATTTTATTTCATCGTTTTGCAGTTTGAAATGTTCATATTGATATTGAAGTGTCATCCATAAGCATCAATTATTAATTTAAATGAACAATATGAGGTTATATGAATAAAAATATAATGTTCAATTCGAATTGCAGAGTTAAACAGGATACATAATTATATGTAATATATATTGGATTTAAAACTCAAAATTGCTTCAAAGTAATGAAAATACAATCCTCTAGTGGAAAAACTTGGGTTCGGATAACAGCAGACTAATTCCGCTAGAATCCTACGACAGGTCTGGAGCACTCGTAAATTTTGTTCGTGCCTGAGAGAAGATTAAATATACAAGAAAATTGGTGGATGCGGCAAATTCTCCTAAATCACTCGTACGAAACATTAAAGAACGAGTCTGTTCGTACGAATGCTTCTTGCATGAGGCCCATTGTTTCCTGATGAAAGGTGCACTCTATTAGGATGTAAGGATATCCAACCACTTATTTTTTTTTTTTTTTAAGGCGAAGTAAGACCACCTACTGCCATGGGGCGAACATCCGAGCTTGCCCTTTTGCTTTATTCAACCCAAAGCAGTCTTGAACGAACGGCTGCCCCAAAGTGCGAAACATCAGGGGGCATGCGAAATGCTTCCGGAAAAAAACTTAACTTACATAATATTTTTCAGCGACATGCTGAACGGAGCTGAGTAAAGGACTACAGAATCGTCTCCTTATAACCAATTAAGCTACTCTAATCCTGTCCCTGTTTACTTGCTGAATTAGCAATGAAACAGTGGATTCTTTTGCTTACTAAGTCGAATGAGTAGAGCTATTTATTGAGCATGTTTGATTGCCGCATTTTGAAATTTAAATGGCCATAGAACAGCATCTGCAGCATCTCCGCGCAGATTTAGACACCGCCGTCCGTAATTCCGAAAGGTGGCGTCCCATTATCAGGAAGAAATCCTCAAGAATTTTTTTTGTTTTTCAAATTTCAATCAAACCATGGCTTGGAATCTATTATTTAGGTGTTAATCTGTCTAGAAATGACCAAATTTTCATTTATGTTAATTTTCATTTATATTAATTTTCATTTATATTAATCTATTTGATGCTTTTTACACATTCAAAGTTAGGCATACCAGCCATTTTCACCATTGTGGATTTTCCGGCATTTAAGGCCATAAAAACATAACAGCACACACAATAAGGCCATTTTTTAAAATTTGCTTATTTGAATATACATATAGTTAGCTTCATTTTAGAGAAATAAAATTTTTGGCCCGATGTTGTGCTCCATGTTAAAAAAAGACTTTAATGAAAAATGGCAATGGCAGACCTGAAATGTTTCAGATAACAATTTTGGCCAGAAAGAAAATAAGAACCCCACTCATTCATAAAATACATTGATGTGATCATGCATAACAATCATATGGGCAATATATTGCTGATTTTGAGCTGAGAATGTGAAATTACAGGTCATTATTTCAAAATTTTTGTTGCATCTTTGAATACATGTACTTGTCATTGGCAGAGAATGTCAGTTTTATTGACTCCGATATATTACTATTGGGCCATTCTTTGAGAAGTGAACCAAAATGTCACACACATGACCAGATGTCATCAAATAAAGAAATACTTTGAAAATTAATGAAAGGTATCAAATTTATTCCTTGCTATTCTCCATACCCCAAAACTATGAAAATTCTAGATTTTTCAACTTCAGAGTTTTTGAAGTCAAATAGAGTTAAGAAAAACCTGTTTCCGTGTGAAGTCACACACGTGACCAGTCGTATTTGACCTCTGACCTTAAGTAGTTAAAGTTAATGTAACAAATAACATTTTTACTTGATAGACTTGGATAAGTAGTACTCTTATACAAGGTCCACAATCATGAACCTCCAATGCTTTTGTAATTGGAGGAGATTTTTTCTACTATTTGTTACATTTTTGGTCACACACGTGACTGAGAATGGCCCTATTGCAGTAGAATCTTGTAGATTCTAGAATTGATATGTGGTTATCTTTTACTATGGCCATTATTATGTGAAAATTATCAAGAAACTCATGCATGACAGCTGTGTATGAGACCTATATTCCAGAAGCAACTCATAACATTTTGCTTTCTTAATCCTCTGAGTTGTATATTCATGAGATGAGTTTCTCTCATTCTTGACATGAGCAATAAATGTCTGGAAAATATATCCAATAAGAATTGACATCAAAATTATCAGACCAATCACATTGTGGGACATATTCCACCAATATTAAAAAGATTAACGAACATATCCCAAACCAATCAGATTCAAGTTTCAGAATTCATAAACAAATCACCTCTGGGATATTTCTGATCAATGAACACACGAGAGGTGGTATTTATAGCTGAGATTTGGAATGGGCTTTATCAGTACAATGTTCCAACATGGTGAAGTACCACTGCTGTATTTTATGCAAGAAGAGGACCACCGCTGCAGTACAAAACAACCTATAATATGCTCAGATATCAAGTACAAACTGTTACATTGTCCCGTTTGCTGCGTAGATACCCCAAACTTTAGTATTCCTGTGTAATGGACAGAGTCGCCATTCTGGTAGGGCCAATTTCAAATGTCAAAATTTCTAAGAAATCTGCTTGCTAACACTTATCAAATAGTTTCTGATACATTAGAGGGCATATACTAATATCCTAAAAAGAAATAATTTGGAAAATCAGGAGGGCTGATTTTGATGCTTAATGGGACGCCTCCTTTAATAAATAATTCTGTGATTGAATTTCTAAATGTCTTGCTTCACTGGAATAATTCTCCACTCTCTGTGACACAAATACTGAGTTATAAAGCCTTAAGAGGGGCTCCGCATAAATATCAACTGGGGTCGTGCAAGATAGAAAAATCGAAAACTTTCAAATTTTGCTCAAATAATGCTTTTGGGTCACTGATTAGAGAAATATAAATTTTAGGTTGATTGGGCAAAAATTTATTTTGTAGGACGACGGAAACCGTTGAGCCCAGATCGGTCCACGAAAAGCGACTAAAAACTGGGTCTGAAGCTTTTTTTTCCAAGCGACCGCACGCTTATCCCCAAAACAAATTAAATCACGCTAATCTGTCATATCCACTGCTTGTCTCTCTTCAGTTTTGAGCTGATTGAGCAAAAAGTAAATATTTGACAGCATCCTGAAATGCAATCTCTATGGATGTCATTTTCCGCAACCAGATTTTCCATAGTTTTCATGCCCTCTAAATCACAATTGCCACACTGCTGCTGATAAAGCCCTTTTATTTAGCGGATACAGCAACACTTCCGCTACAAAATGGCGAAATAAAATTTTGGTTAACTTTAATTCCGTCCTGCTGAGAGCCCAAACGTGAGAGCCGCTTGAGCGCCTAAATTGACCTCCTGACACTTCCAGGCTATGAGCCATAATTAACAACAAGACAAACAGCATCCATTCTAGCCATTCTAAATCAAGTACAAACCCGAATTACAAGAAAACGGTCTGTTCCAGTGGTTCTCAGGATCATTTTTTGTGTGAGAGGCGATTTGAGTTATATATTTTTGCTCAGACGCGATCCCCTGTCTGCAAAGTTAATTGTCAGGGCCAAAATGAATAACAAATGGTAGAATTACAGAACAAACTTCATGCACTTGTAAATTCTAGAGCTGTTCACATACTAATGAAATGAGAGAGAATTCATTTCTTTACATAACTTTACCTTGATATACAATTTCTCAGCATTGAAGATGCTTGTAGTGATTTCAGAGCTGGAAAACTACAGAGGAGCCAATTCCTCTCAGTCGATCAACATGACGTATCGTAACAATAACATGACCATAGGAAACCCACATGTCCCAGGTCTTCACAGCCGCGGTGCAAAGAGTTTTCTTTTTTGTGGCAACGTGGCAATCAAATCACCAAATTAATATTCCAATCCAAAAATACTGAACCGGTTTCAGATTTAGAAATATTACCTTATTGACGGAACTATATATCAATCATTGCTAATGCCATCTTCTTATACCAGTGTGGATTTTTCCAGAATTGCAACCGCACCTTCAAAGGTACCCATTTTGATTGGCACTCATGAGAGATCCTCTATTTACATCTGGTGTCATGCACCCCTGCACCAAGTACCGTGCACATTAACTGACAAAATAACAGCTTCAGCAACGATTATTCTGACATATTACAATCTTCTCTGGAAGTTAAACTCCAAATCTACCCAAATATAACTCACAGACCTGTGTAATGAATGATGACACAGCAATCTTTGTTCAGGGTTGACGGAACTCAGCACGAATGCTGCCAACGAAGAACAGGACTATGCAGAAACCCGTACATGTATTGTGCGCGCTGTTGGTTTGCAACACCCTATCACCCACAATCAGTATAATCTCTGTGAAATGAACCGCCAGAGCAAGCTCAATCAGCTAAGTTTGAGCCTACTACGGGACATTTGTACTGTACTTGACCAACTCGGCTTCCGCCAATCGCAAAGCCCCATACATAAGTTCACTGCAACAAGTGCTGAAAGACTGCAGTTGCCAACAAAGTTTAGATGTCCATTTACTGCATTAGAACATACCGTTGCAATCAAAATTATTCAAACCCCGTTGCAAATTAGGTTTACTGGAAAAATTTACAAACTTTCAGCTGTTTGCAATGAACAAATCAAACAAGAACAATTTAAATGGCTCAACACAACAAATATTACAAGTGGCTTCTCCAAATTCAACACAAAATGCCACTTTTAATAACTACTGCAGGCTCAAAATTACTCAACCCCTTCATAACAAGCATCTTTAATACTCAGTAGAGCACCCTTTTGCTGCTATGACCTGCTGGAAACGTGATGCATAGGCAGACAACAGCTTCTGGCAGCATTCCCGAGGAATCTTAGCCCAGTCCTCAAGGACAATGGCCTCCAGTTCACTAATATTCTAGGGTTTGCGTGCTGCAACTGCCTTCTTCAAATCCTACCACAGATTTTTTATGGGGTTTCAAGTGAGGCAACTGTGATGGGTGCTCGAGAATCTTCCCAGACTTCTTCTGAAACCAAGGCTTGGTGGGTGTTGAGGTATGCTTAGGATCACTGTCATTTTGGAAGGTCCAATGATACCAAAGTATCAACTTCCCTACAGACGGCATGACATTTTCTCCTTGGATATCCTGGTACTTGACTGAATACATCTTGCCCTCCACACTTTGCAGATTTCCAGTGCCAGAGGAAGCAAGGCAACCGCAGTGCATCAAAAATCCCCCACAATTCTTCACTGTAGGCAGGGTGTACTTTTCAGCATATGCTTCTTTATTCCTCCTGCAAACATACCACTGATTCATAAGCCCAGTATATTCCAGTTTTGTTTCATCACTCCACAGAATAATATTCACAAACTTCTGTGGCTTATTTATATAGTTTTGAGCATTGGAGCTCGTGGTTTTGGATCAGTTGTGGTGTGTGTCTTGGAGTTCGGACATGGAGACCTTCAACGTTTAGTATGCACACTACTGTGCAAACTGAAACTTCAATACTGTGCAAACTGAAACTTCAATGCCTCCTGTCTCTAAGTATTGCAGTGGGTCTCCTGAGTCCTGCAGTCACTCAAGGGTTTTTGACCACCCGTCTCCTCATGAATCTGGTGACAGCCATTGATAGCTTCCTCTTTCTGCCACATCCTGGTACTGTAGCCACTCTTCCTTTAACTCTGAACTTGCGAACTATGCCTCCAACTGTATCTCTATGAAAATTCAGTGCCTGTGCTACCCTTTTTATAGCCTTTATCTTGTTTGTGCAAGGCAATGATCTCCTCTGTTAGCTTTTGGGACAATATTTTTTGACAGCCATATTTCTAATATGCAATCAAATGTCACTTTCAACAAACCCCTAGCTAGTGCAAGTATTTGATGTGTTCTACAGTACCAGCGTGGATAAAGGTTCCACTTTCGCCAATGCGCCGTTGGCCGTGTGTCAGCCGAAAGTCAGGTAGACGTGCCCTGCTCACTGAACAGGGAAGTAGAGTGAGTGAGAAGGCATGTTGGCCGGCCGTTTCACACATCTTAGTGTAAGTCCCCGTCGCAAAGAAGTCCAAATAAGTTCAGCGTTGAAATTTTTTCGTCGGACAACATGACGTTCATTATATTTGTAGTATAGTGTAAACGCCTGAAGTAATTTTTGCTACAGATTTTCTTTCGCGCAGTTGGCGATATATTTATTTCCAGGAAAGTTAAATGTCTGCAAATTCATGAATTTTTGCCATAATATTTTTTCCGTAATATTTACCGATAAGAATTAAGAAATGAAACCTTTAGTTCTAAAGCGCCGTTATCGGAGAAAGCAAAACAGCAACAATATGTTTTGCCACCACTTAAATATAATTTAAATTATGAACAAAACCCGCACTTCTGAAAATAGAAATAAAATACGCAAATATCCATGTACTTATAACTTACAATAATGTTGTCACTTTTTCCTAAGTTGTTTCGGCCTTTGGAAATCCTGAGGTTTTAGTCCTGGTTGTGCAGCTATAAGCCGAACAACTCTCAGTCAAGAAAGCGGTGACTTGTTCAGTCGGATCAAACGGTTGAACGCAAAGTGTGCTAACTTTTGTCGCCTTTTACTCATAATTTGAGAGCTAATTAAAAGAATAAACTCTGGCTGTTACCGACAAATTAACGCGATAAAGCCCTTCTCAGTTGCAAGTATCATGGGGTAGCGCGGATTAAAAACTGTTCTTACAGCAGGAATGACTATGTTTTCAAATTTGTGAGAAATGATCACATATCCGTCTTAGGTATACTGTGTAAAACATTTATATTCAGATTTAATGGTATAGTTATCAATTTGCAAACTGTGTGCAAGCCAATGTCTTATATTATTAAGACCAATAGCTATTTCGCCATAGCAAATTATCGACATTTACAGTGAGACGAGCAAGATATAAAATTTTGGGCATCCAGCGAGAAATTATAAATGTATTAACAAATATTTGTGACAATGAATGCGTAAGTTGTCATCCATAAGGAAAGCGTTTCTACTTCATGACTACTCCTACTTCTAACTGCCTCTTATAGAATTAGATATTTTAAAACTCTAATAACAAAAACATCGACTGACTTGTAATAAGTCGTATCCGAAACAGCTGCGATAGTTTATTCTTGCCAAAATTCAAGGCCTGCAATAATATCTGGTACACGCCAGTCATGCCCAAAAACCGCTCCCCCCTATCAACAGTCCTCCCAAGTTCTGCCTGCCGGGACGCGAATTTGTGATTCCCAAACCATTCAGCTATGGGAGACCTTTTGAGCGACGCGATTGGTCAAAAAATTTATAATGACACGCCCACAGTCCATTCGATTAGTTCTTAACTGCAGGCTACACGTAACTTTGATCAATATGACCCCTTTCCTCGCACAAGCGGTAACTACTAACTACATGGTGACTGTATTGCTTTTTTCTTTCTCCTTGATCTGTTCACCCCTCCTCTCTCTTGTCCCACACATGCGCACACACCTGCCTATCTGCCCTTCACTGTTTCTGTACTGTGTCTGTGTACAGCATAAAAGTTCCGTATATTGTGATCAATAGTCTACAGTCAGACGTGAGCGTGCGACCAAGCGAGTTAGTGAGACCTCTGGAGCGACGTGATTGGTCGAGATGAAAAATAAATGTTTCGTCATCATAAACTGCGCACTAGCTCGCTCAGTCGCTCACGCCTGACTGTAAACTACAGATCACAACAATACGGAACTCTATGCTGTACACAGACACAAACAGAGGGAGAGGGAGGGAGGGAGAGTCAGTGAATGAGTGAGTGAGTGAGTGTTTGAGAGTGAGTGTGTGAGTGAGTAAGAGAGTGAGTGAGTGTGAGTGAGTGAGTGTGTGAGTGAGTAAGAGTGAGTGAGGATGTGAGTGAGTGTGAGTGTGTGAGTGAGAGTGAGTGAGTGAGTGAAAGAGTGAGTGTGTGTGTGTGAGTGAGAGAGAGTGTGAGTCACTCACTCGCTCAAACTCACACACTGACTCACTCACTCACCACTCTCACTCTCACACTCTCATTCACACTCACTGAAACTCACTCAAACTCACTCACTCACACTCTCACTCACTCACTCACACTCACTCACCTCTCTCTCTCTTCCTTCCTCCCTCCCCCTCTGTCTGTTTCTGTGTCTGTGTACAGCATGGAGTTCCTTATTGTTGTGATCTGTAGTTTACAGTCAGGCGTGAGCGACCGAGCGAGCTAGTGTGCAGTTTATGATGATGGAACATTTATTTTTCATCTCGACCAATCATGTCGCTCAAAAGGTCTCACTAACTCGCTCGGTCGCGCGCTCACGCCTGACTGTAAACTATAGATCACAATATACGGAACTTTTATGCTGTACACAGACACAGTACGGAAACTGTGAAGGGCAGATAGGCAGGTGTGTGTGCGTGTGTGGGACAAGAGAGAGGAGGGGTGAACAGATCAAGGAGAAAGAAAAGAGCAATAAAGTCACCAGTGCAGCACATGAACAGCGT
Source organism: Gymnothorax javanicus (assembly GCA_029692085.1). Taxonomy (NCBI): domain Eukaryota; kingdom Metazoa; phylum Chordata; class Actinopteri; order Anguilliformes; family Muraenidae; genus Gymnothorax; species Gymnothorax javanicus. The sequence continues at coordinate 43,291,559 of CM056203.1, forward strand.
TCATTGTGTGAGCACATGTTTAAGTTCCTTGCATGTTTTGTCAATGACCGTGACTGTGGTCTGTTGGCGATTCAGTTTTGAAACGTAGTTCAGCTTTCTCATACATTGTAACAGCAGTTGAGAGTTCAGAAAATTATGTACATGTTCCAATACTGCAGTAACTCTAAAGACTACATGATCCCTGAATAAAGAAAGGAATATCAAGTGCGACACACATCGCATCGTTCACATCGTTCGTGTTCATGACTTCGTGCATCAGCTACAGTGTCGTTAGATCGCACCTGTGGCTATACGAGTACATGTAGTTAGCGCTTGTGCGAGGAAAGCGGTCGTATTGATCAAAGTTACGTGTAGCCTGCGGTGACGAACAAATCGAATGGACTGTGGGCGTGTCATTATAAATTTTTCGACCAATTACGTCTCTCAAAAGGTCTCCCATAGCTGAATGGTTTGGGAATCGCAAATTCGCTGCCGGGACTACACCGACACCTGTCGTAATCCTCCACCACCCGGCAGGCCGATCAGAAAAAGGTGGACGCGAAGCCAACTTCACGTTTACTTTAGCGGTACCTTTATCCACGCTGGTACTGTATTTCAAACAAACATGATGCAACTAATAAAGCTCTTGATTAGCTGCATTAGGTGTGCCTGAGACAACACCTGATTTGCAAATACAGCGCCCTCCATAATTATTGGCACCCCTGATTAAGATGTGTTCTTTAGCTTCTAATAAATTCAGTTTTTTTTCTAAATAATATAGGACCACAATGAAAAAAAGAGGAAAATCCGACCTTTAATTCAAGTGTATTTATTCAGTGGGAAAAAAATCCCACATTAAGAAATAATTCTTTTACATCAAATCATGTGTGCCACAATTATTAGCACCCCTGATGTTAATACTTTGTACAACCCCCTTTTGCCAACAAAACAGCACCTAATCTTCTCCTATAATGTTTCACAAGATGGGAGAATACAGAAAGAGGGATCTTTGACCATTTCTCTTTGCACAATCTCTCTAAATCATCCAGCGACCTGAGTCCTCTCCTCTGCACTCTCCTCTTCAGCTCACTCCACAGATTTTCAATGGGGTTGAGGTCTGGGGACTGAGATGGCCATGGGAGGAGCTTGATTCTGTGTCTGGTGAACCATTTCTCTGTAGATTTGGCCACATGTTTAGGGTCATTATCTTGCTGAAAGTGACGACCCATCTTCAGCTTTCGGGCAGAGGCCACAAGATTTTGATTTAAAATGTCCTGGTATTTCAAAGCGTTCATGATGCCATGCACCCTAACAAGGTTCCCAGGGCCTCTGGAAGAGAAACAGGCCCACAGCATCACCGATCCTCCCCCATACTTCACAGTGGGCATGAGGTGCTTTTCTGCATACTCATCTTTTGTGTTCTGCCAGACCCACTTAGAGTGTTTGTTGCCAAAAAGCTCTCTCTTGGTCTCATCTGACCAAAGCACACGGTCCCAGTTGAAGTCCCAGTACCGCTTAGCGAACTCCAGACGTTTGCGTTTAGGATTGTGAGAAAAGGTTTTTTCCGTGCATGCCTCCCAAACAGCTTGTTGGCATGTAGATAGTGCCTGATGGTTGTTTTGGAGACTTTGTGACCCCAAGATGCTACCATTTGTTGCAATTCTTTAACAGTGAGCTTTGGAGAACTTTTTATTTCTCTTACCATCCTCCTCACTGTGCGTGGTGGCAAAATAACCTTGCGTCCTCGTCCAGGCTTGTTTACCACTGTTCCAGTTGTTTTAAACTTCTTAATGATTCCTCTGACAGTAGATATGGGCAGGTGCAGGCGAGTGGCTATTTTCTTGTAGCCATTGCCTGACTTGTGAAGGTCAACACACATCTGCCTTACTTGAATGGTGTGTTCCTTTGTCTTTCCCATGTTGAAGAGTGGATAAGAGAAATGGCCTCTGTGTCACGTCATATTTATACCCCAGGGAAACAGGAAGTGATGAATTACTAATTAAATGTTCCTAGATACTCTGATCAACTTTGTAAACTACTGTAGAAATGACAGAAATACATCAATTACATTTATTTCCTAGGAATTGTTAGGGGTGCCAATAATTGTGGAACAGGTGATTTTATGAAAAATAATAATTTCTTAGTCAGGGATTTTTTTTTCCCCTTAAAATTCACTTGAGTTGAAGGTTACATTTTTCTACAATTTTCGGTGTGAAAGTATGCTTCTGCAATAAAAACTGAATTTATTTTAAGGCTTTTAAAGGGGACCTCGGATGCTATATTTCCAAGGTTATATTTTGATCTTGGACTCCCCTAGAGTACTCCTGATTGTTCAAAGCCCAAACAGGGTCCTTATTTAGCTCATACTGCCATCCTCAAAAAGTCCCATTTGTAGTCCGTTGTAGTCTCTGCCTGAAACGCCTCATTTTCCGCTATGGCCCCCACTCCCCGTGTGCCCACTTTCTTCTGACTGGCCAGCTCTGTGGAGGGCGGATCTAGGCGGGACGAGGCAGTTGAACGCAGTTTCCGGGTCTCAGTGAAACGTGAGACGCGTCTGCCATCTGAGCTAAGGAATCAGTGGGGAAATTCTGCCATCAAACGTAGTACATGTGTATAGATCTAATGAAATTAACTTGTTCTAATAAACGCAGCGGCGAAAGTGGAGGACGCAGTGCGAAAGTCTGGCAGCTCAAGCGCACCTAATTTGCTATCGGCTACAGTTTGCTACGGCAACAGTTGGTGAGTACCGCGGTTTTTCTACTCCTAGCTAGGATGCAGGGGAAGCTAGAATCCACCCCATATAGAGACATTTGTAGAACGGGTCAACATGCCCAAGTGTAGACCGGATACTGTAGAAATCCGGTGGGTCTGAGTTTAGAGGGAAACATGGACAGTGAGGGGCAGCTAAAAGTGGACCAACAGCTTATGGACTGCTTCGGTGTGTATTAGGACCTGCTGGTTCGTGTGCATAGCTGTGGTGTGTTGTTAGCGTGGAGAAACGAACAGCTTCCGTGCTGGTATATGACAGAGGGGCGAAAGCTCCAAGCTAAACGGCCTTTTCGGAAATTGCCTGTGGTAATGGTTTACTCATTGCTTCGGAATGGCCAGCTTTTCCTCGCGGAAAATGGGCGCATTATGTAAAGCGTGCGAGAGCTAGACAGAGCTCCGGTCATGTCATGAACATAATACAGGTTTTACAGACCCTAAGTTCCGTCTGCGTGAACCGTTGCTTACGTGGAGCTAGCGAATCGATCACTTTTACAGGAAAGAATTTAATATTCAATTGATGGGAATGCAGAGAAATTGTTTGTTATACCGGACACATTATAGGCTGTGCGCTTCCCTATTGCTTTCACCAGTAGTATCAGAGAGCTTGCCCAGACATTGGAGATGTATCAGGCTGACCCCGGTCATGGATAAGTAAAGCGATCGTTTCATAAGCACCCAAAAACGCACCCCAAGCTCTGCAAAATCTACGTCTGGTCTAACTGCAGCCCAACTCGGCAGACACATACGGCACCTCTCCGGTTAGCTTCAACTGAAGTAGCTACAATCAGGCAACGTTATGACGAAACTGCCACATTGATGCTTACCGAAGTAACACAAGCATACCGTTCATAATTGCTGCATATAAGTTAACCAGGAGCATTTTTAATTAGCAGAGCACGCGAACTAACATGCAGTAGCTGATAAGCGGTCATGACTTTGAATGTAATCTGTCGCGCGAAAGATTCGTTTCGCGTCCGGTGTGAAAGCTGCTTTAACGCGTCCATAACGCCTGTATTCGCGTCTTTGCATTGACTTTGAATGTAGCTAATCTGTCGCGTGAAAAATTCGTTTCGTGTCCGGTGTGAAAGCGGCTTGACGTGCCCAAAACGTGTATTTGCGTCTTTGCATTGACTTTGAATGTAGGCTAATATGTCCTGCGAAAAATTTGTTTCGTGTCTTGATGTGAAAGCAGCTTTATGGACAGTACGCGACAGCTAGAGAGAGCTCGGTTATGTTATGAACATAAGACAGGTTTTGCAGACCGTAAGTTCCGTTAGCGCGGACAAGTTGCTTATGTGGAGCTAGCGAATTGATCACTTCTACAGGAAAGAATTACCTATTTAATCTCCGCCCTTTTCGGCTTTTTATTACCCACAACAATTTCTAAAGGGGGATGAAATTATGTCAAGGTAGTGCAGAGAAATCATTTGTAAACCGGTAGAGCTTCTGCGTTTCGCATTGCTTTCACGGTAGCACCAGAGAGCTTGCTCAGACATTTGTGAAGCATCCGGCTGATCCCGGTCATGGTTAAGTGAAGCGATCACTAACTGTAGTGGCTACAATCGGGCAACGTTATGATGAAACTGCCACATTGATGCATACCGAGGTAACACAAGCATACCGATCAAAATTACTGCATATAAGTTAACCAGGAGCATTTTTAATTAGCAGAGCACGCAAACTAACATGCAGTAGCTGGTAACCGAGCGGTCATAACCACAGAGACAAACCCTTGCAATACAGGTTTTACAGACAGCAAGTTCCGTTACGTGGACAGTTGTACCAAGCATCCAAATTACAAACAAGTATTAAAAGTTAGCTTCAAATGAGGTTTATGTTCACACACCTTCTGTAGAATTTCCCCTGATATCACTCTTGCATATTTAGGACACAAACATTAGCAACAGTAACTTGGCTACGTTAGCCGCTGTGCTACAGCCACAATCAACTGGCTACCACGTCAGGTTGGCTTATGTAGTAAAAGCAACTTACAGCTTCTTCGTCTGTGAGTCAAGGACAGTCGCGACCGATACAGGCTTTATCTTCAGATATTTTAGAAAGCCTGCGTTTGAGGCCAGTTGTTAGTGCTAACTATCGCTAGCAGTCCTGCTAGCCACCCGTAACACGTTAGCTTCACTTACATTATTTGCTGTTGTATGGTTACTTACAGCTTGTGGCTCCGAGCTTTTGATCGATGCAGCTGCTTCAGGTTTGAGAAGCAGCTGAAACGCTTATCCTGTGTCGAATTATCCTTTATTGACAAAGCTGTCTTTGGTGAAATGCTAAGCACAAACAGCTAACATTCCCTTTGGCCGTGGCTGTTTGCTGCCAGCAAACAAAAAAAGCTACCCACTGATTTCTGGTGGCATCGTCTTTTCGAAGAGAAATATTTGTTTTTCTTTGCGTCCAAAAGTAAATGGACAAGTAGCTTTGGGAGAGATACTAACAAAATTGCACCTCAAATGATCTGCGGTTCTTCTTTTGTATTTCCAAAAGTGTCAACGCTACTAAGGCATAGTATGATTTGCCGTTGTTAGTGCCTGCTAGAATAGTTTCCGGTGTGGGCAGGTCCAGCGCAGTGGTTGGCTCTGGCTAGGTCTGTACTAATTGGACGGCACAACCTGACGTCAGGTTTTGCCCAGATCTCGTGAAGATCTTGGGAGGAGCTATTCAGAGAGGAAATCATGCTCACGAAATCACGTTCTTGGATTACGGCAAAACCCCTGTATCTTATGTTTAGAAACTTTTCAGAGGTTGAGCATGGACAACCAACATTATAACATTACTAATATATATTAAAAGAAGGATCAGCATAATAGGTCCCCTTTAACACATCTTAACCAGGGGTGCCAATAATTATGGAGGGCGCTGTATGCTCTTATGAAGGATTCTATTCGGGGGATTGAATAATTTTTAGACCGCAGTAGTCATTAAAAATGGCATTTTGTGTTAAATTTGGAGAGACCACTTGTACTATTAGTTGTGTTGAGCTATTTAAAATGTTCTTGTTTAATCTGTTTATCACGAACAGCTGAAAGTTTGTAAATTTTGCTTTGAAACCCAATTTGCAATGGGGGTTGAATAATTTTGATTGCAACTGTATTCTTTTCACTAAACACTACCAAGTTTTTCCCACTAACACTGTAATACTGATCTAGCAACAAAGGGACGGAATTGTCAACAAAGATGCCTTGCATAAGATATGATTTTTTTGCGCCTCATCTCGTTCATTCTACCCGAAATTTTTAGCAACGCGCAGACCTAGCGCATATGGGTTGCCAGTGGTGAAGTAGACACATATTTCATTTCTATGTCCATACAAACTGAGGCGGGTAATTATAATTCTTAAGACACGCATCTTTTCAGTATTTTCCTATTTACAATTTTATCCTTGAAAGAAAGCTTTGTGCCGCGGTTTGTGAGGACCTGGGACGTGTGATTTGTGAAGACCTGAGACATGCGGACCTGGGACTTCATTTCAGCAAATGATTCTGTCTAGAAAGGATGCTTTTTGTCTTTGTTGTTGATTACGGCTCGTAGCTTGAAAGTGTTCGGTCAATTTAGGCGCTCAAGCGGCTCTTGCGTACGGAGCTCTCAGCGGGAATGAATTAGAGTTAACCAAAATTTTATTTTGCCATTTTGTAGCAGAAGGGTTGCTGTATCTGCTAAATAAAAGGACTTTATCAACAACAGTGTGGCAATAGTGATTTAGAGGGCATGAAAACTATGGAAAATCTGGTTGCGGAAAATGACATCCATAGAGACTGCATTTCAGGACGCTGTCAAAAATTTACTTTTGCTCAATTATTTCGAAACTGAAGAGAGATAAGCATAGAACATGACAGATTAGCATGATTTAATCTGTTTTTGGCATAAGCGTGCGGTCGCCTGAAAAACCGCTTTTACACGCGGACCCAGTTTTTGTCAATTTCCGTGGACCAATCTGGGCTCGACGGTTTCAGTCTTCTTAGAAAATAAATATGTGTCCAATCAACCGAAGATTTATATTTCTGTAATCAGTGACCCAAAAGCATTATTTGAGCAAAATTAGAAATGTTTCCATTTTTCTATCTTGCACAACCCCAGTCAATACTTACGTGGAGCCCCTCTTAAATAGGCTCATATACAACAGGAAAAATTTGTGTTATTTGTATTCAGTGCAAAGGGACTAAGTCCCAAGAGTGCTTTTTGGCACTCAGGCGTGAATGCATTAAAATCCCATGAATGCCGTACGGCACTTTCAAACTTGTGTGACTCACACCAATCAAATTCATTGTTAACTGCATCCAAGTACCTTCAATTGTACTTAAGCCAATAGGAGAAGACCTAAGGTTTGTATTGACAATCACGCCATGCACCCATACAACTTTATTCACTGTTCAACGATCACGCATCACAAACCATATTGGAGACCTCACACAATTGGTGGACTGTCATGGCAGTGCAAAATTTGAAATTGACACTGAATAGTTTGTATCATAACTTTGCGTACATGTGTCATTTGTAACTCAAGAATTAGCAGCACTAAAATATTGAAGATTATCTGAAAATAGTTTTGTGTCATTATAAACCTCATTTTTTAGTATACAAAAAATTTTCTATCATTACATATGGACCAAAAAAAGAAACGCAATTACGTAATCCGGTGCCAAATTTTGACAAACCCATTGAGAAAGATGCTTTTGCTCGGACTTATTTTTGGAGGTGAGTACTTCTACCATACAAATATTCGCAGTCACAGCGCGTATTCTGGAGCCGCCATTCATCTAGAACCAAATATCGGCAGTGCTTGGGTTCAAGTACTACCATTGTCCTAACACTCTCATTTTTGTTTTGAGTTCCTCGTAGACAACGGGGCCTATAAAAGTCCGACCGAAAATTAGTAAAAATCAGACGGGTTATAATGCCACGACAAATGGAAGTTCAACGAGAACGCGCCATTGGGATGCTACAGGCCGGAAGTCGGGTAGATAGAGTTGCCCGTCAATTCGGCATGCATTCTGCAACAATTAGTTGCCTCAGAACCAGGTTTAAAGCCACTGGACACAAGGTCGATCGCCCCAGATCCGGTAGGCCACGTGTTATGACTCCAGCGTCTGATCGTCGTATCTGCTCGTTACATCTGCGGGATCGCTTCTGGACGGAAACTCAAACTGCCGCTGAGATGCGTTTCTCAACGCCGTCCGTTACCACGATGAAATTCTCCATCCAGTCAGCCTTCCGTTTGTCTGACGTCACCAACCGACTTTCCAACAGGAAAACGCGCGTCCGCACGTAGCAAGTATCTGTATGGAGTTCCTTAAGGCCGAACACGTGCAAATCCTTCCCTGGCCAGCGTTTTCTCCAGATCTGCAAATTTTTGTCGCCCGTGTACAAATTCTACCATACAAATCACAAATGGAAAAACTTTCAAGCTCACATGGTTTGCTACTATTAACATAACATAACATGAGTGGCGAGAACAGGCCATTCAGCCCAACTAGGCCCGCCAGTTTTTTGGGGTTTTTTTTCCTATTGTGAATGTCACTTCAGATACTCAAAGACTCAATGGTATCTAGCTTGAAGTCAAGCCTGCTCTTGAAAATTCCCATGGTTTCTGCCTCAATATGGTCAGGCAAGCTATTCCACATCGAAATTACTCTTTGGGGCGATTCCGTGGTGTTGTACGGGACATTTAGAGAACATTTTTGACTGTGCAGTCTAAAGGCTAATACAGACAACAACAATACTATGTTCAAACAATTACTCCATGATGCATCTATACATGAAAAACATATGACATGTCTGGCAAAAGACGGTGGCTATTCATTCACATAACTGAAGTGTTGTATGGGATGCAGAAAAATGACAAAAATTCAAACACGAAATTCATTCACAAAACTGTGAATTTTATTATGATACACACTTGGAACTGCCCTAACGTAGCAGACAAGAACATCAACTTTAAAATAATGTTATGTCACATCCCAGCAAAACCTCAGGCATTTTGGCAGTGGTTGATTTTTTCAAGGTTGTCATGGGTGTTGTACGGGACACCATAAGTGTTGTACGGGACCTGTCTGTATCCAGTGTTCTCTTTGAGTCCTCACAGATACCAAGTGCATGGAAAATTGACTCTCGTGTGTGTTTTGATTAGAATAAAGCTTAAAATAAAATTTTACATGAAAATTTTTCACAGAAAATACCCAAACTACATTAGGTGTTGTGCGGGACGTGACAGTGTTGTACGGGACATTCATACAACCAGATTACAGTTATCTTGCGTATGATTGCTTAAAATTTCTTAAACATTATGGTTGCAGCAAAGATAAGATAATAAAATAATCATGCACAAACAAAAGTATTCAGTGTTGCCATTTCATACTTTTTTAAAATTATATTTTTTTTTAGATTTGAAGAAAAATACTTTTTTAAATAATTTTTTTAACGAATTTAGGAAAAAATACTTTTTATACTTTTTTTGGCTGAAAGCCATTTTATTTGAAAAGATTAATTGTGGATTTTAAAATATTGAATTTGTAGTAGGGCTGCACGATAAATGGAATTGCGGTTATCGCAAGCGCAATAAAAGTAACTGCAACTATGAGGCAGACAGAAGAGCTTGCTTATTACCTTTTCTATGACACATACCTAATGCGGTCATTTGAAATGCTTCCGGGAAGAAAACTGCGTTTTGAAGTCCGCTAATTACCGGCGAGGTTGGACAGCCTCCATCGCCTTGGCACAATTAGCTTACCTTAAATCAATTCCCGTGTACTTTGCCTAACTTGCAATCAAGCCATTTATGCAGCCAACTGACTGATCAAAACCAAAATATGGCCAATAATGATAAAGAAGAAATAATGAGAAGCAGATGGACCTAACCAGGCTTCCGTGTTAGATTGAAAGAATGTTAATAATATGAATAAATAGCAGACCTCTGAATTCCACCTCTCGCAGAATTTTTACATATCATTAAAAAGATTTCTTTAATAATTCTACCACTTTCCATAATTACATTATCATGCCATCCAGTGTCTGGAAACAAATCTAAGTCTTCAAAAGCGGCCCCTCAGCATTTGTCTATTGGGTGTTGTATAGGGGATGTCCCATACAACACCACTGGTGTTGCATGGGACTGACAAATAATTGAATATTTGTAATGTAACAAATTATACAGGGAACCTTTTGTCATTTATTTAGAATGAGACAGGGCTGAAGTCAGAGAAAACTAAAAATAGCATTTCTTGCTGGCAGTATATATGCACAAATAAAACGTTTATTTCTTAAAGTGTAGTACGGGACAGCTCTATAACGTCAATATTTCAGAGACTTATTCTAGGGGACTACCAATATTCATAACTATTCTAGATCCTTGCATAGTTAAATCTATGCTCAGTTTTGCGAATCACTCAGTTAAAATTATCTAAGAACATCTAAAACTCTTGAATTACAGGTCTTTGAATCAAGTTAATACCTAACAGGAAAAATTGACGAGTGAATACTTGTATTTTGTAATAGAAATTTGATATGAAACAATAGGATTTCTATAAAAACACTCATTTTTCATGAAAGTAGACATATTGGACTTGTTAATTAGTAGGTAAATGGCATAATTCAAGACAAGTTTGTATTTTCTACAAGTTTGTCCTCATCACCACGGAATTGCCCTTTGGGTGAAAAAATATTTCCTAATATCAGTGCTAAATTTACCCTTGGTCAACTTCCATTTTTGACCCCGAGTTCTACTAACTAAACTTGGCTGAAGGAATCCAACATAATTCACTTTGTTAATCCCTTTAACATATTTAAAGACCTCAATCAGATCACCCCCAAGTCTCCTTTTCCTAAGACTAAAAAGATTAAGGATCTTCAGCCTCTTCTCATAGCTTTCATCTTTTATATCTGGAATTAGCTTAGTGGCTCTTCTCTGAACTTTTTCTAGAGCCTCTATATCTTTCTTAAAGTATGGACCCCAGAACTGTACACATTACTCCAGATGTGGTCTGACGAATTTGTTGTACAAAGGAAGCATCACCTCCTTAGATTTGTACTCAATACTTTTGGCAATGTATCCCCGCATCCGATTGGCTTTTTTAACTGCTACTGCACAATGGCTAGATCCCGCGAGGGTTTGGTCAACAATCATTCCCAGATCTTTTTCATGTGGAGCACATTCCAGTTTTAAACCTCCCATGAAGTAATCCTGTCTAATGTTTTTATTACCTACATGTACAACTTTACATTTTGCTGCATTAAATTTCATTTGCCACATTTCTGCCCAATTCTGGATTCTATCCAAATCATCCTGAATCACTTTAGTGGACTCTAAACTATTTGCCAAACCCCCCAATTTAGTATCATCTGCAAATTTAACCAATTTGCTCTCAATATTCCTATCAAGGTCATTAGTGTAGATGAGGAACAGCAGGGGTCCCAACACCGATCCCTGAGGGACGGCACTCCCCACCATACGTAGCTCAGATGAGGTTCCACTGACCACCACTCTTTGTGTTCTATTCTGTAACCAGTTTTGAATCCACTCCAGAATACCTCCAGTAACTCCAATGGAGCTGATTTTAAAAATGAGTCTCTTATACGGTACTGTATCAAATGCTTTCTGAAAATCCAAGTATATGATGTCATAAGCCCTGCTCTGATCATAAGTTTAGGGGCCTCTTCGAAAAATTCCCGAGGGTTTGTCAGGCATGACCTTCCCTTACGGAAACCATGTTGGCTATCCCTCAAGATATTATTACGTTCAAGAAATCATTCCAGCTCATCTTTTATGATAGATTCCAGTATTTTGCATGCAATGAAAGTTAAACTGGTCGGCCTGTAATTTCCTGGCTCAGTACGGTCCCCTTTCCTATACAGTGCCGTGAAAAAGTATTTGCCCCCTTCCTGATTTCTTACTTTTTTGCATATTTTTCACACTTAAATGTTTCAGATCATCAAACAAATTTTAATATAAGACAAAGATAACCCGAGTAAATACAAAATGCAGTTTTGAAATGATGATTTAATTTATTAAGGGGAAAAAGCTATCCAAACCTACCTGGCCCTATGTGAAAAAGTAATTGCCCCCCTTGTTAAATCATGAATTAACTGTGATTTACCACATTTTTTGAGTCCAATTTCACTAGCCACACCCAGGCCTGATTACTGCCAGACCTGTTGAATCAAGAAATCACTTAAATAGACCCTGTTTGACAAAGTGAAGAAGGCTCAAAGATCTCAAAAAGCAACATGTCATGCTGCGAACTAAAGAAATTCAAGAACAGATGAGAAACAAAGAAATTGACATCAGTCTGGAAAGGGTGGCAAAGCCATTTCTAAGGCTTTGGGACTCCAACGAATCACGGTGAAAGCCATTATCCACAAATGGAGAAAACTTGGAACAGTGGTGAACCTTCCCAGGAGTGGCTGCCCGACCAGAATTACCCCAAAAGCGCATCGACGACTCATCCAGGAGGTCACAAAAGAACCCAGAACAACATCTAAAGAACTGCAGGCCTCACTTGCCTCATTTAAAGTTAGTATTCATGATTCAACAATGAGAAAGAGACTGGGCAAAAATGGCATCCATGGGAGGGTTCCAAGGTGAAAACTACTGCTGACCAAAAAAAAGAACACAAGGGTTCGTCTCACACTTGCCAAAATACATCTTGATGATCCCTAAGACTTTTGGGAAAATATTCTGTGGACTGACGAGACAAAAGTTGAACTTTTTGGAAGGTGTGCATCCCATTACATCAGGCGTAAAAATTACATATCATTTCATAAGAAGAACATACCAAAAGTCAAACATGGCGGTGGTGGTGTGATGGCTTGGGGCTGCTTTGCTGCTTCAGGACCTGGACAACTTGTCGTAATTGATGGAACTATGAATTCCGCTCTCTACCGGAAAAATCCTGAAGGAGAATGTCACTTGGGTTATGCAGCAGGACAATGATCCAACCCTCCAGACTAACTTTTGGACCTAGGAGCGCATGCGCTCCCAACCTGAAAAAGTTGGGCGCGCAGGCCAAAATTTAGGCGCGCAGGCCAAAAACTGTGGTCACACAAAGTACCATGATACTTTTCTGAATAATTACAAGCCCAAAAAAAATAGCTGAAAAGACTATCAGTTGTTGCTGCATTTATTTAAAGTGGTAATCCGTAAGATTTCCATCTCGTTACTGTCTGTTAAGTCAGTGTCTATCAGAGAGGGGGGATAAAACAATGGTGATTGGGCCTGTGACCCACTGATAAAAGCACTTGTATTTCATTCTTTGCCAGGTAAAGCGATCAGTGTGTCTGTAGCGACATTCCCGCGCTATATTCAAATACAGGCGCACATCTAGTGACGCTTTTCACGTCAGTAAACAGTGTTTGGTCTGTCCAGAAGGTAGGAGGAGCCGCAAGCTAGCTTGAAGGAAGTAAGGAACCCCGGGAGAAGCAACAGCAAGGTAGACGTCAAAAGGGATCCAGTAGCGGTACTTTCCCTAACCTGAAACTTGGCTCCTTCCCCTAACCCTAAATCTAACTTGTCCCTTACACTATATGTCAGTTTTACGGATGGAATTAAGGGAGGACCGTTAAAAATGCAGCCTTCCAAGAAGCATAAAGTACCACTGCTGGATCCCTTCTGATGTCTACCCAATGGCAATGGCAAATACCATACTGTGTAGCTATACTGTGCACAGTAGAAACTAATTTTAGCTGAGTCTCTGTTGAGGCTACAAATGGAACTAAAATTATAACGTAATTTCAGGAATCAAACGGGAAAAAGCTACGTTAACCGCCGCGACAAATTATTTTTTTTAAAAAAAAAAAAAGTTATAACGTTACCTGATAACCAACTACCGTTTTCATTATTTACACAGGGCTCTCAACTTTCACATATTCGGCTTGAGTTTAAATTACATAATCACGTTCCCGTGCTGTAGTCAGAAATTATTCTATCACATCGTTTGTAGAGATTCTCAGGTGGAATTGAAGTCCTTGTGCATTGAAGTTTATCAGTTTCACATGTGTTACGGTGGATTTCGCCACTAGTAATATGAGCACAATTATGATTCCGGAATTCTCACGCTTTTCTTCAATCAGGGGTTGGAAGCAGTGGAATTGCATAAAAATGTTTCAAATGGTCTTATTTCATTTAAACAATTTGAACGATCATGAAACATGCATTTCGTTGATTGAATAATTACTGACTATGGCACGGGAACGTGAATGAAGCACAAATTCTCACGGCGAATGCGTGAGAGTTGGCAGCCCTTTATGTTAATCGGTTTATCATAATAGCCTAACATGTTACTCGAATGAGATGACGCTAATGGATGACTAACGTCCCATAATTTTTACTTTTATTGAGTTCAACTGCCATGTCAAATAGCATCTTTCCCGTTTGCATGAGAGTTGAGGAGGCGTGGAACTGGTAAGAGCCATCAATTTACCGACGTCATACAGGCGACACTGTTGGGTCTCCACAAGAGTCATGGGAAATGAGGTCCAAAAGCGCACCTGCAATTACAGCTTACTGCCAAAGATGTCAATATAAACAAACCAATTCAAATCTTACGGATTACCACTTTAAGAAACATTATCAGAAAGCACCTTGTGAACTGAAAAGTAGATATTGATGTTCACAAGAATGTTTGAAAAATGTATAAATGCAGTTATCATTTTGGAGAGTTATCATACAAGTCTAAATATAAGTATAAGTTTCCATTTCTCCAAGGGACAACTTTTCATCAAACCCTCCCCTGTACATAAACAGAATCATTCATAAAAAAATTATGGCCAAATTTAGATGAGCACCCCCCTAAAACCAACATATGGGGATAAATCAATGAATAACTCCCAATTATCACAGTGCTAGTTCTAAAATTTATAACTGTTATTGTTGCTGCCATCCCAAGAAACAATTTGACACCAAACATGGCTTAATTGCTTTGAAAATGAGACCCAGGAGGAATAGAAGCCGTAAAAAGCATAATTTGGCTACTTTTTTTCATCACAAATAGAAATTTTAACATTAAAATTAATACAGTTCCCAAAGTGATCCACCCTACATATTTGGTAAAAAGTAGGTGCAGTATGCCAAGTTCGTTTGCACAGTTTCAAGAAATTCTTTCTCCGGTAACAATGTAGTAGGACGGCTTATTATAGTAATAAAAATTATTATCATTTACCAGTTTTTTTTATTTCGCCATTTAGATTTTGCACATTTCGAAGGGTAGTGGAAACGCACACAGAGAGTGAGGACGATGTCTGACATTATTAGCCCCAAAAAAACAGTCTGCTTTGTGACCGTTCGCTGTTCGTGACACAGACTCATATTTGAGGCATTGCGCTGATAAGCCTATGGTCGTCGCTGGAGTACATTGGGCAGGCGTCAGTTAGTTTTTGAACCAGTTTTGAACATTTGCTGCAATCGACAAAATACTATTCCTCTGACAGCTGGCCAATTATCGGAACCCCAAAGAAAAGGGAGTATAAATCTATAAGAACCGCAGCTTTTCTCATTTTTATTGTACTCCAATAAAAATAATCTTGCACTCGGACCAACCAGTCACGGCACTCGGACCAACCAGTCACGATTTCATAAATACTGCATGAATAATCATGTGCATGCGGAACTTCAGATTAGAGTGGAAGTGCGTATCCAACCTAATCCATCAGGATAGAAAGTAGCGATTGATATTGAAACGCTAAATAAAACCATTCGCCACTGGACGCAAGCACCCATAGCTAGTATCAACAAGACTCAAAACTGCGTCACGAAGTCTACAGTCACGAAGCTGACTGTGTTTTTGGGCTAATAATGTCGGACATCGTTCTCACTCTCAGGTGCGTTTCCATTACCCTTAGAAATGCGCAAAATCTAAATAGCGAAATAAAAAAAACCGGTTATGAAAACACTTTCTGATATCATGAAATTTGCTCTCCAATCTGCAGTATTAGTCACCGAAGCCAACGCCTAATACGTAGACTCAGGGATGGATTAATGAACGGGCCTACCGGGCCCAGGCCCAGGGGCCCAAGGGCTCAGGGGGCCCTTGGGCGCCCTGAGCCTCCGCGCAAAGTCACCGCTATTCACTTTGTATTTCTTGTTGCATAGTCAAAGGGCCTAATCGTTCTTGTCAATAACTAAAGTCCTACTGGCAAACTGAAGGAATAGCCTAAAAATTCACTTTGAAGACATTACAAGAAAGAAACCATCATGTTGCATTTTAAGCGGGTGTTTATCGCCTTGGTTTATCCACAGGACTTTAGAGGTACTCCATGTAATATGGGCCCTTCAACTCTGTGGGGAGAAATCCAAAGACCAAGTACAAATCAAGTGCGATCAAGTTCACTCCAAGGGGCCTCTCACATGGTCATAGATATGGACCCTCCCCACACACACACACACACACACACACACACAAATGAGCTGTTTATGTGGCATTTCTGGAAAGTCATGGTTCATAAGGACCCATAAAGGCCCCTCAATCATATAACATGGGCCTGCATATGTGAGAGAGAGAGAGAGAGAGAGAGAGAGAGAGAGAGAGAGAGAGAGAGAGAGAGAGAGAGAGAGATTTCCTGATTAATTGATTCATTAATTTATAGTTTTATTTATTATTTTTGTCACTAGATTATAGGCTCCTTTAACCTTTTAAGCCCGAGAGGCCCCCAGTTGGAGTCCATCAAATGCAGCGGCTATATTCAAACTTATGAAACTTCAGGCCCATTTTAAATTCTAGTGGAGATCCAAAGGTTTCTGACAATTCCAAATATGTCCATGTGAATAACAGGGAAATGTGTATAAAATATGTACTTGATATAGATATTTCCATTTGAAGTAATGCTGTGACCATACAAACATTTCGCCCTGGGTTTGAATATTTTTTCCATATAAGTGCAATGCAGCTTCAGGGAAGCGCTGAGACCAGCAGATCCAGAATATTTGTGCGTCATTGTCCGCTAATAGGAAAAAATGTGTTATCTTATGCTAAATCCTTTTAAGGGAAAACTTAGGGGGAAAGGCAGGGTATAAGGGGTTAAGTATGTTTCAGTGTTAGCCCTTGACTGGGACAAGTGAGATTTCTTGCAAGAATATACAAAATTTTTTGCATAGGCCTATTTTATGGGGGCCCACATTCCCATTAGATTAATGAATAAAGAAACTGGTCGATAGAGGACGCTATTAAAGTTTGCACCGGAGAAAGTGGAGTGACGATAAGGTCTTATCTGTTAAAATGTGAAATCCTTTAACAAGCGCAAAACGTACATAAATTCAAAATGGAGCACCGGTGGACGTTAAGCAGAGCAGCCAAAAGAAAGCTAAAAAAAAAAAAAAAAAGAAACCAAGGAAGCATCTTTTTTTAGATAAGGCTGTTTCTTACTCAGCCCGTCAGTAATTGCGAAGGTGACCGGTCATTCTCTCTGCTATCCAGAATTAAAAATGAGCTGAGGACTTAAGATGACACAAAAAACGTCTGAAATCGCTTTCTCACGGCAATTGAGAGCGAACTGACTAATGGCCTGGACTTTGACGATATCGTGGAAGATTTCGCATGATGCAAGACCAGGAGAAAATGCCTTAGTTAAGTTGGTTAAAGTAAGATGATTTAATGGTTAATTTAAACTCATAGACACAGTCTTGCTGTAAATTGTTTTTAGGTTTTGTTTTTGTTAACAATCAAAATGGCTTAACTTTATCTCATTTGTAGTTGAAAGCGGTTTAATTTTTTCATTTTTTACGGCCTTTCACATGTCCGTGCCCAGGGGCCCGACGTCTCTTAATCCGTCTATGCATAGACTATTGGACTTCTGCTGCAGACCAGCTAGTGCACTTGTAATTTTGCTTAGTGTGGAGCATTTACATCTTTATTGTCATCCAAGGTTTTACAAATTTGCCGCGCGCACAACTCAGCTGACAGTGACAAGGTTGAATGCTTTGCCATTCTCATCGATGCATGAGTACAGCCGAGCTGTGATTGGCTGATGGCACCAGCCGATGTGCGATTGGCTGATGTACGTAATGGTACCAACCTACCTGCAGAAAAAAAATTTGTGGCCGGCGGCTGATAAATAGGGAGTGAATCGCTGCCCATAATAGGTGCACAGTGCATGAAGTGTCGGTCGCGCGATCTGAGAATGTAAGTCGCAAAACGTAAATCTTTGCGACCATTCTGGTCGCAGACTGGAGCGCTGATGCAATGGTGGGGGCAGAAATAGTGCCCCCTGGAGCCGGAGTGAAGTTCGGCTGTGCTCGAGTCCTAGGGCATGAAGGCCATCTGAGCGCATTCGTTGGAGACACTGGGGGCGGTGGATAGCAGCTGGACTGACTCGGCCCATAACGAGCTGCAGAGGGCAAGTGTTCCAGCTCAAACAAGGGCACTCCTCCAAGTTGAGCATCTCGATACGATTCTCCAGCTGGATTTCGCTGTTCATGGGAGAATGCGACGGTCGACCTTTCCTCTTGCGGCCGCCGACCTCGACCCACGGCTCCGGATGGAGTGGCGTTGAGTTAACGGGGGCTTTGGGTTTCACCCCTAGCCGTAGCCATGATTCCTCCGGGCAAGGGACTTTAGCAGGAACACCAGCCCTGTTTGGGGTATTTGCAGCGGATGGAGCTTCCAACCCTGGGTGTATTTGGTGCATAGCTTAAAGCCCGCCTCCAAACCGAAGTCCTACTGCTAAAGTTGTAAGTACGAATACTTCACCAGGCAGTGAAGCCTGATTCTCTTCATAGGTGTATGTTGAGCAGCACGCAGAGACTCACAATTTTACCTAAATTTCGTTTCATTCATTCAAACGAGTTCTGAGCCGTGTATCGTTTTTTAAAACCTATCAGCAAGCCTTGTGCTGCTTCAACCTCAAGCGATGCAGAGATGCCAAGGCTGCGTTCCAATCCGAAAAAATGCTTGGTTCGTCGTGTTCACTCACCCTCCAATCGAGGGGGGAATCCCCAAAAAATCCCGGATGTAAGACAGCTGCCACTAGTAGGG
The DNA here is from genome assembly GCA_029692085.1 of Gymnothorax javanicus. Lineage (NCBI taxonomy): Eukaryota > Metazoa > Chordata > Actinopteri > Anguilliformes > Muraenidae > Gymnothorax > Gymnothorax javanicus. Next base: position 43,310,272 of record CM056203.1, read on the forward strand.
TCGTTCCAATCCAGTTTTGCAGAGGGAAGGGCACATTTTCATTTGCTCAAGCCCTCGATTATCCTCCCTCAAACGAAGCCAACAACAAACATCCCTCCAAGCTTTGATATTGCCCAGAATTAGGCCTATTTTATCTCTGAAATAAAGCGTCAATCTGTCCGATCCATCCGACTAGTTTTCAAAAGAGAAACCGAATAAAGACTGTTGTCTATCTTCAACGGAAGAGTTAAAACAGACGAATAAATACGCTAGACCAAGAAAAGTCGATAGCTATCAATTTGCATTTTATAAGGGTCGAACAAACACACGGCTAAGTTTGTACGTCTAATTGCTGCAATACTGGAAAAATTAGAACTTTTATGACTGTCGGGCACAGAGTATCCTAGGTTCTCTGTCTGACAGTCGCTAAACTTGTCATAAATGCTCAAAGTCCCGCGCCAATGTCGACTTACCTATATTGAGCAGAGCTTAAACAGAAACATTGGTTGAAATTCTCGGTACTCATCTTGAAGAACTGAGCCATCTTATCAAAAAATTCACGTTTAATATCTCTAAGATTCAGTAGATTTGAAGAATTTAAAAACAACAATCGACTGTCGGACACGGAGTTATACTGAAACCATCCGACTGCCGAACATGGAGTTATATTAAAACCCTGTCCGACTTTCGGACACATAGACACTGCGTTTAATGGTACATTCATTCTGTCCCTAAGGTCCGTTATTCTTGTCCGAAATTGACTTAGTCTCTCAGCCGCGCTTCTCCGGTGAAAACACACATGGAAACTGCAGATGACTATAGAAAAAATGCGCCTGATCGGGACGACAAAGTAATACGGGGAAAAAAAGAGCTGGAGAATACTGTGGACAAATCCAATCATCTGAATGACTGAACACTGACATCAAAACCACGCCTTTGGTCATCAAGAAAATTCCCCATTCAAAAATCCCATTAACTTTTAAAAAATACCTTAATATAAGAACTGTGTTACTCGTATGGTTTTAACTAACCTAACGAGTATGCATAGGCCTATCCCACCGAGCACTCAGGGCCGAAAAGAGCGGAAGATCGGAGATTGGATGACAACGATTCTTGTAGCCTATGTCTGCTATTTTTGAGTGATTTACTCAGTGATAGCTAAATTAGTTGGAGAAAGATTCAGCAGTTGTCGGGGATATGCCTCTTTCCTAGCATGGGCACCAACTATGCAAAGGAAATACCTCTATGATATATGGACTATTGAAAGTTGATAATTAAAAAGTTTCCGTTTCAATTGCCTCATCTCAGAGTGCCAATAATATGCTCGATTTATGCCCGATCCACCCCTCCCTATCGGGAAAACATAATCACAACGTAATCGTTGCAATCAGACGTGCTTTAATTCGGCTAGGCTACTACAGAGCTGTACGAAAATAAATGTATCTCAATTGAGACTTGTAGCTAATTCGGCTATCTGAAAATCCTTTGTTTGTTTACAGGGAGATCTGTGTTCAACTCTTATCGTCTGGCCTTCTCCTTTGCTGACCTGATGGTTACAGTATAAATGCATTGGCTACGGATATCACATGGTACAGATCATTATAATCCTTATGAACACCATAAAATAAGCCCTTCTATGAGCATTTGTGACGTGTTGTATGACGCGTTCTATGAGCATGTGACGCGTTGTATGACGTGTTGTACGGCAATTGCGATGCGTCGTATGCGCATTTGAGACGTGTTGTATAAGAGAGACGTAAAATACGCGCATATTTTCGAAATTTTACGCCGCTTTTTACGCCGTTTTTTGTCGCACATTACGCGTTCCAAGGAGCATTTTTGAGCTGGATGGCGTTCCATATATCTTATTTCGGATTGGAACGCAGCCCAAGTCTCACGCATTCGCCGTGAGTCTCTCGCGCCTTAGTGGTATTCACGTACCTGTGCCGTAGTCAGCAATTATTCAATCATCGGGCACTGAAGAAATTTAGTCGCGGAATTTAAGTCAATGTGCATTAAGTTAATCAGTTTCACGTGCATTACGGTGGATTTCCCCACTAGTGACACGGAAATCGATTATGACTCGGGAATTCTCACGCTTGTCTTTACTGAGGGATTGAAAGCAATGGAATTGCATAAAGATGTTTCAAATGGTCTTATTTCATTTAAATAATTTAAACGATCATGAAACACATGCATTGTTTCCAATCCCTGAGTAAAGAGAAGCATGAGAAGTCCGGAGTCGCTTTCCGTGTGACTTGTGGTGAGGTCCACCTTTACGCAAGTAAAAATGAAACTTCAATGCATAAGGATTTTGATTCCGCGTGAGAATCTCATTAATACACGTTCATTGAATAATTGTGGACTACGTTGAATAGCCTAAAAAAATGCATGAGACCCACACCGATTGCGTAAGACTTGGCATCTCTGGCGATGCCGTAGCTTGCACACCAGAAGCTATGACTATGGCTATGGCTCCAGTGACCTCCACAAGCATTGCCCCAAACCAGTTCCCTCTCTCTGCTGCCTCAGCCCTACCTCATGCGGTTAGTGACTTGAATGGCGATGCTCCATCCCAGCTAATATTAGCTAGCTACCCAGACCGTGCATTCGGTGCTTTATGGCGATCATTCAATCCAGCCTGGTATAGTACACGACCGTGTCTGGAGTACTCAGTTCAGCGGGATGCATGCCTTTGCTTTCCCTGCAGAAAATATGCTACTGCCGGTGAGCGGGATGCTGTTTTTACCTCGCGTGCTTTTACCAACTGGAAAGCAGCACTCAAGCGTGACAGGGGGTTACAGAAACATGCATCCAGCCGCAGTCATATACACCGTGTCCCAAAAGTTCATGCACCACAGAAAAAGTCAACTCAGATTGTATATATTCAACAGAATGCGTTTATTTAAAAGCCAGTGTATCCCCCGTGCATCTTTATTACTGCCCTCAGCCTGTGGGGCATAGAATGCACTAAGTTGTTTAGAACGGAAGGCTCAAAGTTGCCCCACTCCCGCACAGCCCTCGCATTGAGCTGCTTCATGGCGGTAGGAGGTGGGCTGTGGAAGACCCGACTGTTCACGATACCCCAGGAGTTCTCAATCGGGTTGAGGTCCGGGGAGTTGGGTGGCCATTCCTCTTTGTGCAGAAAACCAGGAAGCTGCTCAGAACACCACTGCTGAGTTGAACAAGCAGTATGTGCGGGGGCACCATCTTGCACGAAGACAATTTCCGCACGCCTGTTGAACATCTTCCTAGCAGTGACGGGGCCTGATTTCTTTTTTCTGGTGAGTACGGGAAGTAGCACTGGGTGGAGAATGTTCTTGACATAATACTCAGCATTGATGGTGGTGCCCTGGGGTACAACATGCAACTCCAACAGCCCTGAAGATGACATCGCCCCCCAGACCCTGCAATGGGCACTGAACTTGACTTGTTCAGAAGGTGGCACTTTCTTTCGATTGTCGATGAAGATGCGGTCGTTTTGGCTGTTGGGAGTTGGAAATAAGTAGAGTGGGCACTCATCAGAGAACACCCAGTTTTCCCAGTGTCTTGGGGTCATTGTGGCATACTTCTTTGTAAAAGCCAGCCGCTTCCCCTTTTGCAGTTTGGTAAGGCGAGGAATCCATTGTCTTCTGTATGCTCGCAGACCCAGTTTCTCAGTCAGAAAATGATGGATAGTACTCTCAGAGACTGCTTCGCCAAGATTCTTCAGTCTTTGACTGAGTCTGCGGCAGGATTGGTGTCTCTTTCCCCTAGCCTTTCGGATGAGGTCCTTGGCCCTGGAACTCAGGACTGAAGGGCAACCTGCACGGGGCTCGTCTTCAAGGGAGTCACAACTCTGGTGTCTCTGCCACCACTTCTTCACCCATCGTATGCTTCTGTCAAGGTCCTAAGCTACCTCCATGCAAGTTTTCCCTGCCCGGCGCAAGGCAATGGCTTGAGCACGGACCTGAGGTTCTGAAAGAGCAGCGTTTCCAGGTTTTTGCTTGGCCATCATGGCACCGCTACCAAAAAGGTTCTCTCAGTGACAGTTCTCTCTTGGTTCCTCCCAGTACCTCAGCATTACCAATCCTGTCAGGGTCATTACAGAGCACTTAATCTAAAATTGCCTTCTCTCTTGTAGGTTTATTAACATACTGCACCAAAAAATTGCCATAACATCTACAAATTCTCTCCCCCCCCTTACCCTGTCCTTTCACCATTTCCCAGTCAATACCAGGATAATTGAAGTCTCCCATAATAAAAGTCCCTCCTCCTCTACAAGCTTGCCTAATCCTCTGAAAGAGCATTTCAATGACAGTACTGTCCAAAGCTGGCGGTCGATAGCATACTCCTATGTTTAAACCTGTCTCGTGTTTGCCAATGAGCCTGACCCAGATATCTTCACAGGGCAAGAAATGTTCAATTTCAGGAATTTCTTGCACATTTATGTTCTCGTTCATATAGTGCTACACCCCCTCCTCGCCTATTTTATCGATCCTTCCTAAAGAGCTTATAACCTTCTATATTATACTCATCTCCATCCTCTTCACTGAGCCACGTCTCTGTAATCCCAACTATGTCATAACCCTCACTAATCTTAACAGCCTCCAGTTCCAGAATTTTATTTTTTATGCTTCTTGCATTTAAATGAAAACATTTCAGGTTAGTACGAATGATCTTACGATAACTATTGCTGCGATAACTGTGGTGCAAAACATATTTGCACATCTCCATTAAAAAATGTGAAGTTGTGGACAAATTTTGTGTACCTGGAAAACAGTATGTGAATTCAGGCAATGAGATATTGATACCTGTACAAAATTTCTCACAAATAATCTATATCTGCAGAGAAGGGGACGGGGATTGTTCAGAGAGAGACAAGCCTTTTGACCAATCAAAGGAAGGAGCTCGTTTGGCGCCAGAAACCATTGTTTCCCCACGAGTTCCGGACACCAATAGAAACTCATTTGCTTACAGCCAATCAGCGACCGTGTTTCATACCACTGAAGGAGTGTCTCGAGATAGTGAAATTTTGCTGTCTTTACTGGCCGTGCACCGTGGTACAGCCTCGGAATCATAGACATAAACTATATAGTGGTTATTTTCCTTTTTTTCTGCCTACAGGTGTGACAATTTTTTTTCAATGTAAGCCCCAGTGTTTACATACATTTTTAAATCAAAGTGAATGCATGCAGCCACTTCATTCATCTAGTACTTCAACCTTTTAAACTCCCTAAAACTTCATAAAACAAACACCACCAAATCATGTACTTTCCATGTCGTTGTTGCTCTGCAACTTCTGACAAAAGGGTAAAAATATCATGTATAAATGGTAGGAATGTACATTGTGTAGGTGGTTGTCAATGGAAATCTATATGAGATACGGCGGAGTTTATAACCCCAGGCGCAAACGCGTGATGTCACGCGCAATGGATAATGGGTATTGCAAGCCAATTCCGATGTTATCTATTACATTGTAAATGCCTGCCTTAGCCTCAGCATAACTGTTGGCCAAATCATTCATCTAGCCTGCCATTTTGATAAATAAATTATTATGAATGTAATCATTCAAAATATTTGAAGCCGGTAAAACGAGCTAGTTACAATCAATGTAGACTAGTAATGCACTGCTCGCCGCTTTTTTTCCTGCACCAATCTGGCATATTAATAAACTAGCTAGTGACACCTAACAAAACCCGATGAATATGAGGTAGAAATAACCAAGATTGTGTCAGTTTATTCTCAAAAATATGAGGCTAGGGCAGGCATTTATGATGTAACTGCAGTATCCCCGCCCCCTTCTCTGCAGATACAGATTACTTTTGCACCACTGTTTGTGATACATGGTGCAAAAGTGAGAGCGCGCAAAACCTGTCGTGTGAGACCTGTGGCAGCCGATTCAAGCACTTGGCAGATATTGAATGGTGCTTGCGTTAGAAAAATATCCCAGAAAAAAAAAAAATCTGTTTATGAGAAAATTTTGTACAGGTATGAATCTCTTTGCTTGAATTCACATACTGTTTAGCAGGTACATAAAATTTGTCCACAACTTCACATTTTTTAATAGAGATGTGCAAATATGTTTTGCACGATAGTTATGTCAGCCATAGTAGCAAACCATGCGAGCGTGCCCATTTTTCGATTTGTGATTTGTATAGTAGAATTTGTACACGTGCAACAGGAATTTCAGGTGGTGTAACTGCAGAGTTGTGCTTGTGGGAGGGGAAAAAAAACTTTAGAAATGACATTCTTGAAATGACAGGTGTGCAAATCAGTTTTGCTCTATATTTCTCACAGCAACAGTCGCAAAACTTGTGAGTGTATGAGTTCCTTAATTTGTGACTCGTAGATTAGGATTTGTGCACCTGCAATCAGAATTTGAGGTGTAAGTGTTATGCTGTGTTTGTGGAGTAGAAAAAAATCTGCAAGTTTGAAACCTTTTCTTTGTGACTTCAGATTTACTAATATGCATGTACAACAATATTTTCACAGCCACAAATTCCACTTTCGGTTTCTTTGTACTTTTGCACCATATTTTCTGTAACAACTGTGGCAGAGTGTGAGTGTGTGAGTTCCTTAATTTGTGACTAACAGAGTAGGATTTGTGCACTTGCAGTAAGAATTTGAGAAGGTGTATGTGTTGAGTTGTGTTTGCGGGGTGAAAAAAAATTCCACGTTTGAAACTGTTTTGCTGTGACTTCAGATTTACTGATACACATGCAAAGAAAATGGTTGCAAGTGAAAATTCCACTTTAACAGGTTCTCAGTAGTTCTGCACCAAATTTACTTTCAGAAACCCCCAATACTCATAAATAATAATAATAATACTCATAAAAATGTTGAACATATAAGCAACCGAACTGCGGCAGTGAATGTATACAGTAATCCCCCCATAAATAAATAAATAAGACAAGGAATGCACCTAGACTTCAGATCGCCAGCAATCGTTCAATAACAAGATAACAAGCCATGCAAAAATATATCTAAATCACGACAGCGGAATTATAAATCACCAGAACAAATCAATTCCATTCCCTATTTCTCGGTGGGTTCTTCTGGATGTATAGCTATGCGATTTATGTTTTCCAAAAAACAAAAGTTGAGCTACACGTCACAACCAAATTGCCTGTCCGCCAGAGAGATTCACTCTCAATTGTCCGCGGTAACTAGCTAGTTAGCTAGCTAACAGAAACACTTCACCATGACTACAAACAACGCGCAAAGAATTCAAGCCATTGGCTTCGAGAAGTTGCTGTAGCTCTTATACGTCCCGAGATGATAGAAGAGAAACAATGTAATTAGATTAATGTAAAATGTCGAAGTGCACGTCCATTATCCAATTTTATGCAGTCAAATATGACAGCGAAGAAACGCCTCAACTGAAATTACAAGTTACACAAGCATTTAGACCAGGGCGACTCAACGTTATCCAGGAGGAGCCGGGTAGGTGCAGGCTTTCATTTCAACCACGCAGGTACACACCTGATGCAACTAGTTAAGCTCTTTAGCAAAGACTGTTGGAGTTCATTGGTGGTTGGAATGAAAGCCTAAACCCACACCGGCCTATTCTGGATAACGAATAGCCCTGATTTAAGCGAACCTTACCGGTGTTTCAAAGAGGGGTTGCAAACATTAGATAGCATCCGCACTGGCCCTAGTTTTCCGGATAGCAACCACGGAGTGTGTACACGAATTCAATCTTGAAACACGTTTAACGACAACTGAGGTGTCGCTTCGCCTATCAACGTCGCTACATCCATTTCCATATTTAGTAACAACGTCATTACAAGTCAAAAACAAAGTAAGACCAACTTACACATACTGAGTGACTTCATGGTGTGGCTTTTGGCTTACCAATTTAACTGGTAATGATCGGCTCATTTCTCGAAATATTCAGCAAGCGACATTTTTTTCCTTTCATACTGAGCAACCAAACTTATCGACAAGGACAAATGCAATTAAAAGAAACAAATTAGCTACTTCTGCGACCCTACTATCACATGCTGTTGACAGTGGGATGCTGTCGTAAATTCCAACATCCAGCAAGAGGCCACCTCCTCGGCTTTGTAGCTCGTTAGCATCTCCTATAACCTCACTTAGGCGTTCTAACCCATTAACACCGTCCCGAAATCCTTAAGCTATTCCACTACCATCAGTGGTTAGCTCACAAGGGCAGCATAAAACATATGGCACAAACAAGAGCAACACAGCTATACCCGACGCGCTGTTTACTTACGAAAGAAATCCACACGCAGGCGACCGGAAAGCGACAGAAACCCTTGAGCAGTGAAAAGTAAGATGACGAGGTAGTGTCACTGCTCTGAGAATTCCAATAAAAAATTATGCACAAATCCTTGTGCTTTCAGAAACACCCATTTTAGCGAAGTCACATCATCTACCAAACGACGTCGACGGCCTTCGATGATCGAGCGGACGCACACTAATAAACTCTCAAGCTGAGATGTAAAAGCGGCAAGGTTCATAGGTTGAGTCGGGATGCTTGGGGTTACTGATCGGATTACGTCAGTTCGTTAATCGTGGTTCTGACTGTCAGATGGACTGCCCAATTAAATCGGGCTTCAACCCAAAGGAGACAGCGGTTCACCAATGGAGATAGAGGAAGAGCTGGCACTCGATCGTGACGCATCACTGCAGGATTTTTCACTGCTTCGCACAGCTGTCATCGATGCTTCTGGGCAATGCCTTTCAGAGTGGGTTAGCACACCACCCGACACTAATACTGTGGTATTGCAGTTTAAATTGATCGAATACTGCGAATATATAGTACATAATATCTCCTCACTAACAGCGGAGAGAGATTCGTAGAGGGACCATGCATACATCGGCATTTTCGTTTTCGGAAAGGGTTATTTCTACTAGTGTTTGTCTTAAGACTGGAAATGGCTGAAAAGGTCTGATCCTATTTCCTATTTCCTGATCTCTTTCTGCTCTAACGCAGCCGAAATAGGACTGTTATCATTTTAAAAAGGCTCAATTTGAATACGGACTCACTCTCCAAATTGGATCTGTGTGACTGAAGTAAGCTTGGTTCATCCTCCTTATATGAACTTGGGGTGGGTTGCGCCATCCTAAATGGTAAACGCAGGACGGAGAAACGCCGAAAGTGCATCTTAAAGTGTAGGCTGCAGCCTTCGAAGCCTGCATTTTTACAGGTTGTCACTTACTTCCATCTGTCAAACTGACTTATGGGGTTTGGGATAAGGTTAAATTTTGGGTAAGGTTTAGGGCAGGGCTGCCCAACCCTGTTCCTGGAGAGCTACCATCCTGTAGGTTTCTCCTCCAACCCTAATTCAACAAACCTGATTCAGCTCATTAATTAGCAGCTCGTCAAGATCTGTCACTGGGAAAGCAGGTGTGGTTTGCTTTGGTTGAAATGATAACCTTCTGGATGGTAGCCCTCTAGGAACAGGGTTGGGCAGCCCTGGTTTATGGTTTGGGGTTAGAGTTATGGTCAGGGTTAGGAAACCAGAGATGACTCGCTTAAACCAAAGTTGTCTCACAGAAATGATATGAGGTCATGAAAGTCTGGCGGATGAAATTAAGTGACAACCCCCGGAAATGCAGCCTTCGGGCGCATCTCAAAGCGGAGGCTGTGCTGCATCCTAAGACAGCTGTATTTTTAGGGGTCATCTCATACTTCCATCTGCCAAATTGACAATTAGGATAAGGGACAAGGTTTACTTTAGGGTTATGTGACGGGCTAGGTTTAGGGTTAGGCGTAAGAGTTAAGGTTAAGGTTAGGGAAACCAGTGACTTCTCGCTGAAACCAAAGCTGTTTAACAGGGATGAAATGAGGTCACGTCAGTTTGGCGGCTGGAATTAAGAGGCGACCCCTAAAAATTCAGCCCTTTAAGGATGCAGCCAACGATTTGAGATGCACCCCGAAAGCTTTATTCCCAAGAGCTTCCTTGGCGTTTCTACGCTTGGCGTGCGATATGAAAAGCTGGATGTAATAGATTTGGGTTTGGTACCACCTTGTGGCTAAAAATTGTAACGGCTGTTGCTATGTTTCGTTATGGTTGGCCAACAACACAGAGCTAAAGAAAGCACTAGGGTGGACACGATACCAGTTTTGGCGAGATTCGCATCCGGCATTTTACTGAAGGAGGGCTATTTTGGAGATCCAACATTTTACACGGATTAATCATCAGAAGTCCTCACTTAGCTACACGCCAGTAACAACTGCGATGTTATAAGGCCATTTTGGCTACATTGGCTAACGGCCGATTTATGTAGGCTATGCTGATGCAGACAGTATGTAACTGGGCGGTAACGTTCGTTACAACTCCGGAATAATACGTTCAATACATCTTCAGCTGAATATTATTTTACCATATATAAACCATATTACAAGATCAGTTAACAACATTTCAACATTTTACTCACATTTGTATTGATGCTGCTGCTGGCTGGTGCCGGCGTCACCTCCCACGAATTTCGCAATTTTGCAGTTAAGTTGCTTCTTCTTATTTATTCCTCAGCGAGTTTTATTTGGCGGTGTATGTCGCGTTGCATCTTGGCAGTGGTGGAGGAAGTACTGAAGTTCAGTACTTAAGTAAAAGTACAGATAACCAGCAAAATATATACTCAAGTAAAAGTAGAAGTGCTGCATTTACAATCCTACTCAAGTAAAAGTAAGAAAGTACTTGCTTTCAAATGTACTTAAAGTACTAAAGGTAAAAGTACTCGGACGATTGTCTTTTGATTTCTAGGCCTATATTTCAACAAAAAATTGTATGGGGTTGTGCCTTTTTAATTTTTTTGATTATCCCTGTCAGATAACATATAATCTGCAGAATTAAAGTGTGAACTGTATCACAGAGGGTAAGTCTAATAAGTATGCTAACCTTTACATTAAACAAAGTTGTTGCTGGTAAAATTACTAATAATGGCATCAGTAGAGGCATAAGTATTACTAGTTGCAACATCTGCATTATTTAATGTCATTAAGCAAAACCAATAAAGTAGACTGGTTATAGTATATTCAAATAATGTATTGTATTGTTTATCTATTCAATGTAAACCATTAGACTCTGTTGGCTTCATTATAGGAAAAAAAAACGCAATGTATCCAGAGTTTGCACTCCAGGCAAAAACTAGGCCAGTTAAAATGAGGCAGGTCTTGAGAAACAGAGAATGAAAGAGTTTGAAATAAGAATCTAGCCATTTGCCAAGCAGCCAACCTTTGCAGGGGGAAAAAAATAAAAATATGTCTCAAATGGCTAACAGTACTTTAAAATTAGGGCTGCAATGAATGATAGAATGATGATCCGTGTTTTAAATGGGAAACGATTTCAAAAGGAGACGCCAATGTATTTCAGGGTGTTTTATTATTGATAAGGGGGTTTACAATATTAATATCGAATATTAATATCGCGCATGCATATGCTGCGCTGCCCTAGCAACCCGGTGTGTAATCTGTTACATGGATTACCTCATATAGCAGCACGAGAAATTAAACTCGAAGTTTTCTTGACTGAATGCTTTATGTTTTTACACATCCGAATCTTTCTCTTGGTACCCAAACATCAGGGTAAGCCGAAAAGTACTGATTACATTCAATATTGATGAATGTTGCATACGGAATTCTTTCGCTGTTGCGTTTTTGGCCGATTATGCTATCCACTGCCTCATACCACGAAAATTTATCTAGCTTATCTCATAACTTGAGCTGCCAGACTTTCGCACCGCGTCCCGTACTTTGAAATTTCGCAGCCGCATTTTCTTCAGTTTGTCACGGTATTGATCTATTATTCTGTGATAACCACGCGAATGTAACTACTCACGAATTATTCCACAAATCCCCGAGTTTTTGCGTGTAGTATTCAGTTGTGATTGTATGTTGTCGTCCGCCTACATTTCCAGCAAGCATTGAATTTCTTCGTTTGAATGGGATATCTTTTCGCCGCTGCATTTGTTAGAACAATAGAGGCGTAACACATAACAGTGATCTACCCTTTTTGTCAGTTCCGTCCGTATTATGGCGCCAGTAGACTGAAAACGCGTCCAATGAAAGGGTGATCGGAATAATTCAACACATTGATCATTGTTGTTGTTGTGTTTTTTTTTTTTTATTATTTTTTTTTACGATTTTAGGCTTGCAATAAATCAGGCATAAAAAATGGGAGTGTCACCCAGTACACTAATAACATGAATGGGTGATACAGGAACTCATTTTTTATTTGATATCTTATGCTTTATTCTACCCCGATAAAATCTGAGTCAGAGAAAAAAACATTGAAAAGAAATATCAACCGTTGAGCATTTTCTCTAATTATCGCTCAAATGTGTGTCCGAAGCACAATTTAAATGAGCAAAATATCTGACTCCGTGTACTCACAGAAAGCAGAAAATCGCCGTGTTCAATCCAGAGATATCATAGTTGTTTCTTACACTCCTGGTCTGATAATATTTGATGGGTGAAGTCCAATATTTTAACTCCAAAAACGTGATGTTTTCCGTGCTTTCTCACTGTTTCCCGATATATGTGTGGACCCACGCTATTGAATGTTCGGCAAAGGTACCGAGGTTGTCAGAGGCAACGCGGTTCTCGCAAATACCCTATTCAAGGGACTCAGTCTCTGGATCCATGTTTGGTGAATCTGGTTTTGGTCGAATGCGACTGCCGCTTCCAAAGCGCGCTCTGCCCACATTGAGGCCGGGATAGCACTACCGGATTGGTTGAAACTTCCGAGGCAGCAACGCAACCAATTTGTTTTGTGAAGGGAACATTTTGGCGAGTGGTCTAAAAATGTAACGAGGTGCATTTTAGAAATGTAGTGGAGTAGAAAGTACAGTTAGTAGCTGCAAAATGTAATGGGGTAAAATTCAAAAGTATGCGCTATAATTTTTACTTAAATAAAGTACAGATACGTGAAAAACGTACTTAAGTACAGTAACGAAGTATTTGTACTTCGTTACATTCCACCACTGCATCTTGGGCAATTTATGTATGAATAGTGTGCTTAATGTGCACCCACAAAATATCTGCCCGATCCGGGAACTTTTCGAGGACACAAAATCACTCCCATGCATAAGTGAACACCCTACCCCAGAGGTGGGCAACGAGGGCCGCATCTTTTCTCACACCTAACTTCTTGCCTTTCATTAGTTGATGGTCTAAATTTGCCAAACCATTTATGAAATCTGACATTTCAGGCGCATTTCTTTAAATTATAATGAATGACCACCAAAGACTGTTCTTGTCTTCCTTCATAAAACATTTTTCTTTGATCTAATCATTGGACCAAAATGTATATTTGTGTATGCAACCAATTAAGTCAATTAGACAGGGCAATTGATAAATTAAAAACCTGCAAATGCAACGGCCTTCCAGGACCGGAATTTCCCACCCCTGCCCTACCCCCTATATCTGATATAATCGGTAGTGCGAACAGTGCGAGTAGTAAGTTAGTGCGCGGTTTCGAACACGGCCATTGCCTTGTTCGTTGCTCAAGCGCCTCCTGTTGGCCAGCTGGGCGCTCGTCAGTGAAATTCTACGCTTGCTCATGTTCGGGTATCCTCCGCCCTCGTTCTGAACGTAGGTTCGACCAATGAGTGTAAAAGATGCAGAGGCTGTCAGGCGCGTGCTTCGGAGGAGAGCCACGAACTGTCTCTCTCCTAAGCTGGCAATAGGGGGTTGCATAAGAGCAAGCCTTGTACATAGTTCTCGAATTGGGCATTCCAGATTTGGGTGGGATTGGAGATGCCAAATTTATATTTAAAAAAATATATATTTATATATGATGTTCCACTCTATAAAAACACATATTTCCATAGAAACTTGTGAGAAAATTTTTCAAAGGTCTCATATTATGCTGTATTAAGTCGTTGAAAATATGTCCAATGGGTCTTTAAAATAATGTAAAGAATTCAGTCCCCCCCAAAAAAAAAACACACAAATCCAGGCCTAGTGAGACCTCTTTTCTCACCCCGTCTGTGCTGGCCTGAAACACGAGCTGTTTCGAGTGAGCGGGGATGCTATGCTAATGAGGCGCTGCTCTGATTGGCTGCCTGGCCGCTTCGATTCCGGGGGAGTGTGCAGACCCGAAAAACCAGGAAACCAAGATGGCAGGTATTTCAGGACAACTGTCTGCGGCATCTATTGCTGTAAGACCGTACTTGTTTGATCTCGAATCCGACGCCGAATGGGAGGAAGAAGCAATTGAAGTATTGCAGAAATGTTTACAGCAGGGGTCGGCAAGAAACTTGGGCTGCGGACCACGATTTTTCCTCGCCACTAGGTGGCGGGCCAGAGGCCAGGCTACGGCCTATTTAGATGCTGGGATAGGTGCCCCTAATGCCCATTCGCAAAAACCAGGCCTACACGGAGAATGGTGAGTCTAATAAAAATAACTAATGATAATAAATAAACCATGTGGACTGTGCACAAGCCCATTGGCAGTCTCTTTTGATAATCTAATAATCTTAATGGACTTGGCTTCTCTTTCAATATTGAGTCATCTGCAGTTGTGAAAAAGGCAATGATGACAATGATAGGCACAGGTTAGGTCTATGAGGCTACTAGTAATATCAGTCTATCTTGGGCGACTTTTATTTTGAAATACTTGGTTGACCGCCTCCTTACAATAATACAATGATTGCTGTTTTGGTGGAAATAGCGTGCAGAGAGGAGTAAGTGAATTAAAAAGATGTCTCTGTGAAAAGGTCTAAAGAGGAAAGTTGACTGCAAAAATAGAGCCTATCAAGAGAAATGGAGAGACAAATTCGCGTTCATCTTGCCCAGTTGTAGTAGTGGAAAGCCCATGTGCCTCATATGCAAGGAAGCTATCGCGGTTTTGTATTATGTATAATGTCAGGTGGCATCACGAAACGAAGCATGGCTCCTTCAACATTGCTTATCCGCTCCGGTCTGCGGCACGAAAACGCGAAATTGAAGCGCTGACAGATGGTTATACAAAGAGCAGCAGCATCCTAGTGCGAGGTCTAACATCCGAAGAAAAAGCCACAAGTGCGTCCCTAAAAGCGTCTTGGTTGCTTTTTTTTCTCTCGTGCGTTTAGTTTCAGGAGCATCCGTGCCCACCACCTCTGCCGTCGCGCGACTGCCTGATCATCGTTTTATTTTATTTTACATCGCGTAAAAGCCTTCTGGATTATGCTACAGTTACTGGCTTGTTAAATAAAATATAAACCTTGTTTCCTGTGTCGCTCTGACGCAAATATTTTGTTGCAGCACGGCTATTGGCCTGAAGTTCAGTTAAAGACAGCGCATCTTTTCATAGGCCGCCCTATGTCAAAAACGCAACTTTTCGTTTTTGGTTGAAGAAGGTGAAATAAAGACAACTAAGATTAAGAATGCAAATCATAGCTCTGATATTCTCTCGTTTCTGCTTAACAGCAGGTGCCTGGTAGGCTATAGGCAGGAATCGCAGGAATAGCCCGCGTTTGAAAAAAAAAAAAAAAAAAAGCTTGGAGAGAATAAAAAAACTGTGATCAGAATCATCTGGCGGGCCAATGAAAATCGTTCGCGGGCCAAAATTGGCCCACGGGCCGGCTGTTGCCGACCTATGGTTTACAGCAAGCTGTCGGTGAGTGGCAAGTTGAAATTTTAGTGTTTTGCTCCTACTGTCTCGCCTTGCATGCATGTGATTGTAGCTGTACTGTTATATAGACATGTTATATACCCACTTAGCTATCTGGAGGAAACTGCACTAAAAGCTCCTGTTAACCATTTCTACCAGAACAAAACAAAATTTCGACACCAAACTACTGAATGAGTTTGTGGCAAAAACACACGAACGGTGTAAGCGTTGCTTATGTGGAGCTAGTGAATCGATAACTTCTACCGGGAATCTGAATCCGAACTCCAGTTCTTTTTTGGCTTTTTATTAGCCAGAACAGTTTTCAAAGGTGGATGAAATTCCGCCACGGCAATGCAGAGAAATCGTTCGTTATACCAGGCACGTTATAGTGCATTTTGCGATTGCTTTCACCGCAGTAGGATCAGAGAGCTAGCCCACACCACGGTAAAGTACCCAGCTGACCCCCGTCATGGATAAGTAAAACAATCATTTCACAGCAGCAGTAAACAAACCCAAACACACAACCTAAGCTCCGCAAAGCATACGTCTGGTCTAACTGCAGCCTTATCAGCCCAACTTTGCAGACATGCACAACACCTCTCCGGTTAGCTTCAACTGTAGCGGCTACGGTCAGGGAACGTTGTGATGAAACTACCACCTTGATGCTAACCAAAGTAACACACTTAAATGTTTCAGATCATCAAACAAATTTTAATATCAGAAAAAGATAACCCAAGAAAATACAAAATGCAGTTTTTAAATGATGATTTCATTTATTAAGGGGAAAAAGCTATCCAAACCTACCTGGCCTTATGTGAAAAAGTAACTGCCCCCCCTTGTTAAATCATGAATTAACTGTGATTAACCACATTTTTTGAGTCCAGTTTCACTAGCTACACCCAGGCCAGATTACTGCCAGACCTGTTGAATCAAGAAATCGCTTCAATAGAACCTGTCTGACAAAGTGAAGTAGGCTAAAAGATCTCAAAAAGCAACATGTCATGCCGTGAACTATGGAAATTCAAGAACAGATGAGAAACAAAGAAATTAACATCTATCAGTCTGGAAAGGGTTGCAAAGCCATTTCTAAGGCTTCGGGACTCCGGCAAATCACAGTGAGAGCCTTTATCCACAAATGGAGAAAACTTGGAACAGTGGTGAACCTTCCCAGGAGAGGCCGGCCTACCAAAATTACTTCAAGAGCGCATCAACTACTCATCTAGGAGGTCACAAAAAAACCCAAAACAACATCTGAAGAACTGCAGGCCTCACTTGCCTCAGTTAAAGTCAGTGTTCATGATTCAAAAATAAGACAGAGACTGGGCAAAAAATGGCATCCATGGGAGAGTTCCAAGGCGAAAACCACTGCTGACCAAAAAGAACACGAAGGCTCGTCTCACATTTGCCAAAATACATCTTGATGATCCCCAAGACTTTTGGGTAAATACTCTGTGGACTGACGAGACAAAAGTTGAACTTTTTGGAAGGTGTGCGTCCCATTTCATCAGGCGTAAAACTAACACAGCATTTAATAAAAAGAACATCATATCAAAAGTCAAACATGGTGGTGGTAGTGTAATGTTTGGGGCTGCTTTGCTGCTTCAGGACCTGGACGACTTGTCATGATTAATGGAACTATGAATTCTGCTCTCTGCTGGAAAATCCTGAAGGAGAATGTCCAACCCTCAGATTGTGATCTCGAGCTCAAGCGCACTTGGGTTATGCAGCAGGACAATGATCTGAAATACACCAGCAAGTCCACCTCTGAATGGCTTAAAAAAAACAAAATGAAGATTTTGGAGAAGTCTTGTCAAAGACCGGGCTTAAATCCTGTTGAGATGCAGTGGCATTACCTTAGACAGGCCGTTCATGCTCAAAATCCCTCCAATGTGGCTGAATTAAAATAATTCTGCAAAGAAGAGTGGGATAAAATTCTTCCACAGTGATGTGAAAGACTCACGGCCAGTTATTGCAAACGTTTGATTGCAGTTGTTGTCACAGAGGGTGGCACAACCAGTTATTAGGATTAAGGGGGCAATTACAATTTCACATTGGGTTAGGTAGGTTTGGATAGCTCTTTTCCCTTAATAAATGAACTCATCATTTAAAAACTGCATTTTGTGTTTACTCGGGTTGTCTTTGTCTAATTTTAAAATTTGTTTGATGATCTGAAATATTCAAGCGTGACCAATATGCAAAAAAAAAGACGAAATCAGGGAGGGGCAAATACTTTTTCACGGCACTGTAAGTTAACCAGGAGCACTTTTTTAAGTAGCATGGAACGCAAACTAATATGCGGTAGTAACTGAGCGGTCATCATAATGACAGAGACAAACGTTACCCTGCAATATAGGTTTTACAGACAGTCAGTTCTGTTACTGTGAACAGTTGTACCAAGCATCCAAATTACAAACAAGTATAAAAAGTTAGCTTCAAATGAGGTTTATGTTCACACACCTTCTGTTGAATGTCTCTTTGATATTATTTACTCTGGCATATTTAGGACACGAACATTAGCAAAAGTAACTTAACTACTTTAGCCGCAGTGCTACAGCCACATTCAACAGGTTATCACGTTAGGTAGGCTTATGCAGTAAAGCAACACAAAATGGTAAAACTTATTGCTTCCGCATCTGTGAGTCACGGATAGTTGGTACCAATCCAGGCTTTATCTTCAGATATTTTACAAAGTCTGCGTTTGCAGCCAGTTGTTTGTGCTATTTAGCGTTAGTGGTCCTGGTAGCCACCAGTAACACATTAGCTTCGCTTACATTGTTTGTTGTAAGTTATATAGTTACTTACAGCTTGTGGCTCCGAGTGCTTGATCAGTGCAACTGCTCCAGGTTTTAGAAGCAGCTGATATGCATATCCAGCGTCGAATTATCCTTTATTGACAAAGCTGTCTTTGGTGAAATGCCGAGCACAAACAGCTAACATTCCCTTTGAGAGTGGCTGTTTGCCATCGGCAAACAAAAAAGCTACCCACTGATTTCTGGTGGCATCGTCTTTTGAAAGAGAAAATAGTTATGCTTATTTTTCACATCCAAAAAAAACATGTACAAAATGCTTTGGGAGACATACTGATAAATTTACACGCTATATGATTGGGGCTCGTTTGTCTCTGACAGAATAAATTCCGGGGTGGACAAGTCCAGCGCCGTGATTGGCTCTGGCCAGGTCTGACCTGACATCAGGTTTTGCCCAGATCTCGTGAAGATCTCGGGACGAGCTGTTCAGAGAGGAAATCATGTTCAGGAAATCACATTCTCGGATTACGGCAAAACCCCTGTATCTTATGTTTAGAAACTTTGCAGAGGTTGAGTATGGACGTCCAACATTATAAAATTACTTTTATGTATGAATCGAAGGATCCGCATAATAGGGGACCTTTTAGAGTGCCTTTTTCTAAGATCAGCCCAATACTGGCAAAAGTGGCCAACTCACCCCCTCCAAATCTCTTTATACTTCACAATTATTGAGTTTGGGGCTGGAAATAGGGAAACCAGTCATGACCTTGGTAATTAAACCCTCCCCTGCTGAGCAGGCCACGCCCACTTTTCTGTGCCATATTGAGGGGTAACAAATTTGACTGCTCCATATTTCAACCTATATAGAGGTCCCAAGTTTTTATCAATTATTCTTGAAACTAGAGTTGGTGGACTGCAACTTCAAATGAAAAAAAATCCTGGGACCTCCATGTAGGTTGACGCTAGCGCAACCTGAATTCATAAACGATGCACATGGAATTTGGGTCCTAGTTCCAACCAACAAAAAGGTCCCAAACAAATTACAACTGTTTTCCAATTTTTGCATGCCAGACATCAATAATCAGTAATAAAAGTTTTGGGACCTTTGTGCAGGAGGGAGAATAAGGGACTAAAATTGGGGTAGATGGGCGTGGTGACCCAACTTTGAGCCACGCCCACTAAAACCTACATGGCCCCCCAGGTGGACCATCACCAGTATCTGCTACATCCACATATGAACTTACAGTTTTGCCAATAAAAAGCTTGGGACCTTTTCATTCCATGCAGATATTAACCCTTTTATTTGTAATATCTGAGTAATTCGTCAGTATCTGTGTACATACAAATTGTGTGTCTCGTCTCTGTCAATGTTTCGCTTGGATACAGCTGAAATGGCCTACATTCACAGTGTCCCTTGTGATGGCAAATGCAGTTTCTGTAGACCGCCATTCTGGCCATTCATCAACAACTTGTGAAAGAAAGGGTATCACTAAGTCAGTGGTACTCAAACTTGGTCCTGGCGACCCACAGTGATGCTGGTTTTTGTTCCAACAATTGCAATTTTAGGATTTTAACAAGCTGTTGAATTGCTGCATTCCATGTTTGGAACAGTTACACCACAGGCCAAAAGTTTTGGGCCACCCTCAGATTTTTAAAAAAATCACACATCAACTGTTCTTTCCTTATTTTTTGCACATGAAATGACTCCAGTGCATAAAATATAGGAAGCCAATAGGTTTTGGGTGAATTCCAGACCTCAGACCACATTTTAAAGCTGTCTTGACTGATTGATCACTGACCACAATTTTTTTTATAATTGAGTTCTATTGCCTTTGTGTTAAAATTGTTCACATCCTAGTGACATAAAATCATGTTATGTAACAAGAAGGCATGCTGTATAAATGCCTTCCCCAAAACTAAGGGGTCACATTGAACATTGCACCATTAAAAATCTGAGGGTGGCCCCAAACATTTGGCCCGTAGTGTATATGAACCATCTTTGGCCGCATTTTGATGGACATATCCATTGTGCCATGAAGAATAAAAACCCTTGCACATATTGTGCTTATTTTTCTATATTGTGAGAATTTTCAGGTATAAACATTTCTTAACAGTTCAAATTCTTTGAGAAAATCAGTAAGCTCCAAATTTGGTGGGTGACCACAGGTGTTTTGCTTTCTTTCAAGATAATTTGCCTGAACTTAATAAACTAAAAATGAAACCGAACAGGTGTGACTCTATTGTTTGCCCCATGAATTGTTAGTTTTTGCAACCATGTGACAACAGTTTCTCCAATGAGGAACCCATTGATTGTATGTTGATTAAATGTTCAGTTCAATTGTTTTCCTCTGCAGTTATTTATACAAATTTCTACTGTATATCGATGTGGATATGAAATTTTTATTCTTCGTGGCATTTATCAGTTTTTCAGATGTGGCTTAAGAGGATAAATAACTGCTCTGAAGATAACTGCACCAAATTAAGACAAATCAACAGCTTGTTAAATTCCTAAGACCGCAATTGTGGTTAGAACAAAAACCAGCATACACAGTGGGACGCCAGGACCGAGTTTGAGAACCCCTGCACTAAGTGATGCCTTGGACATAAATCCTTGTGTAGATTTCTTTACAAGGATTTCAACAGGAACTGTGCATCAAATCTGCACAAGAAAGAGGTGATGAATGGCAAAACAATTTTTCCTGCACCACAAAAAATTCATTTTTGTGGGCCATCTTTTGAGGACTAATGAGAACAGTAGTTTCAGGAGGCTGGCATTTCAATACACGTCAACAAAGTATTTCGAATTTATGCAGCCTGTCTGGTGAAAGAGAAACTTGAAATTGACACGTGCATTGTACATGCGTACAAAAGCAAACAGTCATCATACAATTGGCAAAAAGCACTTGCAACGAGATACATACCATGTAGTTTCTTCTTTATCCAAATCATGTGTGATGTATACTGCCATGAACAACTGGCCCCTGATAGCCTCAACAAGTGATAATGTATAAATGAGACCAGTGCTGATGGATTTAAGCCAGGCTATGTAGGTCACTCCTGTTGGCAACACCAAAAGGAAGATTAGGAAGAGTCTATTTATAAATGACTCGACACCTGATAAGAGAAGTGTGAAACAGAATGTGGGCCAAAAGATACAGCTGAAAAACCTTGTGAGGCAGAAGCCCAGATGTGTGCCCAGATTTTAACCAAAATGTATCAAAAGAAAGGGTTAATGTCAAAATTTATCGGAGGTAAAATGGCCTTTTGAGGATTATTGATCTCTGATTTAAAAGAAAGAGTATGAAATTGAACTTGGCTTGAAAGATACAGGTACATATACATAATGTACACAATTTGTGTGTACACAAATACTGATGAAATACTCAAATATGACAAATAAAAGGGTTAATATCTACATGGAATGAAGTGGTCCCAAACTTTTTATTGACAAAATTGAAAGTTCATATGTGGATGAAACAGATACTGGTGAAGGTCCACCCAGGGGGCCATATAGGTTTTAGTGGGCGTGGCTCGAAGTTGGGTCACCATGCCCATCTACCCCACTTTTGGTCCCTTATTCTCCCTCCTGCACAAAGTTCCCAAAACTTTTATTGCTGATTATTGATGTTTGGCATGCAAAGATTGGAAAACAGTTGTAATTTGTTTGGGACCTTTATGTAGGATGGAACTAGGACCCAATTTCTATGTGTCAGAAATGGCATCGCTTATGACTTCAGGTGGCGCTAGCATCAACCTACATGGAAGTCCCAGGATTATTTCACTTTAAGTTGCAGTCCACCAACTCTAGTTTCAAGAATAATTTATAAAAACTTGGGACCTCCATGTACGTTGAAATTTGGAGCAGTCAAATTTGTTACCGCTCAATACGGCACAGAAAAGTAGGCGTGGCCTGCTCAGCAGGGGAGGGGTTAATTACCAAGGTCATGACTGATTTCCCTATTCCCAGCCCCAAACTCAATAATTATGAAGTATGCAGAGATTTGGAGATGGTGAGTCGGCACCCTTGGGCTGATCTTAGAAAAAGGCACTCTTAAGGTCTTTTCCCTATTTTCATGGAGTTACTCAACAAGATGTAAAGGTGTAAATGAGATAAAACCTTTTTAACAACATTATTTCTCTCCAACATTATCATGTATTTTACACTTGCAAGTATATGCCAAAGAGCCCATGCTAGCTTAGGGGCTAACGTTATTCTGGTAAAGTAATACATGTTAACACTGATGTGAACAATTGCTCTTATGAATAAGGAAAGTACATCTAGCCTTAGTGCATTTGCAGAACATTATAGGGCGTTACATTGTGTGTATAGCACCTGCAGGCCGCGACAAAGTAAGCAATTAAAACACCGCTGTAGCAACAAAGAATTGTTCAAATATATACGCATTAACAGACTACGAAGCCAGTGGTTCTTTTTCATCTGTACATTTATTTTCATCGTTTCATTAATATAATACAGGCATATGCAGACCCATCATTTTAAACATGCCGTTTCGGACATTCAAAGAATATGAAAAACAATACAACTAACCAGTACCTAGAGCATAAATGCACACAGTGGCAAGTCATTTATTTTGTACCTTCATATCCTATCCTGATGATCATTCGTAAATCCATGAATAACAAGTGGAATATACAAATCATTTGTCCCTGTTATTTGTTTTACTGCTACGTAAGTCGCCATATTTACTTGCAGGAAGTCTTGTGTGATGATTCATGTGATGTGCTGCGCAGCAGTCTCCGCTTGTTGTTCGAGCTGGCACGTACTGCCCCGACAAACGTGTCACGTAAGCGTGCAGCGCAGCCGCAGACCCTGCAGCTCACTCGAACGCAGCCACTGTTCTTGTTGTTTGCTTTTTGTTTGGTTTGTTTGCCATGAACCAGTTGCCATGGCTATGGCAAGTTGACCTAAAATTACGTCACCACTTTTTCAGGGCATACATCGGCCCAATCGCAAACCGATCCCTATCCACTCACCCTATCCACTACCCCTCTGTTTTGCGCATTCCCGCGGAGGGTCCTCCACATTGAGTGCCATCCCAAACCAATCTCCATGGAGTGTAAGTGGCTTATTAAACCCTCCGCAGCGAGTCTGCACCGTAGACTGTATAAAAAGATGGACGAAGCAACCGTGACGTCACCCATTGGTTTCAGCATACCATTTAGGAGGCCTCGATTTTGGCAATTTGAACAGCGCCATTTTGTCATTTTGAAACAGGATGTGATTCCTATTGGACGAGAGCGTGAATTGAAGATCCAGGGAGGAGCGAGGGGTGCATCTACGGGTAGATCTGACCATATTGGACGAGGACTAGAAGATAGCCACGCCCCTAAAGCATATTCTGGCTTTATCATTTATTCTAGTCTATTTGGGGCCATAATTTACAAAAATGAATATCATGATATATCGAAGGAGACTTGAAACTTGCGACAGATACCATAAAATAATGTGGAAAATTATTGTTGAGATAAAAAATCAAGTGGTGAAGTAGGGTCATTTTCTCATAGACTTCTATAGCATTGAACTTCTTTCTGCAACCACTGACGTTGCCATCTGCTTGCCATTAAATGGAATGCACTTTTTAGAGATTTCCGTATCGACCTCACTTGTGAGACCCGGGTGCTGTGTCCATCTTTTCATAGAGTCTATGGACTAACCGATGCAAGCTTACAAACCACCCACCTTTCAAGTGCAGCACTTATTTTGTGTCTGGGATGAAAAAAACGCTGCATATCTACAAATGTCAGTTCCATGTGGCTCTTTCCGAAAGATAAGTAAAACATTGCCTGACCTCAAACGGACATTTGATTGAAGATTTCATGTGCAAATCACGGATCTAAAGGTTACATTGTATTTTGAAATGAACGTGCAGATGTGCACCCGAGAAACACTGAGTGAGTAGTTTAATTTATTGAATCAATGATTGCTGTTTTTCACAATGTGCCATTTCATGCACAAACCCCTTCATCTTTGTCAATGCTTTGTATTACATATTTTTCATATTAATTTTAGTTAATTACATTACCCCCTCTAAAATATTTTGGGTAAGAAATGTATCATTAGGGAACTAGACTGTCAAACACAATGCAACACAACTATCAGTAGGCATGGTGATGATGACCTCCGCTTCCCGTTGGATAAAGGACAAGGGCACGGAGCTAAAGAAAACACTACAGTGGACAACGTCATTGGCTGAACCACCCAGAAAACGTAAAATACGTCCGCCATCTTGTGTAAGGAATCGGCAGGAGAATTGCGCGCTGTACATATGCAAATACGACTGCACAAAATGAAATGAAAAACACTGAATTTCTTTCACAGTAAAAATATTATGAATGATAAGTGATAAATCTGTTAATTGTAGAATCATCAGCATAGTTCACTTTCGGGTCTATTTTTCACATATGCTCATATACAAACTTCCCCTAGGGTAATATACACTTAGAATCTTACTTCATGTAAAAATCATCAACATAACCTCTGTATTCCACCTCTAAACTACCTTGGTCGAAGGTTTCTTGCATGGAGGTAATATAATAGAACTGGAGAGAGCGAGGAAGTACCACCCCTATTATTTTCAATGGGAGATGCTAGGCTAGCTCCCTCAGCCCAGGAAGTATGGAATTGACCGACGCCATCTATAAAAATGGCGTTCCATGGGTGCTTATTTCCGGCACCATTTCATAAGATTGCCAATCACAGCACAAATGGCCAAGAAAGTGTTTCGTCTGTGCGGATTGGTGAATGTTTTCGAGGGGAAATGACGAGCAACGCTGTTACTCCGGAACGCGCACGCACTTTTCATTCTTTTTGTTTAACGCGGAGCAAGAAGGCATTTTAATCAAGTAGGATAAAAAGTACAACTCTAATCCTTGACTCAACAGCAGTCTTGCTGAGAGCTAATTGACGCAGGGCAATGTCTATTTATAACCTACAGGACACACAGCTGTTCAGCATTTAAAATGACTTTGTGTTACCTCCACGTAGCCCGCGTAGAGGTCTGCTAACAATGAATGTCTTCACTCGTCAAAATAATCAGTCACTTTGCTTGCCTTTTTATATAACATGAAACAATCAATTTATTCAGTCGTTCATTTATATTTATTTTCCCATATGTAGCCTATTGCCATAACATACAGGCCAAAATACTTTAATTAGCTTTTACACTAATCCCAGCAGCGAGTGTAATTTGTCTCCTTCCTGAAATAAAGTGAAATAGTTTGGCAACACTGATGCGCGAGGCCACTGCTGCTCGTGCCTTCCGACACCAAACTCATGCATGAGCTGTCATCAAGCTCTAAGGGCTCTAAATTCGTTGACCAGGTGCAGGCGCAGCGAATGGGGGGAGCGCAGCGCCAAAGGGGTGTATCCAGGCGTATTTTGTAATTTCGTGCCCGGTGCAGCCCGGCGCAAGTACACCTCTGTCCCGCCTCGGTCCCTCCTGCCGGCGCAAGTGGCAAAGAGGGAGGAGATAAGCCGTGAGTGGCTTTAACACAGCCGAGTCAAATCTTCACCAATCAAATGAGCTCCTCTCCTCACCTTTAAAATTGGAATAAAGAAGCCTCTGTCCTATATCTGCATGATGCGTGAATGTTGCATTTTACTTTGCTGCTTCAGGCATGTTTTCTGCACCGCTTACGTCTTTATTTAGCATTACGAATATGTGTTAGCTGGCTAGCTAGGGCATTCGCAAATTATTACCATTAGTGAACTTAAATGGAATTTCAAAACGAAACTACGTCAGATCATTCAAACTTATGAAGTTGGAATGAAATACGACGGTTGCTCATTTATTTCTTCTGCCTGCATCATTGGGAAGAGAAACGATGGATAGCGTGTTCCTATTATTACACCCTGTTGCTGCTTAAAATTTTGGGATTAACATGCATGGACAACAATGCAAGACACGTTACACATTTATTTTTAATATGTGATCTTAACTCAGTACGAGATCATAGCAATCAGCCTGTATACCTTTCCCCCACTAAAAACGATAAAACCTAAGTGACAATAATAGTAATAAGCCGCTTGCACACTGGACACAAAACTAATTTTTCGCAGGACTGATTACATTCAAAGTCATTGCAAAGACACGAATACACACATGCATTCGCGTCTTTGCATTGACTTTGAACGTAATCAGTCCTGCGAAAAATTCGTTTTGCGTCCGGTGTGAAAGCAGCTGAAGGACACATACCCACATAGCCTACACACGCGCTCACGCGCCCACATGCACACATCTCTCTCTCTCTCTCTCTCTCTTTGATCTGACATCAGGACAATCGATATAGATACTATAATTTATGTGCTGATTCACATAGTTACATTAAATAGTGGTTGCTGTAAATATTTATTGCATTGAAATGTGCCTGACATTCTGGAAATCTGCCTGTGAGGTTTCGGTGACGTGTGCGCACTGTGCGCCGGTCAGCCAAATTACCACTGTACAGAAAGTAAACCAGGTTGGAGCTCTCTGCGCACTTTCGGCGGAGCCTTTATCCACGAAATTGTCGCTGTGTCATGATGAATATGTGACACCTCCCCCTACTACGCCGCCACACCTATCTCGGCGCATGTCTGTCTACCAAATTACCAAAGTGGCTGCGCACGGTGTTGCACCGCACAAAATTACCACTGCGCGGGCTGCACCGGACAAAATTACCACTGCGTGGGCTACGCCACGCTGCACCACCCTGCGCTGCGCCAAGAAATTAGAGCCCTAAGTATCAGTTCTAATTTTACAGGCCCTCTTGAAAACATCGAACAGTTGCGTCAGACAAAGAATAAAATAATGAAGGATTACCGAGTACATTTTCTATTGTTCTCGCTTTATTTGGCAAGAAAAAAAATGCGCACTTTTCAATTGGTGTCTATGGAGGTGCCGCGTCGTTGTCCACAAAATTGCCTCCAGTGGGAAACGCGGAAGCAGGAAATATCTGGAGCTAACATGCTAACTGGCTGAAGAAAAGGTACTTCCTCGTTCTCTCTGGTTCTATTATATATCTCTATGGTTTCTCGCAGTTCCATTGAGAATGGTCTAGCTGCAGCCGCAGCCGAGTACAAACCATGCCCCCTACAAAACACGCCCCTAACCCGAACAAGTGGGCGTGTTTTGTAGGGGGCGTGGTTTGTACCGTACCCGCGGCTGCAGTTGGGTATTATAGGTTCCATTCGGGAGGCTATCCTTCGGTAAGATGGCGGATGCGACTCTCGCCAAAACTGGTCGTGTCCACTGCAGTGTTTTCTCCAGCTATGTGGGCAAGGGCATCCCAAAGGTTACGCATGTTTTTACACCCTCCCCCTTTATGAAGCTACCTACATCGCTGTGAGGGCGACTTCACGCGGAGTGACACTTGATAGTGAAGTGCTAGTGGTGAGGGAGCGGTTTGGGATTGGGCCATCCATGCATCTCACCAGCGCTACTGAATACCGTAGACATATCTGCAAAGCTCTACGCTTTGGATGAGGACACGTGAGAAAGGTCAATCTCACAGCACCCTCTCTTGGGTACACATTGGAACATCCCCCTTGTCTTTGCAGCATTTTATTGGTGTATAGGACGCATCTGTTTATAAGTTGCATTTTTAAGTGAAAAATATTGAATTAAAGGTGCGTCTTATTTGACAGTTTTTACGGTAAACGAGGTGCACCACTTTAGGAGAGGAAAGAAGAAGAATGTGACGTCAGCAGGACGGATTATGATCGGATTGCAGTGTGGACACCGGAGACGCATATTAATACCAGGTGTAAATGTGTGGCCCAGTTTACACCTGGCACTAACATGCGTTTTTTGTGATTGCAGTTGGATAGCGCTTGACCTCATAAAAGTACAGGTGAAAATGCACTCAAGACGCATTGAGGACGTATTGTTATCTGATCTTTCAAACGACTCCTGAAGATGGTCAGGGACGGATTCTGGCCACATTGAACACAAGTATAAATGCAAGTGCGTCTCCAATCCGTATACAACAACTCCGTGGGCGGAAACACGTACCGTAAAACTCAGTAGATAAGTCAGAATGGTATGTAAGATGCAGTATATTTTGTGGGGTGTCCTGTCGGGAAAAAGGGTTTCGTATTAAAGACTGTGTTATAGTAGGTATTAATTTATAAAAATGCTTAAACTATTTGTTCCAAACTATTTAAATTTATTTCAAACAAAAGGGCAATTTCCATTTTGTTCAGCAAAGTCCACGACGTGAACTTTTTGGGCAGCTGTTTCGCTCTTTCTAGAAGTTTTCGCTATGTAGCAGTGGGCTACGCACCTTCTAGCTGTAAAGAGACCAGAGAGACTGAATCCAAGCTCTTGGACACACTTGCAAGGTCAAGCTCACAGCGCCCTCTCCTGGGTACACATTGGAACATAACATTACATACATGAATGGCGAAAACAGGCCGTTCACCCCAACTAGGCTTGCCAGTTTCTTTATACTATTGTGAATATATCCCTTCAGATACTCAATGACTCAATGGTATCTAGCTTTAAGTCAAGCCTGCTCTTGAAAACTCCCAAGGTCTCTGCCTCAACAATATGGTTAGGCAAGCTATTCCACATTGAAATTACTCTTTTGGTGAAGAAATATTTCCGAATATCAGTGCTAAATTTACCTTTGGTCAACTTCCATTTGTGACCCCGAGTTCTACTAACAACACTTGGTCGAAGGAATCCTTCATAATTCACTTTGTTGATCCCTTTAACATATTTAAAGACCTCCATCAAATCACCCCTTACAGTAGTCTCCTTTTCCTAAGACGAAAGAGATTAAGGATCTTCAGCCTCTTCTCATAGCTTTCATCTTTTATACCTGGAATTAGCTTAGTAGCTCTTCTCTGAACTTTCTCTAGAGCCTCTATATCTTTCTTAAAGTATGGTCCCCAGAACTGTATGCAATACTCCAGATGTGGTCTGACGAATGTGTTGTACAAAAGAACCATCACCTCCTTGGATTTGTTCTCAATACTTTTGGCAATGTATCCCAGCATCTGATTGGCTTTTTTAACTGCTACGGCACAATGGCTAGAGCCTGTGAGGGTTTGGTCAACAATCACTCCCAGATCTTTTTTGTGTGGAGCACATTCCAGTTTTAAACCTCCCATGAAGAAATCCCGTCTAATGTTTTTATTACCTACACGTACAACTTTGCATTTCGCAACATTAAATTTCATTTGCCACATTTCTGCCCAATTCTGGATTCTATCCAAATCATTGTGAATCACTTTAGTGGACTCTAAACTATTTGCCAAACCTCCCAATTTAGTATCATCTGCAAATTTAACTAATCTGCTCTCAATATTCCTATCAAGGTCATTAATGTAGATGAGGAACAGCAGGGGTCCCAACACCGATCCCTGGGGGACGCCACTCCCCACCATACGTAGCTCAGATGAGATTCCACTGACCACCACTTTTTGTGTTCTGTCCTGTAACCAGTTTTGAATCCACTTCAGAATACCTCCAGTAACTCCAATGGAGCTGATTTTAAAAATTAGTCTCTTATGCGGTACTGTATCAAATGCTTTCTGAAAATCCAAGTATATGATGTCATAAGCCCTGCTCTGGTCATAAGTCTTGGTGGCCTCTTCAAAAAATTCCAGAAGGTTTGTCAGGCATGACCTTCCCTTACGGAAACCATGTTGGCTATCCCTCAAGATATTGTTACGTTCAAGAAATAAGTCCAGCTCATCTTTTATGATAGATTCCAATATTTTGCACGCAATGCAAGTTAAACTGACTAGCCTGTAATTTCCTGGCTCAGTACGGTCTCCTTTCTTATATATTGTTATTATATTGCCCTGCTTCCAATCATTTGGTATTTCTCCAGTTTATAAAGACCATCTGAAGATGGCGGATAGCGGCTTAAAGATGATCTCTCTTACTTCCCTGAGCACTCTAGGATATAAGCCATCAGGACCGGCCGCCTTATCTGCCTTTAGATTATGCAACTTGTCTAATACTTCGTTATCCTTAATCTCAATTTCCGTTCAATAATCTTGAGCATTTGACATGCCCTCTGGCTGAATAAAGACCCGCTCTGAGGTAAAATTCTCAACAAAGTAACTGTTTAAGGTATCCGCAATATCCTTATAGCAGTGTTCCATTTCCATATAGCAGTGATCCATTTTTATTCTTCATGCACTTACCCGGCTCTTTGACTTTCCTTTTTCTGATACAGTACTGAAAGAAGCACTGAGGGTTAGTTTTTGCCCCCTCTGCAATTTGTCTTTCATACAGTCTTCTAGCATTCCTCAGCTCTTTTTTGACCACAGCCCGCATTTTACAGTATTCAGCCTTAGTATTCTCATTGTTATCCTTTATGAACATCTTATAAAGATTCCTCTTTTCCCTCAAACTCCAACGAATAGCTGTGGTCATCCACTGAGGATTCTGCTTTTTCAGCTTACTTTTGGACACCTTTGGAATGAATTTGAATTGTGAATCAAGTAAAACCCCCTTAAATCTTTCCCACATCTCATTTACAGACTCACAGTCCAGGAGTGTCTCCCATTTTATTTCACTTAGATATGAGCGCATCCTGTCAAAGTTTGCTCGCCTAAAATTGAAAATTTTTGTTCTTGAAGACACCTTTTTAACTTCCCATGAAACATCAACATTAACAGTAGAGTGATCACTTGTCCCAAGTGGCTCCAGTACCTCAACATTGCTAATTCTATCTGGGTCATTACAGAGCACCAAGTCTAAAATTGCCTTCTCTCTTGTAGGTTTATTAACATACTGCACCAAAAAATTATCATTTATAACATTTAGAAATTCTTCCCCCCTACCCTGTCCTTTCACCATTTCCCAATC
Source organism: Gymnothorax javanicus (assembly GCA_029692085.1). Lineage (NCBI taxonomy): Eukaryota > Metazoa > Chordata > Actinopteri > Anguilliformes > Muraenidae > Gymnothorax > Gymnothorax javanicus. The sequence continues at coordinate 43,341,370 of CM056203.1, forward strand.
GATACCAGGATAATTTAAGTCTCCCATAATAATAGTCCCTCCTCCTCTACAAGCTTGCGTAATCCTCTTAAAGAGCATTTCATTGACTGTACTGTCCAAAGCTGGAGGTCGATAGCATACACCTATGTTTAAACCTGTCTCGTGTTTTCCAATGAGCCTGACCCAGATATCTTCACAGGGCAAGGAATGTTCAATTTCAGGAATTTCCTGCACATTTATGTTTTCGTTCACATAGAGTGCTACACCCCCTCCTCGCCTATTGCATCTATCCTTCCTAAAGAGCTTATAATCTTCTATATTATATTCATGTCCATCCTCTTCACTAAGCCATGTCTCTGTAATCCCAACTATGTCATAGCCTTCACTAATCATAACGACCTCAAATTCTGGAAATTTATTTTTTATGCTTCTTGCATTTAGATAAAAACATTTCAGGTTATCACGAATGCTCTTCCCCTTCGATTTCCCATGTGCCCGCTGCTCCAAGCCCCTCACTACGCTTTGTTGCTTTAAAAATATATCATCAATAGTGCATGTAACGCTGTCAGCTTCCATCAGGGCAGTCTGCATTTCCCTCTGTATAACACTCTCTAACCTCCCTGCCCCCCAAGTCCCTAGTTCAAATAACTCTGTGCTACCCTCAACAAACGCTGACCCAGTGCAAAGGTACCCCTCCGGTTCAGGCGTAGCCCATCCGGCTTGAACAGGTCACCCCTGTCCCAGAAGTAGTTCCAGTGCCCCATAAACCTATACCCCTCTTTCCTACACCAGGTTCGTAGCCATGTGTTAAACCTCCAGATAAAATTCTGCTTCCCTCTGCTTGCACATGGTACCAGTAGAATCCCAGAGAAAACTACTGTGGAGGATCTGCTCCTAAGCTTTATAGCTAATTCCACAAATTTGCTTTGCAGAACCTCAAACCTACCCTTACCTATGTCATTTGTCCCAAAATGGACCATGACAATTGGATCCCTCCCTGCTCTGGCCAGGAGCTTGTCAGCACGTTCCTGGAGGTCTCCTACCTGGGCACCAGGCAGGCAACACACCGTACGAGACTCTTTGTCGCGCGAACAGACTAAACTGTCTATTCCTCTAAGTATTGAGTCCCCCACTATCACTAACTCTCTTTTCTGGGGGGTAGATGCCAACAGGGTGCCCTGATGCTCATCAGTCCCCCCACTCTCAGGGTCGGGGCCAATTCGAGTTCCTGCAAGGGCCAGAATCTGTTGGACACCTCAACCACTGGAGGAGCTGTCGCTGTACGGTGTGCACGCCCTTTCCTGCGCTGATGTCCTACCGTCACCCAACTTTCTCTCCCTGCCTGCATCCCCCTTTACCTCTCGCAGCATTTTACTGGTGTATGGGACGCACCGGTTTATAAGACACGATGCATTTTTTAAGTGAAAATATTGCATTAAAAGTGTGTCTTATTTACCAGTTTTTACGGTAAGCGACTTGCGCCATTTTATCAGATAGGCGAAGAAGGATGTGACGTCAGCGGGACAGATTGTAATGTGGATGCTGGAAACACATGTTAATACCAGGGGTGCGTTCAAAGTCGGCAACACGTAGCAAAACATATATTTAAATGGCAACAGTAGTGCGCTGAACACCCCGTTATGTCACGCAAGTGTTGCAACGATGGCAGCCGAGAGGGCCACACTGTGTGTTCTCTTGGAAGAATTCTCGGAGCCTGATGAAATAGGTTCAAATTTGTGTTTGATTTTTAAACTTTTTAAACTTCTACTTACCACAAACATGTCGTTTGATGTCATCAACCGTGGTGAATACCAAGCTGCAAGAGATGCATTTATATACTTTTGTACTACTCTCGTTGGATTCATTGTGCCACTGCCTTTTTAAGATGGCGCGGTTTATATACATGTTGCAGCTGATCGGATAACACCCCTGGCACACCCACCAAACAGGAGAAAACATACCTCAAACGCCGTTGTGCACCGTTGCACAGGGGTTGGAGGAAACAGGTCTTTCACCCCGGAAACCGTAACATAACGATGTGCACCGGCATGACTTTGAACGCACCCTTGGTGTAAATGTATGTTATCAAACTTTATCCAATTGCAATCTGATCATAAAAAATGCATTTTAGTTACAGGTGTAAAGGGGGCCTCTGTCACGTCCACATTCGCATCCAGTTTGAAGTTTTGGGGCCTTCAGGTGCAAATGAAAGAATATAGTAGGCTAAAATTACACCTATAAATATTAATGAGCAAGCAACCTCCATGCAGAAGGACTTCAATTCCGCGCTTGAATCTCTTACATACGCGTTGATTGAATAATTGCTGACTGCAGCGGGGGAAGGTAACTATGCCACTAAAACTCACACCAAATGCTTGAGGGTTGACAGGTATGTGTTATTAATGAAAACTGGCCACACCTGATAATGTGGAGAGATTTTTGGAGTTTCTTTAAAGTTAATTTAAACGAATGATTGAAAAAAGTCATGACCAATCATTATTTTTAAGGGATGGGTTTGAGCTTCCCATAACGCCAGTTCACCAGCCGCCACTGGTATAACTAATACCTCTGCTCAAATGGCAGGAGGACTAAGGTGTGTTGTGTTTCCTTTGCTAAGTGGTGTCTAGCCCTACAATGATACACAAAATTACTAGCCACAAAATTATTGACTTTACTTAATATCATTGCATTCTGAGCAAGACAAACAGGCTGGAAAAAAAACTGAGTGCCAATGAGAAACTACTGTGTGATTTTTTTTTTTTTTTTTGCCAATGCCAATAGATTACATTCAAAATGAAACAACTGAAAAATTTTCAAGAGTACATATTGCAAGGAATAGGTAAAATAGAACGGACAAGCAAACTGTGAAAATCAATTATTTTCCATCGTATTCTATAGTGTTTCACAGGTCCGTAAAAAAAGCATAAATTTAGCTCCAACATTACGTCAGTTCACATAATTCACTTTACTTCACAAAAAATTACTTTCAACTCACATTAATCTACAACTGAAATTAACCCTCTTCCGTTGAAAGTTATTTTCAATGGAGTTATAAGTAGCAGACACTAAGGTTTATTGAGGATGTGACACTTCAGTTTGTGATGGGAAAATGGTCTCTTTTAAACCAAAAGGTATTTTGCAAAGTCAATATTTTATGTGTACAGAATGTCTAAAGTTGCATTGCATCACATGTAACTCTCAAAAGAGGAGTTTATCTTTTTGAACACACCAACACAGTCGTACAGAGGTAAACAAATGCAACAAGTTCTATTGAATTTGTTGTTGATTTCAGGGAAGAAAAAGAATATAATGACGACATCTAGTGGTCACACTAAACAAGTCAGGTAGTGATGCATTATTGAGGGTTTAAAAACGCAACAAACAGAGTACTTAGAGGACAAGGCCTGAAAGGTGTGCTACGCAGCAAATGAAACTTTAGACAGGCATTATTTGCATGAGCTGGCTTCAGAAGCCCTATAATTGCAATCAGAGGTTCCATAATTTATCATGGCAGGTAAAAAGTGAACCCCAGCTTTAGGCTCTACATACCTCACTAACCCACTACTCCAGCTTAGTATTGCAGCCCTTTGGCTGACAATGACTGAGGTTTTTTTTTGCTAATACACTTGACTGCAACAAATGGAAAGGACAAATTCAGCTGAACAGTTTCTCATTAAAAGGTAATTCCAAAGGACAGAAGATCACCATGACACAAGTTTTGCTGTGAAGTAATGAGTTACTGAACAAGATGATAAAACAACAATAAAAAGAATATGCAGTATTTGTCAACATAATATAACTTGCCTGTCTATAAAGCAGAAAATCTGTATTCCCTATGACAATAATCTAAGCAATATTTTTTCAACCCATTGAAACCAAATTACTCTGTAAGATTAAGACTTCTTCCTGTACACCTGTCGGCAGACTTGGTCCTCGCAACGAAGCTCCTGTATCAAATGCAGGAAAAAAGAAAAATAGGTACTCAATGCATACATGTGTCTGCGGCGAATTGGTAGTTCACTGCTGGCTAAGAAGTTTTACTTACGGACCTACGGACTTACAACTCAAAAGCATAATGTCTATGTGCGCACGCACAGTAGACACGAAAACAACACATCCAATAAGGATAACCATTAGGTGTGAAACACACACACGCTCACGCATGCCCACACTCACTCACAAACACACACACAGTCACACACTTAAACACACACGCCCACACTCACGCTCCTGCCCACATGCACACACCCCCACACTTATACAGATTTACACACACAAGCGCGTGCCCACACACACACACACACACACACACACAATATACTGATTTGTGACATCCTATGATCCACTGTCTACTATACAGCTCATATTGTACTACAGCGGTGGTAAAAACACAGTACCAGGTAGAGGCAATCTCCCTCCATCCAGTGGGTCCAGCCTCGATTCCTCTTCTCTCCTTTCTGCTCACACACGATTTTGTCTCCATCCCAGTTCACCACAGACTGAGGGCAGAGAGAGAGAGAGTTTATAGCACTGTAAAACCTCTTCAGTCTAACAATGTTCAGTACAATATCACAATATCTCAAGATATTATGCGGGAAAAAAATGTTTGCACATCCTTGGTATAAACAGCGCAGATAATGAGACCGTTTTTGTACTGGCTAAAGACAAGCATACTTTGCACCTCCGGTTGTCCAGCCCCTTGGTAAATTCGTGGAACTCTTCCCCCATGGTGAAAGAGCAGGTGTAGGTTCTGAAGGGACTCATGGTCTTCATGGTAAAGACGTCCCTGTTCTGCTCAATAATCCTCTGCGGCCTCAGCATTCCAGCGATCTTCCGAGTAGGAAAGTCAATCCCTGAGCAAAGAATGTGTACGGAAGCTTTAGTTTATTTCAAACCCTGTAACACTGTAACAGGACCCAACATCATGAGTCCCTCGTACCTGATACCATTAGTCCCCTAACCTGGTACCAAGAGTCCCCAGGACCTTATACCATGAGTACCCGGACCCAACAGTACTAATCCCTCATACTTGACACCATGAGACCCTGGATCTGATAGCACTAGTCCCCCCAGACCTGATACCATGACACACGAGACTTGACAGCATGAATCCCCCAGACCTGATACCATGGGACCCCGGGCCTGACAGCACAAGTTCCCTGGACCCAACACCAAGAGCTTATGGTCCCAGCTCTCACAAAAATTGCCCATCGTGAACATCGACAGGCTGAGGTCCATCACATATTCAAAAGAGAGGTAATTATTTTCTGCCCATGGTTATCCAATATCAGTGGTCCTCACGTTGGTCATGGAAGCCCTCTGTGTATGCAGGTTTTTGTTCCAACTGCAGATGAATTTGTAGGTTAATTTGTGTTAGTTAGGTGGGTTTTGTGTTAAGAGCTGTTTTTTAGCCACAGTTTGACAGATATATCCATGCATACCATGAATGTAGAATACAAATTCCGTGCTTTGAATTTGAATTGATTGAAGGATAACTCATTGAGGTGTAGCATCTCATTTCTAGGGGTGGCATATCCACACTGTGATGCATTTTAAACTACTGCATAAAAAGTTAAAAAGCTGGAACCGATCACATTAAATAATCAGCAGTTTCCTGATTGGTGAAACTGTGGAAATGTGGTCATGAGAAACAACATTTTACACTGCCTGGCCAAAAAAAAAAAAAAAAAAAAAATCAAACACCATTTGGATTTAAATACGCAAATACCACGAGCCTATGATTGAATCATGACTGCATTGATTAATATGATTCAGCATCAACAATTCATTTAACCCTACTCATGAAATGTGGAGCTGCATATTCCTTATACAACCATGTCGGGAGTCATATCCCATGGTCATGGTCAGGATGTTACTGTGTTTCAAGAGGAGCAAATTAATTGGCCTGGACTGAACAACGAAAACAACTAAGTAGACTGCTGAAATCACTAGAACTGGGTTAAGAGCTGTTCAATGCATTAATAAAACCTGGAGGGATAATGGTGAACCATCAACTTCATGGTAAAATGGGTCAGAAAAAAATCTTGAATGACCGTGATCACAGATCATTTAAACGCTTAGTGAAGTTTCACTGTGAAAAATCAGTGGTAGAACTCATGGCTATGTTTAACTGTGTAAGCAAGAGCATTTCCTCTCGCAAACCCGCAAGATTGGGACAAAAGTACAGCTGCATGGCTACAAGAAAAGCACTTGTTAGTGAGACTAATAGGGGAAAAAAACAACTTCAATGTGCTTGAGAGCATAAAGATTGGACTGTGGAATTATGAAAAAAAGGTAATGTGGTCTGATGAGTCCAGATTTTCCCTATTCCAGAGCAAGAGGTGAATCAGAGTAAGAAAGGAAACCCCTGAAGTGATGTACTGGTCATTCATTGTGCCCACTGTACAAGCCTCTGGAGCCAGTGTTATGATCTGGGTTTGCAGCGGTCGGTCAGGTCTAAGCTCAGCAATGGTATGCAGCAATAAAACAAAGTCAGCAGACTACATGAATGTACTGAATGACCGGGTTATCCAGTCAATAGATTTTTATAATCCCTGACAGCACAAGCATTTTCCAAGATGACTATGCCAAAATTCATCAAGCTCAAACTGTGAAAGAGTGGTTCAGCGTGCATGAGGGATAATTTTCACCATGAATTGACCACCAGTGTCCTGACCTTAACCAACTGAGAGTCTTTGGGATGTGCTGCGGAAAGTTTGAGATGTTTGACTCTCCTACCATCAATACAAAATCTTGTCCAAAAATTAATGCAACTCTGGATGAAAATAAATGTTGTGACGCTGCATAAGATTGCCGAACCAATGCCATGATGAATTCCTGCCATGCTCAATGCTAAAGGCATCCAACAAAATATATGAATGTGCAAACAGTGAATTCGGCAAGCAAAGTATAGGAAAACCTATTTTGTATCATGTTTATATTTAGTAGTAGCAAAATGTTTTGAAAGAATTTCACTTTTCAGCAACCTAATTTAGACCTTGCTTGCTCTCAATTTCTATTTTGTTTGAATATGTTATGATCAGAAATGATTGGTCTCTTTCTCCTCATGGCATACATAGCTATTTCTGTAAAAATGAGGCTTAGGAGCATAATTAACTCCTTTAAATACAAATGCACCAATTTGAGACAAAAAAAGCGTGTCAAAATGCCATATTTGAGACAAAAGTAGCATGCATTGGGCTCCAGGAATAATGTTAAGAAGCACTGCCCTGAAGGTTTTTTGCTTCGATTAAAAGCACGTAACCATGGTCTGAATGATTATGAAAGCTGTGTCTTTGTAGTGCAACAATCAAACACAACCATCACTGAGAAGACGATCACAAACCAGGCAACTCACCAACTGCCACCATCCATCCTTCAAAATTATTATTGCTGATCATGTTCCACGTCCCATTATAGTCCACAGGCATGTTGAACCCGTAAATTACTGGTTAGTAAATATGCTCCTCGTATCAGCAGTCCGCAGTACTGTCCTCAAGCTGAGTCTTTGTCATCAAAACCATTCCGCTGCTGCCAACAATTTCAGCTTTTTGAACCACCTACTTGGTGAGCAGGGAAGAGATGTACGGTTTCATAATGGCTTTCAGTTTGACCCCATTTTAAAAGTCAAACATGTTCAGGCTGAGTAGGATCTTACTTAGTGGGATTATGATGATTTTTTTCTGCTGTTTAGTTCAGCTGTTTGGAATGCGTGGGAACTGATATTTGGTATGTTAAAACAGCTCTGGATTATCCAAAACGTCCAATGTATTCATTTCAAAATCAGTGAAAACTGAAGTGAATACACCCTTTTACAGATGTGGTCTTGTAGCTGAGAGGAAGTTTCATCAAGATAAAGCCAATAATCCCCAGACTGCAATGATCCGGTGGCTGCAAAGGGTGCATATTTTAATATGGGTCACCCTGGAATGTCCTTCTTACAAATGCCTATGCAACCGTCACAACCCTCGTGTGAATCCCTGTCTGTCCTCCTCCTATCCAGCAACCAGCGTGTTTTTCGATATATTGTCTCCGTTCAGTGATTTAGCATCTTGTGTGCCTTCCCTTCTGGTGTAATGCATTTGTGTTCCCCACTCCATTGTGTTTCCGTTGTATATATAAACCTTACTTTGAGTTTGCAGACTTGTTGGAATGTTGCTTGCTTTAACCCATGGTCCGTAATCTTCCTAGTCTGAGAGTTTATGTGTTCCGAAATTATCGTAGTCTTTAATGAAAGTGAAATACAGAAGTACTGTTCTTAGTCTTATTAATAGGAATGAGCTCCCAAGCCTATATCTCGGTCTCCAGGATTTGGATCGCATTCCTCTCAAGTTTGATACTCTGGCCAGTTTACGAAGAACACCTCCTGTGCCATCTGTGATCACTAGGATTGGGACTGCATTCCGGCTAAACTCTACCAACCTGCCTTCTGACAGTTCTACTCTTGCAAGGGTGATCTCCATCTGGCTTCTACCTGCGCTGTTGGCTAGGCACGGACATGCCCCTTACCCAAGCCCATCTACCATCAGAACTGAACTGTCCTCACTATTCTCTGGGCTCCGTCCCACTCTGTCAGTCCCATCAATAAATCCTGTTGCTGGTGTATTCTGACTGATTCCTTGCCTGGATCATAGCAGCAACATTAATGACACAGAATTGCCCTTTCTAGAAAACAATGCAATTTTCCGGTATTCCAGTGTCACAAAAAAAACTCCCGCACACGGTCTTATCACTTGCAATTACAACCCCAATTCCGAAATAGTTGGGACAAAGTGTAAATTGTGAATAAAATCAAAATGCAATGACTTTCAAATCACACAAGCCAGTGTTTTATTCACAATAGAACAGAGATAACATAGCAAATGTTGAAACTGAGAAATTTTGCAATTTTATCCACAAAATGAGCTCATTTAAAATTTGTTGGCTGCCTCAGGTCTCAAAAAAGTTGGGAAAGGGGACTGTTTACCATGGTGTAGCATCCACCCTTCTTTTTAATACAGAGTGGAGGCGTCTGGGCTTCAAGGAGACAAGTTTCTTGAGTTTAGCCATTGGAATTTGATCTCACTCTTGTTTAATACAGGCTTCCAGCTGCTGGAGAGTTTGGGGTCTCCTTTGATGGACTTTTCGTTTAATTATGCGCCAAATGTTCTCAATCGGTGAAAGATCAGGACTGCAAGCAGACCAGTTCAGCGCACGGACTCTTCTACTACGAAGCCATGCTGTTGTAATAGCTGCAGTATGTGGTTTTGCATTCACCTGCTGAAATACACAAGGCCTTCCCTGGAATAGATGTCGTCTGGAGGGGAGCATATGTTGCTCTAAAACCTTTGTATACCTTTCAGCATTCATGGTGCTTGTTAAAACATGCAAGTATCCAATACCATATGCACTAATGTATCCCCATACCATCAGAGATGCTGGCTTTTGAACTGAATGCTGGTAACAGGAGGGGTGGTCTTTCTCCTCTTTAGCCCAGAGGACATGATGGTCATTATTTTCAACAAGAATGTCAAATTTGGACTCGTCTGACCACAGGACACTTTGCCACTTTGCTACAGTCCATTTTAAATGAGCCTTGGCCCACAGAACACGGCGGCGCTTCTGGATCATGCTCAACAATGGCTTCCTTTTTGCATGATGGAGTTTTAGGTGGCATCTGTGGATGGCATGGCAGGCTGTGTTTTCAGACAGTGGTTTCTTGAAGTATCCTGGGCCCATTTAGTAATGTCAATGACAGAATCATGCCGGTGAGTGATGCAGTGGTGTCTGAGGGCCCGAAGATCACAGGCATCCAGTAAAGGTCTTTGGCCTTGTCCCACACGCACAGATATTTTTCCAGTTTCTCTGAATCTTTTGATGATGTTATGCACTGTCGATGATGAGACCTTCAAAGCCTTTGCAATTTGATGTTGAGGAACATTGTTTTTAAATTATTCCACAATTTTTTTACGCAAGCCTTCACAGGTTGGAGAGCCTCTGGCCATCTTTACTTCTGAGAGACTCAGCCTCTCTAAGACATCCCTTTTATAGCCAATCATGTTACACACCTGATGCCAGTTAACCTAATTACTTGCTATATGTTCTTTCAGCTGATTCTCTTATATTTTAATTGCTTTTTCAGCCCTTTTTTGTCTGTGTCCCAACTTTTTTGAGACCTGTTGCAGCCAGAAAATTTTAAATAAGCCAATTTTGTGGATAAAAATGTAAAATGTCTCAGTTTCAACATTTGAAATGTTATCTATGTTCTATTGTAAATAACATATTGGCTCATGATCTGAAAGTCATTGCATTTTGATTTTATTCACAATTTACACTTTGTCCCAACTATTTCAGAATTGGGGTTGTAATTTATTAGTCGACGTTTCGGTCAACCAACCTTCCTCAGGACAACAGAATACACTGGAGAGCATATCTTAAATGCAGGCTGGTAGGCCTACGTGGTCCAATCAGATAAAATCACATGACCACTAGCAAGACGCATCTCAGAAGTAAAAACATCAATACAAATAAACATATACAAAGATAATAATAACCTCATTTCGGGAGGACAATAATACAGTATTTGCAATACATAGCAAAATAGAAAAAAGTTTCCAAGCCATAAGAATAACCACATGTTCAGAGTACAATCATGAGATGGAAAACATCTTGGTTGCAATGAAAAAGTGCAAAAAAAATTTTGCAAAAAGAATTTTGCCGCTTCCTAATCGTCCCAACCCCTGAAAACAGGAGAGGAGACCAGATTAGAAAGGCTTTGTCATATAAGTAAAAACTGTAAATATAAACAGTGAACAAAATGAAGAAATACAATCAATAAAAGACAAGTATTCTATAGTGGAGGAGACAAAATTCACAACATAACGTTGAGATGAAGTTCATCATTCAATCCATCAGGTGTTACAGTCTGTAAAGTAAATATCCAATACACCTCGCAACGTTTAAGCAGCAAATCAAGATCACCACCTCTCCTGTCATGGTTCTGGATGTTTGTGCGTGTGTTTTGGCTTTTCTTTGTGGCTCTCATCCCGGGACGATATTGTTTTCTGGGCTATCAAATTCTTTACCCAGCTGGCTGATTGAGCTGGGGTGGCGCTTCCCCAGAATCTATATAAGCAGGAGGTCCGGCACGCCTCCTTCGCTAGAGTGTCTGTGTTTAGCTCATAGACTGTATAAAAAGATGGACGCAGCACCCTAGTCTGAAAAATGAAGTCCATGCGGAAGTACCGTAAAATGACATTCTATTTAATGGCCAGCAGATGGCGACGTCGGTGGTTGCAGAAAGAAGTTCAATGCTATAGAAGTCTATAAGAAAATGACCCTACTTTCCCACCTGATTTTTCATTTAAATAATGATTTTTCACATTATTTTATGGTAGCTATAGCAAGTTTCAAGTCTCCTTCTATATATCATGATGTTCATTTTTGTAAATTATGGTCCCATATAGACTAGAATAAAGGATTAAGCCAGAATATGCTTTAGGGGCGTGGCTATCCTCTGGTCCTCGTCCGATACGGTTAGATCCAGAGCCACGGTCCTCCCCGGATCTTCAATACACGCTCTCGTCCAATAGAAATCACATCCGGTTTCAAAATGACAACATGGCGCAATTCAAATGGCCAAAATCGAGGCTTCCTTTATGGTATGCTGAAATCAATGGGTGACGTCACGGTAGCTTCGTCCATCTTTTTATACAGTCTATGGTTTAGCTATGCACTATAGCTGAGGAAATCTTTAGTCAGGTTTTGATTCACTGATTTTTGGAGTTTCTTCTCCCTTTTCCTTTCTCGCCTTGCCTGCGGTGTTCGGACTGTTAGATGTCCTTTGGAGGCGCGAGTTCTTACGTTTAGTCTGTGTTGTTCTCTGTGTTTGTACTGTTTGCTGGCTGCTTACGTTCTCTCTCTTTGCTGCTCCTGGCCTCCTACACTACCGGCCATTACAGAACACTCTAGCCAGACATGGAGTCGCCAGCAGTGGATATGCTAGAGAGCATTGTCGCTGACCAGCAGTCTGTCCTTACTGCGTATGGCCAGGGTCTCTCTAGCTTAGACAGTCGGCAGGCGGAGCTGACTGAGAGAATTCACCGTCAGGAGCAGGCTATGCAGGCACAGGAAAATCTTCTAATAAATCTCTTCGAGTGTATTCGAGCATTGTCTGGTCAGGTTACACTAAATGTTTCACAAGCACAATCAGTACACCTTCCACAAGAGCCTACACTCAAGTTACCCCCAAAATATGGACGCGAGAAAGGAAAATATAAAGATTTCATTGCTCAATGTGAAATATTTTTTAAAGCGCAACCCTCACGGTTCTCTAATGAAGAATCACGGGTTTCGTTTATTTTATCACTGTTGACCGGCACAGCCCTCACTTGGGTGGGGCCGCTCATTCGAGCTAAATCGCCGGTAGTAAATTCAGTGGAAACACTCGTGAGAGAAATGATTAATGTTTTCGATCAGGATGTATATGGTCAGGACGTAGCTACGCATCTAATGAATTTGAAGCAGGGTTCTAATAGCGTTGCTGATTTCTCCATCTCGTTTCGCTCCTTAGCCACAGAGACAGGGTGGCCAGAAGCACCTCTTATGATAGTGTTTGTTCACGCTTTGGCTGAGGAGGTGAAGGACGCTCTGGCTACATTAGAGCCTTGTGTTTCTTTGGATTCGTTGGTTCGTACTGCGGTGCGAGTTGATAATCGCATCCGCGAACGAAACAAGGAGAAACATACTGCATTGGCTCTGGGTAGCAATGAGGTTAATGTTCCGTGGAAGAGGCAATCAGCCACAATTCCGCCCATTGAAATTTCCAATTCTAGTGAGCCCATGCAGGTTGATGGCTCATATGAGAGCCGGGCTTGTAAGCCTGCTCACAGACAAATAATTTGTCATCATTGTAGCGAATCGGGACATATCCGTCCAAGTTGCCCCGAGCTTAAAGGGAGACGGAAGCCCCTCTGGCAGTAGGGGGGGCGCTAGAGGGACAGACCCAATCTCCCGTTCGTACTCTTATTTCAGTAAAGTTGACTATGGGGAAAAAGAAAATATGGGTTAAAGCCTTTTTGGATTCGGGGGCTGTTGATTGTTTTATGGATGCGGAGTGGGCTAAAAAACATTCCATTCCCAATCACTCTCTCTCACATTCGGACTCGATCAAGGCTTTGGATGGTCGACCGTTGGGAGATGGGCTTATAACCGAGCTCTCTGATTTTTTGACTATGTTTATCCCTTTTGGCGGTCATTCAGAGAAAATTTGTTTTTTCTTAATCGAATCCCCAGTTTGTTCTTTGGTTTTGGGTCATTCCTGGTTGCTAAAGCATAGGCCACAGATCTTTTGGGACAGTCAAAGTGACCCAATCGTCCAGTGGGGCTCTGACTGGAGGTCTCACTGTAGTGAGATTCCGGCAAGTAGCCCCGAAGTTCGACCCATGGGAGAGGCGTCGGGTTCTGAACAAGATTGGTGTGTAGGAGCCGCGCTGAACCTTAGTTTACCTCCCAACATGTCAGATGATTATGTTGATCTCGCGGAGGATTTTGGCAAACAACGAGCTTTGTCTTTGCCTCCGCATCGCGTTTACGATAGTGAGATCAAACTATTCCCTGACAAGGTGGCAGCGGTTAGGAATTAGCCTGCCCCTCAGAATGTTAAGGAGGTTAAACGATTTTTGGACTTTGCTAATTTTTATAGGAGGTTTATTTGCAATTTTAGCACTGTGGCTGCCCCCATCATTGCGCTTTCTAAGAGGAATTCCTCCTCCTCGTTTGCTTGGTCTCCAGCAGCGGAGGCTGCTTTTCAGGTGTTGAAGAAACGACTTAGTTCTGGACCTATTGTCATTTTGCCCGACCCCTCCCTCCCATTGGTTTTGGAGGTTGATGCTTCGGAGGTTGGGGTGGGTGCCATTTTGTCCCAGCGCCCTCTTCGGGACAATAAGTTGCACCCATGCGCCTACTTCTCCCGGTCGTTGTCACCGGTTGAACGGAATTACAGTATTGGTGGCCGGGAGTTGTTAACTGTTAAATTGGCGTTAGAAGAGTGGCGCCATTGGTTGGAGGGGGCTGAACATCCGTTTGTGGTTTGGATGAATTACAGGAATCCCCAGTGTGTCCAGCAGACTAGGCGACGTGATTCCCGGCAGGCGCGGTGGGCATTGTTTTTCAATCGCTTAGACTTTGCGTGGGCATATCGCCCCGGCTCCAAGAGCATCAAGCCTGGCGCCTTGTCACAGATTTATGACCGCTCGGGCTGTGATCCCGTTTCTGGGCCAGTTGTTTCGGCGGCTCGGATTGTGGCTCCCATACAGGGGGATACTGAGTCTGTTGTGCGGGAGGCCTTGCGGCCCGACCCTGGCTCTGGTGGGGAGCCCTCTGGCTGTTTGTTTGTCCCCATGGCAGTGCATAAACGGAAGGCTGCCGCTGATTGGAGGCACCGTTTTGCACCGGCTTATCAGGGTGGCCAGAGGGTTTTGGTGTCCTGAGGAGCAGGGCTGGGCCCCTGCTCAAGGTTTTTTGGGAGCGTCTGGGGCCGTCCCTTGTCGGGGGGGGGTCCTGTCATGGTTCTGGATGTTTGTGTGTGTGTTTTGGGCTTTTCTTTGTGGCGCTCGTTCTGGGACGATTTCGTTTCCTGAGCTATCGAATTCTTTACCCAGCTGGCTGATTGAGCTGTGGCGGCGCTTCCCCAGAATCTATATTAGCAGGAGGTCCGGCACGCCTCCTTCGCTAGAGTGTCTGTGTTTAGCTACTCACTATAGCTCAAGAAATCATTAGTCAGGTTTTGAAAGACTTTCTATTCACTGATTTTTGGAGTTTCTTCTCCTTTTTCCTTTCTCGCCTTGCCTCCGGTGTTCGGACTATTAGACGTCCTTTGGAGGCGCGAGTTCTTGCGTTTGGTCTGTGTTGTTCTCTGTGTTTGTACTGTTTGCTGGCTGCTTACGTTCTCTCTTTTTGCTGCTCCTGGCCTCCTACACTACCGGCCATTACATCTCCGTGGAAGGCTAACTTTTTCAAGACCACAGAAACTTAAGGTTGAAATGTCATGTTTTTTATCATTAAAATGGACAGTCACAGGATAATTTCTGTCATTTCTGTGTATAGAGCTTTTATGTTCACTAATGCACTGTTTCAGTTGCCTGGATGTTTTTTTTTTTTTTTTAGATTTTTTTTTGGGATTTTTTTCCCTTTATTTGACAGTTATATAGTGGAGAGAGATAGGAAAGTTGGGGAGAAGAATTGGAAAGACATGCAGCAAATGACCCGAGCCAGAATCGAACCTGGGTCACCGCGAGAGGGACACAGCCTTCACGGTGCGCGCGGCCAGACCGACAAGCCACCGGGGCACCCCTATTGCCTGGATCTTTTACCCACATACGCCAAACCACAGGGACAACATAGCATGTATATCACATGTATAGATGCACAAGTTATTACCTCTTTTATGGAAAATTTCTTTTTAGTATGGGGATGATAAAAAAAAGTTGGTTTTCAAGGTATTACTGCACTCTGCACAATTTCCACAACGATAATTTCCCGCAGGTAAAGGGGATAAAAGCCATTGAGTAGGCAGCTTAGGCTTGTAAGTGGTAAAGTCAGCATGAACAAGGAGGGCTCTCAGATTTCTCCCTTGCGTGTTTACAAAAAGAGGCTGAAATTTGAGATGGGGGGCCAATTCAGGGTCCGAGGTCAAAATATGCCAGTGTTTCTTAAAAGTAGATTTGATAGTGAAAGAGAGAGGAGAATAAGAGGTGACACAAGTAACAGAGAACTTCTTTTCTCTTACTTTGTTGTAACAATTCTTAGCGTGGTTTCCTCAGTGCTGCATCATTAGCCTTCTGTAGCCAATCATTTGGATATCCCCGTTGGATAAATCTAGACCACATCTCAGATGCCTTCTCTGTAAAATCTTCCGTAGTACTGCAAATTCGTCTAAGTCTAAAGAATGGACTTTTGGGCAAACCTCTCTTCAGAGGGGTGGGGTGAGAACTACTTGCCAGAAGAAGTGTGTTCTTATCGGTTTCTTTTCGGTAGAGTGGTGGATAAGGTGCCTTTATTTTGAATAACCCACATATCCAAAATTCACTACTATAACTCATGGTAAATTGCAAGTTACAATTAAAGCTGTTGAGTAAAGTGAAGAAATCTTGTTGCTCGTTGGCATCAGCTTGGACCAGGCAGAACACATCAATAAACCTGTACCACTTCAAAATTTTAGGCTGAAAAATATTGCACTCTGGATTAAAACAAAGTTTTTTTCAAAGTAACCAACATATAAATTGGCATAATTAGGTGCACAAATTGAACCCATGCTTGTGCCAGACGTTTGTAAATAGTACTCACCATTAAAATTAAAATAATTTTTCTTCATCACAAGAGTGGCCTAATTCAAAAATGAACTCATTGGGAGGCATAGCTGAATCATCTCGGTTCTGAAGATAGAATTGTAAAGCCTCAACGCCCCCATCATGTGGAATATTGATTTTACCTGATTTTAATTTGTGAAAGGTAACTCATTTGCGACATATGGGAAAGAACCATGGAGGAAATTGTTTCAAAAATTTAAATCAAATATTAGCCATCAAAACTCATGCTTTTCTTACCACATAAAATCATGAAATTGATTTTGTTGATAAAATCATGCTTCTTGCACTGGAAGGGCAGTCAGAAAGTGCAAACCTCTGCCCAGCTGGATCATCAGATCCTCCTTTCTCGCCTGGAGAAGTGGGTGGGCATTCAGGGGGGTGCCTTAGATTGGTTCAGATCCTACTTAACAATGAGAAATTTTTGTGTACGTATTGGAGCCGATGAGTCCCGTGTAGCACCTCTCACATGTGGAGTGCGTCAAGGTTCTATTCTTGGCGCCCTTCTCTTTTCCCTTTATTTACTTCCTCTGGGATCAATTCTCAGGAAACACAACATCGCCTTCCATTTTTATGCAGATGATAGTCAAATCTATATGCCTCTTAAACAAGAAAATGCATAATCTAGCAGCCGGCTACTAGAGTGCATGGCAGAAATCAAGGCATGGATGTCGGCTAATGTTTTACATTGAATGATAAAAAGACAGAGGTCATGTTGTTTGGGCCCAGTGATGCCTCCAACATCCATATTGATCTAGGTCCTTTAAGTCAATATCTGACACAGACCGCAACAAACCTAGGTGTTATACTGGACAGTTATCTTAACCTTGATGCTCAGATAAAATCAGTGGTCAGGTCCAGCTTTTTTCATTTGAGGCGACTTTCGAAAGTCAAACCATTCCTTACTCAACATCACTTCGAAATTTTAATCCGTGCTTTTATTGCAACACGTCTTGACTACTGCAATGCTCATTATGTTGGACTCAGTCAACAGTCACTGGCTCGATTACAACTAGTCCAAAATGCTGCTGCACAACTTTTAATTGGTGCCAAAAAACGAGAGCACATTATCCCAATTTTAGCTTCAATTCTTTGGCTACCAGTTCGTTTTCGGATTGATTTTAAAATTCTTTTATTTGCTTTTAAATGTCTTCATGGCCTTGCCCCACAGTATCTGTCCGACCTGCTCCAGCCTTGCATTCCCCCACGCTCTCTTAGGTCGGTAGATCAGTTGCTTTTAGTTGTCCCGAAAACAAAGAGGGTGCTGAGAGGTGACCGTACCTTTTCTGTCATTGCCCCTAAACTTTGGAACGACTTGCCTTTGCACATCAGGCAGGCCAACTCACTCTCCATTTTTAAATCCTCCCTTAAAACACATTTTTTCTGCCTGGCTTTTAACTCAGTTTGAGATGTTCACTTTTATTGTTTAGTATATGTGTATTTTATGTTCTGTTTTAAATAGTTTTTTATGGCTTAACATATTTGGTGGCTCTTGTTTTGTTTTTAAATTATTTGTGTTTTAATTTCTTTGTGTTTAGGCCTGTGTACAGCACTTTGGCCAACAGTGTTGTATTTTAAAGTGCTTTATAAATAAAGTTGAATTGAGTTGAATTGAGCTAATTGTCCCTCCTTTTAAATTGGCTGTCACTAAATTTTGTCACTATTGAACTTCAGCACCATCTACTGGATTTTAAGACATATGGGATTTATTCAGCCAAGACCTAAATGCCCAGTTTCGCAGTGTTAGCAATAGTGAAAAATATTTTTTGTATCTGCCCAGAGTCAAGTTGAAATTTGACCCTGAACTTCAAAATTTGGACGTCATCATTGTAAAATGTGGAAGTTACATTACATTACATTGCATTTAGCAGACGCTTTTATCTAAAGAGACTTCCAAAAAGGAGTAAAAAAAGCATCAGTGGCAAAGTACAATAAGCAAAACATTACCAAGTGCACAAGAAAAAAAAACTGGGTGAAGTGCAATTGTAGCAAAACAGCAGGACAGAACAAAATAAGTGCCAATGGGATTTGTTTAAGGAGAGAAAGACGAGTGAGTTAGTTGGTTAGTTGTTTAGGAGAGAAGGTGGACCTGGAAGAGGTGAGTCTTCAAGAGAATCTTGAAGCTAGAGAGGGACGCCCCTGCTCTGGCTGCGGCTGACAGGTCATTCCACTGTTATGGCGTCAATTTGTTATGGCCCCAATTTGTTATGGCGTCACGGACAGCAAAGGATGACAGACAAAATTTTAAAACTTGAACAGATTTAATTAAACAAACACTTTGAACTAATCTACAATCTACTCTACTGACCAAGATTGAAATAAAAAATAATGAGATATTTACAGTCCCTTGGTATTTGAGATGGGGCTGCTATGTTGCAATGTCCTGGGACAGGAAAATGCTCCAACACAGGCAAAAATCCACAAAAAGAGCTTCACAGGTCTTGAAAAGAGTGACAGGTCTGGTCAAATGTATCCTTCCACAATTTCTCCTTGCAATTTCTCCTACTACTACTACCTTTTCACTCTCTCAATTTTTCTCCTTATATACTCTTTTCCAGCCCCCTCTGAGGCATGCCCAGGACATGCCCCAAAACTAGCTCCAGACTGGGCCTAACAAAAAAAATTGTCAATACTGCCATCTAGTGGCCTTTTTTTTCCCACATTACACCTCCATTCCAAAAGGGAAAAATTTTGACTCATAAAGGCAAAATTTTTCTTTACAATACAAAAATTGTTAAGTTGACACTTGTATATATATATACATATAATACAATATGCTAATAAACACATGTGATATATATACACATACTCAAACACGGGATAAGCAATCAGCAATTACATTGTCAGTACCCTTTACATGCTTAATTTCCAAGGAAGCGGCACAAAGCTTTTTTTTTGTCAGGAACTGAAAAGTCCATGATGGCTTGGACTTTAGCATTTATGGGTGCCACCTTACCCTGGCCTATGACGTAGCCAAGATACGTGACAGTAGCACAACCAAAGTCACTCTTGTTCAGGTTAACAGTCAGGTTTGCCTGGGTCAAGCGCTGGAACAACGTCTCTACATCTTTCAGATGTTCTTCCCAGGAGTCACTCCATGTGATCAGGTCGTCGATGTACGCACCCGTGTGTGACAATCCGGCGATTGTAGACTGTTTCATCCTTTGGAACATGGCTGGGGCATTTTTCATGCCAAAGGTTAGGACTTCATGCTGGTATAACCCAGATGGTGTGGCAAAAGCAGAGATGCTCTTGGCCATCTCAGTTAAAGGCACACACTAATAACCCTTCAATAAATCAATCTTGGTCAGAAACTTTGCTTGCCCTACTCTATCGATACAATCATCAATCCTAGGTATTGGAAACACATCAGTTCTAGTTACAGCATTGACTTTACGATAATCTGTACAGAATCTAGTACTTCCATCAGGTTTTGGAACTAGAACACAGGGTGAACTCCAATCTGAGTTAGAGGGTCTGATAATATCATGTTCTAACACGTACTCAACCTCTTTCTCAGCAATCTTTCTCTTTTCAGGATTCATCCGGTACGGATGCTGTTTTATTGGTTTGGCATCACCAACATCGACATCATGAGAGGCTATAGAAACTCTCTTTGGAACATCAGGAAATAGATCTTTATATTTCTTGATCAACCTCTCAAACTGATCTTTCTGTGAGGGTTCTAAGTGCTGGGGTTTTACATCAAGATTTTGCAACACTTCAGAATTTGACAATTTACATGAAAGAACTTCAGCTTTAATTCTAGGTTCATCATCTTGAAACTCGCCCTCATCTTCACAAGTCTCGGCCATAGGAGGATCTGAAGTGACAGCTGCAACCCTAGCATTCCTATCATGATAAGGCTTCAGCATGTTAATGTGACACAACTGTTTTGGCTTTCTCCTATCTGGAGTCTTCACAATGTAATTGAGATCATTGAGTTTTGTCAGAATTTCATAAGGACCATGAAATCTAGCCTGCAATGGATTGGACTGCAAGGGAAACAACACAAGGCCCTTGTCTCCTGGTTTAAACTCACGGCTTCTAGCCTTATGATCATACTAAGTTTTCATTTTTCCCTGACTTGATTTCAAGTTCTCTTTGGCTAGGTCACAAGCTGCACGCAGTCTTTCCTTGAACTTGCTAACATAGTCTAACAGACTGATATGCGGCTCTTTCTCTTGCCATTGTTCACTCAACAATAGCAAAGGTCCTCTCACTTCATGGCCAAACACTAACTCAAACGGACTGAATCCAGTAGACTCCTGCACTACTTCTCTAGCTGCAAACAACAGCAAATGAACACCTTCATCCCAGTCTTTCTCATGGTCATAACAATAAGTCCTCATCATTGTCTTGAGAGTGGAATGAAACCGCTATAAGGCACCCTGACTCTCTGGAATGATAGGCTCTGGAAAGAATCTGCTTCGCACCTAGTTCATACACAACCTGCTGAAACAATCCAGAAGTGAAATTGCTACCTTGATCTGACTGAATTTCCCTGGGAAGGCCAAACAACATGAAGAACTTTATCAAAGCCTTCGAGATTGCAGTTGCCTTGATGTTGCGTAGAGGGATGGCTTCAGGGAATCTGGTAGATGCACAGATGATTGTCAACAAGTACTGATTTCCAGATCTAGTCTTGGGTAATGGACCAACACAATCAACAATGACCTTGGAGAAGGGCTCCCCAAATGCTGGGATAGGCTGCAATGGAGCTACAGGTGGGTCTAACTGGCGTTTTCCAACTACCTGACAAGTGTGACAGGTTTTGCAAAAGTTGGAAACATCTTTCTGAAGTCCAGGCCAGAAGAAGTGTTTCATGATCTTGTCAACAGTCTTGTTAACACCAAGATGACCTCCTAAAGGCAAACTAGGAGCCATTGTTAAGATCTCATTCCTGTAGACCTTCGGAACAACAATTTGCTTGACCACTGCCTAATCTGCATTTGCAGGGATATCAGGAGGGCGCCACTTCCGCATCAACACTCCATCCTTGAGATAATACCCAACTGGAACTGCGTCTGTTTCTTCATCAGGAAGGGCTCTCTTCTTTAGAACACAAATTTCAGGGTCATTGGTTTGCTCCTGAATCAACCGCTTTCTGGACAGAGACAAGTCTCCAGACAAAGAATCACCAGACCCATCTGGCTGGCTGAACAGAGAACTGATGAGAGTGTCTGATAAGTCCTCAAACGAAGAAACCATAGTAGGCTAAACAGAGTCATGAGGCGAACCACCTGAGTCATGACTATTCAATGTGCTGGACGGCACCACATCATCCTCTTCTCGAGCCTTATTGGCCATAGCACGGGTCACTGCACAGGAAGGATACAGAGATGGGTCTTCATCGCCATCTTCAGTGCTCGGCTGTGAAGTAAGATGAACAGGGGGAACTACATTGCCCCCAGCCAGGTCATTGCCTAGCAACAGAGAAACACCCTTGATAGGTAGACTTGACATAAGTCCCACCTTTACCTGTCCTTTGACTAAATCTGACTTCAAGAATACAGAGCGCAGGGGTACAGATACAGTCCTCCCTTCAATACCTTGTACAAGTATGAAATCCCCAGAAGCGGTCTCATCACGTAACTCCAAGGAGTCCATCAACAAAAGTGACTGAGAAGCTCTGGTATCCCTTAGGATATATATGGGGACAGGAGGAGAATGCTCATTCAGAGCCACAAATCCCTCTGACACAAATGGAAGAAATTCCTCCCTCACAAAGTCAGCAGTATCAGGCTTCTTAGCCTCACAAGGAGCAGGCAATTTAGCAGATTGGTCATCTACTACAGGGGTTTCTAACCTTGTCTTCACAAAGGCATTGGGTTTGGTATCCTTTTCTTTTTCTTTCTTAGCTTTAAGGAACCAACAGTTAGTTGTAACATGACCAGATTTCTTGCAATAATTGCAAACTAGACCACTTTTGTCACTGTCAGCTTTCACACTTTGATCAGACCTTTGACTGGATTTCTGAGCACCATCACCAGATTTGTCTTTGTCTTTGGGTGAGGAATCTTGGGTATCACCGTTAACTTTCTTCTGAAATTGGGACCATCTATTGTTTCTGCTAGACTGAAATTTGGACTTATGTGTGAGAACATATTCGTCTGCAAACTTGGCAGCTGATTGCAAATTCAGTGCTTGCTTCTCATTAAGGTAGGTCTTAATATCATCCTTGACACAGTTCTTGAATTCTTCAACTAACACCATCTCTTTTAGTGAGTTGAAATCATCCTTGACCTCCATAGAAGTACACCAGCGCTCAAAGCAAACCTTCTTCTCGTTAGCAAATTCCACATAAGTCTGATTGTCAGATTTCTTCAGACCTCTGAATTTCTGTCGGTAAGCCTCTGGAACCAACTCATAAGCTGTCAAAATAACCTTTTTGACAACCTCATAATCAGAGGAATCATCTGCAGACAAAGCCGAATAGGCTTGTTGAGCTTTACCCTTGAGGACAGTTTGCAACATCAGAGGCCAGTGTTCCTTTGGCCACTGACAACTCTTAGCTACCTTCTCGAAGCACTGGAAATACTTATCAACCTCCTTCTCCGAGAATGGAGGCACCAGCTTTACCTCCTGGCTAGCATGAAATTTGTTTTCAGCTTCCATTTTGATTTTTAGTAGCTCCATTTGGAGTCTTTCTTCCCTGTCTAACTTCTGTAACTTGAAATCTCTCTGTCTCTGTCTCTCTCTTTCTGCTCTTTCCTCTTTCTCTCTCTCAAATTCTCTTTGTTTTTCTTTTTCCTCCCTTTCAATCTCTAGCATTTTTAATTTAAGTTCTAATTCTACATTTGGATTTTCCACTGGAAACTGTTCCAGATCTCCTGGTGCAAACACATTTTCATCAATGTAATATTCAAAAATCTCTCTCGCCAGTCTTGCTTTTCACATGGCTGGTTTTACATCTGTCAGCTCTAACTGTCTGCATATTTCTAGCAGTTCTGTCTTTTTAAAAGACTTCAAAACCTCTACGGTTGGTGATGCCAAGAAATCATCCATTGCTGTTGATCTGCCAATATATATCTAGGAAAATTCAAAAAACAATTTCACAATTTGAAATTTTAGATTTTCAATAAATGACTCGCACAATGGTCTATCCTGGACCCGAGCCCCCAATTTGTTATGGCCCCAATTTGTTATGTCGTCACGGACAGCAAAGGATGACAGACAAAATTTTAAAACTTGAACAGATTTAATTAAACAAACACTTTGAACTAATCTACAATCTACTCTACTGACCAAGATTGAAGTAAAAAAAAAAAAGAGATATTTACAGTCCCTTAGTATTTGAGATGGGGCTGCTATGTTGCGATGTCCTGGGACAGGAAAGTGCTCCAACACAGGCAAAAATCCACAAAAAGAGCTTCACAGGTCTTGAAAAGAGTGACAGGTCTGGTCAAATGTATCCTTCCACAATTTCTCCTTGCATGCTCCAACTACTACTACCTTTTCACTCTCAATTTTTCTCCTTATATACTCTTTTCCAGCCCCCTCTGAGGCATGCCCAGGACATGCCCCAAAACTAGCTCCAGACTGGGCCTAACAAAAAAAATTGTCAATACTGCCATCTAGTGGCCTTTTTTTTCCACATTACACCACCAGCGTGGAACTGCCTGTGAGAATTGTCTAGCCTGGGAGTGCCTTGTGCGTAGGGATGGGACTGCTAGATGGCGTTCCTGGGAGGAGCGCAGTGATCGACCAGGTGTGTAAGCCTGTATGATGGGGTTGAGGTAGGAGGGAGCAGACCCAGTAGGACTCTGTAGGACAGCAGAAATGATTTGTATTTGATTCGAGCTGCAACAGGAAGCCAGTGGAGGCAGATGAGTAGTGGAGTGACATGAGCCCTTTTGGGTTCATTGAATACCAGATGCGCCGCCGCATTCTGGACCATCTGTAGAGGTTTCGCAACACAGGTCGGGAGGCCAGCCAGGAGGGCATTGCAGTAGTCGAGCCGAGAGATGACCATTGCTTGGACTAAGATTTGCGTAGCATAGTTGGTTAGGTATGGCCTGATTTTCTCTATGTTGTATAAAGCGAATCGGCACGACCGGGTAATCGAGGCAACATGAGTTAAGAAGGAGAGCTGATCATCGATCATGACACCCAGATTTCTTACCACTTTGGACGGAGTGATTTCACTTGAGGCGATATTGATCTTGAGATCGTGATGAATTTATGGCTGGGCAGGAATCACCAAGAGCTCCAAGGTGCTTTTCCTTCATCCATACAGAAATATCCAAGAGGCAGGTGGATATTCTTGCCAAGATGGTAGTGTCATCTGGCTGGAATGACAGCATGAGCTGTGTATCATCTGCATAGCAGTGATACGAGAATCCGTAAGAACAAATGACTTAGCCCGATGATGTTGTGTACATGGCGAAGAGCAGGAGCCCCCAGCACTGAGCCTTGGTGGACCCCTGTGGAGAGAAGTTGCGACGAGGATGTTTGCCCTTGCCATGACCCTGAAAACGAACGCCCAGTGAGGTATGACTCAAACCAAGAAAGTGCTTTGCCCAAGATGCCCATATCAGCGAGGACTGATAACAAAATTTTGTGGTTTACCATGTCAAAAGCCACAGACAGGTCCAGTAGAATAAGGACTGAGGATAGACCTGCTGCTTTGGCAGTTCTTAAGGACTCTGTCACAGACAGCAGAGCCGTTTCAATGGAGTGTCCACTTTTGAATCCAGACTGGTAAGGGTCTAGGATTTTGTTTGCAGTGAGGAACTGCGTGATTTGTCTGGAAACTGCCCTTTCCATGACCTTTGATAAGAATAGGAGTAGTGAGACCGGCCTGTAGTTCTCAACCCGGGTAGGGTCGAGAGAAGGTTTTTTGAGGAGAGGCTTTACCCATGCCTGTTTGAATGTAGTGGGAACTGTGCCTGACCTCAATGAGACATTAATCACATGTGTGATTGCAGGTGTCACTGCTGCGGATATTTCTTGCAAGGGTTTGGTTGGCACCAAGTCAAGTTGGCATGTAGTAGGACAGCTACAAGACAGGAGTTCTGACACTTCACCCTCAGTGAGAGGAGTGAATTCATGGAGTGAGGTATGATCACCATGAGGAGACAGAGATGGGTATGTAGTCGGACGGCTGCATGTGTTAAAGGTGTCAAATGGCCCATTCGAGAGAAGCAGACACTGGCACATCGTAGGACAGCTACATGTTTGATCAACAGGAACGCCCTTTGGATTTGTGAACACTCTGCTGATACCGGCCACTTTGTCTGTGAAAAAGGAAGCGAATGTGACTGCTGAGAGGTTTGTGGCTGCAGGCAGAAGCGGTGGATTCAGTAGAGTAGAGAAGGTGGTGAATAGTTTGAGTGTCAGAGGTGCTGCTGATTTTGTCATTGTAGAAAGCCCGTTTTGCAGCATTGATGCTGGTTGTGAAGGAGAGTAGGATTGATTTGCAGCCCTGGAGGTTAGCAGGGTCAGGGTGTTTTCGCCATTTTCTTTCTGCTGCTCTGAGTTCGGTGCGCAACTTTTGGAGGGTATCAGTCAGCTAAGGACTGGGCTGTTTAGAGCAAGCAGATTTAGTGGATAACGAACACAGTTTATCCAGGCATGAGCTCAGTGTAGAGCAGAGTGACTCTGTAGCCTCGTTAACCTCTAATGAGGAAAATGAGCCAAGGTCGGGTAATGCGGATTTGACCACTGATGAGAAGTGCCTGGGCGACAGCTTTCGGAGGTTGAGATGGAATGAGACCAGAGTTGGAGCAGCAGAGGGCAGTTCCTGAAAGCTCACATTAAATTGGATGAAGTAGTGGTCTGAGAGGTGCAGAGGTGAAACTGAGATACCAGCTGCCTCACAGTTCCGGCTTAGAATCAGGTCAAGTTGTTTGCCAGCTTTGTGTGTGGGAGGGCTGGAGACCATTGTGAAGTCAAATGAGACAATTAGGGACACAAAGTCAGCTGAGCAAGGTACATTTAGATGGATATTCATGTCACCAAGAACGAGCAGGGGACTTTTCTGCTGAGGGATGGAAGACAGTAGTGTGTCTAGCTCATCCACAAATGTGTCTAATTAACCAGGAGGTCGGTATAAGACACTCACAAAGGCTTTCACTGGAGCAGTCACCCTAACTGCATGGTATTCAAATGAGGCATATTGGTGCGGAGCTAATTGTGTGTATTTCCAGTTGTTGGAAATCAACAAGTCTGCTCCCCCTCTACGTTGAGGTGTGGGAGAATGAGTAGTTGACGGAAAGTGCTGCTGGCGTGGCAGTATTTTCAGGCTTTATCTAAGTTTCAGTAAGAGTCAGTAGGTCGAGAGACAAGTGGTTTGCATATACAGTTATGAAGTTTGCTTTTTTGACTGCAGACTGGCAGTTCCATAACCGAACATAGAATAAGGCAGCAGTGGGTTTGGAGTGTGTCAGTGTATGGAGGCAGGGCCAGTTTCTTTGTCTGTTTGTATGACAATGCTTTCTGCGTGCGCTCAGGATAACAGGAATGGTTTGAAAGCACATTTTGTCAAGTGACTGGTTCAAGACAGGACAGCTTGCCTTGCTTTGAGCCCTTGCTTGGAGGACTCGCACAGGAAGACTGGCCTTTACCCGAGTTTGCCTTCACACGAGTGAGAATTCACACGAGGGCTGACGCTTCCACTGACACTTTAGAGCCAGGTGATTGTTAAAAGCAGTGTCGTAATGGCATGCGCCTGTTCTCGCATTAACTGTGATTTGAATAGTGAGTATGTCCACTGGATGACCGAGACGAAGAGTGTGTTAATAGGGGGGGTGTGCTGGATCACGCTTCCCTGATTGCCCGAAACTCACAACAACCGGCCAAAAGTGTTCTCAATTTAGGCACTGAGTGCCGAAGTGCTGTTTAGCATGCTGGAATATTTGCAATTTGCGAAGAAAAGTAGCACTAATAATGCAGCTGCAGTTTCCAAACGCCCTCTGAGCTTGTCCTGGGATTTAGGAGTGCAGTGCAGTATTAAAGTACTTACTCTCTGTGATTCGTACGCCCACCGGATGACCGAGACAAAGAGTGTGTTAATAGGGGGGCATGTGCTGGATCACGCTTCCCTGATTTCCCGAAACTCGCAACAACCGGCCGAAAGTGTTCTCAATTTAGGCACTGAGTGCCGAAGTGCTGTTTAGCACGCTGGCATATTTGCAATTTGTGAAGAAAAGTAGCACTAATAATGCAGCTGCAGTCTCCAAATGTTCTCTGAGCTTGTCATCGCAGGTAAAATGACCCATTGCTGCGAGAAAGGGCCAAACTGTCAAAACATTCAGGCATTAGTCCTATGTCCCAAGCTTGTCCTGTTCATGAGATATTAACCAAAATATGATCTTCACCTTTTGGATGACCTTGACCTTCAACCTAAGGAAATTAAAATGTGGAAGTCAGTTGACAAATCCATGCTGAATAAAATGGTGTTCAGAACTCATTGCTCCAGATGCCTATTGAGATATTTGATCATGAAAGTTGGCTGAATATGCCCCATTATTGGCGATTGGGATTTTTGTCGCCATGAAAACGGCCATAGCATGAAAACGGCTTATTGAATTTTCAAATTTGGCAAGCTCCCTTACAGCCATGATATCTACCATCCCCAACAATTAGAAAGAAACGATACAGAAACAAACTGTGCAGAATTCCCCACCAGGGGGCAGTAATAGACAGTTTCATGAGTGAAATGAACAGGCATTAGGTAGGACGCCAATGTAAGGACCGGGTCCATCACAACTGCGCATGCTGAAACTAGCTTGCCATTCCACCTGTGACAGCCAAGGAGTGAACAGAGTATGCGTGAATGAGCAGCTGTAAGTGTGTTAACTAATCATATGATGTATTTATGTTACTATACTACGTTTTGGTTATTGAGAGAGTCTGTTTGTTCACATTACTCTTTATTTGTGTAGACTTTCGCCAGAAAAACTGTTTTCATGTTACATTTAATAAGTTATGCTAATGCTGCCTCTTGACCTCTGCTGCTAAGGCTAATTCAGGCTAATTTGTCAGTCTATGTGAATGTATGTCAGTTTACTGTTATACTGACTCACCTTTGTTTATTTCTTTGGTTTATTATTTACAGATACCATACATACATGTATACAGCCCTACGTTATTAGGAAGCTGTAACATCTGTTCACCACTGTGCCTGATATTGAACTTCAGTAAAGTTGAGATCAGACCATCTGCATCTTATTCTCTCTAACCGGAGACCCATTGTAGACGAGGAGCTGGCACACAGCTATAAAGGAGTATTCAGCCCTTGAGATTTTACATTGGTCCTTCGAGCCGGATATCATCACCTACAGTGGAAGCACAATGGCAGAGGGAGGAGCTAGCGCCATTCCCAGACACAATACCCCGAGAGAAACGTAGCAGACAGCTTCCTGCACACCTCCAAGATTATCAGGTGAACCTACCTCAATCCTTGTCCCTGCCTAAAGCTCTCAGTGCCAGCACTCCAGAACTGCAGTCATCAAGCAGAGGACCAGTACGTCCTCCAACAGGTGACCAGTTACCCACAGTGCTCGGGCATCAGATGAGAATAGGTCAGAGACCGAGGGATAAAGTAGACAATGCAGCACTGTCAGCCCTTTCCAGGCAGCTGAGTGGCAGCCTGGGTCTTCAGCATTTCATGCCAAAGGGAAATCAGTATGAAAGTGAAGTGGATTTGGAGGATGACAGCTCTCTATCTGGCAGTTCTATCAAATGCTATAGGCTTCCTCGGAGCTCACACACACCTGCCTCCAATCCCACACCAACACACGAGTAATACTACCTGGGCACAGCTGCCACCCTCTGCATTGCATCCTGGGCAGCCCGTATCAACACAGCCTCCAGCCGATCACCTAGTGCCACAGATGAGCTATACATCACCCCAAGTTTTAGCTCCGACGGCAGCGCCTTCACTCATTCCAGCTTCCGGTGGCCCTATATATGCTCCCCAGTCAACGAACACGAGTTGGTCGCAGTCCATCCCATAACCGACATCCATGACTAGTCAGCCTCCCCAGCTGCCTACAGGTATGGTGCCAACATATCACATACCTCAACCTGGCCCTAATCCCTCAATGCTAATGCAGCTGACGCCCACTTCAGCTTACCAGTCAGGATACACAATACCTACACAGCTGGGCTCCCTACCAGCATCATCCACGCCCTACCCTACGCATGGAGCTCCAGTCGCTGCAGCACCGCAGTATAATCAGCTGCCACCAGCATGGTCATCAGCGCCATACACCCTACCACACAATGTAGCCACTGGTTTAGCACCGTCATATCCCCCTGCTCATGCAGCTTCTCAGCCGGTGCAGCCTCCTTCTTATCCACTGTACCCTCAGTATGCTTCACCCCCTGTACAACCAATTGCATCAGTACAATCTGTTCCTCAGCCGATGTTCCAGTCATTCACCACTGCACCTTCACTGCCTATGCAGCCTGTCCCAATACCTGCACTTCCAAAACTAATTAACGACAGTGAAAGGGAGTTTATGGATTTGAAAATGGCATTAGATCATCTCCTAAACCCACATGCTGAGTTATCTGAGCACTACAAGTAAAGGGTCCTCATGGAGCAGCTGGTACTGGAGGAAGCCCGCCTTATAGCACAGTCTTGCCGCCACCATGCTCAACCTTAAACTGCTGCGATGCAAGCTTTACAGCGAGAATATGGACAGCCTCATCAGCTCGCTTCAGGGAGAAATTGCTGCTATCTTGAACTCCCCTGATGTCAGAGCAGGGGATTCCAAGGCTTTCCAAAGTTTTGCCCTGCATGTTGACTTGTTGGTAGGGATGTTCACGTCTCTAGAGGGCCCGCATGGACTAGAGCTAATGTCCACAGGCCACGTGGATAGGCTCCTCAGTAAGCTACCAAGACATCTAAGGGACAGCTTCATCGAACATCCTCAGGTACGTGGCCGACTTCAGACGCAGAGCCTCAATCCATATAATCTCAGGGACCTTGCAGAGTGGCTTAAGGTGAAGGCCGAGGCTCAACGGCTGTCAGCCAAAATGTGTCAGCGAAACCAAACAGAGAGACCACTGATGGCAAAAAGGGATAAGAATACAGCTGTAACAAAACAAAGGGCCCAGCCAGTGACCGTCTACCATGGCAGCAACACCTCCCCAGCTGAACCTGTGCTGTCCATGGTGTCGATACCCCCTAACCTGAAATCAAAGAAAGTTAAGGTCAGAGTTTGCCTTTTCTGTAAGAGTAATGATCACTATCTCTCACAGTGTCCCGCAATCACGACCCGGACGGCAGATCAGATAGAGACATGGATCACAGAGGGCAAAAGATGTCGCAAGTGTGGTCGCACTAAGCCACGGGCCTGACATGTGTACACTGAAGAAGCCATGCAGTGAATGTCAGGAGATTCACCTTTGTGTCCTGCATTCCATCGCTAAGCCAAGTTCAGGTGTCTACCTCATTGCCCCACTGGAGGGAGCATCACTTACCCCATCAAGCGAGTGACTGGTGTCTATCTGAAGGTCATCCCTGTCATTATGAGTAATGGTGATAAAACATTGCATACATATGCTATATTGGATGACGGTGCCGAGCGCACCATCATTCTCACAGAGGAAACACACCATATTGGGCTTGCAGATGAACTTGAGTCTATGGCCCTGAGGACCATACGGCAGGATGTTGCTTACATCAAGGGGTCATCTGTCAGTTTCCACATAGCATCACCGACTCAACCTAGCAAGAGACATGCCATTAAGGGAGCGTTCTCTGCAAACCAATTGGCACTGGCTGAACAGTCATACCCCGTGACCAATCTGCAAAGGCGTTATCGTGACCTGAGGGGCATCCTGATTCAGCCTTTCAACAATGTGCAGCCACTTGTCCTCATCGGAGCCGACAACACACACCTGATTGTTGCCAAGGAACCAGTACGTCTCAGCTCCAGCGGTGGACCAGCCACAGTTTGCACCGAGCTTGGCTGGGTTCTCCAGGGACCCGACGGACTCGCACCCCATCAAGTGTCAACCACCTGCTACTTTACCTGCTGCAGACCAGCTCCTGACGACCTGTATAAGCATGTGGAACGCCTGTGGCAACTTGATATCCTGCCATTTAGGAGTGAGAGAATGGTAACGCGGTCATGTCAGGACCAAGAGGCAGTCAACCTCCTGGAGGAGGGCACTATCCGGGTTCAGGTTGGTGACACTCTGAGATATGCCACGCCGCTGCTGCGCATCAAGAATGCACCTCTGCTGAGAGCATCCGTCGATGCTGTTATGCCAATTCTGCGACGTACAGAGAGGAGACTGTCTAGTGATCCTGCCAAAGCGTGCATCTATGAAGCAGAGATAAAGAAACTTCTGGATGCAGAGTGTGTCCAAATGCTCAGTCAAGAGGAGGTTGCACAGTCGCATGAATCGTGGTTCATCCCACATCATCTGGTTGAGCACAACGGAAAACACAGATTAGTGTTTAACTGCTCCTTCTCGAATCAAGGACTCTCCCTCAATAACCAACTCACACCAGGTCCAGCTCTTGGTCCCTCACTGCTTGGAGTACTGTTGAGGTTCAGGCAGCACCCTGTGGCAGTGAGCAGCGAAATTAGAGCGATGTTCCACCAGGTCTGCCACCCACCTGAGGACCAACCCCTGGTGCACTTTGCTTGGAGGAACCTGAAGCGGAATGAACCACCGGACGTTTATCAGTGGAAAGTACTGCCATTCGGCACAACCAGCAGCCCCTGTTGTGCTACCTTTGCACTGCAAAGGCACGTGAAGGATCATGTAGCAGGGAACGAGGACATTGCACAGGCTCTAGAAGAGTCCTTCTACTTCGACAATTGTCTCTGTAGTCTGCCCACTGCTGAAGCTGCTAAGTGTCTGTGGACAAGATGCGCAGCCTGCTGATGACTGGTGGATTTGAAATTCGTCAATGGGCGAGTAATGACCCTACAGTTGTTTCTCACCTCCCAGCCGAAGCCAAATCCGAAACCACAGAGCTCTGGCTCATGGAGAAGCAATCTGAACCACAAGAACCTGCGCTTGGACTCCGTTGGCACTGCCTTTTGGACAGTCTTGGTTAAAGAACCAGACCGCTGGAGACACATCAGCCCACTATGCGCAGTATGTATTGTGTGTTTGCCACCCAGTACGATCCACTAGGTGTGATCATCCCATATACGACACGGGCAAAGGTGCTGATCCAGAGGTTGTGGGCAAAACGGCGGAACTGGGATAACCCCAACCTTCCACCTGAGCTCTTGGCTGCGTGGGTCAGCTGGGAGAAAGAACTACCGGACTTAGCGAACATTACATTGCCTCGGAGGTATGCACCACCACAGCTGGACCCAGCTGACACAGAATACAACCTGCATGTATTCTGCGACGCATCGGAGCAGGCCTATGGATCGGTGGCATACCTCCTGATGGAGAGTGCAGGCAAAGTTC
Organism: Gymnothorax javanicus; assembly: GCA_029692085.1. NCBI lineage: Eukaryota > Metazoa > Chordata > Actinopteri > Anguilliformes > Muraenidae > Gymnothorax > Gymnothorax javanicus. The sequence goes on from CM056203.1 coordinate 43,374,087, forward strand.
ATGTCACCTTTGTGATGGCTCGCTCACACGTTGCACCTAAGCGACAACTGTCAATGCCACAACTTGAACTATGTGCAGCATTAACAGAGGCCCAACTGTCTTCACTTCTGCACAAGGAACTCACCTTACCCCTCAAGAACACCTATCTCTGGACCGATTCAACCACAGTCTTGTCCTGGCTGAAATCCGACTCCTGCCGTTTCAAGGTTTTTGTTGGTACCAGTCACAGAGATACAGGAGTTAACCACCCCCGTGATTGGAGATACGTCAATTCAGCTAATAACCCTGCCGACGATGCTACAAGAGGGAAAACTCTGGCTGAGTTCACAGCCCCTAACTGCTGGATCTTAGGACATCCGTTCCTCTGGGGACCACCGGAGCAATGTCCAGCTCTACTAAGTGTCCAAAAGCCAGAAGTTTCAGATGAGCTGAAAAAGGACATCTTCTGTGGGCTAACTCAGTTGGCTCCACCTCTGCAAACACCAGATGTCACCCAATTTGCAGATTGGATTGAACTGGTGAAAGCAACGCATCAGGCCCTAAATGGGGCGGCAGCAGTAGATGCTAATGTGCAGAAGTACCAGCTGCGGGATGCGGAGCTCCACCTCCTCCAATCATGCCAGGCTGAAAGCTTCCTGGAAGAAGTAAAGGCACTGAAGGCCAGCAAACCAGTAGCATCTCAGAGCCGACTGAAGATGCTGGCACCTGAAATGGATGCCGATACTGGCCTTATAAGAGTGGGGGGCCGTTTACATCGCGTTGACCGGACTGATGTGGAGGATATTCATCCTATCATCTTGGATTGCAAACACCCGGTAACACGCCTCCTCATCAAAGCAGTCGACGCAAAGCTGCTACATCCCGGGCCCGAAGGGGTGTTCGCCGAACTGCGGCACCAATAATGGGTCCTCCGTGGGAGACAAGCAATCAAACATCACCAGAGGACGTTCGTGGAGTGTCAGAGGTGGAGAGGCAAGCCAGCAGTGCCAGTGATGGAGGACCTTCCATCGGCATGCCTGCGGCTTTTCCAGCCACCGTTCTTTTCCACAGGAGTCGACTGCTTCGGACCATACACTGTGAAAGTTGGTCGTCACCATGAGAAAGCGCTGGGGGCTAATTTTCAAGTGCTTGACGACCAAATGTATACATCTGGACCTGATCAACAGCCTTGATACCGATGCTTTCCTGTTGGCCCTAAGGCGTTTCATCGCTCATTGTGGCACCCCGTCTGAGATCCTGTCCGACCAAGGGACTAATTTCTGAGGTGCAGAACGCGAACTGAAAGTGGCCTTTGCTGCCATGGAGCCCCAGCTTTGTGAGGGTCTAGTTAACCATCAGATCACGTTCAAATTTAACCCACCTGGAGCCCCTCACTTTGGGGGCATATGGGAGCGTGAATCCATTCCACGAAGACTGCTTTACAGGTTGTAATTGGGACCGAAGCTCTTCCTGAAGAAGTCCTCCTCACACTGTTGATTGAAGTGGAAGGAATGCTTAACGCAAAACCGTTGGGCTACGTGTCGGCTGATGCAGCAGATCCAGACCCTGTGACGCCGAGCATGCTTCTGATGGGGCGGTGCGACGCCTCCTTGCCACATGTGTCATATGCTCCCACTGCTGTAACCAAGAAACGGTGGCGACAAAGCCAAATGATGGCAGACTACTTCTGGTCACGATTCCTCCAGAGCTACCTCCCAAACCTCCAGGTCCGTCAGAAGTGGCAGCAGCCTACCAACAATCTGACTCAAGAGACTGTGGTAATGATTGTGGATCCCCAGATACCACGGGCCTCCTGGCCTGTAGGCAGAGTGGTCAAAGTCAACACCAGACCGGACGGATGTGTTCGATCAGCGGAGGTCAAGATCAATGGCCGAACCTATCTTCGCCCAGTGGCACGTTTAGTACAACTGCCAGCAATTCCAAATGATGGAAACTGACCAGCGGGATTATGGAGGAGGGAATTCAAGGACTTAACATAACAGCTCTGCTCTTATGGGGGCGGCTATACAGAATTCCCCACCAGGGGGCAGTAATAGACAGTTTCATGAGTGAAATGAACAGGCATTAGGTAGGATGCCAATGCAAGGACCGGGTCCTTTACAACTGCGCACGCAGAGACTAGCTTGCCATTCCACCTGTGACTGCCAAGGAGTGAACAGTGTATGTGTGAATGAGCAGCTGTAAGTGTGTTAACTAATCATATGATGTATTTATGTTACTTTACTACATTTTGGTTATTGAGAGAGTCTGTTTGTTCACAATACTCTTTATTTGTGTAGACTTTAGCCAGAAAAACCGTTTTCATGTTACATTTAATAAGTTATGCTAATGCTGCCTCTTGACCTCTGCTGCTAAGGCTAATTCAGGCTAATTTGTCAGTCTATGTGAATGTATGTCAGTTTACTGTTATACTGACTCACCTTTGTTTATTTCTTTGGTTCATTATTTACAGATACCATACATACATGTATACAGCCCACGTTATTAGGAAGCTGTAACATCTGTTCACCGGATATTGAACTTCAGTGAAATCAGACCGTTTGCATCTTATTCTCTCTAACCGGAATCCATTGTAGACGAGGAGCTGGCACACAGCTATAAAGGAGTATTCAGCCCTTGAGATTTTACACAAACCATCATTTTCACCTTGACCATCAGAATTGAGAACCTTCAAAAGTACCAGAAATTAATATCACCGGCAAATTTTAGCGCCAGCTCTCTAATGGGCCAGGTGTAGAGGAACACTTTGGCATAAGTCCCATGTCTCTATGTGTTTTTGACCTTCTTGACGACCTTGACTACGATCTTCCAAAACTGAAAACCTTCTTCCTTGGACACACACCTCTAATGGTATAAAGTTCATGTTAATTCTTCAAGAATTGTGGATGTGAGAGTCAGCTCAAACAGACAGAAAGACAAACAGATATTACAACCAGCATACCTATGAAAAAGGGTTACTTTTGCTTGTCACAAATAAATCAAACGTATGGACCAAGAGACTGCTGACATTTCGTTAACACTGTTGACTGCTCATTCAGAAATTGAAGCAACTATTGAAGAACTGCGTGCAAGAAGCACTTCAGTCATATTTTGCAGAAAAAAAAAGAGCTAACATCAGCTCTAAGCCACAATGGGTGCTACTCCCTAGTGCCAAAAGGTGTTAAAAGGGCTCCAGGGGAGTGATGGAATAATAGGAGGACCCAAGAGCAGGAACATAGATTTATTAATTCAATTAAGTGTATCAATAACATAAATAAGATAACAAAAAGGGAATGCTCACGCTCACAACAAAAATGTGTCACAATCTAAGGCTATCTGCCCATGAGGGGGAAAACTAAGGTTTAAATAGACAAGGAATGGTACTCAACTCAGGAAAAGCAGGTGTGATAATTAGGAGGGAGAACTGAGAAGCTAATTGAATAATTGAATGAAGGCAGGTAGCCAAGAGTCCGGAATGCCTCCTCGGAGAGGCACTACAATGGCCAGTGCGTCATCTAATACCAAAGATTCCCATGAGAAAGTACTTATATCTTGTGTACTGGTGTGTTATCATTGTCAAATTGATACATCAGTGCAAGAAATACCCAAGTGCATAATGTTTCAGCAAAAAGTACCAAAGTTCATGACTGTCCAATCAAAATGCTAGTATATGCCATATGACTAGCTGTGAAAATGGCGACCATGAAGGCTGGACAGTTGCCTTTATCTGCTAAAAGTACTCAAGTCCAGCCATTTAGTAGTAAAATGTACTTAAGTCCACATATTTATCAGAAAAAAGTACCTAAGTCCAAAACAATTTTTCTTATTTACTTGATAAGACATGAGCATTTTTCTGCAAAAAAATGTTTGTCAGCTCTCTATAGCCCCTGGAAACAGTAATAGGCTTCATAGTCATGGAGGTAATATAATAGAACTGGAGAGAGTGAGGAAGTCCAACCCCTATTACTTTAAATGGGAGACGCTAGGCTAGCTACTTTAGCCCAGGAAGTATGGAAATGACCGACGCCATCTATAAAAATGGCGTTCCATGGGTGCTTATTTCCGGCACCATTTCATAAGATTGCCGATCTGATTACACGGCACAAATTGCCAAGAAAGTGTGTCGGCTGAGCGGATTGGCGAATGTTTTCGAGGGGAAATGACGAGCAACGCTCTTAATCCGAAATGCGCACGCACTTTTCACTCTTTTCGTTGAACTGTTGCAGTCAGAGCAACAGCTGGACAACCAAACTCGTGCACGAGCTGTCATCAAGCTCTAAGTATCAGTTCTTATTTTACAGGCCCTCCTGTAGGTATGAGACAAAAAAAATAAACTTTTTAAAAGTGTCCTTTTCATTATTGCAACGGATAGAGCTTGGAAAAAGAAACACTTTGAGCCCAAGATTACCCAAATCGGACAAGAAATAAGGAAGTTATGGCAAATTTAGACTCTGAAATCTGGCATTATTTTTCCTTTTGTTTTACATGCTTTTCAATGGAGAGAATCGTGATCAGTAAAAGAGCTAAACACCATTAATTACTTCTTTCTTGCAAATAATACACAAAACCTCCCAAGACACCATTGGAATTATAGATGCTTACTGTCTACATCATGATTAATTCATTAACCATAGTTATTAATTGATTAATTCATTAATAATTCAATTAATTAGTAGCAGAAAATATCAGTTATGCCTGTAATTTGTGTTTTATTGAAAGATAAAAAGATTAAATATTGAAAGTAAATTAATACAATTTACATTATTAGTTCTAGTCAGTCCTTTATGAGTAAATTATGAGTTAATTAATTTGTCAATCAATCAACTGCTTCTCCTATGTACCATACATCATGTCTTTGTGCTCTACTATTCCAGTTGACTGCTTTCCATAGATTTGTATTCAACAGAATGTCAAGAGAATCCAATAGAATGTCTAACAAACTTCCAGATAATTACGACCCCAATTCCAAAATAGTTGGGACAAAGTGTAAATTGTGAATAAAATCAAAACGCATTGACTTTCAAATCACACCAGCCAGTATTTTATTCACAGTAAAACAGAGATAGCATGGCAAATGTTGAAACTAAGAAATTTTACAATTTTATCCACAAAATGAGGTCATTTCAAATTTGATGGCTGCTACAGGTCTCAAAAAAGTTGGGACAGGGGCCTGTTTACCATGGTGTAGCATCCCCTCTTCTTTTTAACACAGAGTAGAGGCGTCTGGGCATTGAGGAGACAAGTTTCTTGAGTTTAGCCATCGGAATTTGATCCCACTTTTGTTTAATACAAGCTTCCAGCTGCAGGAAAGTTTTGGGTCTCCTCTGCCGGACTTTTCGTTTAATTGTGCTCCAAATGTTCTCAATTGGTGAAAGATCAGGACTGCAGGCAGGCCAGTTCAGCAAAAGGACTCTTCTACTACGAAGCCATGCTGTTGTAATAGCTGCAGTATGTGGTTTTGCATTGTCCTGCTGAAATACACAAGGCCTTCCCTGGAATATATTTTGTGTGGAGGGTAGCATATGTTGCTCTAAAATATTTATATGCCTTTCAGCATTCATGGAGCTTTTTAAAACATGCAAGTGTCCCACACCATATAATGCATTCCCATACCATCAGAGATGCTGGCTTTTGAACTGAACGCTGATAACAGGAGGGGTGGGCTTTCTCCTCTTTAGCCCAGAGGACAGGACGCCCATGATTTCCAACAAGAATGTCAAATTTGGACTCGTCTGACCACAGGACACTTTGCCACTTTGCTACAGTCCATTTTAAATGAGCTTTGGCCCACAGAACACGGCGGCGCTTCTGCTCAACATTCATTCATTCATTGCTCAACAATGGCTTCCTTTTTGCATGATAGAGTTTTATGTGGCATCTGTGGATGGCACGGCAGACTGTGTTTACAGACAGTGGTTTCTTGAAGTATTCCTGGGCTCATTTAGTAATGTCAATGACAGAATCATGCCGGTGAGTGATGCAGTGGTGTCTGAAGGCCAGAAAATCATGGGCATCCGGTAAAGGTATTCGGCCTTGTCCCTTACGCACAGAGATTTTTCCAGTTTCACTGAATCTTTTGATGATGTTATGCACTGTCGATGATGAGACCATCAAAGCCTTAGCAATTTTTTTTTTTTTGGGAATTTTTCCTTTATTTGATAGTTATACAGTGTCGAGAGACAGGAAAGTTGGGGAGAAGACATGCAGTAAATGACTCGAGCCGGATTCGAACCCAGGTCGCTGCGGGAAGGACACAGCCTTTATGGTACGCGCATTTAGACCGATGAGCCACCGGGTCACCCCAAGCCTTAGCAATTTGACAATGAGGAACATTGTTTTTAAAGTATTCCACAGTTTTTTTACGCAAGCCTTCACAGGTTGGAGAGCCTCTGGCCATCTTTACTTCTGAGAGACTCTGCCTCTCTAAGACATCACTTTTATAGCCAATCATGATGCCAATCAACTTAATTACTTGCTAAATGTTCTTTCTGCTGATTCTATTATATATTAATTGCTTTTTCAGCCCTTTTTTGCCTGTCTCAACTTTTTTTTGAGACCTGTTGCAGCCATAAAATTTGAAATCAGCTCATTTTGTGCATAAAAATGTAAAATGTCTCAGTTTCAACATGTGAAATATTATCTATGTTCTATTGTAAATAATATATTGGCTCATATGATCTGAAAGTCATTGCATTTTGATTTTATCCACAATTTACACTTTGTCCCAACTTTTTCAGAATTGGGGTTGTAGCTAGATTAAATAAAATCTTAAAACAATGACAAAGACAACTCACGTTTTTGAAACTGCATCAATGTGTATAAGATGTCCACAATTTTATCTGACCAATTTCATTTATCAATAAATATGTTCAAAATCTTGTCACATCAAGTATCTCAGAGACAGAATATGTGCTTACAAAGAACAGTCACAAGATACCACCCGCGTGGCGTTTATTGATGTAAACAAATTTATTTTTATTTTATCATTATAGATCTCCTAAAATACTGCAATAAGAGATGATATGCAGAGTTGGGATGTGGCGATGTTGAACGAGGATTTTTTTAAAGTGTGAAGAGACCACCTGCCGTCATGGGGTGTGTAGGCAGTCGCGTGTAATTTCTTTAAACATACGCACCTGAAGCGGCTTAAACGATTTAAAATGCCTCCGGGAAGAAGCCTGAGTTTAGATTTCGCTAATTGCAGGTGCTCCGCACTTCCCTCAATCTGCTCCCGTGTACTTGGCCTAAATAACAATCAAGCAATGTAGCCAGTAGCCTATAACGATTAAGATGTGATGGTGAAAAGCTGACAAACCTAACTGGGCTACAGTGTTAGATTGAAAGAATTCCAATAATTTGAATAATTAGAAAAAGTCTTCCTCTAAATTACATCTCTCATTGTAGCATGTTAGGACATTATTAAAGATTAATTTAGAGATTAACAGATTTGTTATAAGATCGCCCTGGATTTTAAGCGTCAAAAAATACACAAGGTGGAAAACATTCTGAAAAGCGGATGAAACATGAACGTGAGATATTATCACAGTCGCACGAAATGGCGTGGCAATGGGAATCGTGTTGGTGCAGATCTGTGCTTTCTATGGCCATTTAAATTTCAAAATGCAGCAATTAAACATGCTGTTTCAATAAACAGCTCTACTCATTCAACTTAGAGAGTAAACGAATCCACCATTTGATTGCTAATCAAGCAAAGTAAACGGGAAAAGGTTAACCTTTCTTAGAGTAGCCTAATTGGTTTACAGGAGACGATTCTGTTGTCCTTTACACCCAACAGGCGACATCGACGATTCCGGGCGTTCAAAAACCACTTTCACAACATTATTGTCCGTTGAAACTTCACCAATATTGAGATTAACTATTGTTTTTAAGGTCCACTTTCCTTGGAATGAATCCAATAGGCTGGTCTTGGTTTTGACGGGTGTCGAACAGGGCACTTTTTTTCAAGCGGGCATAAAATCAAAACAAAACGTCCACTTGGAAAAAATCGAGAACGAGGAGACAGAGGGGCTTTTCCTCTACGTGATAGGAAGGATTCCCCAGGAATTACCCCATGCGAGCCCATGAAAACCGCACATTTCGAGGGAATCTCCTTGCACACAGCACAGCGCTCAGCAGGTCGCAGCGGAACGCCTGGCAGCCAGCGATGGCGGTGATTGTCATATACCTACCTCTTGAAAACATCGAACAGTTGCGTCAGACAAAGAGCAAAATAATGAAGGATTACCAAATACATTTGCTTTTGTTTTCGCTTTATTTGGCAAGAAAAAAAAAGCGCACTTTTCAATTGGTGTCTAAGGAGACTGCCGTGTCTTTGGCCACAAAATTAGGGACTTTAAGCAACGGCGGATTTTGAGATGGCTACGGCACTCGGAAATACATCTGCGCTCTGCTGATCGAGACTTAAGCCGGTGTACCGGCGTTGCCTTGCCGTAGCAGGCTGATCTTTTTTTTTTTTTTTTTTTATTGATGCATTTATTTTACAAACAAGGAAAATCAACAACCATGTGGAAAAAAAAAAACATTAGAGCACGAGTCTGAGTAAGACGTAATAGACAAAACAAACAAAGATAAAATAAACAAAATAATGACTTAATAATAATAATACTAACAATAACAAAGGTGTATATAGAACAAGAGTTATAGGGTAATTTAATATCATTGGTCTTCATGAGTTTAGATTAACACATTCATGGTCTATTAAGTTGTAGGTTTGAGCACATATCAGCAGTTCTTCTGCACAATTTAAATTCATGTATTTCAAAGATTTACAGTACAGTTTGAATTCGCTACAGAAAGCATTGAAAATAGGTGGTGTTTTCATGAATTTTGATTTATGTATATAGTGTTTTGCCATTATGAGAAGAGTATTAATCAGAAAATTTACCTTTTTATCTTCCAACACTAATCCATACATTTTATCCACATGTGATTTGAAATCAACAGAAACATTCTTTTGTTTAAACCATTCTTCCATTTGTTTCCAAAACAGTTGGGAGTGATCACAAGCGGCGAAAATATGTTCCGTTGTTTCAACATCTGAATTACAAAATGGACAGATATTGGGCTCTAAATTCGTAAACCAGGCGCAGGCGCGGCGCAGGCGCGGCGAATGGGGGGTGCGCCGCGCCAACGGGGTGTGTCCAGGTGTATGTTGCAATTTCGTGCCCGGCGTAGCCTGGCGCAAGTACTCCTCTGTCCCGCCTCGGTCCCTCCTGCCAGCGCAAGTGGGAAAGAGGGAGGAGAGAAGGCGTGTTTGGGTATAACACAGCCGAGTCAAATCTTCACCAATCAAATGAGCTCCTCTCCTCACCTTTAATATGTTGGAATATAGAAGCCTCTGTCCTATATCTGCATGATGCGTTAATGTTGCATTTTACTTTGCTGCTTCGGGCATGTTTTCTGCACCGCTTACGTCTATATTAAGCATTACGAATATGAGTTAGCTGGCTAGCTAGGGCATTCGCGAATTATCGCCATTAGCGAACTTGAATGGAATTTCAAAACGAAACTACGTCAGATCTTTGAGAAACTTATGAAGTTGGAATGAAATACGACGGTTACTCATTTATTTCTTCTGCCTGCATAATTGGGAAGAGAAACGATGGATAGCGTGTTCCTATTATTACACCCTGTTGCTGCTTAAAATTTTGGGATTAACATGCATGGACAACAATGCAAGATACGTTACACATTTATTTTCAATATGTGATCTTAACTTAGTACGAGATCATAGCAATCAGGCTGTATTCCTTTCCCCCACTAAAAACGATAAAACCTAAGTGACAATAATAGTAGCATAGTATTAAGCGCTTGCACACTGGACGCGAAACGAATTTTTTCAAGACGACAGATTGCGTTGAACGCAGTGTCTACGTGTCCGAAAGTCTGACAGGGTTTTAATATATCGCCGTTTCCTACAGTCGATTATTGATTTTAATTTCTTCAAATCTATTGAATGTTTTAGATATTAAACGTGAATGTTTTGAGAAGAGGGCTCAGTTCTTCAAGATGAGTACCGAGAGTTTCAATCAATATTTTTGTTTAAGCTCTGCTCAATAAAGTGAGTCGACATTGGCGCGGGACAATGTACAATGCCTGTCGGACATTAAATGCAAAATACTCCGTGTCTGACAGCCAAAAAAAAAAAAAAAAAAAAAAAAAAAAAAAGGACGATTAGAACAGGTTGATAACGAAATAAAGAATAAAAAGAAACATTTTAACAACAAACAGAACATCCAATGAACACTGCGATTCATTTATTTGCGGGCCATCTTTTTTGGATGCTCTGTTTGTTGGTGATATATTTTTATTCTTTATTTCGTTATAAATCTGTTCTCATACCAATACTTTAACTTTTTGCTGGCTGCCGGACATGGAGTATTTTGCATTTCGCCTCGGACAGTCTTGATCGTGCATGCGATAATTTATTCACACTGTCAATGGTCATGGAATTGATTTGCTCACTGACTACAAGCCTTATTTTATCTCTGGTGTGGAAATAAAGCGTGAATCTGTTCGATCCATCTGGCTAATTTTCAAAAGAGAGACCGAATAAAGACTGTTGTCTATCTTCAACGGAAGAAAACACACGAATAAAAAGACCAAGCAAGACCAAGACCCACCTTAACAAGCTAGCTATCAGTCGAGCAAGATGGCAAACAAACGCTGTTCTGAGGGGTGAAGAGTTACATTCATCGAATTTCGTATTATCAGGTATACTGTACTCTAACATGCCGTCAAAAGCGGTATGCTCAACGGCTTTACTACTTCTCCGAGCGGCGGTAGGGTGGGTGGGGGTGACAGTGGCTCCTACACATTTTAAAATATAGCTACATTTCCTCGTTCGTTCTTTAGTGTAAACTTTTTTTTCTGACGTCATGTTTACAGAGCGCTTGTTAATGTGCGACATGCTCTGGTTTTATAGATGGAGGCTGGTGTGTTATATCGGCACCAAATTCCCCGGTCAGCCCCCCACCCGCCTTTTCTGTGTTGGATCCTGTTTTCAAACTGTTGGCTGTGGGTCGTGGTGACATATTAAGCGGCTTTTACATAGCACATGTATGCCGCAGACCTCGGCCGGCGCAGCCATTCATAGTGGATGTCAGGGATGGGCAGACACAATAAATGGCGCTCCATGTGCCGTCGAAAGTGAGCCTCGTTAGCCTACAGTGACGCACTGCAACCCACAGGATGGGCCGCAGCAAAGAGGTCTCTTAAACCGATGATGTCGGCGCCGACAGGATTCGACATGCCTACTTTGCATATCGGTATCTCCTAGACCGTTTATTTTTTATAAAACTTTAAAAAACGTCGGAAACCGGAGAAACGGAGCTTTGCGCCTATATACGGTGCCATTACGGTAACTCTGTTGGACTACTGAAACTTCGACCGTCCAATCACAGAAGAGTCCCCGGTGTGTCACATGTTTGTAATATGAGCTTCTCAGTACCGTCACTCCTGAACCAATGGTGCGATCGAAAAAATTCAGACGGTTTCTGAAAGCAGAAAACCGGAGCTTCTCCAATGGTGTGCAAAAGCTAGTTTAATTGCAGGGTTAAGACGGTTAAGATTAAATGGCGCTGGGCTCGGATAGAGGAGAATGGGAGCAATGTGGCAATAGATAGTTACGAGATAGTTATCTACATTATTTTCAAATAATGTAAATCTGTTATATGATGAAATTTGCCGATACTGACCCCCAATATATGTAACAAATTGTCATGTAGTGTATATGAATAATAAATATAACAGTTAAAAAAGTACATAAAAAAGGGTTAACTTTTATTGCCTGTTTAGTTGATTTTCAAATATTCCCTCTTCTGAGTTGTTGCTTAAGATATTAATTTATCCAAATGACTAAAAGCTATGCATTTTATTTTAGGTGCACGAAGATTCTATTAACAATTCACCGACAGGTATGTATTGCACTTACTATATTAAACACAGTGTTATGCTAAATTTCACTTACAGTCCAAATTTTTATGAACCTGATTTTGAAATTAAAGCAGCATTAAATATAGAAAATATTTTTCACAGACATACTTTTAAATTATGACGACACTTGGTTTGTACATAATTGTTGTTCTGAACATTCTTTGGATGGCAGACAAACTATTTAAATGTACGAGATTGAAAAAGAGCCTACACTTACATCAAAGGTCATTGATTTTATGTGTCACTGTATATTATGTAAAAAGCACAGGTAATGAAGTAGGTTATTGTATACACAGTTATACTGTATATAAAAGTTAAGAGGACTTTTTTCCCTCATTACTTTAGGTTTTTGCCAATGGGATGGCAGTGTAAGATCTGCAAGTCTTTGTCTGCTACAAGAGGTAACCTACTGAAGCATTACAGACTACAGCACGCAACATTTGGTTATGGGCAATCTCAGCCATGTCTCGATGGTGATTGCCCTTGCACATTCAAAACACAGGGTGCGCTTCGCACACATTTGTCCAGGTACCATCAAGCTGAGGAAAGTCTGCGCATCTCCACTTTTAAGTGTTTAGTTTGTGATGCCAGTTGTTCTACCGAGAAGGACTTATTTCAGCATATTGGGAATCATCTGAAAGTCCATGAAACTGTCTTTTGTGTGTTTGAGGGATGCAATTTTCGGACAAATATTTACAACACATTTCTGAAACACAAAAGCAGAAGACACCAATTCTATTCTTTGAGTGATTTTAAGCAGGCTGTATATGAGACTGTAGACCTCTCTGATTTACCAGAGGCCAGTGCTGATGAGGGAACTAGTTATGTGCCTGCAGCAATGCAGACACATATTATAATCCTGAATACTTCTTTATTATTATTATGTGCCTGCAGCAATGCAGACACATATTATAATCCTGCACACTTCTTTATTATTATGTGCCTGCAGCAATGCAGACACATATTATAATCCTGCATACTTCTTTATTATTATTATTGTTAGTGTGCATGAAAATGCACACTATTGTTATTCCAGTTCTTCTTCTTCTTATTATTATAATTAGTGTGCATGAAAATGCACACTATTGTTATTCCAGTTCTTCTTCTTTTTCTTCTTCTTATTATTATTTTTCTAACGCACTTAATGCGGCTTCAACCGTTTAACGTAGAAACTTCGTTCAAACTGCGTTGCGTAGGTCTTACTTAGGACACCTGTGCAATGTATTTTTCATCTTTGTAACTTTTATACTTTTTGAGTTATTAATAAAGAACTATTAATTTTTTCCCCCCCATAGACTTAACATTGGGCTGATGACATCACAACTATTTAACTGTTCAGCCATTCCAACTGTCAGTTCTCATCAACTTTGACTCCCGCCAACTGTATTCTCTGTCTACAACTGTTACAAAATGGAAGTCCTCTTTCTTTCTTTCTTTCTTCCATTCCCTTTTTACTTTCTTAATTTCTTTCCTTCGTTCCTTCCTTATTTATTTCCTTCCTTCTTTCCTTCATTCCTTTATTTCTTACTTTCTGTCCTTACTTTCTTTCCTTCCTTTTTTCTTTCTTTCTTCCATCCTTCCCATCCTTTCTTTCCTTCTTTCCTTCCTTCCTTCCATCCTTCTTTCCTTCCTTCCTTTTTTCTTTCCTTTCATCCTTTCCTTCCTTTCTTTCCTTACTACCTTCCATCCTTACTTCTTTCCTTTCTTCCTTCCATCTTTCCTTCCTTCTTTCCTTCCCTCTTTCCTTCTTTCCTACCTTCCTTACTGCTTTCCATCCTTCCATCCATCTTTCCTTCTTTCCTTCCTTCTTTCTTTACTTCTTTCCTTCCTTCCTTCCTTTTTTTTTTCCTTATTTCCTTTTTTCCTTCTTTTTCTTCTTTACTTCCTTCCATCCATCTTTCGTTACATCTCCTTCCTTCTTTCCTTCCCTTATTCTATCTTTCCTTCCTTCTTTTTGTCCTTCCTTCCCATTCTTTCCCTCTTTCATTTTCCTTGATAGCGAGCTATGCACACTTTGAGCTTAGCTGCCAACATTTGCTAAGTTAGCTGAGTAACGTGGTTAGCATGGTTAGCATTGATAGCATAGTTAGCATGAGTGCTAACAACATTAGCTAAGTTAGCTGGATAATGTGGTTGGCATGGTTAGCACTTTTAGCAGAGTTAGCACACATGCTAATAATATTAGCTAAGTTAGCTGAGTAACATGGTGAGCATGGTTAGCGCTGTTAGCATAGTTAGCATTGTTAGCATACATGCTAATAACATTAGCAAAGTTAGCTGAGTAACGTGGTTAGCATGGTTATCATTGTTAGCATAGTTATCATACATGCTAATAACATTAGCTAAGTTAGCTGAGTAACGTGGTTAGCATTTTTAGCAGAGTTAGCATTGTTAGCAAATATGCTAATAACATTAGCTAATTTAGCTGAGTAACGTGGTTAGCATGGTTAGCATTGTTAGCATACATGCTAATAACATTAGCAAAGTTAGCTGAGTAACGTGGTTAGCATGGTTATCATTGTTGCATAGTTAGCATACATGCTAATAACATTAGCTAAGTTAGCTGAGTAACGTGGTTAGCATGGTTAGCATTGTTAGCAGAGTTAGCATTGTTAGCATATATGCTAATAACATTAGCTAATTTAGCTGAGTAACGTGGTTAGCATGGTTAGCATTATTAGCATAGTTAGCATACATGCTAATATCATTAGCTAAGTTAGCTGAATAACGTGGTTAGCATTGTTAGCATTGTTAGCATACATGCTAATAACATTAGCTAAGTTAGCTGAGTAACGTGGTTAGCATTGTTAGCATAGTTAGCATACATGCTAATATCATTAGCAAAGTTAGCTGAGTAACGTGGTTAGCATTGTTAGCATAGTTAGCATTGTTAGCTAATGATATTAGCATGTATGCTAAGTTAGGTGAGTAACGTGGCTAGAATTATTAGCATTGTTAGCATAGTAAGCATACATGCTAATAACATTAGCTAAGTTAGCTGAGTAACGTGTTTAGCATGGTTAGCATAGTTAGCATACATGCTAATATCATTAGCAAAGTTAGCTGAGTGACGTGGCTAGCATTGTTAGCATAGTTAGCATAGTTAGCATACATGCTAATAACATTAGCTAAGTTAACTTAGTAATGTGGTTAGCATGGTTGGCACTGTTAGAATAGTTAGAATTGTGAGCATACCTGCTAATAACATTAGCTACATTAGCTGAGTAACGTACTTAGCATGGTTAGCATTGTTAGCATAGTTAGTATACATGATAATAACATTAGCTAATTTAGCTGAGTAACGTACTTAGCATGGTTAGCATTGTTAGCACAGTTAGCATAGTTAGCATAACTGCTAACAACATGATTCAGTTAAATAGCATGGTTAGCACTACAGTTTGCATTTTCATGCACTCGTAATTCCCTGGAATTACATTCTCTAGTAATTATTATTATTATTATTATTATTCTAACGCACTTAATGCGGCCTCAACCGTTTAACGTAGAAACTTCATTCAAACTGCGTTATGAGGTCTTACTTAGGACACCTGTGCAATGTATTTTTCATCTTTGTAACTTTTATACTTTTTAAACTATGAATAAAAAACTACTAATTTTTTTTTCCCCATAGACTTAACATTGGGCTGATGACATCACAGTAGGGCCATTAAGCAAATGGCATCTTGTGCCAGATGTTCTGACCACCTGCAGCAACTGTCAGTTTCTCAGGCTTTCAGACTACAGTCTGGCTCTCTTAACACTACAGATCCTGTTCAACTGTTTCCTCTGCCTACAACTGTTTCAAAATAAAAGTCCTCACTGAAACAATTCACTGTTAAATAATTTAACTATTTAAACTACTCAACTGTTCAACCGTTCAGCCAATCCAACTGTCAGTTGTCATCAACTATGACTCCTGTCAACTGTTTCCTCTGTCCAAAACTGTTTCAAAATCAAAGTCCTCACTGAAATCATTCACTGTTAAATAATTTATCTGAACTACTCAACTATTTAACTGTTCAGCCATTCCAACTGTCAGTTGACATCAACTATGACTCCCGCCAACTGTTTCAAAATAAAAGTCCTCACTACAATTAATCACAATTAAATAATTTAACTATTTAAACTACTCAACCATCCAACTGTTCAACCATTCCAACTGCCCATTGTCATCAACTATGACTCCCGCCAACTGTTTCCTCTGTCCAAAACTGTTTCAAAATAAAAGTCCTCACTGCAACAATTCACTATTAAATATTTTAAACTGTTTCACCTGTGTACAACTGTTTCAAAATAAAAGTCCTCATTACAGTAGATCATAATTAAATAATAAAACTATTTAAACTACTCAACTTTTCAACCGTTCAGCTATTCCAACTGCCCGTTGTCATCAACTATGACTCCAGCCAACTGTTTCCTCTGTCCAAAACTGTTTCAAAATAAAAGTCCTCACTGAAATAATTCACTGTTAACTAATTTAACTATTTAAACTACTCAACTATTGAACTGTTCAGCCATTCCAACTGTCAGTTGTCATCAACTTTGACTCTCGCCAACTGTTTCCTCCGTCCATAACTGTTTCAAAATAAAAGTTCTCACTACAAGAAATCACAATTAAATATTTTAACTATTTAAACTACTCAACTATTCAACAGTACAGCCATTTCAACTGCCAGTTGTCATCAACTATGAGTCCTGCCAACTGTTTCCTCTGTCCAAAACTGTTTCAAAATAAAAGTCCTCACTCCAATAAATCATAATTAAATAATATAACTATTTAAACTACTCAACTTTTCAACCGTTCAGCCATTCCAACTGCCCGTTGTCATCAACTATGACTCCAGCCAACTGTTTCCTCTGTCCACAACTGTTTCAAAATAAAAGTCCTCACTGAAATAATTCACTGTTAAATAATTTAACTACTTACAAAACCCAAAACCAGTGAAGTTGGCACGTTGTGTAAATCGTAAATAAAAACAGAATACAATGATTTGCAAATCCTTTTCAACCTATATTCAATTGAATACTCTGCAAAGACAAGTTACTTAATGTTCGAACAGGTAAACTTTGTAATTTTTTGCAAATATTAGCTCATTTGGAATTTGATGCCTGCAACATGTTTCAAAAAAGCTGGCACAAGTGGCAAAAAAGACTGAGAGAGTTGAGGAATGCTCATCAAACACTTATTTGGAACATCCCACAGGTGAACGGGCTAATTGGGAACAGGTGGGTGCCATGATTGGGTATAAAAGCAGCTTCCCTGAAATGCTCAGTCATACACAAACAAGGATGGGTCGAGGGTCACCACTTAGTGAACAAATGCGTGAGCTGATTGTCGAACAGTTTAAAAACAACATTCCTCAACGAGCTATTGCAAGAAATTTAGGGATTTCATCATCTACGGTCCGTAATATCGTCAAAAGGTTCAGAGAATCTGGAGAAATCACTGCACGAAGGCGACAAGGCGAAAACCAACATTGAATGCCCGTGACCTTCGATCCCTCAGGCGGTACTGCATCAAAAACCGACATCAGTGTGTAAAGGACATCACCACATGGGCTCAGGAACACTTCAGAAAACCACTGTCAGTAACTACAGTTCGTCGCTACATCTGCAAGTGCAAGTTAAAACTCTACAATGCAAAGCGAAAGCCATTTATCAACAGCACCCAGAAACGCCGCCCGGCTTCGCTGGGCCCAAGCTCATCTAAGATGGACTGATGCAAAGTGGAAAAGTGTTCTGTGGTCTGACGAGTCCACATTTCAAATTGTTTTTGGAAACTGTGGGACGTCGTGTCCTCCGGACCAAAGAGGAAAAAGAACCATCCGGACTGTTATAGGCGCAAAGTTCAAAAGCCAGCATCTGTGATGGTATGGGGTGTATTAGTGCCCAAGGCATGGGCAACTTACACATATGTGAAGGCACCATTAATGCTGAAAGGTACATACAGGTTTTGGAGCAACATATGTTGCCATCCAAGCAACGTCTTTTTCATGGACGCCCTGCTTATTTCAGCAAGACAATGCCAAGCCACATTCTGCACGTGTTACAACAGCATGGCTCCGTAGTAAAAAGAGTGCGGGTACTAGACTGGCCTGCCTGTAGTCCAGACCTATCTCCCATTGAAAATGTGTGGCGATTATGAAGCGTAAAATACGACAACGGAGACCCCGGACTGTTGAACAACTTAAGCTGTACATCAAGCAAGAATGGGAAAGAGTTCCACCTGAAAAGCTTCAACAATTGGTCTCCTCAGTTCCCAAACGTTTACTGAGTGTCGTTAAAAGGAAAGGTGATGTAACACAGTGGTAAAAAGGCCCTGTGCCAACTTTTTTTGCAATGTGTTGCTGCCTTTAAATTCTAAGTTAATGATTATTGCAAAAAAAAAAAAAGTTTCTCAGTTTGAACATTAAACATCTTGTCTTTGCAGTGTATTCAATTGAATATAAGTTGAAAAGGATTTGCAAATCATTGTATTCTGTTTTTATCTACGATTTACATAACGTGCCAACTTCACTGGTTTTGGGTTTTGTACACTACTCAACTATTTAACTGTTCAGCCATTCCAACTGTCTTCAACGATGACTCCTGCCAACTTGTTTCCTCTGCCCACATTCCACCTTATGCAACTACAGTTTGCATTTTCATGCACTCGTAATTCCCTGGAATTACATTCTCTAGTTATTATTATTATTCATCCATATTCTTCCGTAATCGCACGGTTCGCTACTCCTCCCACAGTTTTCACCCGATCCCCACACATTACACATGAAAACGTGCGGCTCCCTTGTGAGGAGTGTGCTATGACTTTTCTAAGCGATCCGACTTACAGATTTCCCACAATTCCCAAAAAACATGGACTTCTGAAACCTTGTTATAATGGAAGTCAATGAGAAAACTCACTCATCTTCACCCTCTCACCGTGAACTCATATATTCATGAAGAAACTCTATTCCAACTCCCAAACATTGACAAGCAACGCCCAAGCAGCCATTAGGAACAGCATAGCAACCGCCTAGCAACGACCTAGCAACCACCCAGAATGCCCTAGCAACCACCCAGAACACCATAGCAACCACCTAGAAACGCCCTAGCAACCACCAAGAACACTATGGCAACCACCTAGCAAAGGCATAGCAACCACCCAGAACACCATAGCAACCGCCTAGCAACGCCCAAGCAACCACCCAGAACACCATAGCAACCGCCTAGCAACGCCCTAGCAACCACCCAGAACACCATAGCAACTGCCTAGCAACGCCCTAGCAACCACCTAGAACACCATAGCAACCGCCTAGCAAAGCCCTAGCAACCACCCAGAACACCATAGAAACCGCCTAGCAACGCCCTAGCAACCACCTAGAACACCATAGAAAATGCCTAGCAACACCCGAGCAACCACCCAGAACACCAGAGCAACTACCTAGCAACGCCCTAGCAACCACCCAGAACACAACGCAACCGCCTAGCAACGCCCTAGCAACCACCTAGAACACCATAGCAACTGCCTAGCAAAGCCCTAGCAACCACCCAGAACACCATAGCAACCGCCTAGCAACGCCCTAGCAACCACCCAGAACACCATAGGAACCGCTTAGCAAAGCCCTAGCAACCACCCAGAACACCATAGCAACCGCCTAGCAATGCCCTAGCAACTGCCCAGCAACGCCCTAGCAACCACCTAGAACACCATAGCAACTGCCTAGCAAAGCCCTAGCAACCACCCAGAACACCATAGCAACCGCCTAGCAACGCCCTAGCAACCACCCAGAACACCATAGCAACTGCTTAGCAAAGCCCTAGTAACCACCCAGAACACCATAGCAACCGCCTAGCAAAGACCTAGCAACCACCCAGAACACCATAGCAACCGCCTAGCAACGCCCTGGCAACCACCCAGAACACCATAGCAACCACTTAGCAAGGACCTAGCAACCACCCAGAACACCATAGCAACCGCTTAGCAAAGCCCTAGCAACCACCCAGAACACCACAGCAACCGCCTAGCAATGCCCTAGCAACCACCCAGAACACCATGGCAACCGCCTAGCAACGCCCTGGCAACCACCCAGAACACCATAGCAACCGCCTAGCAACGCCCTAGCAACCACCCAGAACACCATTGCAACCACCTAGCAATGCCCTAGCAACCACCCAGAACACCACAGCAACCACCGAGCAAAGCCCTAGCAACCACCCAGAACACCATAGCAACTGCCTAGCAACGACCTAGCAACTACCCAGAACACCATAGCAACCGCCTATCAATGCCATAGCAACCACCCAGAACACCATAACAACCGCCTAGAAACGCCCTAACAAACACCCAGAACAACATAGCAACCGCCTAGCAAAACCCTAGCAACTGCCCAGAACACCATAGCAACCGCCTAGCAATGCCCTAGCAAGCACCCAGAACACCATATCAACCACTTACCAGAACCCTGGCAAGCACCTCGAACACTGTACGTGTAGAGCAGCAGGCACATTCAAAATTTCTACCGGAATTTTCTAGTTATAATTATTATTCCATATTCTTCCGTAATCGCACGGTTCGCTACTCCTCCCACAGTTTTCACCCGATCCCCACACATTACACATGAAAACGTGTGGCTCCCTTGTGAGGAGTGTGCTATGACTTTTCTAAGCGATCCGACTTACGGATTTCCCACAATTCCCGAAAAACATGGACTTCTGACACCTTGTTATAATGGAAGTCAATGAGAGAACTCACTCATCTTCACCCTCTCACCGTGAACTCATATATTCACGTAGAAACTCTGTTCCAACTCCCAAACATTGACAAGCAATGCCCAAGCAACCATTAAGAACAGCATAGCAACCGCCTAGCAACGACCTAGCAACCACCCAGAACACCATAACAACCACCTAGCAAAGCCCTAGCAACCACCCAGAACACCATAGCAACTGCTTAGCATCACCCTAGCAACCACCCAAAATGCCATAGCAAACGCCTAGCAACACCCGAGCAACCACCCAGAACACCAGAGCAACTGCCTAGCAACGCCCTAGCAACCACCCAGAACACATAGCAACTGCCTAGCAACACCCTTGCAACCACCCAGAACACCATAACAACCGCCTAGCAATGCCCTAGCAACCACCCAGAACACCATAGCAACTGCCTAGCAACGCCCTAGCAACCACCTAGAACACCATAGCAACCGCCTTGCAAAGCCCTAGCAACCACCCAGAACACCATAGCAACTGCCTAGCAACGACCTAGCAACCACCTAGAACACCATAGCAACCGCCTAGCAACGCCCTAGCAACCACCCAGAACACCATAGCAACCGCCTAGCAACGCCCTAGCAACCACCTAGAACACCATAGAAAACACCTAGCAACACCCGAGCAACCACCCAGAACACCAGAGCAACTGCCTAGCAACGCCCTAGCAAGCACCCAGAACACATAGCAACTGCCTAGCAACACCCTTGCAACCACCCAGAACACCATAACAACCGCCTAGCAATACCCTAGCAACCACCCAGAACACCATAGCAACTGCCTAGCAACGCCCTAGCAACCACCTAGAACACCATAGCAACTGCCTAGCAAAGCCCTAGCAACCACCCAGAACACCATAGCAACCGCCTAGCAACGCCCTAGCAACCACCCAGAACACCATAGGAACCGCTTAGCAAAGCCCTAGCAACCACCCAGAACACCATAGCAACCGCCTAGCAATGCCCTAGCAACCACCCAGAACACCATAGCAACTGCCCAGCAATGCCCTAGCAACCACCTAGAACACCATAGCAACTGCCTAGCAAAGCCCTAGCAACCACCCAGAACACCATAGCAACCTCCTAGCAACGCCCTTGCAACCACCCAGAACACCATAGCAACCGCTTAGCAAAGCCCTAGCAACCACCCAGAACACCATAGCAACCGCCTAGCAAAGACCTAGCAACCACCCAGAACACCATAGCAACCACTTAGCAAAGCCCTAGCAACCACCCAGAACACCATAGCAACCGCTTAGCAAAGCCATAGCAACCACCCAGAACACCATAGCAACCGCCTAGCAACGCCCTGGCAACCACCCAGAACACCATAGCAACCGCCTAGCAACGCCCTAGCAACCACCCAAAACACCATAGCAACCGCCTAGCAAGGACCTAGCAACCACCCAGAACACCATAGCAACCGCCTAGCAACGCCCTAGCAACCACCGTGAACACCATAACAACCACCTAGAAACGCCCTAACAACCACCCAGAACAATATGGCAACCGCCTAGCAAAACCCTAGCAACCACCCAGAACCCCATAGCAACCGTCTAGCAACGCCCTAGCACCACCCAGAACACCATAGCAACCGCCTAGCAAAGCCCTAGCAACCACCCAGAACACCATAGCAACCGCCTAGCAATGCCCTAGCAAGCACCCAGAACACCATATCAATCACTTACCAGAACCCTGGCAAGCACCTCGAACACTGTATGTGTAGAGCAGCAGGCACATTCAAAATTTCTACCGGAATTTTCTAGTTTATATTGTGATCCTGAAAGTGCATCATATTTGGCTCTGAAAAGAATTGGCTTACTTCTGCTGAAGCTAGAGAGCATTTGTAATGCATCTGTGACATGCATTGATGCTTTGGTTGAAGACCTTCACTTCATTTCATCTTCAGCATCTGTTGCTGTTGTTAGAAATACACTTGCTTCAGCATTGAGATTAAATAACTGCACTGCTGACCAGGCCATTGTAACTGACTTGGCAGAACAGTTGTGCAACTTTCATCCCATTAGCACAGCACTAGGAGCAGGTGGTCCTCTAAGTTCAGCTTTTAAGAGAAGAAGGTATTTTAAGGAGCATTTCCAGTGTGTTGACCCTGTTGAATATATTCTTGATTTTCAAAAGAACAAGACCTTTCAATATGTGCCCATTCTCAAGACTTTGCAGGAAATTCTGATGAATAAAGACGTTGCAGAGGGAATCTTATCCAGGTGTTCAAATAGCACTGGATACTTTAAGTCGATTTTTGATGGTAAATGTCACAAACAAAATGATTTTTACGCTGGAGAAGAAACAAGACTCTCAATAATCCTTTATGTAGATGACTTTGAGGTGTGTAACCCACTAGCGACCTCAAGGAAGAAATACAAAATTACAGCAATTTATTGGGTTTTGGCAAATTTGCGATCTGAGTTGCAATCTGAATTAACATCAATACACCTAGCTTTACTTTGCAAAGCTGTTGATGTCAAACAGTTTGGATACAGAGTAGTTTTGGAACCACTTTTGAAAGATCTTGTCACTCTAGAACAGGAAGGGGTTTTCATTCTTAGTGCTGGAAGAAGTATTAAAGGGACAGTGCACTGTGTTGCAGCGGATAATCTCGGTGCACATTCTATCAGTGGACTAGTTGAAAGTTTTACAGGGCCATACACCTGTAGGTTTTGCCTTGGACATTCTTCAAAGTACCAGACACATGAAGTGCGAGGTGGAACATTTCCACCTCGCACAAAGGAGGACCATAGATTGCATGTACAAACTGTTAGAGAAAATCCCAGTTTAACACATTGTTTTGTTGTAAAGCGGTCATGTCCACTGACTGACAGATTGACTCACTTTCACTTTGTCTCTGGATACCCACCAGATGTACTTCATGATATCTTTGAAGGGATTGTTCCAAGGGAACTGGCATTGTGTATTCAGGTTTTCACCAAGAAGAAATACTTCAATTTAACTCGACTTAACAAGTTAATTACACGTTTCCCCTATAAGGGCTCAGACAAAACCAATAGCCCTCAGGAAATCCCTCAAAATTACACAAGTCGCAAATCTATAGGGGGAAATGCTCACGATAACTGGGCCCTAATTCGGTTGTTGCCACTCATTGTTGGTTCACCGATACCTGTCGGTGATTCTGCTTGGCAGGTTCTTCTGACTTTAAAAGACATAGTGGAATTGGTGGTTGCTCCTGTTCATACACCTGAAACTATTGCATACCTTGACTTTAAAATATCTGAACATCGTGACAGACTCTTGGCAGTTTTTCCAGAAGAGACACTAATACCCAAACACCGTTTTCTGGACCATTACCCTGCATTGATTGAAGAGTATGGACCTCTGGTTGGTGTATGGACAATGCGCTTTGAAGCGAAGCACCGCTTTTTTAAGCAAGTTGTGAGACACACTAACAACTTCAGAAACATCTTGTTGACCCTTTCAACGAGACACCAGATGATGATGGCATACCACCTGCAAACAGATGGCGGAAAGCAGGCGCTGTGCGTTGCTAAAATATCTGAGGTACCTTTAAATGTGCTGCATCCAGACATACAGGAAACCTTAAGAGAAACATCACCACTGCTGTCTACTGTGCTGTTGGCCAAGACTGTCACATGTTATGGAACAAGGTACAATGTTGGGATGATCCTGTCCTATGGCTCCACAGGTGGACTTCCTGATTTTGCTGAGATTATTCAGATTGCTATTTTGGACAACTTTGTACACTTTATTGTAAAGTTACTCGCTCCCTGGTATGAGGAGCATCTAAGATCTTTTCAGTTGGAGGACACTGGGAAAATGGCCCTTTGGGAGCAGCAGAAACTTGGTGATGTCTACCCCCTGGCTGCATACAGTGTGGGAGGAAAACGCTTGGTTACACTCAAACGTCACATCTGTTGTTCGGTTTAGGTGAATGACATATTGAACTTCACATCTTATGTTATCTGCATTCTAGCAATTTCATGAGTTATAATTATGGTATACATGATTATGGTTATGATTCTGTAATTCTAGTGTCCCACTAATAATTATTAAGTTTATTAAGTTTATTATATTCATATATCTCAAAAAGCCTATATAAATTGATTAAATAAAACGTTAAATGATTTAGGAATATTAAATAATTTTATTTTCATATTTGAATGCAATGCAAAAATACTTTAAAAAGACTGACTCATTAATTCATCTTTAATTCATAAAATTGAAATCGGTCCAACACTAAGGATAGCAGCATTAATTGACATTAGACGCATAACTAATAACATACATGGCAATACACAAAAAATTGAAAATTTTCCAGTTGCCTCTTTGGTAGTTGGATGTAATCGGCAACCTGCTGGCAAACCTTTTCACGAAGAACGTTATCTCTGCATCTAAGGGATCACAAGTTAGTAGTAAAACATTTGGCAAAACATTTAAATAAATTTTGATTAAAAATCATTTTAAATTTTTTTTCAGTAATTTATCATGTGATGACAGAATTTGGAAATATTTTTGTAATTAGGTGTATTTTAATTGTCACTCATGTTCTCTTTTGTTGTCGTTTATTGTATTGTCTCTTTTTTAAGGTGGCACGCTCTAGGCTCTTCATTGTATTATTCACTGTATGTGTGGTCTAAACCTCTGTTTCTGTCGGTTCATATTCTTATAATCAGGCTGGCAGAGATGGAGGAAAAGCTGCGAGTAATCATTGATGACAGAATTGAGAAGTTGGTCCTTCCATCAGGAATCCCACCTACTGTGGAGGAGCTGCAAACTACTGTGAAGGAGAATTTTGGAATTTCTGAGGAGTTCAGTCTTCAGTATTTGGATTCAGAATTTGAAGATTACTTCACTCTGCATAAAACTGACCAAATTAAACACAAAAACACTGTAAAGGTTATCTGTGCTGCTCCCCCGATTATTCTCAACTTGCAGCAAGTTGAGGAAAATTTGAACATTTCTTTTGGTCAGCAGTCAACAGACTGTGACTCAGAATCTTATCCAGAATCATCTGCATCAAATGCAGAATCCTCTGCTGGAACATCATCTTCCCTGGACACCATTATCCTGCCTAGACAGAGAAGCACCTCTGAACGATGTCAGTTATGGCCAAAGCAGTTCCCCATTCCACAGTTTGCATATGAAACTGAGATGTACCTTGAAAGAGCACTGAAGACTACAGAAAGAATGGGACACTTCTGACTACCTCAAAGGTCAAGGCAGACATACTGGAGAAGCTGGCTGAAAGCATATATATGTATACAGCTTATCCATCAAGTGCACAGATAAGTGATGTTGCTGAGGCACTTGTTAAGAAATATCCTTGTCTGAAGGAACCTGGCTCCTTCTCAGGTTACTATGGCTGGCAACAAAGCCTCAAATACAAGATGGCAAATTACCGCACCAAACTCAGAGGCTGCGGTGTTCCAGAGGTGATGTGCAATGCCTTGAAGCGCAAGAGTGCTGCAGACCAGAAATCTGCAAAGAATGTGAAAAAGCCTTGAAAGGCAGAAGTAAACTACCTTCCCCCTTACCCCGTAGGAGAAGATGAGGAAAGTCAAGAACAGGAAAGGATTCATTTGCTCACAGAAGTAACGAATAAAGACAACAATGAATTGATCAAAGAAAAGATGGCCAAAACCTTTGCACACAGAAGAAATGAAATCATCAACCAGTCACCCACCATAGAGGACATCAAAGCCAGATGGCCAGCTCTATTTGAGGCATCTAGTGTGAGTTACATGTGTACAGTAATCAGAAACATTCCTTTGCAGTTGTGAGCGGTCTACTATTTGATACAAAATGTGTTAAGTTACTGCCATCTTTTTTGTAAATCATGTTCATGATCAAAAATAGTTCACAGGTTACACTATTTGTCTTTTAGATCCAGGATGAATTTCACAGAATCACAACGGTGCACCTGGAACCAAAGTTCATGTCCATGCTGGATGAATACTCTCCCAGGCCTCTGAACCTCTTCCACTCAAAGGGCGGGACCATGGGATTGAAGTTGCAGACTACCCTACTGAAGGTATCCAAAATTTGGTCATATTATGTGTAAGGATTTTGACTGTCTATAAAAATGTGTGTTAAATAAGTGCATATCTTTTTGAATGCAGCAGTTTGTATTCACTTAATTGCCACCTAATTAGATATTGTCTAATCAAATATTGTCAAAAATGTAACCATTCAGTTAGCTCATTTTTATTTTTAAATACAGATTATAAATAATGTGCTCTGTGTTTTACATGTATTCCTCTGCTCTTACCGGTGTATGTTCTGTAAATGTATAAATGTTTGACTCTTTAAGCATTAGCTACCACTTGTGCCTATTTTCTAGCTGCTTAAATGATAAAATTCTGGAAAATAGCCTACTTTTGCAATCTTTCAAAGTTTCATTTTTAGAATGATATTACTTCTGTTTTTCTACTGTAAATTTGAAGCTACAACCAGCAGCATATCTTATCATAAAAAAAATAGAACAGGGAAGCAGCTAGTTTGTCCAAAGGTAACAAAACTCACCTACCAGCTCACTCAGTGATAAACATAACATTTAAAATGTTTTCGTTTTATGGAAGTTTATTTTCTTTTCGAGGACCAGTGACCTGGATTCATAGGTGGTCTTCTGAGGACCTCAGTTAAGACAGGAAGTGTTTTATAAGACTGGTCTCTCAGACAGCACCTAAAGGATCATTGACAGTAGTTTCTTTTAAAAAATAACATAAGTCTAAGCCTCTTAGTGTTTAAAAACTGCATCATGACCTTGAGTAATTTTATTTTGTGTCATTTCAGGCTCCTAGCAATCCTACCATCAACACGACCAGAGACATTGTCATCCGGTGTTTGATGTTGTACCTTGGGGAATGTGCTGAGCATCTCTTTAAAGAGTATGATGTAAGTTAAAATATTAAAATACAAAGGTGAGCTCTCTATATTTGTTTATGTAGGACCCTCTCCTTTAGCTGTACAGTCTCAAATACACCGTCTTCTTGTTTTTTAGGATGCAGCTGAAGACAGTGTGGCACAGGACCTTGCTGTACAAGGGATGAAAATCTACAGCATCCAGACCAGTCGGTTAGAGGGCACAGAGGACATTGGAATCGTGATAGAGGGAACAAAGGTCCTGAGTGCGCTGGGTAACTTTCCAAGGGCTTGTGCCATGCTCATTGGGTTGACTTACGCAATGAATCTTGCCTATCCCAAGGACCTCAGGTACACCTTTAAAGCCTTTCAGAAACTCTTCCTTGAGCTGGATTGTTCAAAGCTTTCCCCCAAAGTGAACAGCCTCAAGAACAAGCTGTTGGCTTAAGAACGGACCCCTACATATACTGGAGTACTCAGTAATGTGCTGCTGTCAAATGTTATAGTCTTGTTCAGAAAAAAATCACATTATCCATACTCATTTGAAGGGTGTGATGTTATCCTTTGGACCTATAACTGGCACAAGTAAGTTTTTGTAGCTTGGTATTACAGGAGTATCGAGCAAATGATAATGCTGCGTTACAAACAGGACAGTGAGAGTTGTTTTGAAAACAGCTTCTTGATGGACTATAAACACTCCACCAGCTTAGGACATATGGATACCAGTGACACTGTCCACTTTCACAGAGACAAAAACAGATACTCTTCTTGTTTTTCATTATTCTTCTGGTTGTTCTTGCAACACTACCTCACAGCTCCATTATGACGATGGGCAATATTCTGCTGGGTCTTTAACACGTTTTGTGCTGTTGTTAGTTGTGAGCACAGGCTGTACATGCTGACCTGACGCAGAGGAGGCTACCTGTGCAAGTAGCCAGCCTCAAATAGCAGAGTGCCTTTGTTTTTCTCCAGAAGTATTTTATTTTCGCTCTGCTTGCAGGCCTCAAAGCTCCCTACCATTCTGGAAAGAAAATTTGGAAATATACACATGGATCTGTTTGATCTGATGCGGTTATTGATGTTTCACAGATAGTGAATGTTCTGTACGAATTGTGAAGTCACTCACATGGTTTACTTAGATGCTTTGTCTGAGTTTCAGTGCTGCAGTTAATTGCTGTTCAGTTTTTTTGTTTGTTTTTTTTCCAAGAAAAATCCAGTTTCTCATACTCATTTTAGGGGAGAGGCATCATTGGCACAGATTGCTGCAGTGATTGTGTTGTGTACACCAGGGATACATATGTTGCATGAATTTGAATTTGTACAAATTAATGATTTGAGTGCCACTTTAGCTAGTGAAGAACCAAAAGAACCTGACCAGACTTGAGTCAGTCAGCACGGGATGTTTTGATTTCCATTAACTGTTAAAAACATATTGGCCATAAAAATTTCAGTTTTCATATGAAAATGTTTTGCAGTTTTTTGCAGTCTGAAAACACTGCCAAAATGTAAACACCAAACCCAAAGTCTTCTGTGCCTGCAATGCCCACAAGTGATGGGGCGGAGGTCATAGGTCATTCAGCACTTTGAAGAAATTTGTAGATCTATGTTTCCTTCTGAACATGATATCACTCATAATTGGCCTTGAACAACATGGCAGCATGTATATCCCGATTGTACGCGATTGTTAATGTATGTTTTTCTTCCTGCTTTTCTCTCTCTATTTCTTTGTATTTTGGCATTAAAAAAAATCTGTGTTGGAAATATGTGTTAACAAAGTTGCACAAATGTTTGCCTGCTGTTTTTCCACATCTGGTAATTTGTTAACTGACCTTCAGTAAATTCTATCAACAAGAAGGCATATTATTAAGTAGATTTAACACAGAAAAAATATGGCAACAAAGTGACAACAACATCGAATAGATTTCAAGTCGTGTGGTACCAATATTAAGTTGATTTAAACAATTAATCTAAGAAAAGATAAATAAGAATTGCAGTTCAAATGTGTTGAAATAAATAACATTTTTCCTAGATATGAGTTGATATAGCTTATATTATTATTATATCCAAATCATTCTTATCCAGATATTTAGAAAGAAGGGATCAATTTCACCTATGAAATTAGTAAATATAAGTCAATATCATCCATATAATTAGTAAAGATGATACCTAGTATCATACCTTCAGATACCTAGTAAATTTTAATTAGTTTTCCCTGTAAAATTTGTTTGGGTTTACTCAACATTTGCCATATTTTTAGTAAATCCAAATTATTTCAACCCATTATTTCATTATTTTGTATTTAATAGTTTTGTTTAAATTTACTTAATTTAATTAATAGTTTTTAATCAAAGTTGTACTACTTGAAATCTACTCAATTATATTACATGTCACTTTGTTGCCATAATTTTTTTAAGTAGACAATGGTCAGACTTTTCTCAGTGTATTATTATGTCAGACTCACAAAGTTCTTTGGATTTATTATCAATCTTTGGAATTTTATGTTCTACTAGACTGAAAAATTCTGAACATTGAATTGATGAGGAACAGGATGTATACAAACTTTTACAGAAGTTGAAAATTTCTTTAGTTATGACATTGGGTTCGGAGCATTCTGTATTATTAATGAGCAATGCAGTAATTTCAATTTTTTCCAGTCTTCTTTTTTCTAGTTTACAGAAATAAGAGGATTTTTTTCCCCTCTTCTATCCATTTGGCTTTTGATCGAATAAAAGCTCCTTTTGCTTTAGCCTGGAAAATGTAATCTAATTTATTATGCAACTCTATAATTTTCAGTTTTTCTTCATTAGATGGGTTAGTTTTGTTACAATATACATTTAATTCAGTGATCAGTTCCTTTTCTTCTTTCTTTTTTCCATTTGCCAGTTTTTTGCCGAATGTAATCGAGTATTGTCTTACTTTGTATTTAAAAAATTCCCATTTGAGAAAATAAGGGAGATTAATGTCCTTTTTGATATGCTCCAACATAGATCTTTCTGTTTGACAGTAATCATCATATAATAAAAGTGTTGCATTGAATTTCCAGTAACCTTTCTTTCTTTTGAGAACATCTGGTGTTTTTAGTTCTAAAGATATAAGGGCATGATCAGTTAAAGGAGCCTGATCAAAAGAAACTAGAGATACATTGGAGGAAATACTGTTGCTAACTAACCAGAAATCAATTTTAGATTTAGAGCAACCATTTGGCTTGAACCAAGTGAACTGTTGCATATTACCATTCTTTTCCCTCCAAATATCTTCTAACTTGAGTTCCCCACAAAAGGCCAAGATAATATCATTGTAGTGGTGATCACAATGTTTACTTGGGAAACGATCTAACCAATCATCTGGTGTAATATTAAAATCACCACCTGTTATAATATTCTCTGATGGGTAAAGTTGTTTCAATTCCAGTATGATTTCTGATACATTAAAAAGTAATTCCTTATTTTGAGTAAAGTTGTTATAACCATATATGTTAGCTAAGATCAAAGGAATATTCAATATTTATCACCATGACTATCCAGTGCCCAAGCTCATCAGATTTAACCGTAAGAACTGACCCTGGGCATTTATTCATTAAGATAGCCACCCCAGCTGATCTTGATGTACCATGACTGTAATAGATTTTTTTCACCCCACTGATTAGTCCAAAACTTTTCATCCGTAGTAGTTGAATGAGTTTCCTGAGGAAAGTTAATGTGCTTTCTGACCTTTGCAGTACAGAAAAACTGCTTTTCTTTTAACCTTGTTTTGAAGACCATTTGCATTTAAACAAACAAACAAAAGCTGGCTTTTTAAAGAAAATATAAAATTTGAGCCACCTAAAAAACAAACAAACAAAAGCTGGCTTTTTAAAGAAAACATAAAATTTGAGCCACCTAAAACCTAGAAAAAAAAAAAAACAGAACGTTTTGGTTAGGTGAAAATATAACGTCAATAGAATGCTAAGCACCAAACTCCAAAGTAGATGCTTTTTTAACGGTTAGCAAAACAGCAAACAGATTTTAACAGTCTCTCAGTCCAAGTGCTTACCCACTGTGAAAAGTCATTACTTGAATTAACTTTCTCCTGCACTCGCAAAAACTCTCTTGCCATCTACGAAGGCGAATGGACCCCTGAAGCCGGCCTTGCTCCCTAGTCTTCTCGCCTTTGCAACGATGGGCCACAGTGCGTCACGGGCGAGTTTGTCCGCCTTGGTTAAATCTTCCACGAAGCGGATTTGCAGTTCCTCACACACCTTGTGCTTGAAGGATGCCCTCCAGATGTCATCAAGGTGATTGCGCTTGGTAAACTGCACGATTACTTGGCGTTTTTGTTTTCCAATCGCCGGCCAAGCCTATGGACATTGTCGACAACGTCCTCCATTTTCGGTGCCAGGTGCGGAGCAATGCGGCAGAGAAGGTGGATAACGTTCGATCTAATATTTTCTCTGTCTTTCTCACGGAAACCGTTAATTCTAAGATTCCAACGTCTTTCATACCTCTCAACTCTTGGGTTTTCTCTTTCAATGTCTCGTTTTCCATTGCACATGCCGAAAGAGTTTTGGTCATCTCTGCCATTTGCTTCTTACAGTCATCAATCTCCGCCATGTTAAATGCTATGCTATCACAGTTTTCCTTTAATTTGGTCTTTCTTTCTTCCAATTTTTGATCTTGCTTATCAAAACGATCAATCAGGGACTGGATGGCAGTTAGCAGGGTGGTATTTGATACCTGGTCGGGCTCCATCTCGTCTGTCTTCATTCTTTTGGAAGTTTCGTTTTTATTGGGAGTCGCAGGTGTAGGCCGTTTTGGTTCTTTAGCTTGCTTCTTGGGTGATTTCGACGCCATAACATTTCAAACCAAACAGTGTTGTTAAAAAATTATTTTAAATTATTTAGAGAAGTATTTTCTGGGGGGGTAAGTCTCGGAATGAAATGCAGTTTCAGAAAAAGTTTGCGTCCGCTAACCGTGAAGCGTCCACTCAGCTCGCCATCTTGCCCCTCACCCCGTAGCAGACTGATCTACTACGGGGGAAGAGCCAATCTTACGTAGGCTAGTCGCGACAACGCGTGGTTCAGGTGATTGCATTAAAGGGATAGTTCACTTTTTTTGAAATTGGGTTGTATGAGCAACAAATTACCACTACTTACATTAGATGCAGTAGAAAGCTTTCTGATCTCCTCCAGGTAGCCGCACCAGGGCATGGTGCTGGGTGGAAATTTAGGCGATACACTGTTGTGAACGGAAACACAGAAACAGCGTATTTTAGCGACCTAAAAGAGGTCCTACCTGAAAATAATACAACATTTCAATTGTACGCTATATTTAAAAAAAATTACAGCGCTTTAGCTGCTCGGAAAAAAACACAGTTGCTCTTGAACTAGCCAACTGACGTATTCCTGCGCGAGGTGCATCGTAGTTCACTGAGCGCTGTAGCGATTATGCGCATAATCTGAAATGGAAACACATGCTGCATTCATGTGAGGTCGGAAGGTCGGAGTTCCCAAGTCGGCAAATCGTTCTTCCGACTGTGACTCTGGGTATGGCAGAGTCGTTGCCTTAGTTGCCTTGCTATTATTGGACAAGTGTGTAATGTCGCTCGCTCCGCGATACTAGAATAGAACATTTTCAGGAGGCTCCTTGACGTAATTTTCTGACATTAACATTTTACTTTATGATTTGAGTATGCCTCCATCAGAGGTGATTAAAAGCAGAAAGTAAACTCAACTAGTCTGATAATGTCTTCTTGATCGGACTATCATTTTAGTTTATATCGGACCAAAAAATAGCTTGTAGCAAAGTTGTAGTACGTAGCTACACAGGAAAAAAATATGCGTATAAAAATCTAAAACTAACTATAAGCACACGGGTGTTCTCGTGAACATGTTGCACATAAGCACGCTCACAAAATTATTTACTCGATGTCATATAAGTATGTTTGGCAGCGACGGCCCATCTCGTTCACGGTAACGCCAAAGTGCATAAGCTACTCCTTTTCGACGGCGCTGAAATACCTCCCGAGTTTACTTTCACTTTAGTTTAGCTCACTTTAATATTCCCCTCAAACATCTCGCACCATTCAGACAGATGCTGAAGGAATAGCAAGCAGAGGCATTTCAGAGATCCCATCGTCCCTCTGTCCGAACGCGGTCTTTGAGTATAGCTGGCGCATGCCTCTACTGTAGCTACTTAGTGTCTATGATGATGATCAGCGATTCTGTGATCGATCTCAGGGCTTATTTGAAGTAGCCGTGCGCGCGCACTCAGCAGGATCAGCGGCACCGGGCTTTACTTAGCCTATCCTCCTCCATCCGCTGTTGGCTTTGTGCAATCAATTAAGCCAGCGACGCGCTGTTTGGGATATGGCAATCCTCGCTTTGGCGTTGATCCAAGATCTCAGGATCCGACTTTTGTGCAATAGGCCCCAGCATTATCTCCATGCTGGTCTTTGCTGTTTTGTTGCTGGTGTAGCTGCGAGTGAAGCTAGTCCACCATCAAGAAACAGCCCAGCAAACATGCCTGTGAGGGCCCAAAATGGGTTAACTGTATGCAGTTTGAGCATGGGCAACCCTCACTAATCCCATCTGGGACCCCAGTGGATTAGCCCAGGTGTGGCCTACAGCAATTTGTCCCCTTTGAGCCTCTTTGTGGGCTTTCTGTGGGCAGCCCTCAATTGAGTTTGCCCACTCAGGCACAGCACTGGCTAACCCCTAGGAGCCTACAGCAGTTCTGCCCTTTGGAACCACAATGGGGTTTGGTGGGGGCTAACCCCAATGTAAACAGTTCCATTGTTTTAAGATAATAGATGGGCTAGGGGTAAGAGCACTTTTCTTATTCACAGTCTCCATGCAAATGTTGCATAAAAATGTCAACATTCAACAGCCAATCACACTTCAATGGCCCATTCTACACAACTAAAACTGCACACAGTCAACAAGACTGCAAGACAAGTACTGTCTCGTGTTTGATTTGTAGCAACTTTCATATTATTTTTCTTAGAGGAAGAACACTATACAGTCTCTTGTTAATTTCTTTTTTTATGTTTTGAAATTCAGATAAGTGAACATACCTGACTCAGGTAGCCAACCAAATTTGGCTGATGGGGATGGGGCATAGGGGAAGGTGGACCAACAACTGCATGTCATATCTTTTAAAATAAGACACGTGCACACACATGCACACACAATTGGTAGTAATTAGGCTTACAGGCCAAATTACTGAAGCATGAATAAGTACTGTTAATGATACAAAATGCATTCTTAAACTTTTAATATCATTTCATTACATTATAGTTATTTGGCAGAGGATTTGATCCAAAGAGATGGACTGCAAGTGCAAAGAATAAGCCATGTCATTGAAACAGTAACACAACAGATTAGATATTATGAAGTCTGGAATGTCATTGGAATAATAATAGACTCATAAAAGACTTTTACAGCTATAATTGTATTTCCTTTCTCTGCTTTGAGATATTAATATTTATCAATAAATATTTAATTCAGTATTTTATATTAATTTAAAATGTCATAAGATCAGTTTTTCTAAAAACTTAACTTAGCCTAATAAATATTATTTTGATTTTGTTAAGTGAATTATTTATATTTGCATTAATGCTTGGCAAATCGATGATAGCGCTCACTGTTTTCTATGCTCCATGAACGTGTGTCAACATCAAGAAGGAACTTCGGCTTTTAATCTCGTTCTATGTGCGAGAGAGAGCGGTGGGAAGGGCGGTTGATGACCGTTCATTGGTCTTCATGGAGCCAGAGCGCGTGCACCACTGATCGTATCAGCGAGCAGCTCATTCAGGTGAGGCCAATCAAAAGTAACGGTAATGTTTGGGATTTTGAAGTCTTAAGCTACGTTATTTCCCCGCATGTAAAACGTCAATCATTACTTTTTGTAATTTAGGCTTAAACCCTTTTATGGCTTTCTAACGTAACAAGCTAGAGGCATTCGTTTAGATTTACTTACGCTACTTTAGGCGAAGTAACGTTAGCTGGCCGGTAGGTTGCTATTATGTTCAAGTCGTACCGTGTAGCTGATGTTTGAGAGTTAAGCTGATATAGCTGGCTAGACAATTGCGGGTATTACGCACTTTTTATAATAAAGCCTCATGAAAATATTTACAGCTGTCTGTAAACCGCTAAAGCTAAGCAATGCGCGAAATTGCTTCTGGACAGGCAGGATAGCGAGCAAGTTAGGTCGATGAGCAGACGTTGCCACGGTAACTCCTCAATTATATTTGACATGGCATATTACTTTAATTCGGCTGTTTAAAAATGTGCATCTTCATTTAATGCCACTTTTTGCTGTTAACGAAAGGAACTGATTAGCTAACACGTTATTTGAATACAGTAATGATAATGTTAAGGTGGTACAGAACGTGTATGCATATTACTTTAGCTCATGAGTAATCACTTCTTGCCAGAACATAACAGGTGTTGTGCCATTTTTCGACTCCCTGCCAAAATTCTACCCCCCGTCTCGTGAACGCGCTTTCGCTCTACGCTACAGTGCGCAGCTCCACGCCAGAAACTCCGTTTCGCTGTCGCTGCCATCCGACTTCATTGACATAAACGGCGCCAAAGACTAATTATTATGGGCTTCAAAACATGATAATCCGGATGAATGCATGAAGAAAAAAAAGCTAATAATTAAATCTTGATCTTCCGTAAAACTAATTAGAAAGCTGTTTCTATCGTTTTAATGCATGCTTTTTTTGATGACAGTTCTATAGCTTAACATTTTAAGTTTTGAGGTGGAATTTACGCATGAAAGAAGGACGGCTAATTTCACTAAAAGTATCGCTTTTTAATATTTAACCGAATAAACTGAATAGATTGGCAAGCTCCAATCGCGGAGTTTTTGAGGACAGTTCTACCTTGGCCAACATTGTAACCTCTGAGGTACAATAAGCTGCATTATTTTAGTAAAGGTATCGCTTTTTAATATTTCACCGAATGACCAGAATAAATTGACAAGCGCCAATCACGGAAGCAAGGCATTACAGAGATGGAATAGCTAACGTCTGTATGCTGCCTCTGTGCATTTGAATTTGATTAAAATTACTCCGCAATTGGGTCCTTTTGTGAGTGCTGGTTAACTTTTCACATTAAATAGCTCACGAAATTAATTTATACCAACAAAAAAGGACATTAGGAAATCATTCGACAGTATACGGGGGTGTACAAAATGTCGGAATCACCTGCATAACGTGATGTCTTGTAATAGTGAGAAGGTCCGCTCTCTGCCTTCAAAATTCTGAGTACGATTTCTGCACTGTGCAAAGTGGGCAAGTGACCCATTCTTCAAGGATAGTCTCCCGATTTTAAGAACGAAAGAGGAGATCTGTCGGAATTTAGCAGTCCAGAACTGTCCACAGTTTCAATTAAGTTTAGATTCGGTAGTTGTACTGGCCATGGTAATTTGACTTTAACCTTTTGTTCTAAGAATACTTTTTAAAATGTTTTTAGCTGCGTGTTTGGAGGCATTATTATGCTGGAATATAAAACATTATTAGGGGACATAAACCAATCCAGATGAACAAAAAGTAAGGTCCAACCATAAATACCAATTTTGTGAAGGTCACTACTGACTGTTGGAACAGTGGACTCAAACTATGTGCAATATCAACATTAGAGGTACATGTCAAGACAAACAGAGCAGTGAAATTATGTCAGCATGAATATTTCCTTGAGTCATAATTGGGACCCCCCAATATTTTCTCATCAAAAGAACAGATAGATCCAAGATTCCCAAAATGTAGACAAAAACTGCAACTGCGCTAAACTGTGGAGACAACAGTGCCGAAATTGAAAATAATATAATTGTGGCATCATTAATTTTCCCATAATTCCACTCCCCCCAGATGTTATTAATGCAATAGACTGAAACTACAAAAGAACTTGACTGTAGATGCAAAGGATCAGAAATGGAGGAGGGGGGTAAAATTTTATCAACATGAATTTTCACCCTTGCCAAAAACCTACTCCCCCCAGATCTTTTTATTGCAAGCACTGTTGGACTCCATATTTGCTGCAGTTACATATCCCGGCATGTCAACTAAAACTACAAAAGAACTTGATTGTAGATGCAAAGGATCAGAAATGGAGGAGGGGGTAAAATTTTATCAACATGAATTTTCACCCTTGCCAAAAACCTACTCCCCCCAGATCTTTTTATTGCAAGCACTGATGGACTCCATATTTGCTGCAGTTACATATCCCGGCATGTCAACTAAAACTACAAAAGAACTTGATTGCAGATGCAAAGGATCAGAAATGGAGGAGGGGGGGTAAAATTTTATCAACATGAATTCTCACCCTTGCAAAAAAAACCTACTCCCCCAGATCTTTTTATTGCAAGCACTGTTGGACTCCATATTTGCTGCAGTTACATATCCTGGCATGTCAACTAAAACTACAAAAGAACTTGACTGTAGATGCAAAGGATCAGAAATGGAGAGGGGAGTGATTTTTTGGCAGCACCAATTTTCCCCCTTGCCAAAATTCTACTCCCCCCAGATCTTTTTATTGCAAGCACTGTTGGACTCCAGATTCACAGCAGTAACCCCTTGCAGCATGTAGACTACAATTACCAAATAACCTGACTGCAGAAGCAACATATTAGAAATGGACAAGGGAATGAATTTTTGGCAGCATGAATTTTCCTTCCTGCCATAATTCCACTCTCCCCCATCTTTTTAATGCTATGACTAGTGTACTCCAGATTGGCCGAATGAACAAATCCACAGGTGAAGATGGCAATAATGAAAGAAAGTGACTGCAGAGGCAGCAGTTCAGGAATGATGAGGGGACTGAAATTATGTCAGCATGAGTATTCAGGGCTTACGGATCTTGTGAAAATGTCCCACCTGGTACTAGGAAAACATTCCTAATGAAGTACAGTAACTATTGATTAGATATTTTCACAATCCTCATGTGAATTCCTTATGTCTCCCCTGCCCTCAGCTACATCTCATTACATGGTTATCCTGTAAAGGTCATTTGACAGGAATTCATGCCCTCTACTATGTGTGCAAGTTGCTGGATTGTTAAGTCAGCATTTTTGCGCCAAGATCCCCGTCATTATTGTTTGTGAAAACAATTGTCTTTGTTAAATGCAACATGCACTTTCACTGCAGCATACTCGAAAGCTCTCTAGTCGTGATTGAACAAGCTTCCAGTCCTAATTAGGCCTCAGGATTGGGACCGTGCTCGAGTTAACACAGCTTTAGTCAATTCGTCTTTTAGCAGACCAGTTTAAT
This sequence comes from Gymnothorax javanicus, assembly GCA_029692085.1. Lineage (NCBI taxonomy): Eukaryota > Metazoa > Chordata > Actinopteri > Anguilliformes > Muraenidae > Gymnothorax > Gymnothorax javanicus. Next base: position 43,412,876 of record CM056203.1, read on the forward strand.
AGGAACAAGCTTCCAAGCCTAAGCAGGGTCCAGGTTTGGGACCACGTTCTCGTTAATTCCTCCGAGTCTGTTTCTTTGTCCGGTTTGTTGGAAAAAGCTCCCAATCCTTATCCGGTCATTGGGATTGGGCGAGTTCCCCTCAAGTTACTCCATCCTCCTGTGGAACAGTATGGTGCTGGCAAAGTCTGCACTTAACCTGGTAGTCTGCACTTAACCCCAATTCCGAAATAGTTGGGACGAAGTGTAAATTGTGAATAAAATCAAAACCCAATGACTTTCAAATCACACCAGACAGCATTTTATTCAGAATAGAACAGAGATAACATAGCAAATGTTGAAACTGAGAAATTTTACATTTTTATACACAAAATGAGCTAATTTCAAATTTGATGGCTGCTACAGGTCTCAAAAAAGTTGGGACACAGGCAAAAAAGGGCTGAAAAAACAACTAATCTATTAGAAAATCAGCTGAAGGAACATTTAGCAAGTAATTACATTAAGTGGCATCAGGTGTGTAACATAATTGGCAATAAAAGGGATGTCTTAGAGAGGCTGAGTCTCTCAGAAGTAAAGATGCCCAGAGCCTCTCTAACCCGTGAAGGCTTGCGTAAAAAAATGTGGAATACTTTAAAAACAATGTTCCTCAACGTCAAATCGCAAAGCCTTTGAAGGTCTCATCATCCACAGTGCATAACATCATAAAAAGATTCAGAGAAACGGGAAAAATCTCTCTGCCTAAGGGACAAGGCCAAAGACCTTTACTGGATGCCCGTGATCTTATATTTTTATTTCCATGATGGAAAAAGCTAAAGGAAATGGGAGAAAAATTTGGCAGAGCATAAACAAATTAACTGGCAGACAAATTAAACAAAACAAAGAACTAGAGCTTAACATTAACAACCAGCTGGTGAAAAATCCCGCCACCTTGGCTATGGAGTTTAATAACTCATTTATAAAATCAGTTTCAGATATTTCACAGCTCTTTTTTATCACCTAGGTGTGAATATTGTCCTATTGATTACACTCAGCCTGTTTTTATTACTAAAGAGGTAAGAGAATTTGAAGTATCTAATATTATCAGTGAACTGAATAACTCGAAAGCTAAGGACGAGTACGAACTAGATATACATTTTTTGAAAATGTATAAAGACTCCCTGGTGTACCCAATCACACAATTAATTAATCTATCTATTAAAAACTGTGTTGTTCCTGAATCTTGGAAGGTAGCTATGGTCAGGCTAATATACAAATCTGGGTGTAAAACAGATGCGTGTAACTGTAGGCCAATCAGTATCTTGCCCGTCATATCCAAAGTAATTGAAAAATGGGTTGTCAAACAACTACAAGACCATTTGCAAATTTGCCATAATTCTTTACACCCCATGCAATTTGAGTTCCGTACCCACCACTCCACAGAAACCGCTGTTGCCATGTTTCTAGAAAAGACAAAGTGCTTTCTGGACAAGAATAATAATAATAAGAATGGTTAATCAATATGCGATCACATCATGGGTCAATGTGTAACAATTAATGATGTACAAATTATAATTTATCATGGGTTTATGGGCAATTACCATGGGCAGTGTGCAATTTATAGCAATTATACGATTTCTATCAGAGCAATGTGCAATCCTCACTATATTCCGGGTTTATGTGCAATTACCATACAATCTATTCTGGGTTTATGTGCAATTATCATGAGTAACGTGCAATTTACAGTAATTATGCAATTTATATTAATGTGCAATCCTCACTATATTATTCTGGGTTTATGTGCAATTACCATACATGTGCAATTATAATGCTATTTGTTCCAGGTTTATGTGCAGTTACCATAGGCAATGTGCAATCTTTAGCAATTATATTAGAGCAATGTGCAATCCTTACTATATTCTGGGTTTATGTGCAATTATCATACATGTGCAAATATGTGCAATTAAATTACTATTTGTTGCGGGTTTATGTGCAATTACCGTGGGCAATGTGCAATCTTTAGCAATTATATCAGAGCAATGTGCAATCCTTACTACATTATCTATATTTATATTACATTTTTCTTATGGGCAATGTACAATCTATTTAAGTATATGACACTTTATAATATGTTATCTATATGTAATTTCCCGGGCATTGTGTAAATACATATCGCACGTTGCACCATCAAGATGCATTTTGCACTTTGTCGTTATGCAGTACGTTCTTTTCGCACTTCTGCCTCTGCACTGTTGAACATAAACCAATATGGTTTCGGTCTGATTGTATAAACTTGTCCTTGTTGTATGCATTTTTTTTTTGTATGTTTTGTATTTTGTGTTTTGTTTTTGTCCAGCTTTCTATCCTTCCCCTTCCTTTTTACATCAACCTGCCAAGGGACTTCGGTTGGAAATTAGCCTATAGCTATAAACCGGCATATTTACATGTATAATGTTCATTAATATGCACTGTCCCTTTATAAATAAATAAAAAATAAAAATATAAAGGTTTTAGAGCAACATATGCTCCCCTCCAGACAACATCTATTCCAAGGAAGGCCTTGTGTATTTCAGCAGGACAATGCAAAACCACATACTGCAGCTATTACAACAGCATGGCTTCGTAGTCGAAGAGTCCGTGTGCTGAACTAGCCTGCCTGCAGTTCTGATCTTACACCAATTGAGAACATTTAGCGCATAATTAAACGAAAAGTCTGTCAAAGGAGACCCAAAACTCTCCAGCAGCTGGAAGCCTGTATTAAACGAGAGTGGGATCAAATTCCAATGGCTAAAGTCAAGAAACTTGTCTCTTCCATGCCCAGACACCTCCACTCTGTGTTAAAAAGAAGAGGGGATGCTACGCCATGGTAAACAGGCCCCTGTCCCAACTTTTTTGAGAGCTGTAGCAGCCATCAAATTTGAAATGAGCTCACGTTTGTGGATAAAATTCTCAGTTTCAACATTTGCTATGTTATCTCTGTTCTATTCTGAATAAAATGCTGTCTGGTGTGATTTAAAAGTCAATGGGTTTTGATTTTATTCACAATTTACACTTCGTCCCAACTATTTCGGAATTGGGGTTGTACATCTTTTTAGGGTCCAGCCCAGAAAATCAGGTGCAGAGGCAGTGTACAATCCAACAAGTAGTTTATTAACACCAATACGATAGCAAGGGGACAGAACCCTGGAGAAACAGGTGAGGGCGGAAACCCGGTAATAATAGCACAGTATAGTTCAGATGTTGTAGACGAAGCAGGGCTGTCAATTGCTGGCCAGTGACTTCCATGATTACTGCCAGGTTAAGTGCAGACTTTGCCAGCACCATACTGTTCAACAGGAGGATGGAGTAACTTGAGGGGAACTCGGCTCCAATCCCAATAACCGGATAAGGATTGGGAGCTTTTTCCAAACAAACCGGACAAAGAAACAGACTCGGAGGAATTAACGAGAACGTGGTCCCAAACCTGGACCCTGCTTAGGCTTGGAAGCTTGTTCCTATTAAACTGGTCTGACGAATTGACTAAAGCTGTGTTAACTCGAGCACGGTCCCAATCCTGAGGCCTAATTAGGACTGGAAGCTTGTTCGAATCACGACTAGAGCTTTCGGAGTATGCTGCAGTGAAAGTGCATGTTGCATTTAACAAAGACAATTGTTTTCACAAACAATAATGACGGGGATCTTGGCGCAAAATGCTGACTTAACAATCAAGCAACTTGCACACATAGTAGAGGGCATGAATTCCTGTCAAATGACCTTTACAGGATAACCATGTAATGAGATGTAGCTGAGGGCAGGGGAGACATAAGGAATTCACATGAGGATTGTGAAAATATCTAATCAATAGTTACTGTACTTCATTAGGAATGTTTTCCTAGTACCAGGTGGGACATTTTCACAAGATCCGGTAAGCCCTGAATACTCATGCTGACATAATTTCAGTCCCCTCATCATTCCTGAACTGCTGCCTCTGCAGTCACTTTCTTTCATTATTGCCATCTTCACCTGTGGATTTGTTCATTCGGCCAATCTGGAGTACACTAGTCATAGCATTAAAAAGATGGGGGAGAGTGGAATTATGGCAGGAAGGAAAATTCATGCTGCCAAAATTTCATTCCCTTGTCCATTTCTAATATGTTGCTTCTGCAGTCAGGTTATTTGGTAATTGTAGTCTACATGCTGCAAGGGGTTACTGCTGTGAATCTGGAGTCCATCAGTGCTTGCATTAAAAAGATCTGGGGGGAGTGGAATTTTGTTAAGGGGGAAAATTGGTGCTGCCAAAAAATCACTCCCCTCTCCATTTCTGATCCTTTGCATCTACAGTCAAGTTCTTTTGTAGTTTTAGTTGACATGCCAGGATATGTAACTGCAGCAAATATGGAGTCCAACAGTGCTTGCAATAAAAAGATCTGGGGGGAGTAGGTTTTTGGCAAGGGTGAAAATTCATGTTGATAAAATTTTACCCCCCTCCTCCATTTCTGATCCTTTGCATCTACAATCAAGTTCTTTTGTAGTTTTAGTTGACATGCGGGATATGTAACTGCAGCAAATATGGAGTCCAACAGTGCTTGCAATAAAAGATCTGGGGGGGAGTAGGTTTTTGGCAAGGGTGAAAATTCATGTTGATAAAATTTTACCCCCTCCTCCATTTCTGATCCTTTGCATCTACAATCAAGTTCTTTTGTAGTTTTAGTTGACATGCGGGATATGTAACTGCAGCAAATATGGAGTCCAACAGTGCTTGCAAAAAAGATCTGGGGGAGTAGGTTTTTGGCAAGGGTGAAAATTCATGTTGATAAAATTTTACCCCCCTCCTCCATTTCTGATCCTTTGCATCTACAGTCAAGTTCTTTTGTAGTTTCAGTCTATTGCATTAATAACATCTGGGGGGAGTGGAATTATGGGAAAATTAATGATGCCACAATTATATTATTTTCAATTTCGGCACTGTTGTCTCCACAGTTTAGCGCAGTTGCAGTTTTTGTCTACATTTTGGGAATCTTGGATCTATCTGTTCTTTTGATGAGAAAATATTGGGGGGTCCTAATTATGACTCAAGGAAATATTCATGCTGACATAATTTCACTGCTCTGTTTGTCTTGACATGTACCTCTAATGTTGATATTGCACATAGTTTGAGTCCACTGTTCCAACAGTCAGTAGTGACCTTCACAAAATTGGTATTTATGGTTGGACCTTACTTTTTGTTCATCTGGATTGGTTTATGTCCCCTAATAATGTTTTATATTCCAGCATAATAATGCCTCCAAACACGCAGCTAAAAACATTTTAAAAAGTATTCTTAGAACAAAAGGTTAAAGTCAAATTACCATGGCCAGTACAACTACCGAATCTAAACTTAATTGAAACTGTGGACAGTTCTGGACTGCTAAATTCCGACAGATCTCCTCTTTCGTTCTTAAAATCGGGAGACTATCCTTGAAGAATGGGTCACTTGCCCACTTTGCACAGTGCAGAAATCGTACTCAGAATTTTGAAGGCAGAGAGCGGACCTTCTCACTATTACAAGACATCACGTTATGCAGGTGATTCCGACATTTTGTACACCCCCGTATACTGTCGAATGATTTCCTAATGTCCTTTTTTGTTGGTATAAATTAATTTCGTGAGCTATTTAATGTAAAAAGTTAACCAGCACTCACAAAAGGACCCAATTGCGGAGTAATTTTAATCAAAATCAAATTCAAATGCACAGAGGCAGCATACAGACGTTAGCTATTCTATCTCTGTAATGCCTTGCTTCCGTGATTGGCGATTGTCAATTTATTCTGGTCATTCGGTGAAATATTAAAAAGCGATACCTTTACTAAAATAATGCAGCTTATTGTACCTCAGAGGTTTCAATGTTGGCCAAGGTAGAACTGTCCTCAAAAACTCCGCGATTGGAGCTTGCCAATCTATTCAGTTTATTCGGTTAAATATTAAAAAGCGATACTTTTAGTGAAATTAGCCGTCCTTCTTTCATGCGTAAATTCCACCTCAAAACTTAAAACGTTAAGCTATAGAACTGTCATCAAAAAAAGCATGCATTAAAATGATAGAAACAGCTTTCTAATTAGTTTTACGGAAGATCAAGATTTAATTATTTGCTTTTTTTTCTTCATGCATTCATCCGCATTATCATGTTTTGAAGCCCATAATAATTAGTCTTTGGCGCCGTTTATGTCAATGAAGTCGGATGGCAGCGACAGCGAAACGGAGTTTCTGGCGTGGAGCTGCGCACTGTAGCGTAGAGCGAAAGCGCGTTCACGAGACGGGGGGTAGAATTTTGGCAGGGAGTCGAAAAATGGCACAACACCTGCCGTCGTTCGTGGAAGCTCGGTCAAGCCAGCAGCGACTTGGATTTTGATGCGTGTTTATTAGTTGAGTTATGTTCCGGCCGTACGGGTCGTTGGAGCAGCCAAACAAGACGAAGAACGACCCCAATTTCAGCACTACTTTCTCTCGAGTGAAACCTAGTAAAAAACGATATCTTATTATATTTCTCGCAATATGAAATCCAAAGAAATTAAAATGGCTTCCATTTTAATGGAAGCTATTTTGCTGTTTTCTATTTATTAAATAAAGGTTAACTCCAAATTTAAAATATCAATTCATTATCTTGAATTTGTCATGGAAACCTTTCCCTTATAGGTTGAATGAAATGACCAATGAATTATTGTTTAGGATGGCTTTGGCTATGACCATGTTAGTGCATGTGACCTCAAATGACGTTAAAGCACACTTTTGTTTTACATTTTAAAACCTTTGGCATATGAAACTTACAACGGGGCGGGGAAGGGGGGGGCACCCCTGGCCACCGAGAAACCGAGAAATCGGACTTGGACTGCTGCTCTCCGACTGGACTACTGGCCGAGAATGCGGACCAACCCTCTTACATGTTGAGTTAAATGCGTGCAGGACTCCATTTACAGTTAAAATAAGCAGGAAACAATGCGTTAATTTAACTGTTAAATTCATTCAGTTAATAACAGTGAAGGAGGAAAGGGCAGACAAGGAACGGAAGGAAATGTGAAAGAATAGACATTGAAGTAAAATTGAGGTGCTTGTGGCAGGGAAAAAAATATTGGGATGATGTTTGTTGAGAGCATGCGTCATCGTGTCCACTGCTTGGAGCACATACACTACTGGTCAAAAGTTTTAGGACACCCCAATTTTTGTGTGAAGTGTGAAGTAAATTTTTTGAAGAAAAAATGTGTTTTTTGTCAAACTGAGGCAAAATCATAATGACCTGAAGCATGTTTATGTAATACAGTTACCTGCAAAGAAAGAAGTAAATTGGATGCAAATTAAATTTTTCACATTGTTTCAAAGTTTTACATTGTTTTTTTTCTCAAAACTTGAAAAAATGCACAAAATCTTTTTGTGCTCCAAGCAGTGGATGTGTTTGCAAGAGTGTAGCATGTGCAGAGCAGTTGTTTAGAACAGTGCTAGGTGCCCAGAGCAGCAGAGAACTCCCCCAGCTGCAGAGGTAACCCATCGCCCCCAGGCACACCCCCGCTGCGGAAGTAACCCATCGCCACAGGCACACCCCCCGCTGCAGAGGTAACCCATCGCCACAGGCACACCCCCCGCTGCAGAGGTAACCCATCGCCACAGGCACCCCCCCGCTGCAGAGGTAACCCATCGCCCCCAGGCACACCCCCCGCTGCGGAAGTAACCCATCGCCACAGGCACTCGCCCGCTGCAGAGGTAACCCATCGCCCCCAGGCACACCAGACTTGCCACGATGCCGCTGCATGGAGGCCACCCAAACAGGAGGACAACTGAGGCCCCGAACACAGCGCCACCCCAAGAGGCATGGAGGGTTCCACAGAGTAGACAAGATGCTGGTGAACCCCAGCCCGGACCGAAGCCACTCCCTACTGCCACAGGAGCGAGCAGCATCTGCAAGGATGAAACCCAGCACACAAACACCTCCAGCATGGCTCCCAGACAGAGCACCCCCCCGAGGAGAGGCCAGCACCTGACTGGCAGTTCCCCAGGGAGCAAGCAGGCAGAAACCCCGAGCACCTCTACACCCCCCCTAGAGCCAAGGCGCCCAGAATTGGAGCCACGAGAGGGCACACAGGCAGGCCACAAGCCCCAGGCACGCACCCCCACAGCCCAGCACACAGACCCCACCACCAAGACAGCAACCCCCTCGAGGTAGAGAGCATGCCCCCAGCTTCTACGTTCCTGTGCCGGCTCTTGCCGAGTTGTTCCAAATGCCATTTTGGGGAGCTGTGGAAAGGCCCCCATGACTGCTTTTGCCATCTAACACAAAAGAATGTGATACACTGAATCACTGTTGCATACTGTAATTTTAAGACTAAATGAGACAATTGTAACATTATGAATGTACACAGACAAGTAGCTTGATATTATTGTAACACTATCTATAGTCCAACTAGTGTAAATTTGTCCCACCTAACCTTCACTAAAAAAATTTCGGTGCTGCATACATTTTTACACGAGGCCACATAACCCTATGGGCAGATGTAACAGTATTTACCATGGCTTCAAAGTCTAAAATCCTGAATTATGGGTTCTGACATTAAGTGCATCATAGACCCTATTAGTGCACATCATATTCAAGTATCATACAGTATGTACTTATGTTCCGGGTTCTGAGGAATCAGTGCACAATCACTATTGGATTTGCGTTTGTTTTTTCTTAAAAGTGTAAATTAAACTTTTCAGACACTATAAATGTGTCCTGGTCAGTGAGTGTCTGAGCAGAAAAACCAAGTTACCAAATGTGGTTTGACATCATGCATGTACCAATATTATTCGGACAGTACATTTGATGGGGTCAGAAGTAGACACCAGTATCAAAGTCTGATGTTGAATTTGAGGACATATTGCACTGCAGTGGCAACCATATGCCCACCATTTTACAAAAATTTACGAGGAAAATCAGCTCGAATGACAACACAGCCGTAATTTCTTCAAAATTCAGATGTCATTAAAACAATTTTCTTGAGAGGTTACATGAGACTTAAAATATATTCCTGTTAAGAATGACCCTGGCAATGAATGCATGTAATTTCATATGATTTTAATGTGGAGTTTTAGAGAAATCAACGCCGAAAATCAGCTCTAATGACAACGCAGCCATAATTTCTTGAAAGTTCAGATGTCATTAAAACAATTACCTTGAGAGGTTACATGAACTGAAAATAAATTCCTTTTAAGAATGACCCTGGCTACGAACGTTTATAATTTCATATGATTTTACTGTGGAGATTTAGAGAAATCTGCGTGGAAAATCAGCTCTAATGACAACACAGCCATAATATCTTCAAAGTTCAAACGTCATTAAAACAATTTTCTTGAGAGGTTACATGAAACTTACAATAAATTCCTGTTAAAAATGACCCTGGCTATGAAAGCATATAATTTCAGATGATTTTACTGTGGGGTTTTTGAGAAATTTATAGGGAAAATCAGCTCTAATGACAACACAGCCATAATTTCTTCAAAGTTCAGATGTCATTAAAACAATTTTCTTGAGAGGTTCCATGAAACTTAAAATATATTCCTGTTAAGAATGACCCTGGCTTTGAACGTTTGTAACTTCATATGATTTTACTGTGGGGTTTTTGAGAAATTTACAGGGAAATTCAGCTCTAATGACAACACAGCCATAATTTCTTCAAAGTTCAGATGTTAATGAAACAATTTTCTTGAGAGGTTACATGAAACTTAAAATACATGCCTGTTAAGAATGACCCTGGCTATCAGTGCATGTAATTTCATATGATTTTACTATGGTGTTTTTGAGAAATTTACAGGGAAAATCAGCTCTAATGATAACACAGCCATAATTTCTTCAAAGTTCAGACGTCAATAAAACAATTATCTTGAGAGGTTACATGAAACTTAAAAAACATTCCTGTTAACAATGACCCTGGCTATTAATGCCTGTAATTTCATATGATTTTACTGTGGGGTTTTGATAAACTTACAGGGGAAATCAGCTCAAATGGCAACACAGCCACAATATCTTCAAAGTTCAGACGTCATTAAAACAATTTCCTTGAGAGGTTACATGAAAAGTAAAATAGATTCTTGTTAAGAAGGACCCTGGCTATTAATGCATATAATTGCATAAGATTTTACTGTGGAATTTTAGAGAAAATCACAAGGAAAATCAGCTCAAATGACAACACAGCCACAATATCTTCAAAATTCAGACGTCATTAAAACAATTTCCTTGAGAGGTTACATGAAATGTAAAATAGATTCTTGTTAAGAAGGACCCTGGCTATTAATGCATATAATTTCATAAGATTTTACTGTGGAATTTTAGAGAAATTTACAGGGGAAATCAGCTCAAATGACAACACAGCCACAATATCTTCAAAATTCAGACGTCATTAAAACAATTTCCTTGAGAGGTTACATGAAATGTAAAATAGTTTTCTGTTAAGAAGGACCCTGGCTATTAATGCATATAATTTCATAAGATTTTACTGTGGAATTTTAGAGAAAATCACAAGGGAAATCAGCTCAAATGACAACACAGCCACAGTATCTTCAAACATCAGACGTCATTAAAACAATTTCCTTGAGAGGTTACATGAAAAGTAAAATAGATTCTCGTTAAGAGGGACCCTGGCTATTAATGCATATAATTTCATAAGATTTTACTGTGGAATTTTAGAGAAATTCACAGGGGAAATCAACTCAAATGACAACACAGCCACAATATCTTCAAACTTCAGATGTCATTAAGACAATTACCTTGAGAGGTTACATGAAAAGTAAAATAGATTCTTATTAAGAAGGACCCTGGCTATTAATGCATATAATTTCATAAGATTTTACTGTGGAGTTTTAGAGAAAATTACAGGGAAACTCAGCTCAGATGACAACACAGCCACAATATCTTCAATTTCTTCAGACATCAATAAAACAATTTTCGATTAAATTAGATTAGATAATACTTTATTGTCAAATCAGAGATCTGAAATTTGTTTTGCATAAAACAGTAGCTCCGTTGCAACACAACATATTAACATCACAACACACAAGACACAGACATTATACAGAAAACAATTCATACAACAAATTTTCTCGCATTGTAACACCTTTGATAATTATGGATTAAGCCCCTTGTTTTTAAGGATTGACCGATGAACAAAAGAATGATTCAGTCTGACCTTATTAAACCGTGGGACACTGTACTGTCGTCCAGAACTGTGGACGTACAGTGCAGTGTACTCTGCAGAACACTCAGAGCAGCTGTAGCACACAGCATTACAGTACTGCAGAACACTCAGAGCAGCTGTAGCACACAGCATTACAGTACTGCAGAACACTCAGAGCAGCTGTAGCACACAGCATTACAGTACTGCAGAACACTCAGAGCAGCTGTAGCACACAGCATTACAGTACTGCAGAACACTCAGAGCAGCTGTAGCACACAGCATTACAGTACTGCATAACACTCAGGGCAGTTGTAGCACACAGCATTACAGTACTGCAGAACACTCAGAGCAGCTGTAGCACACAGAATTACAGTACTGCAGAACACTCAGAATAACGGCAGTATAAAACAGTAAGAGTATCTGCCGAGAAGCTCCAAAAGATTGTAGGCGACGGAGGAAATACATTCTCTGCTTAGTTTTTTTACAGATGTAATCGATGTGGTGTTTCCATGATAAGGTGGCATCAATCATTACACCCAGATATTTATAAGACTGCACCTGTTTGATTATTTCATTATTGATTATGGTGGGGTTTGCAACTATTGGTTTTGGGCTAAATACAATTTCTTCTGTTTTCTTTGTGTTTATTTCTACACTCTAAGAAAAAAAGGCTCGATTCAGCACCTTTTATGGGTGCGCACGTTTGTTACAATAGCAGCACCTTTTTTTAAAGGAGCTCATGAGCACCCTAAAAAGGGGTGGCCACACATACCCTAAACGGTGCTCATGAACACCCTAAAAAGGGGTGAACATAAGTACCCCAAAATGGCGTTAATGAGCACCCTTGCATGGGGTGAACGCAAGAACCCTGAAAGGTGCAGATGAGGACCCTTATTAGGGGTGACCACGCCCACCTCCGTAGAGGGTGACTGCAAGCACCTTTTAAAAAGGTGTTAGCGAGCACCTCTATAAGGGGTGAACGCAAGAACCCTAAAAGGTGCAGATGAGGACCCTTATTAGGGGTGACCACGCCCACCTCCGTAGAGAGTGACTGCAAGCCCCTCCTTAAGGTTCTTATTACCATTTCACAGGGTGCACATATGTACCTCGTCTAATGGGTGCTTGTCTGCACCTTTAAAGGGTTCTCACTTATACCTTTTTGAAAGCACCCAAAAGGGAGAAGGGTCTAGCTGCAGCCGAGTGCAAACCACGCCACGTACAGAACACGCGCCCTACAAGACACGCCCTAACCCTAACCCCAACCCTTTTGTAGGGAGTGTGTTTTGTAGGAGGCATGGTTTGTACTGTACCCATTTGGTATGTAGGGGGTGTGGTTTGTAATTTTCCCGCAGCTGCAGTTGGGTATTATTGCCATAAGGCACTTGCAGCCTCAGAGCGCCGCCATTTTCTGTATCACATGACGGGCCTGCAAGTGTAACATTGCAGCAGGTAGCCCCTACACCAGAGGTGAGCAATGAGGGCCGTATCTGTCCCTAGTTTTGGCTCCAACCTATGGCCTTTAATTAGTTCATTATCTAAATTAGCCAAGCTATTTATGAAATCTGACATTTCAGACGCCTTTCTTTAAATTATCATGAATGACCCCCAAAGACGGTCGAACCTTTGCACAAATCTATATTTGCGTTTGCAACCAATTAGCTCAATTAGTCAGGGTAATTGATAGAAATGAAAACCTGCATACACACCAGCCCTCCAGGACCAGGATTGCCCACCCCTGACCTACACGGTGGGAAACTTCCTCGCATGACGCAAAAATATCTAGCATGCTAGATACGCTGCTGCACCGAGAGGAAGCTACGTAGCAAAAACCATTCGCACACGGTGCAACATTGCCTGATGCATACATGCCAACTTTACCGCTTTTAAGGTGTTTTTTTCAGAATGAAACACCTCATCACCAGTTCGCAAAACGACGGTCAAACTATCACCGGAAAAAATTTGATGCGCAAATACAGCGGACAGCGCGGTAGTAAGGTCACGTGATACCATTCCTGTCAAAAATCGGCTTGTTGAAAGAAATACCGGGGCTTATTCAACGAAAGAATGCGTGTATTTTGTTTAGGAAAAAAAAATCGTGAACAACTTCCATAATTTGGTGCGGAAATGATTTTTATTTATTTCTTTTATCAATAAATAATCGACATTTTGTGCAGAATGAAATGTGAGATTTTGGTGAACTGCTGTTACTCCAGATGACGAACAATTGCATGTCACTGTAATAATGTTTTACTTAAAGCAAAAAACAAAAACAAAAAAAAAGGTAGATATTACTCTGGTATTAATGTAGGAATTGCCATTGGAATTGGTCTTTTTAGGTGGACAAAAAAAGAGAAAATTCAAGCGGGGATCATAATACTTGTGTACTTCAAAATGTTTGTGGAAATTAGTGAGCCCAAACCAAACTGCACACGCTGTAGTAAAAGCGTATTGAATAAAGAGAGAATGCATGGGTGAATCATTATATAAAAAGCCATCAAAGTTTGTGCTTTGCAATTGGACACAACTAAATGGGGGCGTGTCTGAGGGCATGTAATGGTTAAAATTGAAAAACTTTAGCACTTGCATACCACACTGCATGCATTCCAGTACAGGATGTCTGAATAGGAAGAGATTCCATGTTGGATATATTAAATAAATGGCCATCAAAGTTAGTACTGTGCGGGAAAATAATTGGGTGTACCTCTTCAGAAAGGTATTATCTTCATGATGTTGTTTACTGTACACTGGAACACAGAATACTATCCAGGAATATTGACATAAGCAGAAAAGAAATAAATATACGTAGGTTTTTTTTTTTTTTTTTTTTAACCTTAAACTTCTCATCAGGGGATGCAATTACTTCCAGTATGTCTGTTGTTAAGAACCAAGTAGTGTCATCAATAGATGTCAAAACCAGAAACAACTTTTTCCCTTGTGAATTAAAAACAATTCATAAAAAGTGTTAACTTCAGTGTAAATCCCATCCCTGTCCTTAGCAGAGGGAATAGCTTTCTCATATTGTTCCGTCCCCTCCTCAGAGACCATTATGCTTTTCTGATGCATGATGGTATACTCACAATTAAAACTGTGATGCTGCCTCCATTAAGGACAAATATAATGTAGTTTTCTATGTATATTACTGCTTTCTTGGTCTTACCTGAATTTCTAGAGCAGCACCTTCCCTTTTCGCGAAAATCTCCTCAATCTCCTCCTCCTCCTCCGACACTGGAAAGTAATCCTGAGACAACATGTTGCACACAATTGCAAATGTAGATTATTAATCCTTTTAGAGAAATGCATAATTTACATGGCATACTACTGCGTTAGAGATCTTACTTCAGTTTCTAGTCCAGGATCTTCCTCTTCAGTGGAACTGCGCTCCACCTGCTGTACATCCTCCTCGTCCCCTGAGACTGGAAACTCTCCCTGAAACACCATATTGTTCACACACTCAGCCATGACCTGCATTGATGACATAGGCACAGTATCCTGAGCCAAATCATGGCTTCTTGATCTTACCTCAATTTCTTGAGTAGATTCTCCCTCTCTAGGAGAAATGCCCTTTTCCATCACACCCTCTTCAGAGATCAGAGAGCTTTCCTGAGACAAGATGATGTTCACATTTTAAAGTGTGAAACTGCTTCCATTCTGAAAAAATGTTACATTTCTTGCGCCAAATATTGATAGCTAGGTCTTATATTACTTCAATTTCTCAACCAGACTCCCCCTTCATAGTGGAAATGTTTTGTTCTACCCATTCCTCCTTCTCAGTGGCAGGAAAGTTTTTCTTTATTGTCATTGTTTACAATAAAAAAGCAGATAACCTTAATATTTTAGAAAATTTTGAATTCTTTATTTCTGAGCCATATATCTTACCTCCGCTTCTTCAGCTGCATCCTCCTCTTCGATGGGAAGACCTGCCTTTTCCCTGTCATCATTGACTGGAATGTATTCCTAAGAATTTTATATTTTCATTAATGAATACAAGGCTATAAATACATTTTATTTAGGTTGATATGGACATGAAAAAATAAAACCTAAATAGTATTTGCATGAACTGATCATGTGAACAGTATATTAAAGTATTTGACCAGTATACTGAGGAATCGTGAAGTTTTGAGAATAAAACAAATTATAAAAATAATTATAATAAATTACCTTCTTTAGTTCCACATGCACTTTGCGTAATCTGATGCGATTTAAGGTACTGTTGGGAATTTGTAAATCAAAACAGACAAGGGACCAAAATCCATTTTGAGAGTATGGAGAGTCCTCTGCACTGAGCGGTGATGATGTTCGCTGAAGATGCAAAACAGTTCTATCAATGTCTTCAGCAGTTACTTTCACTTTTTGGGGCTATTGAACAGAACAGAAATTGCACAATAAATTAAAAATACAATTTATGACAATATTTCAATATGTTACGTTTCAAGAAACTCTGGTAATTCATTACAGCCCTGAACACAGAGGAAAATAAAAAGTTTTTTTGTTTTTTTATTTGTTCATTATACACAATCTGCCATTAGCTGGAAAGAAATTTGCATTTATGTGACCATCTACACTCTAAGAAAAAAAGGTTCGTTTCAGAACCCTTTAAGGGTTCACAGATTTGCCACACCAGCGGCACCCTTTAGGGTGCTGATGGGCACCTTTTTATAAAGGTTCGCACGAGCACCCTTGAAGAGGGTGTCCGCAAGCTCCGTTTAAGGGTGCCCATGAGCACCATTTCTTGGGGTGCTCATAAGCTCCTTTTAAGGGTGCCCACGAACACCATTTCCTAGGGTGCTCATAAGCTCCTTTTAAGGGTGCCCACGAGCACTATTTCCTAGGGTGCTCATAAGCTCCTTTTAAGGGTTCCCACGAACACCATTTCCTAGGGTGCTCATAAGCTCCTTTTAAGGGTGCCCACGAGCACCATTTCCTAGGGTGCTCATAAGCTCCTTTTAAGGGTGCCCATTGCACCATTTTAAGGGTGCTCATGGGAACCACTCCAGAAAGGTGCCGGCAAGCACCTTTCATTTGCCACAAAAATAGCACCTTTAATGGTGCTCGTGAGCACCTTTTGAAAAGGTTCTGACAAGCACGTGTACACTACAAACATCTCCTGGAAGACCACCTGTCCTGCATATTATAGATCCTCCCTGCTCCTGAACAGGTGATTCAAATGATCTACTTATTATCAAGCAGTGTTGGGGGTTGATAACAAGCTTATC
This sequence comes from Gymnothorax javanicus, assembly GCA_029692085.1. Classification (NCBI taxonomy): domain Eukaryota; kingdom Metazoa; phylum Chordata; class Actinopteri; order Anguilliformes; family Muraenidae; genus Gymnothorax; species Gymnothorax javanicus. Next base: position 43,429,215 of record CM056203.1, read on the forward strand.
ATTTGAATCACCTGTGCTAGAGCAGGCAGAGATCTAAAATATGTAGGACAGGTGGTCCTCCAGGAGAGGTTTGGGAAGCACTGTATTCTACTCCAAACCCTAATTCCAATTAAGTTGGAACATTGTGTAAAATGTAATGATTTGCACATCTCATAACCCCACATTTTATTCACAACTGAACATAAACATAACATGTTCCAATTGAGACATTTCATGACAAATATTGGAAAAATTTGCCCATTTTTAATTTGATGGCAGCAACACAAAAACTTGGGACAGGGGCAATAAAAGGCTGGAAAGGTGGTGCCAGTAAAAAACTGGAGCATTTTGTAACCAATTAGGCTAATTGGCAACAGGTCACCAACAGACTGTATAAAAGGAGCATTTCAGAGGGGCAGTCTTTCTTAGGATCAAAGATGGGCAGAGGTTCACCAACCTGCATCTAAAAACTGAGGAACAATTTCAGAAAAATGTTTCTCAATGTGAAATTGCGAAGACTTGGAATATCCCACCATCTACAGTACGTATGATTCAGAGAATCCGGAGAAATGTCTACATAAGGGTCAAGGCGAAGGTGAATTTTGGATGCTTGCAATCTTGGGCCCTCAGGCGGCACCATTTTAAACAGGTATGATACTGCATGGGAATTGCCTGTATGGGCTCAGGAACACTTCAGAACACTCTGTCTGAACCCCATTTCCCCTACAATCCATAAATGCTAGTTAAGGCTGTATCATGTAAAGAAGCCATATGTAAACAATCCAGAAATGCCATCTTCTCTAGGCCAAAGCTCATTTTAAAATGGTTTAAAATGGACTGAGGCAAAATGGAAAGCCATTTTAAAATGAGCTGTGGCCCTGAGCAGATGGCACCATTTCTGGATTCTGTCCACATATTGCTTCTCTGCTTGATGCAGCTTTAACTTTCATTTATGGATTGCACGGGAAACCGTTCACGCAGTGATTTCTGGAAGTGTTCCTAAGCCCATGCAGTAAATTCCAGTGCAGAATCATGCTTGTTTCTAATGCAGTGCAGCCCGAGGGCCAGAAGATCACATGCATCCAATATTCACCTTTAGCCTTGTCCCTTGCGCAGATTCCCCCAGATTATCGGAATCTTTAGTCTTGTAGATGGCGGCATATTCAAAGTCTTCACAATTTCACACTGAGAAACATTTTCTGAAATTGTTCCTCAGTTTTTAGATGCAAGTTGGCAAACCTCTGCCCATCTAAGAGACTGCCCCTCTAAAATGCTCTTTTTATACCCAGTCATGTTACCTGTTGCCAATTAACCTAATTAGTTGCAAAACGCTCCACCAGCTGTTTTTACTGGGTGCGCTTGGTGCCCTACAGCTGGCGCACAATTCAGCGATAAGTGATGACGAGCGGCGAGGGAGGAGCATGTATTTAAAACGGATCGGAAAAGTCTACTGGCAGAGGAGGCATAGCAAAGCAAAACATGGATTTCGCAGATCGATCAACGTTGAGTTTCATTGACTGCTGACAAATTAACATCGCCTTGGACAAAAAATGGTTCAACTCATCGGCTGGCTGCTCTGTGGTAGGCTATGTTAATTATATTTTATGATACTTGCTCATTCAATTAGCATGTGTTTACATCAGCCATGTGCTTAAGCTAAGCAAACACGCCCCTGTCAGCAGGGCAATCGGCGTATGCGCCGGCTAACCCCCAATTTCCATACTTATATTGCATATACTATACTGCGCCATTATTATATAGTATTACTGATCTATATGTATGACATTTATTGTATTATTCATCTTTATATCAGAAATATATTACTTTGCACTTCTATTTTATTTTGAGTATACGGTCTGATTATTTATATGAACTGTTTATTTCATTGTACCGCACAATGAATATCATCCTGTGTATATTATCCGGTTCTTAGCTATTATTATTATTATTATTATTATTATTATTATTATTATTAGCCTACTACTATTACTGCATCATCATGTTTCTCGGCACTACATGCATAACTGTTGCGTCACTTTAACCCCGCTTGAATTTTTACTTGAATGTTTATGTGAATTGTGTTCTTTCACTGATTTTGATACTGGTGCTTTGGTGGTGGGTTCACTGTACTGTACTGAATAAGCTACTGGATGCCTAAATTTCCCTCGGGATCAATAAAGTATCTATCTATGTCCTTCGTCTGTGCCGCGCAGAAGCGCCAAGCAGCACTGCGGAACAAATGGCTTCCATTCTTGTCAAGTTGCATTTCCACAGCGCGCGCCGCGAAGCGTCTCAGGAGCGGCGCGCGCTGTGGAAATGCAACCATTGACTGGAATGGAAGCTATTTGCTCCGCAGTACGTGGCGCAGACAGAATATGTGGAAATTGGGGGTAATATGCCGTTTTAATGGTGTGCAGACTCCTCCCACTAGGCGCGCCGTTGGCGTATGCCGGCGCAATAATGGTACAGACCCACTGATGCTTTTTGAAAGGCGACAAATAATGGTTGTGAGCAAGATTTTGCAAGGGACCAATGTGGCAGCAAGAAGGTTCCAGGTAGTTGTTTGACCAATAATGAATCGTCCCCTGTAAGGATAATTCCATTAATTATGCTGACAAAAGTGAAGCTCTAATCCAAATTTAATTAATATTTGCCACTTAAATTTGTAGCTGCTTTGTCTGGAAACACATGCAACATGCATGAGCAAAAGCTTGTAAGGCGCAAAAAAAAAAACGCCAGCGGTCTGGATTGGTTTATCTGGGGCAATTTAAGTCATAATTTATGCACTCAAGAAAATGTGTCACAACTTTGAAGCAACTTAAACAGCGTTATCGAAAATAAATGTGGTCATTCTACCAATTCAGCAACCGTTGCTAACCAAAGTAAACTACAGCAGGATTGGGTAAGTAAGCATACAGATGTACCATTTCCAAAGGTCTCTGATACCGCCAACGGACTGCTGTTGTGTATTAGTGATTAGCAACTGATTCATTGAGAGTAAATACTGATTTGTCAGTAATACTGGTTTGTTATCAAATACACAACACTGCTACTGATGATTTTTAAATCACTTGTCTGTCGTTCTGGGCATACAATCACCAGCTGAATCCAGACTGTTTTAGCCTTACAAAATCCACGTGTGCAGATAATGTCGTCATGACGTCAAACCACAACTACGAATGGCTAAGTGGACTGAGACTGCTTTGTCAGTTCCTGGTCACATGACCAAGACCCAATTATTTGGCATGTCTGTAAATACTTTCATGCCTAATACTTTGAAAGACTCCAAGTACAAGGCATTTTGTCTTACTTATACCATTGAGACACTACGAATTTATAGCGCTCCCAATGCAATATAAAACGTTACTGCGTTATAAAATGTTGGTGTGTCTCGCCCGATATCAAATGAATGCGTAATGATAGCACAATAAAAAATTCCTGCTCCTGAGGTGGTCTGATGCCGCTATGTTTTCTTAGCGCAAGACCTTATAGCGGAATAGTTTGGGTGTATTAACACGAAAACCACTAGAGCGCTTGACTCACTTCAGATCATATGATCAACCCCATCATGTGACTCTCTCCGCCATGATGTCAATTGATTTTGCACCCAGTGATGTATTGGAGTTTCCATATTGACGTCAAGTGTTCTTCCTAATAGCCCATTCGTTCTGCTCCTGTGACATATATCCTTGATAGCGGCTTTGTTTCGGAAGAATTGGCAGTGTCATCAGGCTCAAGAATCATATCGCTTTGGTTTCATTTTGGTTTACGGTTTCTGTGGCACTTCAATATCGCTTCCCATCCCACTTGTTGGTGTGTCAAAAGTATTGTCTGACACCTAGCCCTAAACACAGTATAGACTGAAGATGAGCAGATCTAAGGCAGATATCAAATCACAGGTGCAAAATAATAATCCTTCACTTACTCCATATTTCACATTAAACAAGGTATCACTTGCAGATTCAACATGTCTACTTAAGACATTGAAACATGTTACAGCATTGTAATTTACACATTTGAAACAGAACACCAGGTAAGTGTTAATTGGGGTGGTTGTTAGCATTTTAGTTACATAAGTCATGTATCACATTTTATCTTTAATGCCAGCATAGTAAGGTAAACATTACACTATATGCAGTGTAGTAAACATCTAGGTTTGCAGTGTAGGGAGGGTGCAGGTTAACACCTTTACAAGGTACTTGTTAGCATCTCAAAAGGTGCCACCTAGCATCAAGAGGTGCTGCCAGTCACTTTGGAAGGTTCGTCCTTCCCATCATTTCAGCTCGTCTGTCATAACAAGCCTTTACGATTCTCATTCACACCACATGAAAGGATTAAACTATGAACCTGCTAGATCAAGACCATAAGATACTTTCCCAGTCATGTAATTTGTGGATTAACTTTTATTAGATTCATTACCATTTTGGATGGAAATGCAGCAGCTAAATGTTTAGATGATTCCACTGTTGGGTTCCTCCATGTGAAACTCTTAAAATTAAAGATGCCCAACCAAAAAGGTGATTACAACTCAAGTATGCAAAAGTAAAGGTCTGTATATTTTTGGTTAACATCTGCAACAGTCAAATTGTGAATGTTAGCATTTTGAATGTTCTGAATACAAAAATGGTTGTCGACAAAATGTGCAGACTATCATTTACAATGTGTAAGACAGCATCAGCAATGTATGGGCCCCTAATGAATACCATCTAGCAGCTGTTTAACACAAAAAAAAATTAAGGGAGTTAACCACTACATTTGTTGGCTCCTCCACAAGGAACTAAAGTAAATTAACAAAAATAATCAGTACATCAATGTCAGACATAATGAGCTTATTAAAAAAACCAAGATGCATGTCTCCTAATACCAACCCTTGATGAGAAAGAAACCCGAACCTCAAATTTCATCGAAATATCCTTGTGTAGTTTTTTCCATCAGTAGGCAAAAAAATTTCTCATTCAGTAAATATACAAAGTATGTTATGTAGAGGGAAAGTAGTCAGCTCACAAGTTAAATGTTAGTATGCATGATCCTGAGAAAAATTTGTACATGAGGCATTAGCATGAACAAGCTTTGGCTTACACAGTATAATTTCATTTTCAAAATTGCATGAGTTTTATAAACCAAGATCTTCAAAATTCTTATTTTTTAATCTTGCATCAATGAGACTGAAAGAATCTTTTTCCAGTACATGTTCATGTACTCTTAACGTTAAACTATTCATGCTAAACAAAAAACAGCAATATTCTATATAAATGTATGATAAACTATACTAAAGATTTCATAACATTTGTGTTGTGACAATGTTTGAGCATACAAGGAGTTGCTTGCAATTGCAGGAAAGGCAAGATGTATTGATTCGAGAGTGTGGCAAATAAGTAGCTATTTTACAATAGCTGTACCTACATAGCAATGGAGAGAGAACAAATACAAAGTGCATGTTTTTAGGTGAACATAGCTGTACAGTATTCATGAACAGAAAACGTTGCCCTATTCAGCAAAATGTAATGAACAATTATGACTTATCTACTCAGCCTCATTTAGGCACCCATCTTCATGCATAAAAAGAGAGTAACATTGATATCAAACAAAACATGTACATTGTACATCATGTATGAAAACATTTAAATAATTTGAAGAGTTTCCTTTCTAAGCCTGGACATTTTCATATGGGTACATAAAAACACGCATCATCCTGTAGAATCTTATGTGGTCCATGAATGCAGTCAAAAAAAAAAAAAATACAACTTGCACTTTATTCCATCTCAAGAGATTTCACCAGGACTCCAACCTGGACCGCTTGCGTGACAGTCGGACCAGCTATCCCACGACGCCAGCGAACAGCACGCCGACTGCGGGATTTTTCAGACCATAAGCACCCAAAACAGTAGGCCTGTCGCTTATTGGCCGCTGGTGGCAGTAAACCTAAAATTACAGATATCGTTCAATTTATCGCTAGTGGAGGGTACAAAAGGAAGTTTTACCGGGTTTTTATTCATGAAGTGGCACTACAACATAAAGCATGCCTCATTAAATGAAAAAAATTAGTCTGAAGGAATAGAGCAATGAATAACTGACAACTGTCTACAATTTTCTGTAACATTCTGAGCTTTGTGCCATTCACCATGCCCTTGCTCTGAATGGAGGTGTCAAAGGATTGAGAACTTTCACTTTAAATGAGTGTTACTTGAAAAGTCAATCAGACCTATATCTATCATGATCTACTTTTCACGTTAAAGTCATCACGATTCATGTTCATTCATTCTTTGTAAACTAAAATTGAAAACGTTACGTACTTAATTGGAACACGTCACTTGGCAACACTTCATCACAAGTAACCATCAGTTCATTCACTCATTCATTCACACAGAGAGACACAAAGTTTCTTCAAGTTCTGGTATTAACAGTAAATGTTTAACCCTGATCTACACTAGACTGGCACAGACCCAATGACTAATGAGTAATGTTAACTCTGGGACCATTTATTAGTGGTGGAGCACTGGCACAGCCATTTTAAATATGACAGTTATTTTGAATCTAGATTTTAATTCTAACCTAGAATTGTGCATTACATGATATGGTCAAATTAGGACGGACTTCATTAATTTCGTTTACAGTTTAGAGGATTTCATTAAAACGTCTGCATTGCAAGAACTATTGCTAACATCTACATCTACATCTGTATTCGGGACCTATTACAAAGTAGCACGCCAGTCTCGCCAGCTAGTAATTCGAAAGCCAAGCTATTTGTCTAACGCAGAAAAACATTACCCCTTTGAAACGATTTGACTTCAACTTGGGTAGGCTAACTACAATTGTAACATTTTTGCCACTAATACAATATTTTTTAATATAAAGAATGCAATCATTACCTTTTCACAATCGTTTGAGGCACAATTTGGAAGAACAGGCAGCCACGCCAACACTAACATGCACAAGATTGCAGCGGAGACACGTGTATTGTAATATAATGACGACCCGGTATATATACCGGCCGTTGCGTCGAGTCTCGCATACAGTACAAGCACGTATGCGTACACATTCACAAACGCTAGCGTCAGCCTTCGAGTTAGACAAAACTTGACCCATATGTGATGCCTACACGTGAGGGTCGATTTCTGTCAAGTTCGTGCAACAGAAAAGCACGCCGAACCAAAGTTACTTTCGGTCCGGTACCTCCACTCATTGGATCCCCTCTAACGCTCACCTGACTGCAATGGAGCAAAGATTAAGCCAGCGAATCAAAGGGTGAAAATGAGCACCATTTGGTGGTCGGCACCCTCTAACGGTTCGGAAGGGAACCATTCACAATCGTGAACCCTTTTGGTGCCGATCTGAACCCCAAACGAACCTTTTTTTCTTAGAGTGTAGGATAACATTTCCCAAAGTGTTTTGTTTGCTAGTTTTATGATGAGCAATGCTAAATTTGGCTGCTGTTATACTTTTACAATAGTTTACATAGTTACAAAGCAGAAAGAGTTTAGATACTTGCGACTTCAAGCCAACTTTTTTTTGTTTGGTTTTTTTACTCACTTAAAGTCTTTTGTTTGAGTTACTGAGAAGTTTTGTTTATAGAACTGAAATATCATTTATGAGTTTGGCATAACAAAATAAATAATGACGATAAAATGAAACAAGTTCTCTTGAGTGCGGGTACAAAATTATTTTAGAGCGAAAAATAATAAATTTGAAATGAATATGGATCATCAAATAATAAAAACATATAAATCAAAGTGCAATCAATTAGGCTATTTGAAATTAAACACTAATTAATTAGTGAAATACTCACAAACTTTCTGAAGACATGAATTCTGCAGTAGAGCATTGAGATGGAAGATAAAGAAACAAGATGAAAATGTATGAGGTGAGCTACGTATTTTAGCAGTTCCTTTTAAAAAACAGAACTTCGTTTTCATCTGGACTTTTCTGGTATCATTGGTCGGTAGCCGGTAACATAAGATTTATGAAAGGATAGTGTAAGTTCAGTCATGTAACTTTGTGCTATGTGCACTATCGGAATACAGTGGCAACACCTGCATCCCCTTGTAAAAATTTACAGCAATTATTTAGGTTAAGCTCCGCAGCTGATTATTTCCTTAAAGCTTCATTCATCACTTTTATTTTCAAATGTGTGAACCCATGCATATATGTCACCAGCCTGTAATTTTAAATGGGCAAAGGCCTGAAAAATTCCAAACTACCATTAAACAAAGGACAAATTATAAAAGGACAAACTGAAAGGACTATACTTGAATTGAAACTCACCCCTGGTTTTTTCTCTTCGTAGACATGGTTCTTGGCAATCAATGTATTTGAGGCAAATAAAAGGCTACACTTGCAAAGGAAATGTATTTTTTCAAAGATTAATGTGCGTTATTCCTTATTTTATTACTTTTGGAGGTTCAGTTATGTCACACGAAGTATAAAAGGTTAAGTGCACTGAAGAGGGAAAAATATTCTTTATAGATTAATCTTCATCATGGGTAGACACTCATTTAAGGGCAGATTTGTAATATCACTGAGGTGCACCCAGTGGGATCAGGTCCCACCACATCAAGGGATAAAGACTTGACTAAGAACAGTCTCTGGTCTTCCAGGTGAGAAGCAAGGTAAAAATCCAATCGTGTCTTCCTTTAAAACAAATAATTTTAAAGAAATCTCAGCAATGGAATTGATCACTCATGCATGGGGGCAGTATGGCAGTGATACTTTTTAATAATATTGACATATTTCCTTTAATTCATAAAACATGACTCTTAAACATTTCTGGGCACATTTTTATTTCAATTATTATGGGAAATGTATCCAACATATGTTTAAGGATTATAAATTTCTGTCAGACTCTTCTAGTAATGGGTGGGCACTGGGTATGGAGCTCTATGCAATGAAATATTGAAAAATATATTTATGGCCATCAAATTTTGCATGCAGTCAGATACAGGTGGACATACTGTGAATACTATAAATACTTGCAAAGCCATTTCTTGCCCAAACATTATGGTTCACTGATATATCTGGACTATTTGTGAAAAGAACTTCCATTGTAGCACGAGAAAACCAAAATGCTTAGAAAATGCTTTAACAAGGCAAGCATCTGCATGCCTAACACATGTGCCTAATTAGAAAAATAATCAAGAATTGGTAAGTATAGAGCCAGTCAATAAAAAAAGGTTTTTGTACCAAAAAATATGCAGGTAACTTGTGAAATATTTAGTTCAGCTATTTCTACATAAATGAATACATGTAACAATATGAATACTCAGAATATATTTTCTTAATCTCAGACAATGTTGAGACACTTACTTTAAGCACTTATCTCACAGCGCTCTCTTATGAGATGAGCACCACAATCAGTCCTCTTCGTCCCGTAGTCAATCACTTACGAGGGTGAATTGGCTAGAAACCCTAAAATTATTGCACATAGTGCCTTGTTCTGATTGGTTGGTAGGACAGGGGCCAGTTGTGGGGCAGCAAACCTCACCAATTAGAATTCTGCGAGTGAACCTCCTTGGAGCCGTAAATCCTAGTTCCGCCTAGTTCTGACATCAAAAACTAATCAAAGGAGTGTAGTCCCCATCCCCCAGTCCTTTGTCTTTTTTTTTTGAGTGCAATGACTTTAGATGCTTTGACCCTTACATTCTGTTTGGGCAAAATTTGACCCATTTTGACATTCGACAACAGTAAACATACCGTGACTGTCAGTCTTTTGGCCTGAAATTTGATGACTTTTCCTAAAGTGACCCAAAATACATAGAAATGAAAATATTATAAAGTTTTATATTTTTGTACAGGTGCCACAAATTTTTGTACACTGAGGCTGTTCCAGATCAAATTTACCCGTACCTATTTAAATGGATTTTATATCCACTAGTGTGGGTAACCTCAAGGAAGATGGTGGTTTTAGCGAATTTTGAAACTGTCAGATTGTACATTCGATGTCTGTGTGTATTTTTTATGGGACAGTGGTGACAGAGTTAAAGGGGGACCTTGACATTGTCATGAGAACTGTTTGTGTTCCCACCACATTTGCCCAGGTTCCCGCAGGGACAGGCACCTGCTGGTCTTTGAAGTGTCATGGGGGAATCTCGAAACAGTTAAATAGGGAAACACCATCAGAGTGATAATGTATGATACACATTAGAAACTGAAGTCGTACAGAGGTCACAGGGTGCCCTGACACAGGCATGAGAACTACACCTGCGAGCCCTTGCAATGTAACAAAATAATGTAAAAATAAAAATATTTGTATCAGTTTAGGATGGGAGGGTGAGGGGCCCTGATCAACAAGTCACACTGCATACGTATAGTATTGAAATTTGACATAATAATTAATTGCTGTGCAGAAACTTCAATGACGTACGAAGAAAGCAGACATTTTTATTTTCCAAACATCTGATAATCTGACCTTATAAGTGAATTTGGTAAGAATTGATCAGTTTGGGCTGACATGGCAAACTTCCAGTGTACATTCGAGGTTGTGTCCATAAAGCCCTCTATTGCGAGGTACACAAAGTGTGACAAAATCTGAAAGGTAAAATGGATTTACATAGCAATGTGGTCAACTGGAAGCTGAATGTCTGTTCTATCAAGCCATCTTGACAAATTAATTCCAAATTTAATAAAATGTGAAATATGTATGGTTTAAAAAGTCAATTTTCCACGTATTTCAATTAAATATATTCAAATACACACTTTAGTTTGTTTTGTATACCAAATTATTTTGTTTACAAACCACATATTTAATACATGTTTTCGCAAGAAAAATTTTGGTCTATGGTGTTCAACAAAGAAAGAGCACTAGAGTTCAGGGCTCAGACGACTGCAGATCCATTAAATCTGGATAAGTTTCCAGGGGAAAAAAGAGCAAGGTATTAATAGCCAAAAGGATCAGCGAGGTACCTACAGCAATTTATAGAAAAAGGTTATGACATTGTTTTGTTTGTAATGTGGTTATGTCCCAGAGGTCATTTCGTTGAATGTTTATCCCTTCAGACTTCATTTACCAATCTCACTTTTTACACAGAAAGTATGAAACCAAAATCAAAAAAACCAAAATCTGTGTGAATTGAAATTATTTTCTGAAAAAAAGTTTGTAATTGATTTTCACTTTTATAACACAATGGAGAATTATCTGAATAAATCAATGTTTAAATAAATGTTATTAAGGCTGTGATCATATGGTATCATAATGAATTTCATATTTAATTTGGGCTGGTTAATGCTGTAATTCATGAAAATGTTCATAATTTCACTTAATTAAAAACTGATCACTACAAAAGTGTGATCAATGATTTACAACCAATTTTACTTCTTTTTTCCAAGTTGAACTGATATGTCACTGACCCACTCACAAAATTAGAGACAAATGAAACACTTTTGAACTGACAAAAACAGTGTTAGGTGGTGTGACTGCTGAATTGACAAGCAATCCAAGGACTGGAACATCAAAGTTTGCAAAAGAGAATTGCTGGAGACAAACTGTCTCCCCCCTCAAGAGAGGCCCATTCAACCAGAAGGTGCGACATTCTGGAGACAAATACATGCTGATTAAAAGAAAAGGCTGGGACACAATCAAAGCAAAGCAATGTGATCTTTGAAGTCAGTGCCTCTCAGCATTGATCCACCTGGGTTTTGTTTCAACTGAAATAGCAATTTAAAGATATTAGAAAACTGTTAATTTGTCTCGACATGGTTCTTTTCATGATGAAAGCAGTTATTTACCCTCTAAAGCATTATTTTGATCGAATTATGCATGAATGTAATTAATAAAAAATTACTAATACACTTTGTGAAATACATTAGACAACAGGATAACAAGAAGAAAAAAATTAAACATGGAACTGAAGAAATGCTGAAATCATGTATGTCATGAAGCAAAAAATGTCCATTCATTGGACAAGCAAATGAGTCAAACCTGTTTTCTGTCATGTTTATGTTTAGGTCAAGGAAAGTATTTTAAAATGAATTAAAACACTTGTGCACTAAATTTGGGGCGAAAAATTATATAACTAAGTAATTTGATGCCTTTGAAAATGTACTTACCTGAAATGATTTAAAAGAAAGAAAAACAAACAATAAGTTTGATGTTATTTTACTTTGCAAGGCGGACATGGATATTTCTGGGGAAATGGAGGGTGAATAGGGCTTAAATATGAAATGAATATGAAAAGAAGCTAAAGATGAAAATGAACAGCTTGGTAAAATGTACAATTTACAACTGTGTTTGGAATGAAAACCTTCAAAGGCATGTGAGACAGGAAGTTCAAGTTAATGAATTCTTTTCAATCGAGGCAGCATAAAGTACCGCAAATGAAGAACATGGATTCAAAATTAATGGGTACAGTAGACTAACACTTGACGTAAAAGACAACCAGCAATATGGTGTGAAACTTGTTTCCGACAAAATATTGGTTCTAAAACACAGTCACCCATTTATTTTAATTCATAGCCTCTCACAAATTGCATAGTAGAAATTTAAGGGTAATTTTCAAAATTTTCCACCAGAGAATCTCTTCATATTCTGTGGGCTTATAGTAGGATCCATGTACTATGATATCCAAGTGTTACTTTTCACAAACTATTTGATTTGCAGGAACTACAGGCCCTCAAAGATGACACCCCCCATCCAATTGTCTGCATTCGCACATAGCACTATACGAAATTTGATGGCCATTTATTAAAAAATTCTATCATAGAATCTCTTCATATTTTGTGGGCTTATGGAAGGATCCATGTACTATGATATGCAAGTGTTTCTTTTCACAAACTATTTGATTTGCAGGAACTACACCCCCCTAAAGTATGATTCCCCCATCCAATTGTCTGCAATCGCACATTGCACAGTACAACATTTGATTGCTATTTATTAAAAAAATCCACCACAGAATCTCTTCATATATTGTGGGCTTATAGAAGGATCTATGTATAATGATATGCAAGTGATACTTTTCACAAACTGTTTGATTTGCAGGAACTACAGGCCCTCAAAGATGACACCCCCCATCCAATTGTCTGCATTCGCACATAGCACTATATGAACTTTGATGGCCATTTATTAAAAAATTCCACCACAGAATCTCTTAATATTTTGTGGGCTTATAGAAGGATCCATGTACTATGATATGCAAGTGTTGCTTTTCACAAACTATTTGATTTGCAGGAACTACACCCCCTTAAGTATGACCCCCCCATCCAATTGTCTGCATTTGCACATTGCACAATACGAACTTTGATAGCCATTTATTAAAACATTCCACCACAGAATCTCTTCATATTTTGTGAGCTTACAGAATGATCCATGTATTATGATATGCAAGTGATACTTTTCACAAATTATTTGATTTGCAGGAACTACAGGCCCTCAAAGATGACGCCCCTCATCCAATTGTCTGCATTCGCACATTGCACAGTACTAACTTTGATGGCCATTTATTAAAAATTCCCACCACAGAATCTCTTCATATTCGGTAGGCTTATAGTAGGATCCATGTACTATGATATACAAGTGTTACTTTTCACAAACTGTTTGATTTGCAGGAACTACACCCCCTTAAGTATGACCCCCCCCCATCCAATTGTCTGCATTCGCACATTGCACAGTACGAACTTTGATAGCCATTTATCAAAAAATTCCACCACAGAATCTCTTCATATTTTGTCGGCTTATGGAAGGATCCATGTATTATGAAATGCAAGTGTTTATTTTCACAAACTATTTGATTTGCAGGAACTACAGGCCCTCAAAGATGGCACCCCCCATCCAACTGTCTGCATTTGCCCAACTTTGATAGCCATTTATCTCATATATCCAACATGGAGTCTCTTCCTATTCAGACATCCTGTACTGGAATGCATGCATTGTTGTATGAAAGCGCTAATTTTCACAAAGTTTTTCCATTTAAACCATTACAGGCCCTCAGACACGCCCTCAGTTTGTTGTGTCCAACTGCAAAGCACATACTTTGATGGCTGTTTATATAATGATTGACCCATGCAATCTCTCTTTATTCAATAAGCTTTTACTACAGCGTGTGCAGTATGGTTTGGGCCCCCTAATTTCCACAAACATTTTGAATTACACAAGTATTATGATCCCCGCTTGAATTTTCTCGTATTTTGTCCACCTAAAAAGACCAATTCTAATGGCAATTCCTACATTAATGCCACAGTGATATCTACCTTTTTTTTTTTTTTCCTTTTTGCTTTTAAGTAAAACATTATTACAGTTACATGCAATTGTTTGTTATCTGGAGTACCGGCAGTTCTCCAAATCTCACATTTCAATATGCACAAAATGTCAACTATTTATTGAAAAAAAGAGAAATAAAATAATTTTTCAAACCACATTATGGAAGCTGTTCACGATTTTTTTTTAGGAACAAAATACCGCATTCTTTCGTTTTGAATAAGCCTCAGTATTTCTTTCAACAAACCCGATTTTTGACAGCAATTGTATCACGTGACTTTACTACAAGGCTATCCGCTGTATTTGAGCAGAAAATTTTTAGCGGTGATAGTTTGACCGTGTTTTGGCGAACTGGTGATAGCTTGACCGCAGTGTGTAAAAGCTGGGTTGTTCCTGAGGAACGGTCGGCATATAACATGATTTAAGAAAAAGTAAGGGCTTTATAGTTTTTATAGATCTTTTATTTTATTGGTTTTTGAGTGTCACTATCTGTATTTTTAACATAATGCTTGTTGCCTGTGTGGTTAATGACATCGTGTGTTATACGTAATGAATATGGAAATTTGAATGCAGTGAAGCAGGTTACTGTCACATGTGTTTGCTAAACAAGTTACTGTCCGGTAGTGCACTTCTTTGGATGAAGAGATAAATATTAGGCGTCACAGTACAAAATTAACCTTAATTGCTTGGGCACTAAAGCATGCGCAATAAATACTGACAACAGCTCAAACACCTGGTCAGTGTTGCCGTTAGGTGCATACGGTGCTGTGATGAAGCTTCGACTTTTAACCCATTTAAACCGGGACAGCATGTGCGCATTTTAAGAATGTGTCGTTGCCAACACAGATATGCGGGTAATTTTGAAAGTACCGTAATTACTGTAAGTTTTGCGCCAATAGAAAAAAAAAAAATTCCAACTGTTCTGAAAGCTGAGAAGCTGTGCTTCAGCCCAAATACAGGTTACTATGGTAAACATGGCAGCATGATTCTCTGCTGGGATTTTTGCATTAGGCCTAAAAAGGGTTAAGAAAGCAGCTGGTTTCAGTTTACAGGCATGAGAATTTTCATGATTTCCAGTTCTCATGGACCATTTTTTGAGATCAGTGTGAATCCATAGAGAAAATTAGTTTTTGAAAATCCGTTGAAAGCGCGGTTTGCTTGTGAATATTCAATAACTGATCCGGGGGTGCCATCTAGTGATGGAATATTGTAACTGCGTGCGTAAATGTGCAGCTCCATGTCCACTGGCAGACACATCTGCACAAAAGGGGTTAAGATGCCCTGCCGAAAGCACCGTTGTTATTCTCAAACTCGCTAAATCCAGATGATCCTTTAACTTTGATGGCCATTTATTAAAATTTCCACCACAGAATCTCTTCATATTCGGTAGGCTTATAGTAGGATCCATGTACTATGATATACAAGTGTTACTTTTCACAAACTGTTTGATTTGCAGGAACTACACCCCCTTAAGTATGCCCCCCCCCATCCAATTGTCTGCATTCGCACATTGCACAATCACGAACTTTGATAGCCATTTATCAAAAAATTCCACCACAGAATCTCTTCATATTTTGTCGGCTTATGGAAGGATCCATGTATTATGAAATGCAAGTGTTTATTTTCACAAACTATTTGATTTGCAGGAACTACAGGCCCTCAAAGATGGCACCCCCCATCCAACTGTCTGCATTTGCCCAACTTTGATAGCCATTTATCTCATATATCCAACATGGAGTCTCTTCCTATTCAGACATCCTGTACTGGAATGCATGCATTGTTGTATGAAAGCGCTAATTTTCACAAAGTTTTTCCATTTAAACCATTACAGGCCCTCAGACACGCCCTCAGTTTGTTGTGTCCAACTGCAAAGCACATACTTTGATGGCTGTTTATATAATGATTGACCCATGCAATCTCTCTTTATTCAATAAGCTTTTACTACAGCGTGTGCAGTATGGTTTGGGCCCCTAATTTCCAAACATTTTGAATTACACAAGTATTATGATCCCGCTTGAATTTTCTCGTATTTTGTCCACCTAAAAAGACCAATTCTAATGGCAATTCCTACATTAATGCCACAGTGATATCTACCTTTTTTTCCTTTTGCTTTAAGTAAAACATTATTACAGTTACATGCAATTGTTTGTTATCTGGAGTACCGGCAGTTCTCCAAAATCTCACATTTCAATATGCACAAAATGTCAACTATTTATTGAAAAAAGAGAAATAAAAATAATTTTCAAACCACATTATGGAAGCTGTTCACGATTTTTTTTTCGGAACAAAATACACGCATTCTTTCGTTGAATAAGCCTCGGTATTTCTTTCAACAAGCCGATTTTTGACAGCAATTGTATCACGTGACTTTACTACCGCGCTATCCGCTGTATTTGAGCAGAAAATTTTTAGCGGTGATAGTTTGACCGTCGTTTTGCGAACTGGTGATAGCTTGACCGCAGTGTGTAAAGCTGGGTTGTTCCTGAGGAACGGTCGGCATATAACATGATTTAAGAAAAAGTAAGGGCTTTATAGTTTTTATAGATCTTTTATTTTATTGGTTTTGAGTGTCACTATCTGTATTTTAACATAATGCTTGTTGCCTGTGTGGTTAATGACATCGTGTGTTATACGTAATGAATATGGAAATTTGAATGCAGTGAAGCAGGTTACTGTCACATGTGTTTGCTAAACAAGTTACTGTCCGGTAGTGCACTTCTTTGGATGAAGAGATAAATATTAGGCGTCACAGTACAAAATTAACCTTAATTGCTTGGGCACTAAAGCATATAATAAATACTGACAACAGCTCAAACACCTGGTCAGTGTTGCGTTAGGTGCATACGGTGCTGTGATGAAGCTTCGACTTTTAACCCATTTAAACCGGGACAGCATATTTTTTAAGAATGTGTCGTTGCCAACACAGATATCTGCGGGTAATTTTGAAAGTACCGTAATTACTGTAAGTTTTGCGCAATAGAAAAAAAAAAATTCCAACTGTTCCTGAAAGCTGAGAAGCTGTGCTTCAGCCCAAATACAGGTTACTATGGTAAACATGGCAGCATGATTCTCTGCTGGGATTTTTGCATTAGGCCTTAAAGGGTTAAGAAAGCAGCTGGTTTCAGTTTACAGGCATGAGAATTTTCGCGGTTTCGAGTTCTCATGGACCATTTTGAGATCAGTGTGAATCCATAGAGAAAATTAGTTTTTGAAAATCCGTTGAAAGCGGCTTGCTTGTGAATATTCAATAACTGATCCGGGGGTGCCATCTAGTGATGGAATATTGTAACTGCGTGCGTAAATGTGCAGCTCCATGTCCACTGGCAGACACATCTGCACAAAGGGGTTAAGATGCCCTGCCGAGCACCGTTGTTATTCTCAAACTCGCTAAATCCAGATGATCCTTTAAACGATGAACTGCATTCATATTTTAATTTGCAACGAGTAAGAAAGTGGCCAGTGTTAAAGTAACGAAGTAAAAGTATACTCTTCTATGATTTAAATGTAGTAAAGGCAAAAGTCCTGGTTTAAAAAAAGCTCAAAGTACAAATCCTCATTAAAAAAGCTACTTAAATACTTCGTTACTATACAACTCTGAGGCAGCTGCTTTCAACTACAGGCGGGGGGGAAAAAAAGGGCTTTGGAGTTCCTTCAAAGGAACTTGGCCCAAAAAAGGAAACATTATCACAGTAAATCATATTATACATTGAGTGTAAATGGATATTGGAGACAATGGCACTGAAGAAACTCTGTTGATAGTTGTCTTTAAAGTGTAGATCTGAAGGAAGTGAGTGGATTACTCCAGGAAGTAGTAAACATTGATGAGCTTCTGTAATATAAAAAAATACATTTTCAAATGGATGATGATAACTGGTTCTCTAAATTGCTGTTTTAGAGGAATAAATGTAGAATGAACACTTGTGCAACGTCATTAATCAGTTGTGCCTTCATACTTGTAGATGCCTCGTAAGAAGTCGTTCCGTCGTTCGGAGGCTGCTAAAATTCGCGTGCAGAGGCGTCGTCTTGCGGCGCCGTGTCACCATTCCTCTGCAGTGGCCTCGTGATGACAACCTTGAGCGTAAGAAGCTTTTTTTTTTTTTGGTTTAGTTTTTTTTGTTAAAGTTTTTTTTTTTTTAAGTGTTTAATGTGGCAGTAAGATTTTCCTTGCATAATTTCAAAAAACGTTCCCCCCCCCATGCATTTTTTACCATCTTTTTTAAAGTTGAGTAATTGCTGTCAAGGCAGAGTATGCATACCGAAGTTTGATACGTTACATCCCATGTTCTTTTCTTCCTGTTTTTTAATAGGTCACGGGACTGGGCACCGGCACAAGGTGCGGAAATGGCCGAAGGGTGTCTCAGGACGCCAGCACAAGATGGTCATTCCAGCAGAGCACGAAAGGAAGCTGGTAAGGTTTTGTTAGACTTCCTCCCTAAATACTTGTTAATCCTGAGAGTTGTTCATTTTAAACAGAAATCCTTTATATCATTCCAGTTTGTGCTTCTTGTTGGTGACTCCCATCTGCGAAGCATTGCAGATGGCATTGTGAAGATGCCAGACGGAGGGCAAAGGGGCATCTCATTCGGAGTCAGTTCGACACCTGGAGCGTGTGCAAGGCAGTTGAGGACAGAGCTGCTTGCGACTGTTCTTCCTCGCATGCCTGACGCCATCTGTGTCACCTCCCCAACCAACTGCTTGGTGAGGCGGACCGTCAAAGAGGCTGGGGTTGACTTTGCCCTGCTCCTGCAGAGTGCCCTGGATCGCTGTTCCACGGTACACTCATTGCTTTGGTTAGCTGTTTTGAAGAAATTGTTATACAATTCATTAGTTTTATGTAGTTGTCTGAACTGTTGTAAAAAGTTTTTTTTTTTTTTTTAAGGGGATGATATTTTGAGAAGATTTTTGAGACATTATTGTTTTTGTGTAGGTCTCGTGACAGACTTTCCACCACTCTGACCATCCCTGTGGCCCAGCAGGAGCTCTTCCGGCAGGAATTCCACCGTGTGGCAGTTCGAATGGGTACGACTCGAGACTATTGTTATATAATATACAACCCCAATTTCGAAATAGTTGGGATTGTAAATTGTGAATGAAATCAAAATGCAATGACTTTCAGATCACATGAGCCAATATATTATTTACAATAAAACATAGATAAAATTTCAAATGTTAAATCTGAGACATTTTACATTTTTATCCACAAAATGAGCTCGGGTTTTCAAATTTTGTGGCTGCAGCAGGTCTTTGAAAAGTTGACACAGGCAAAAAAAGGGCTGAAAAAGCAATTAATATAAAAGAGAATCAGCTGGAAGAATATTTAGCAAGTAATCATTGACATTACTAAATGGGCCCAGGCATACTACAAGAAACCACTGTCTGTAAACACAGTCCACCGTGCCATCCACAGATGCCACCTAAAACACGATCATGCAAAAAGGAAACCATTGTTGAGCATGATCCAGAAGCGCCAATGTGTTCTGCTGGCCAAGGCTCATTTAAAATGGACTGTAGCAAAGTGTCCTACGGTCAGGCGAGTCTAAATTTGACATTCTTGTTGGAAATCATGGGCGTTGTGACCTTTGAGCTAAAGAGGAGAAAGACCACCCCTCCTGTTATCAGCGTTCAGTTCAAAAGCCAGCATTTCTGATGGCATGAGGATGCATTAGTGCATATGGTGTGGGACACTTGCATGTTTTAAAAAGCACCATGAATGCTGGTAGGTATATAAAGGTTTTGGAGCAACATACGCTCCCCGCCTGACGACATCTATTCCAGGGAAGACCTTGTGTATTTCAGCAAGACAATGCAAAACCACATATACTGCAGCTATTAGAACAGCATGGGTTTGTAGTAGAAGAGTTTGTGTGCTGAACTGGCCTGTCTGCAGTCCTGATCTTTCACCGATTGAGGACATTTGGCGCATAATTAAACGAAAAGTCTGTCAAAGGAGACCCAAAACACTCCAGCAGCTGGAAGCCTGTATTAAACAAGAGTGGGATCAAATTCCAATGGCTAAACTCAAGAAACTTGCCTCCTCAATGCCCAGACGCCTCCACTCTGTGTTAAAAAGAAGAGGGGATGCTACACCATGGTCAACAGGCCCCTGTCCCAACTTGAGACCTGTAGCAGCCATCAAATTTGAAATGAGCTATTCTGTGGATAAAATGGTAAAATTTCTCAGTTTAAACATTTGCTATGTTATCTCTGTTCTATTGTGAATAAAATACTGGCTGGTGTGATTTCGGTCATTGGTTTTAATTTTATGCACAATTTACTCTTTGTCCCAACCATTTCGGAATTGGGGTTGTACATGGTCAAAACATGTAAAATTCATGAGTTTTTATTTTGGTCTGTGCTGTTTTTCTTTGTTTTGTAAAGGGGTGAAGTTCTTTCATTTTGCCACCGAATTTTTTCCTTTGGATCGACTGGAGCTGTGGAGTAGAGATGGAGTAAGTAGAATATGTTGTGTTTAAATGTCATATGTAAAATGTTGGTAGACATTTTTTTTTGTCAAGTTTAGTAAATAATGGATTCATGTTAACTTTGTTTTCTAAATAAACTTTCTTCACTTCTGCAGGTCCATTTGAGCGACAATTATGGGATGGACATCCTTGTGCAGTGCCTGTGGATGGCTGCTTATCTGGTAATCTTCTTTTGTAAATACTTTATTTGTCGTATGTTTGTATGTGAATGTTTACTGTGTAGCCTATGATTGTATTTTCCAAGTTGCAACTGTGAAGCATGTAGTAGTTTATATTTGAAATGCAATTAACATAATATTTTGTCTATTTATTAGACCCTGGAGGCTGCAGCACCACCACCACCCCCTGCACAGGTCCATCCCAGGACACCACCTCAGACCATCACTCCACAAATTGTTGTGAAGGGGGAGGTCTCCATTCCCCGACAGCCTATCCGCGATGGAGAAGGCTTTGAGACGCTCGGACCAGGCAGGAAGGTAATTACACTTAAATGGTCTGGTATATCTTCAGCAGTTTACTGTGGTAGTGGCAAGTGGATATACTGTATGTGTGATACAAACTATGCTTTTTTTCATTATAGAGGAACCACCCTGGGGAGCTTGCGCAATCCTCAGCACCCAAGAAGGAGAGGGTGGTTCATGTGACGGTTTGTTAAATTTCTGATGCATTTTCAACTGAACAGTTAGAGCTTATTATATGTGCAGTTTGTATTTTGATGAGTGTTAAAGTCAGCATTTGTTTATGTTTTTCATAGGCGGATGGAACGGAGGTTGTGATGCAGGAGTGTTCCATCCCTGTGAATCCTGTCTGGTTCAGTGGTGCTATGCTGGATGCGATGGATCAGGTCAGTCCATCGCAGCTGTCTAGTCCTGTGGTCAGCGCAGCTGTTCCACAGACCCTAAAGGTAATTGGAACAATTTTTTTTCCCTGCTGTTTTCACTTATTAGAAATGAGTAATAGTCAAGAATACTCATATTTTCTGACAGAGGTCATACATGATATGCAATGTACTAAAAGTAAATATTGCTCTTCTTTCTTTAAAAGCTTCAGGTGGAGCAGCGCGGACGTAGACCTGCACCCTGCAAACCCCGCGTGAAGAAGCAGGTTTGACTTTTTAAATGCAATTTTGACTTACTGCAAGGTGTTTGTTGTGCAACTGTAGTAAACGGACAGTAATGACTGCGTAAGATGTCTGTAGTATTTGGTAAAACTGCAGAGCAATAGGGAAAAAAAGGCATGATTTTATTTTCTTTTTTTTTTCCCAGGTAGGGGCAACACCAAGCGCTTTGGTGTCTGCCAGTCCTGTGAAGGTGGAGGTTCAGGAGCAGGTTGGGGCAATTTTGAAAAATATTCCACAAATATTGATTAACTGTGATTGGTATCTTTATTAATACATTGTTTGCCCCATGTTCATAGTTGTTTTTTTTTTTTTTCCTTGTAGGTTGCAGCTCCTCCATCCCTGGAGGTGCCTGCATCTTGCTGTGTGGCGGAGGGAGCTGGTTGGTGCTATAAAGCCGAAGCACATCACACAAATTTCACACTTGAATGTTGCATGCAAAGCCATTCATGTGTAGTTTATGAGATAAGACTTTAAATTGCTGTGAAATAAACATTTAAAATTAAAGTTTTTACTTGACATTTGTACAATTGTGAGAAATGATGCAAAACTGGCATTTGGTTAATGCAGATTGTTTTGTTTTTTTTCTTTGCGGGCTGAGGCAACACCAAGCCTGGTGTTGTCTGCCAGTGTCCAGGAGGAGGTTTTTGCAAGTTCTTTCAATGTTATTGTACATGCATTTTCAAAAAACCCTTCAAGTGTGTTACATCAGGTCAATAGGTAGTTTCGTTTGTTAGTTTTGTTTTGTTTTTTTTTTAGTGTAATTGAATTAATTGTATCATAGTATTGGTTGACAATTGTGAGAAATTCTAATTATCGTGGTTATACTTGGTTTATTCAATGTCTTTTTTTTTTTTTGTCTCAAATTTTGTAGGCCGAGGTCACACCAAGCCTGGTGTTGTCTGCCAGTGTCCAGGAGGTGTGTGCAAGTTCTTTCAATGTCATTCCATGACAAATTGGATATAACACTTCAAAAGACTTTTATATTAGGTCATTTGATAGTTTCAGTATAGTTTAGGTTGTATCAAGTGTATCATGTCAGATTTAACAAAATGACAACAAATTACACTGTATTACTACTGGTGGTCTGGCCAAATTTCTCCATATGAAGATAATGACTGTTTGCTGGATATCTTTCCTTCTATTTCAGGTGGTGGGGGACACGCCAAGAATTGTCAAAGGTCGTACTGATTTCATTTCTATGCCTGGCAATGTTGAGATAGGCAGGTACGTAAGGTCTATTCAGGGCTCATTCCATGAAGGGAGACCAGCGATTTGAACAGGGAGGACTTCAGTGTATGGCAATAAGTTTGGCGGCGCTCGCGAAGCATATAGCAAAGAGTGTGCTTTCCTGGCAGTCACGTGATCTGGATGAGGTTTTGGTTGCAGGTGATCAGTTGTACATGTCTCTTTGGGACAGTGGCAGGGTGAGGGGCAGATATAGAATGCTGTGTGTTCCTGACTTGCCCCCACAGTCAGTAATTGATGGACACACTTTTGAGTTTGAGTACGCTGACTTTTCTACTGGATTTGTTGATTCAGTCGAGGTAGATGAGGAGTTTATTCAATCGGGCCTGGTGACAACCTTGAGAGACGGTTTAGAAAAGATGTGCAGCAGATATGACACATGTTTGCTGACATTGTTGGATACCACATGTGCAATCATAAAAACTGCTCGACATTATGCGGTGGTTGACTCCCATGCACGCAGTGCTGATGGGATGGTAGATGGAACAGGGAAGAGTGTTGTTGTTCATTTCAGCAGTTTTGAACAACTTTGTGATCACGTACAGAGGTTTGCGTCCACGTTTAAAGAGACTGAAAAGCCATTTGAGCTTGCTGGTGTTCGGGTTGTTCACAAATCTGCTGGTGCCAGCATAACTCTAAAAACTCCACAGAGTAAATCCGTTAACATAGCTAAAAAACATAGTGTTTTGCCAACAGTTGGCATTAGCCAAAGTCAGCAAGGTGAAAAGCGTAAAATGCCAGCGGGCACGTTTAAACCAAAAAAGACTAAGATTAGTGATGTGACAGAAGTTGACTCAGATGTTGCGTTCGTCAGTGAGGTCAAAAGTAAAGATCTGCAGTTTAATCCCCTTAGTGATGAAGTTGCACAGGTTATATGTCGACAGCTGAATTTAGAATCAGAGAGACAGGCTAGAGTTGATACAGCTGTCGATGAGTTAGGCGCACCATGTAGGAATGAGAAAATAAAAGATGATGGAAATTGTTTCTTTAGAGCAGTTAGTCAAGCTGTGTGCGGAACACAAAAGTATCATCAAAAAATTAGAAATGCAGTAGTTAAGCAATTACAAAACAATGCTGTGGCTTATAATAGTATTTTGAGAAGAGAATATTTGTCAATGTCAGAATACCTTAGAAAAACAAAAATGAGGCGTGTATGTACTTGGGCGACCGAAATTGAGATTCAAGCGGCGGCAGATTGTTTCGGCGTAAATATCTACACGTACTTTAATGATCGCTGGCTCGAATATAGTTGTAAGAATAGTCAGAATAGTTGTCTGACCAGGGAATATATTTAGAAAATCATAACGGCAACCATTATGAAACAGTTATTTGCGTTAAGAGGCCTCAGATGCAGTGTTACGGTTACTGCAAAGTTAATTCGGCTGGTGGGTACAATGTTAGACCACAAACTAGGCAGAAGGGTAGTATCGTTAATGTAGACAGCAGTTCAACAAAACAGACACCTAGTAATAAAAATACTGGTAGTTCTGGTTATGAATGTTTCTCCAAGTATTTGAAAGCAAAAAAGCTAGAAAGGGTTAAAAGGCATTATGAGGAAAATGTTTTGTATAGACAGAGACATAAGGAAAGGAACATAAGTAAATACAAGAGCAAGGCGTTGCATAGTAATAAAGTAAGGGAAATGAGTAAAAGTAAATACCAGAGCAATGTGTTGCGTAGGAATAAAGTAAGGGAAATGAGTACAAGTAAATACAAGAGCAATGCGTTGCATAGGAATAAAGTAAGGGAAATGAGCAGAATTAAATACAAGAGCAATGCGTTGCATAGGAATAAAGTAAGGGAAATGAGCAGAATTAAATACAAGAGCAATGCGTTGCATAGGAATAAAGTAAGGGAAATGAGCAGAATTAAATACAAGAGCAATGCGTTGCATAGGAACAAAGTAAGGGAAATGAGCAGAATTAAATATAAGTATAATGCGATATTTAGGCAGAAATTGAGGGAAATTAGTAAGATGAAGTATCAAAGAAATCCTGCCCACTTGAAGCGTATTATTGCAGAGAACAGATTGAGGAGGAAAGAAATTAAAGAAAAGAAAAAGCAGTTTGACTTTGTAATGGACCAATTCTTGAATAAAGTGAAAGATGGACCAGATTATGTTTTTTGCATTTGCCACAGGCTGTTGTTTCGAAGTTCAGTTTTAAATTGTAAAAGAGATGATTATAATAAAAATAAACTGGTAGCATCAATAGCAGAGAAATGCATTACAGAAGAATATTTACACAAATGCAGTAAGGATTGTGTGATGCCGTGTCAATGGTTAAATTCAGGTAGAGGTCAGTTGTGGATTTGTTACACGTGTCATTACAAGATTAATAAAGGTCAAATACCACCTGAATGCACAGCAAACAGTCTGGTAGTTCATCCTATTCCGTCTGAGTTAGCTCGTTTCAATCCTGTAGAACAACATTTGATCACTCTTAATATACCATTTATGAAAATGTTAGTGCTACCTAAAGGTGGACAAAATGGAGTACACGGACCAGTATTATGTGTTCCAGCAAATATAGTGCAGACTAGCAATTTATTGCCTCGCTGTAGTACAGAGGGTTCTTTATTGCCTGTAAAATTAAAGCGTAAGTTAACTTATAAAGGCCATTATGAATATCAGTATGTTGACACGGTGCACATTAAGAAAGCGTTGCAGTATTTAAAACAAACGAATGTGCATTATAAAGATGTAGAGTTTAATGAGATGTGGCTAAATGAGTTTTGTAAAGAACAACAGAATGAGGTTTTAGAAAAGACGAGTGAAACTACTGAATGTGATGAATCAGCCGATGGTGGTGAAGACGAGCTTTTGCACGATAGGCAGCAGCATTGTATGTTCCAAGATATGTGTCTCATACCTGTAGATATTGGTCAGGAAGCACTAGATCAGTATTTGGACGGTGTATTGAATGTGGCACCAGCAGAAGGGAATAACCCAGTTAAATTGCTTTCTGATAAATCAAATGAAGCCAAATGTTTTCCAGTTTTGTTTCCACGTGGTTTTAATACCTACCATGAGAATAGAAAGTATAGATTAACTTTGTCACGTTACTTCAATAATCGGATTCTTAATGCAGATGGCAGGTTTGCGCAGAATGTAGAAGACATCTTTTTTGCCCAATACATGTCCGAGCTTGAACAGGTCGTGTCAAATGTCTCCATAGCTTTGCGTAAAGGCAAAGGAAGTCGTGCATCCGAAAGGGTCGATAACGATCTGTTGAAGGACGAGGAGTCGTTGAAAAAGCTGTTGGAATTTGATGATGGGTTTCGTTTTCTTAAGCCTATTAGAGGCACCCCGGCATTTTGGCAGGGAGCACAGTGTGACCTTTTAGCTTGTGTGTGTCAGCTTGGTGTCCCGACTTGGTTTTGTTCATTTTCTTCTGCGGATTTGCGTTGGCCAAATCTTCTTAACGGTATTTTGAAACAGGAGGGGAGAACCGAGACGTTGGAACAGTTAGAGTGGGCAGACCGATGTGACCTATTGCGTCGTAATCCTGTCACTGCGGCGAGAATGTTTGATTTTCGATGGCATTGTTTTTTGAGGGAGGTGCTCTTGTCTCCCTCGCATCCGATAGGGAAAATAGTAGATTACTTTTATCGAGTGAAATTTCAGCAGCGCGGTTCACCTCACGTCCATTGCTTGTTTTGGATTGAGAATGCCCCGCGTATTGATGTAAACACTGAGGAAGAGGTTGTTCAATTTATTGATGAGTACGTTACATGCGAATTGCCTTCAGACGATGAGAAATTATTAGAAATGGTGACATCGGTGCAGCAGCATTCAAAGCGTCATTCAAAATCTTATAAAAAGAAAAAAACGGTTTGTCGCTTTAATTTTCCGAGGCCCGCATCTGCTCGAACATTTATGTGTCGTGACATTGGTGAGACCAACAAAAAAGAGTGCAAGTGCAAGGTTGATAGGACAGATACAGTTACACATTGTAAATGTAAAAATCAGGGTCAGAAGGTGCCTGATAAAACAGACAAAAAACATGCGTCAGATATATTGACAGCTATCAAAAAAGCTCTTTCAAATGAAAACAGTAGCTATGACAGTGTAGAACATTTGTTTTCCAGTTTAGGTATTAATCAGACAGCATTTGAAGCAGCATACAAACTGTTTGGTTGCAGTACACACATTGTTTTGAGAAGGGAGGTTAATGAGGTTTGGGTCAATCAATACAGTAAGCACTTGTTGAAAGCGTGGAATGCTAACATGGATATCCAATATGTAGTTAATGCGTATGCGTGTATAGTGTACATAATTTCTTATATTTCAAAGGCGGAAAGGGAGATGGGATTATTGTTAGCAAATGCTCATAAAGAGGGGTCAAAGGATGGAAACATTAGTGCAAGGGAGGCGTTAAAAAAATTAGGTAGTGTTTATCTCCATAGCAGATGTTTGCACTCAAGAGGCTGCATATAGGGTAACTAATTTACATCTAAAAGAATGTTCAAGGAAAGTTGTTTTTGTACCAACTGGGGACAATGTGGTGAAGATGAGTCTACCGTTAAATGTGTTGAGGCAAAAGGCTACATCTAAGGAGCTAAACGAGGACGACATGTGGATGACCAGCGTTGTGGATCGCTATAAGAATAGGCCAGACGATGGTGTATTTAGCGACATGTGTTTGGCAACATTTGCGTCAGAATATCGAGTTTTGTGTAAAAATGAAAAATCGCGTAATCTGATTAAATTAAAAAACGATTTTGGTTTTGTAACTAAAAGGACACGAACACAACCCGCTGTTGTTCGTTATGTGCGTTTTTCAGAAACAAAAAATCCAGAATTGTTTTATCAAAGTATCTTGCAATTGTTTTTGCCTTATCGTGAGGACGTTCAGCTAAAACCGTGACAATATGAAACGTTTGAACAGTTTTACAGTAATGGTCAGGTAAGGTTCAGGGAGAGATCTTTCTTTTCGGTTAAGTTGGTCGTTGAATCAAACAGAAGTAAGTTTGAAAGAGAAGCAAACGATTTGGACGAGCTTCAGAACATGATCAATACAGACGGTATTTTAGAAGATGCCTGGTGTGAGTTGTGTCCAGAGCAAGAGGTGGAGCGTTTAGAGTGTGAGCAGGAGCGTAAAGACACAAGCGAGATAGTAGAGGAACATAAAGAAAATACAATTCCAGATCTAGCAGTAGGTAGAGAAGAAGGGTTACATTTAGAAAAGAAAAATAATATAATGTCTAGAAGTGATGGTTCAGCTCTGATTAGATCTTTAAATGAGATACAGTTGTCTGTTTTTTATCATGTTCGACAGTGGTGCTTAGATAAGATAAACGGTAGAAATCCTGATCCGTTACACGTATTTATTACTGGTGGTGCAGGGACAGGTAAAAGTCATTTAATAAAAGCAATTCAGTACGAATCAATGAGGCTGTTATCAACAGTGTGTCGGTGTCCTGATAACGTTTGCGTTTTGTTAACTGCGCCGACGGGGATTGCTGCTTACAATTTGCGTGCAGCAACCATTCTCAGTACATTTAGCATTGGAAAGGATGTACGCTTACCGTACACTCCTTTGGGAGAGGAAAAGCTTAATTCTTTGCGCGTTAAATACTGCGATCTGCAGCTTTTAATTGTCGACGAGATCAGAATGGTCGATCACAATTTTTTGGCATATGTTCACGGTAGACTTAGACAAAAAAAGCAAACTGGCGACTTATCCCCACTTGGGAATATAAGTGTAGTTGCTGTTGGAGATTTTTTTCAGTTGCCTCCAGTTAAGGGGAAGGCGTTGTATGTCGATAATATTGGTGCTAATTTGTGGTCGAGTCTATTTAGCATGGTGGAGCTGAAGGAAATTGTAAGGCAAAAAGACAAGGAATTTGCAGAATTATTAAACAGGGTCAGAGCACGGTCAAAAGGGACTCCAATGTTATTAAGTGATATAGAAATATTAAAGCGTTGTGAAACAGGTGAAGACAGCTTAGCTTTACACATATTTCCCACAAATGGTCAAGTAAATGAGCATAATTTTAAGCAGCTATGTAACACCTGTCCTGATTATGTCGAAATATATGCACAGGATTTTATTAACAGTAAGAAGACAGGGAAGCTAGAGTTAATGGAGGGAAATCATTCAAAAGCTACTAAAACTTGTTTAGCTGAACAACTGTTGTTGGGTAAGGATGCACGTGTAATGTTGTGTAAAAATGTCGATATTATGGACGGATTAGTTAATGGTGTGTGCGGAACAGTGACAGATATAGTATTTTCTGAGGGTAGTAGGTTTCCTAAAAAAGTATATGTAAAGTTTGATGACAAAAATGTCGGGGCAGAAAGGAAGAAACAGTGTGCACGTGTTTCAGATTCTGTTGGTATTGAACCGGATGAAGAGAGGGCCACAAATAAAGGAGGTTTGCGATGGCAGTTTCCTACTTGCATGGGCTTGTACAGTTCATAAAGTACAAGGCCTTACGGTTGACAGGGCTGTTGCCTGTCTTAAAAAAACGTTTGCGGCTGGACAGGCATATGTTGCGTTAAGTCGTGTTAGAAGTTTGTCAGGATTGATTATTCAAGATTTTGAAGAGAAAAAGATCTATTGTAATGAAAACATTGGGGATGCAGTTGCGCGTATGCCCCATTTTGTGGTAGAAAATGTAACAAGTAATTTAAATGCACATATTTTCACTGTATTTTTAATCAATGTGCATGGTTTGATGGGGTATGTGTCAGATTTGGCGTTGTGTGCACAGCATTTGCAACCTAATTGCATTGCTGTCACAGAAACATGGTTAAATGTTGATTCTACTTTCCACTCGGTGAAAATTGATGGCTTTGGGTTTCATAGTTGTCCACGCAGTGTAGCTTACGGTGGCAACAACCCAGCATTAGTTCAATTACAAACCCAACAACATGGTGGTGTAGGATTGTATAGTACAGACAGCATAAATTATGAGATCATCAAAGTACCTTGCGCGAATTTAGAGTGTTTAGTCTACAAATGTACTGTTTATAATATATTGGTAGCAGTCATATATCGACCACCATGTGATCCCATGTCAACGTTGAAAATTTATCTTGGTGAGTTAGTTGATTTTCTAGATTCAGTTAGTAGCACAATAGTTGTCATGGGAGATTTTAATGACGACATTTTGAAGTCATCATCTATATGTAATTTTATGACTGATAAAGGTTACGTTCAGCTTGTAACACAACCTACAACAGAGAAAGGTACGTTGATTGACCACGTGTATGTTAAAACAAAACAGTATGACGTCCAGGCAACAGTGCTGCCAACATATTTTAGTGATCATGAGGGCGTATTGTGTTCTTTTAAAGATGCGACGTCATGGGATTAAATGGCAAATAAAAAACAGACAACTGTATCTTAGCTGTAGTTTTGACTTATGTGATTTATTTATTTACTTATTTATGTTGTTCAATGTATTATTGTTTTCATTATAAAAATGGAAGGTTTCTTTTTACTGTATCACAACAGCTTTTTAAGTAGAAAGTATTTTTGAGGAATGGATACATTTAAAGGAAGTATTGATAGCTGCACTAATCATTTATTTGGCAAATTAAATAAAACCAAACAAAAGGTACAAGAGGAACTTGATACTAAATGTAGACTTGTTGAAGCTGTTTATGGTACAGGTTTTGCTTTGCCTTCCATGTTCAAAAAACATGTCCAAAAAGCAAAAGGCGCTGAATATGGCTGCGCTGGTTCACCTCTGGTGTATCACGCTTGGGGTTTGAATCCCCACGGTGCCGCTTTGACTGCAAGGACATGGAGGCTTCTAAAATTTTGTACAAAAAATAATCAGCAATTTTTTAGAGATGGCACAAATTAAACTAGTGAGATGTCAATGTTCTACCAAGGGTAGAACCAGGAAGAACTTAATAAAACATGGAAAGTAATAGTAGTAGCAGTATCAGCACTGTTTAATGAGTGAGTATTTCTGGTGTTTCATAATGGTAAGAGTCACTGCAACTCAATATAATGGAAAACTACTGTCTTTACGCACTTCATTTTCTGCCTGCTCCACTGAACATTGTACATCTTCATCTATGTAAGCGGTTGCCCCCATATCACCTGCTATCACCTTTCTTTCCTGTGTGATTGTGACTGATTTTGTGAGTGAAGGCAGGTCTGTTGGAGAAAGTAGAGCACCACCAGTCAAAATTCACATCTATACTAGCCTGTTACTATTAAGTCAAGTCTACCCTGCCATTTATTTTTTGACTTTGAATTTTTATAAGTTTTGCACTTTGCTAGTCACTCCAATATAAACTTGCGTGTCCTCTCTTTATCATGCCTCCTGTGTCAAATAGTCCTCTGTGTCCAGCCTGTCATCCTGCAGACAGGCCCCCACTGCAGACCTTACTTCTGGCAGACTTTGACCACTGCTATCAGTAAGTAAAGTCTATGCTTCACCTCCAGTCTTATTTTTTTTATTACAACTTGTGATTTTTGTTGCTCACAGCAACACAGATTTGTGGCCTCTTTCTCTGCAATTTATGTTCTCTCAGGCAGGCCTCTCCCTGAAGCTGTCCATCGTGCTTCATTGGCCCTATTCCCCATCTTGGACTCGGCGTGGTTTTGCTCCTGGTTCACTTAGCCCTCTACTCACACATACTCGTGTAGCCACTGTCTTACTTCTGCCATAGACCAGCTAAAGTGTGAACTGACTTCTTACTACTTTTAAAAACTGTGTGTTTAGAACTTTTTACCTGCATACCAGTTTACCTGCCGTGTAGCCCTGTGACTCAATGTTTTTCTGTGTCTGGGCATTTATAATTGACAGATATTAACTGCATACAGTACATGGCACCTTGAACCTGCATTAGTTGTACATAAATACGGCTATGAAAAAATTAAGCACAATGATGTGTGTTGCTGGCGTATGTTTACCTCGATGTCCCTTTAGGAGCCAGAAACAAAAATAACAGGTCATGGTAATCGTAGTCAATTGGTATGAATTTTGATTTTGTACAAAACTTTTGCTATTGGCATGAAAGCTATTTTATTAACCCTAATGTTTTGTTTTTTTTTTAAAGATTAGCCCATTTCAAACTACTGTAATATGAAAATTCATATTGTGATAAATATTCCCGATTATTGTGTTAAACTTCATAAAGAAGATGCAGGAAAATGGATATGATTTTGTACAGAAACTGGTATTAAGCAGTTGTAGAAGATTTAAGTAAAAAAAAAAAATGTGCCATTGAATATCATGATGTTGGAGTTATAATCCTTACAAGTTAATAAAGGACTAATGCTTTCTGACAAAGTGTGTTTTGGACCATTTTATCCCGATAGACCACATTGATAGAGAATGCTAATTTCCTGTGTCCAGTAGGTGATACCATGACTTTGATTAATAATTGCATGCTGTTGTGCCAAGGCTTCACAGTGTATATTGAAAATGGCAACTTTATCATCCTGAAAATGGTAATAAAGTGAAATTTAAAGATATTAATATTTCCAGGCTTCCTGTAAGAGGTTTGTTATGAAATCAATAAGAATTCATTTCAAGGCTTGGCTAGCTTCACAATATAACATTATAAAGGCCTTCCAACTTTGCTGAATGAAAGGTGAAACTAGTAAACCTACCAAAAGATCATAACACAAAAAAAATCCGTTAATGAGGATATAGGGCTGTAACTTTGAGAAAACACTGGCATATAGATGTGCTACGGAAAGGATTGTTATCTAACTAGGGAAGTTGGGAGAATATAAAATCCGTTTTTTTTTCCTTCATTGTGTAAAATTATAAGAAGGCCTTGAACAACTAAGTAAGAACAAATATTTTAACTACTGCAAATCAGACTGGTTTAAAGGTATGAAACCAGATTTCAACTGGGTCGGAAATTTTTAAGGAGTTTTTGGTAATATTCTGAGAAATTAAAATCACAATGTTCCCAAAGGTTGAAGACCATATTTAAAGTAAGTCAGTCTTTCAGGAGAGTTTGTATCATTACTTTTGATTTTAAGGCGATCCAGGAAAGGCAAAAGAAATGGGGAGCAAGAAAGACTTTATTTTTGTAGAATAAAAAGTTGATGGTGACACTAGAATTTATGAGGGTAAAAAGGAGCTTGTGGGAAAAGGCTGGCAGTGAGGAATGGTGGGTGGAAATCAAATCATAAAGGAAAGGCTGAGGACCTGGGGTGCAGGTGGAACAGGTGCAGAGAGGACCAAAGGCTGTCAAACAAAGCAGTGAAGCACAGCGGGAGGTAACTGTGATACCAAAGTAGGTAAGGTGACCAATAACAGGTGCAGCATACACCAATGGGATGAACAAGCAGCCATGTCTTCTGTCAAACACACATTTTTGTTTACTTTCTGTCACCAGAAGTGGATGTTATAAGTATGCCTTAAACTTCACTATGAATAGGTTCAGGAGGGGACTCGTATGGTACACATTAAGTCTGATGCATGCATCGTTATGGCTTCAGGGCGGGACAGTGATGACACTCATGAAGTTTTGTGCATGTCACATAATGTACACTGAAGTTGTAAGCATTTGAATTTGCACGGCGATTCGCTTAAAATAGCAGCCCTGCCACGCCCACATCGTAACTCCCACCACAATGATTTTAATAACTTTTTATCATCAAGGGGTCAAGAGTACACACAGTGATTTTTATTAGAATCGGACAAAATCCCTAGGAGGAGTTTGTTAAAGTACGCAATGTGCAAATCGCCAAAAATGGCCGTTCAATTAAAAATGGCCGACTTCCTGTTGACTTTAGCCTATGGTGTCAAGAGACTTTTTTGTAGACGTGGGTGTGATACATATATCCAGCAACTTTCATCAGTGTATGTGGAAGAAGGCCTTGGGGCTGCAGTTTAGAGGGGCTTAGCGAGCAGTTGGCCCATGAAAACTAAAGTTATACACGTCATTGGTCACTGCTAGGCACTCAAAACAGCAACTTCATTATCCCCACACCATAACCTCCAAATAAAAGATTAATGATTTTGATCTCAAAGGTGTTACAAGTAAAAAGCAATTTTCATGAGAATCTAATAAAATTTTATGAGTTTGTTGAAATGCATAACATGTAAATTGCCAGCAGAAGATGTTTGATTCAAAATGGCTGACTTCCTGTTGAGTTTTGCCTATGGCGTCAATAAATTCTTTTTGTTGATGTGGGTGTGATACATATGTCCAGCAATTTTCATCCATTCTTAGGGTGCGCTAGCGAGCCATTTGGCCCCACCCACTTGCAAAACCAATAACGTGGAGAAGTTTATCACAACTGACCAGCATGTGAAGTTTGGTGTATAATACCCAAATAATTTAGTTAATCATTGTTTATCATTTTTTCACGACAAGATGGTTAAAATGGCCACCCTGTCACGCTCACACCCTTAATTGACAACAAAAGATTTGAAGATCTTTTCATGTCACAGTTCTCAAGAGCGTCCAAACCTGTTTTCGTGACATTCAGATGAAATCTGTAGGAGGAGTTGGCAAAAGTATGGCACATGCCCAATTTTGGCCATTTCCTGTTGCCAGAAGGGGGTGCTTTCAGTTTGGCTGAATTTGACCATTTGATTGGCTTCAGGACAAGACCCTTATGATACACATAAAGTTTGGTGCATGTGGGACAATGTACACTGAAGTTATAAGCATTAGAATTTTCATGGCGAATCGCAAAAATGGCAGTTGTGCCTCGCCCACACCATGACTCCCACCGGAATGATTTTGATAACTTTATGTCTGAAAGGGGTCATATGTATACACACCAATTTTCATGAGAATCGGACAAAATCCCTAGGAGGAGTTCATTAAAGTACGCAACATGCAAATCGCAAGAAATGGCTGTTCAATTCAAAATGGCCGAATTCCTGTTGACATAAGCCTATGGTGTCAAGAGACTTTTTTGTAGATGTGGATTTGATACATATGTCCACCAATTGGCATCAGTGTACGTGGAAGGGGGCCTTGGGGCTGCAGTTTAGAGGGTGCTAGCAAGCAAGCTGGCCCCACCCACTTACGAAACCAATACAGTTAGTAAAGTTCTATAAAAACTGACCAGCGTGTAAAGTTTGGTGTGTAATGAACAATGTTTAGATAATTTTATTACGGAATCGTTGTTCACGGCAAGATGCTCAAAATGGCCACCCCATCATACCCACAGGGCTAATCTAAACGAGAAGATTTTAATAACTTTTCATGTCACAGGTCTCAAGAGTGTCCACGCCCGTTTGCATGACATTCAGATGAAATCGGTAGGAGGAGTTCGCAAAAGTATGAACCATGCCTAATTTTGGGCTTTTCCTGTCGCCAGGAAGGGGCGCTGTCAGTATGGCTGAATATGACCATCGATATGGCTTCAGGGCGGGACTGTGATGACACTCATGAAGTTTTCTGCATGTCGGATAATGTACACTGAAGTTGTAAGCATTTGAATTTGCATGGCGATTTGCTTAAAATAGCAGCCCTGCCACGCCCACATCGTAACTCCCACCACAATGATTTTAATAACTTTTTATCTTCAAGGGGTCAAGAGTACACACAGCGATTTTCATTAGAATCGGACAAAATCCCTAAGAGGAGTTTGTTAAAGTACGCAACGTGCAAATCACCAAAAATGGCCGTTCAATTAAAAATGGCCGACTTCCTGTTGACTTTAGCCTATGGTGTCAGGAGACTTTTTTGTAGATGTGGATGTGGTACATATGTCCAGCAACTTTCATCAGTGTATGTGGAAGAAGGCCTTGTGGCTGCAGTTTAGAGGGCGCTAGCGAGGCAGTTGGCCCCGCTCACTTGCAAAACCAATACAATTAGTAATTGTCTATGGAATCTGACCAGCTTGTGAAGTTTGGTATGTAAAGAACAAAGTTTACATAAATTTATTAGGGAATCAATGTTCACGGCGAGATGCTGATAATGGCCGCCCCATTACGCCCACAGGGTTAATCCGAACAAGAAGATTTTAATAGCTTTTCATGTCACAGGTCTCAAGAGTGTCCACGCCCGTTTTCATGACATTCAGATGAAATCTGTAGGAGGAGTTCGCAAAAAAGTCGACACATGCCCAATTTTTTGTCATTTCCTGTCGCCAGGAGGGGGCGCTGTCAGTATGGCTGAATATGACCATTTGAGTGGTTTCAGGGCGGGACTCTTATAATACTCCTGACGTTTGGTGCAGGTCGGACAAATATCACTGAAGTTATAAGCATTTGAAATTTCAAGGCAAAACACTTAAAATGGCGTCCCTGCCACGCCCACACCTTGACTCCAACCGAGATGATTTTAATAACTTTTGATCTTCAAGGGGTCAAGAGTAAACACAGTGATTTTCATGAGAATCCGGCAAAACCCCTAGGAGGAGTTCGTTAAATTCCGATGCCTGAAATCGGCAAAAATGGCCTAATTTTTGAATTTTCAACGCCACCTAGCGGTCTTCCTGTGCATTGGACAAAAACGTCCCAAAGGCAAATCCGTTTGTCTTGGCAAGCTCTACATGCCTACCAAATTTCAGCATAATCGGAGAAACCACAGATTTCTCATGAATTTTTAAATTTTTCTAGGGGGCGCTGTGGAGCCATTTTGCCCCGCCCACTGGCGTAACCAATAAAATCATAGAATTTTCACCAGGCCTGATTTTTCAGCCACATTTTTCTTCGAATTGAAACACGTTAAAGCCCCCAAAAAGCCCTGTAAAGTGGAAGAATAATAATAATAATAAGAATAATAATAAGAATTAAAGCCGCAAGCGGCGTTGTATGGGCCCTCGCACACCGATGCACCGCCAAGAACGAGCAACCGCTGACATTTCGTAGTCGATGTATTGCTGCTCTAGTCTGTCAGAGGAATTGCATGTAGATTTTCTTCAGACCTATCACTTTCGTCTGTCACGACAATATGCTCAAAATGGCCGCCCTTTCACGCTCACACCGTTAATTAACAACAAGAGATTTTACTAACTTCTCATGTCACAGGGCTCCAGAGTGTCAATACCTTTTTTCATGACATTCAGATTAAATGTTTAGGAGAAGTTCGCAAAAGTATGACACATGCCCAATTTTGCTAATTTCCTGTCGCCAGGAGGGGGCGCTGTCAGTATGGCTAAATATGACCATGTTTATGGCCTCAGGACAAGACTCTCATGATACGTCTGAAGTTTGGTGCAGGTTTGACAATGTCCACTGAAGTTATAAGCATTTGAATTTTCATGGTGAATTGCTTAAAATGGTGGCCCTGCCACGCCCACACCGTGACACCCACTGAAATGAATTTAATAACTTTTAATCTTCAAGGGGTC
The DNA here is from genome assembly GCA_029692085.1 of Gymnothorax javanicus. Classification (NCBI taxonomy): domain Eukaryota; kingdom Metazoa; phylum Chordata; class Actinopteri; order Anguilliformes; family Muraenidae; genus Gymnothorax; species Gymnothorax javanicus. The sequence continues at coordinate 43,466,466 of CM056203.1, forward strand.
AAGACTAAACACAGCAATTTTCATGGGAATCAGACAAAATCCCTAGGAGGAGTTTGTTAAAGTACGCAACATGCAAATCGCCAAAAATGGCCGTTCAATTCACAATGGCCGACTTCCTGTTGACTTTAGCCTATGTTGTCAAGAGACTTTTTTGTAGACATGGGTGTGATACATATGTCCAGCAACTTTCATCAGTGTACGTGGAAGAAGGCCTTGGGGCTGCAGTTTAGAGGGCCCTAGCGAGGCAGTTGGCCCCGCCCACTTGCGAAACCAATACATTTAGTAATTGTCTATGGAAACTGACCAGCTTGTGAAGCTTGGTATGTAAAGAACAAAGTTTACCAGAATTTATGAGGGAATCAATGTTCACGGCGAGATGCTCAAAATGGCTGGCACATCACGCCCACAGGGTTAATCCGAACAAGAAGATTTTGAAAACTTTTCATGGTACAGGTCTCAAGAGTGTCCACGCCCGTTTTAGTGACATTCAGTTGAAATTTGTAGGAGGAGTTCGCAAAAGTATGAAACATGCCCAATTTTTGTCATTTCCTGTGGCCAGGAGGGGGCGCTGTCAGTATGGCTATATATGACCATTTGACTGGTTTCAGGGCAGGACTCTTATAATACGCCTGACGTTTGGTGCAGGTTGGACAAATATCACTGAAGTTATAAGCACTTGAAATTTCATGGCAAAACGCTTAAAATGGCGGCCCTGCCACGCCCACACTGTGACTCCAAACGAGATGATTTTAATAACTTTTGATCTTCAAGGGGTCAAGAGTAAACACAGTGATTTTCATGAGAATCCGGCAAAACCCCTATGAGGAGTTTGTTAAATTCCGATGCCTGAAATCGCAAAAAATTGCCTTATTTTGTATTTTCAACGCCACCTAGCGGGCATCCTGTGCATTGGACAAAAACGTCCCAATAGCAAATCCGTTTGTCTTGGCAAGCTCTACATGCCTACCAAATTTCAGCATAATTGGGCAAACCACAGATTTTTCATGAATTTTTGAATTTTTCTAGGGGGCGCTGTGGAGCCATTTTGCCCCGCTTAGTTGCGAAACCTACAAAATCTATAATTTTTCGCCGGGCCTGATTTTTCTGCCAAATTTTTGTTCAAATTGAAACACGTTAAAGCCCCCAAAAAGCCCTCTAAACTTGTAGAAAAAGAATAATGATAATAATTAAAGCCGCAAGCGGCGTTGTACGGGCCCTCGCACACCGATGCACCGCCGAGAAAGAGCGACCACCAATCCCTGGGCTCGCCGACTGGAGGTAACGTTGCTCGGGTCTGTCAAAGGAATTGCATGTAAATGTTCTTCAGACCTGTCACTGTCGCCTGTCATGGAAAGATGCTCAAAATGTCCGCCCCGTCACACCCACACCGTAAAATGACAACAAGAGATTTTGGTAAGTTTTCATGTCAAAGGGCTTAAGAGTGTCCACCCCCTTTTTCTTGACATTCAGATGAAATCTGCAGGAGAAGTTTGCAGAAGTATGACACATGCACAATTTTGGTAATTTCCTGTCGCCATGAGGGGGCGCTGTCAGTATGGCTAAATATGACCATGTGAATGGCTTCAGGGCGGGACTCTAATGATATGCATAAAGTTTGGTGCATGTCGGACAATGTACACTGAATTCATAAGCATTTGAATTTTCATGGCGAATCGCTTAAAATGGCGGCCCTGCCACACCCACACCATAACTCCCAACGAAATGAATTTAATAACTTTTGCTCTTCAAGGGGTCAAGACTACACAGAGCGATTTTCATGAGAATCAGACAAAATCCCTAGGAGGAGTTCGCAAAAGAACGCAACATGCAAATCGCCAAAAATGGCCGTTCAATAAAAAATGGCCGACTTCCTGTTGACTTTAGCCTATGGTGTCAAGTGACTTTTTTGTAGACGTGGGTGTGATACATATGTCCAGGAACTTTCATCAGTGTACGTGGAAGAAGGCCTTGGGGCTGCAGTTTAGAGGGCGCTAGCGAGGCAGTTGGCCCCGCCCACTTGCAAAACCAATACAATTAGTAATTGTCTATGGAAACTGACCAGCTTGTGAAGTTTGGATTTGTAAAGAACAAAGTTTACCTAAATTTATTAGTGAATCAATGTTCACGGCGAGATGCTCAAAATGGCCGCCTCATCACGCGCACAAGGTTAATCCAAACAAGAAGATTTTAATCACTTTTCATGGTACAGGTCTCAAGAGGGTCCACGCCCGTTTTCATGACATTCAGATTAAATCTGTAGGAGGAGTTCGCAAAAGTATGACACATGCCCAATTGTTGTCATTTCCTGTCGCCAGGAGGGGGCGCTGTCAGTATGGCTGAATATGACCATTTGAGTGGTTTCAGGGCGGGACTCTTATAATACTCCTGACGTTTGGTGCAGGTCGGACAAATATCACTGAAGTTATAAGCATTTGAAATTTCATGGCAAAACGCTTAAAATGGCGGCCCAGCCACGCCCACACCTTGACTCCAACCGAGATGATTTTAATAACTTTTGATCTTCAAGGGGTCAAGAGTGAACACAGTGATTTTCATGAGTATCCGGCAAAACCCCTAGGAGGAGTTCGTTAAATTCCGATGCCTGAAATCGGCAAAAATGGCCTAATTTTTGAATTTTCAACGCCACCTAGCGGTCTTCCTGTGCATTGGACAAGAACGTCCCAAAGGGCAAATCCGTTTGTCTTGGCAAGCTCTACATGCCTACCAAATTTCAGCATAATCGGGCAAACCACAGATTTTTCATGAATTTTTAAATTTTTCTAGGGGGCGCTGTGGAGCCATTTTGCCCCGCTCACTAACGAAACCAATAAAATCATAGAATTTTCACCAGGCCTGATTTGTCAGCCACATTTTTGTTCGAATTGAAACACGTTGAAGCCCCCAAAAAGCCCTGTAAATTGGAAGAATAATAATAATAAGAATAATAATAATAATCACTACAGATACAATACGGTCCTCGCACCGTGAGTGCTCGGGCCCGTAATAATAATAATCACTCGAGATACAACACGGTTCTCGCACCATGAGTGCTCGGACCCGTAATAATAAGAATAATAATAATAATAATAATCACTACAGATACAATACGGTCCTCGCACCGTGAGTGCTCGCGCCCGTAATTAAAGTCGCAAGCGGCATTGTATGGGCCCTCGCACACCGATGCACCTCCGAGAACGAGCGACCGCTGACCCTTGCGCTCGGTGAGTGGACGTCATGCTGCTCGAGTCTGTCGGAGGAATCGCATGTAGATTTTTTCCAGACCTATCACTTTCGCCTGTCACGAAAAGATGCTCAAAATGGCCGCCCTTTCACGCCCACACCGTTAATTAACAACAAGAGATTTTAATAACTTTTCATGTCACAGTGCTCAAGAGTGTCCGTAAATTTTTTCATGACAATCAGATGAAATGTATAGGAGAAGTTTGCAGAAGTATGACACTTGCCCAATTATGGTAATTTCCTGTCGCCAGGAGGGGGCGCTGTCAGTATGGCTAAACATGACCATGTTTATCGCTTCAGGGCAAGACTCTTATGATACGCATGAAGTTTGGTGCAGGTTGGACAATGTATACTGAAGTTATAAGCATTTGAATTTTCATGGTTAATTGCTTAAAATGTCAGCCCTGCCACGCCCACACCGTGACGCACACCGAAATGAATTTAATAACTTTTGATCTTCTAGGGGTCAAGAGTACACACAGCAATTTTCATGAGAATCAGACAAAATCCCTTGGAGAAGTTCGTTAAAGTACGCAACGTGCAAATCGCCATAAATGGCCGTTCAATTAAAAATGGCCGACTTCCTGTTGACTTTAGCCTATGGTGTCAAGAGACTTTTTTGTAGACGTGGGTGTGAGACATATGTCCAGCAACTTTCATCAGTGTACGTGGAAGAAGGCCTTGGGGCTGCAGTTTAGAGGGCGCTAGCGAGGCAGTTGGCCCCACCCACTAGCAAAACCAATACAATTAGTACCTGTTTATGGATACTGACCAGCACATGAAGTTTGGTATGTAAAGAACAAAGTTTACCTAAATTTATTAGGGAATCAATGTTCACAGCGAGATGCTCAAAATGGCCGCCCCATCACGGCCACAGGGTTAATCCGAACAAGAAGATTTTGAAAACTTTTCATGTCACAGCTCTCAAGAGTGTCTATGCCCGTTTTAGTGACATTCAGATGAAATCTGTAGGAGGAGTTCGCAGAAGTATGACACATGCCCAATTTTTGACATTTCCTGTCGCCAGGAGGGGGCGCTGTCAGTATGTCTGAATATGACCATTTTAGTGGTTTCAGGGCGGGACTCTTATAATACCCCTGACATTTGGTGCAGGTCGGACAAATATCCCTGAAGTTATAAGCATTTGAAATTTCATGGCAAAACGCTTAAAATGGCGGCCCTGCCACGCCCACACCGTGACTCCAACCGAGATGATTTTAATAACTTTTGATCTTCAAGGGGTCAAGAGTAAACACAGTGATTTTTATGAGAATCCGGCAGAACCCCTAGGAGGAGTTCGTTAAATTCCGATGCCTGAAATCGGCAAAAATGGCCTTTTTTTGTATTTTCATCGCCACCTAGCGGGCATCCTGTGCATTGGACAAAAATGTCCCAAATGGCAAATCCGTTTGTCTTGGCAAGCTCTACATGCCTACCAAATTTCAGCTTAATCGGGCAAACCACTGATTTTTCATGAATTTTTAAATTTTTCTAGGGGGCGCTGTGGAGTCATTTTGCCCCGCCCACTGGTGAATCCAATATCATCATAGAATTTTCACCAGGCCTGATTTTTCAGCCACATATTTGTTCGAATTGAAACACGTTAAAGCCCTTAAAAAGCCCTGTAAAGTGGAATAATAATAATAATAATAATTAAAGCCGCAAGCGGCGTTGTATGGGCCCTCGCATACCGATGCACCGCCGAGAACGAGCCACCGCCAATCCCTGGGCTCGCCGACTAGAGGTAACGTTGCTTGGGTTTGTCGCAGGAATTGCATGTAAATGTTCTTCAGACCTGTCACTGTCGCCTGTCTCAGAAAGATGCTCAAAATGGCCGCCCCGTAACACCCACATCGTGAATTGACAACAATAGATTTTGATAACTTTTCATGTCACAGGGCTCAAGAGTGTCCACACCCTTTTTCGTGACATTCAAATGAAATCGGCAGGAGAAGTTTACAAAAGTATGACACATGCACAATTTTGGGCTTTTCCTGTCGCCAGGAGGGGGCGCTGTCAGTATGGCAAAATATGACCATGTGATTGGCTTCAGGGCGGGACTCTTATGATATGCATAAAGTTTGGCGCATGTCGGACAATGTACTCTGATATCATAAGCATTTGAATTTTCATGGTGAATCGCTTAAAATGGCAGCCCTGACACGCCCACACCATGACTCCCAACGAAATGAATTTAATAAATTTTGCTCTTCATGGGGTAAAGACTGCACACAGCGGTTTTCATGAAAATCAGACAAAATACCTAGGAGGAGTTCGTTAAAGTACGCAACGTGCAAATCGCCAAAAATGGCCCTTCAAGTCAAAATGGCCGACTTCCTGTTGACTTTAGCCTATGGTTTCAAGAGACTTTTTTGTAGACGTGGGTGTGATACATATGTGCAGCAACTTTCATCAGTGTACGTGGAAGAAGGCTTTGGGGGTGCAGTTTAGAGGGCGCTAGCGAGGCAGTTGGCCCCGCCCACTTGCAAAACCAATACAATTCGTAATTGTCTATGGAAACTGACCAGCTTGTGAAGTTTGGTATGTAAAAATCAAAGTTTACCGCAATTTATTAGGGAATCAATGTTCACGGCGAGATGCTCAAAATGGCCGCCCCATCACGGCCACAGGGTTATTCCGAACAAGAAGATTTTAATAACTTTTCATGGTACAGGTCTCAAGAGTGTCCAAGCCTGTTTTACTGACATTCTGATGAAATCTGTAGGAGGAGTTCGCAAAAAAGTATGACACATGCCCAATTTTAGTCATTTCCTGTCGCCTGGAGGGGGCGCTGTCAATATGGCTGAAAATGACCATTTGCGTGGTTTCAGGGTATGACTCTTATAATACGCCTGACGTTTTGTGCAGGTCGGACAAATATCACTGAAGTTATAAGCATTTGAAATTTCATGGCAAAACGCTTAAAATGGGGGCCCTGCCACGCCCACACCGTCACTCCAAACGCGATGATTTTAATACCTTTTGATCTACAAGGGGTCAAGAGTAAACACAGTGATTATCGTGAGAATCTGGCAAAACCCCTAGGAGGAGGTCGTTAAATTCCAATGCCTGAAATCGGCAAAAATTGCCTTATTTTCCATTTTCAACGCCAGCTAGCGGGCATCCTGTGCATTGGACAAAAACGTCCCAAATGGCAAATCCGTTTGTCTTGGCAAGCTCTACTTGCCTACCAAATTTCAGCATAATCGGGCAAACCACAGATTTTTCATGAATTTTTAAATTATTCTAGGTGGCGCTGTGGAGCCATTTTGCCCCGCCCACTAGCGAAACCAATAAAATCAAAGAATTTTCACCAGGCCTGATTTTTCAGCCACATTTTTGTTTGAATTGAAACACGTTAAAGCCGCTAAAACGCACTGGAAAGTGGAAGAATATTAATAATAATAAGAATTTAAGCCGCAAGCGGCGTTGTACGGGCCCTCGCACACCGATGCACCGCCGAGAACGAGCCACCTCCAATCCCTGCGCTCTACAACTGGAGGTAAAGTTGCTTAGGTCTGTCGGAAGAATTGCATGTAAATGTTCCTCAGACCTGTCACTGTCGCCTGTCACGGAAAGATGCTCAAAATGTCCACCCCGTCACACCCACATTGTTAATTGACAACAAGAGATTTTGATAACTTTTCATGTCACAGGGCTCAAGAGTGTCCACAGCCGTTTTCGTGACATTCAGATGAAATCTGCAGGAGAAGTTCGCAAAAGTATGACACATGCACAATTTTGCTAATTTCCTGTCACCAGGAGGGGGCGCTGTCAGTATGGCTAAATATGACCATGTGAATGGCTTCAGGGCGGGACTCTTATGATATGCATAAAGTTTGGTGCATGTCGGACAATTTACACTGAAGTCATAAGCATTTGAATTTTCATGGCGAATCGCTTAAAATGGCAGCCCTGGCACGCCCACACCATGACTCCCACCGAAATGAATTTAATAGCTTTTGCTCTTCAAGGGGTCAAGAATAAGCGCAGTGATTTTCATGAGAATCCGGCAAAATCCCTAGGAGGAGTTCGTTAAATTCCGATGGCTGAAATCGGCAAAAATTGCCTTATTTTATATTTTCAACGCAACCTAGCGGGCATCTTGTGCATTGGACAAAAATGTCCCCAAAGGCAAATTCGTTTGTCTTGGCAAGCTCTACATGCCTACCAAATTTCAGCATAATCGGGCAAAACACTGATTTTTCATGAATTTTTTAATTTTTCTAGGGGTAGCTGGGGAGCCATTTTGCCCCGCCCACTGGCGAAACCTATAAAATCATAGACTTTTCACCGGGCCTGATTTTTCAGCCACATTTTTGTTCGAATTGAAAAACGTTAAAGTCCCCAAAAAGGCCTGTAAAGTGGAAGAATAATAAGAATTAAAGCCGCAAGCGGCGTTGTGCGGGCCCTCGCACACCGATGCAACGCCGAGAACGAGCCACCGCCAATCCCTGTGCTCGCCAACTAGAGGTAAAGTTGCATAGGTCTGTCGCAGGAATTGCATTTAAATGTTCTTCAGACCTGTCACTTTCGCCTGTCACGGAAAGATGCTCAAAATGTCCAACCCGTCACACCCACACTGTTAATTGACAACAAGAGATTTTGATAAGTTTTCATGTCACAGGGCTCAAGAGTGTCCAAACCCGTTTTCGTGACATTCAGATGAAATGTGCAGCAGAAGTTCGCGAAAGTATGACACATGCACAATTTTGCTAATTTCCTGTCACCAGGAGGGGGCGCTGTCAGTATGGCTAAATATGACCATGTGAATGGCTTCAGGGTGGGACTCTTATAATATGCATAAAGTTTGGTGCATGTCGGACAATTTACACTGCAGCCATAAGCATTTGAATTTTCATTGCAAGTCGCTTAAAATGGCGGTCCCTGCCACACCCACACCATGACTCCCACCGAAATGAATTTAATAACTTTTGCTCTTCAAGTGGTCAAGAGTACACACAGCGATTTTCATGAGAAACGGACAAAATCCCTAGGAGGAGTTCGTTAAAGTACGCAACGTGAAAATCGCCAAAAATGGCCGTTCAATTAATAATGGCCGACTTCCTGTTGACTTTAGCCTATGGTGTCAAGAGACTTTTTTGTAGACGTGGGTGTGATACATATGTCCAGCAACTTTCATCAGTGTACGTGCAGGAAGGCCTTGTGGCTGCAGTTTAGAGGGCGCTAGCGAGGCAGTTGGCCCCGCCCACTTGCAAAACCAATACAATTAGTAATTGTCCATGGAAACTCACCAGCTTGTGAAGTTTGGTATGTAAAGAACAAAGTTAACCTAAATTTATTAGGGAATCAATGTTCATGGCGAGATGCTGATAATGGCCGCCACATCACGCCCACAGGGTTAATCCGAACAAGAAGATTTTAATAACTTTTCATGGTACAGGTCTCAAGAGTGTCCACGCCCGTTTTAGTGACATTCAGATGAAATCTGGAGGAGGAGTTCGGAAAAGTATGACACATGCCCAATTTTTGTCATTTCCTGTTGCCAGGAGGGGGCGCTGTCAGTATGTCTGAATATGACCATTTGAGTGGTTTCAGGGCGGGACTCTTATAATACCCCTGACGTTTGGTGCACGTCGGACAAATATCACTTAAGTTATAAGCATTTGAAATTTCATGGCAAAACGCTTAAAATGGCGGCCCTGCCACGCCCACACCGTGACTCCAACCGAGATGATTTTAATAACTTTTGATCTTCAAGGGGTCAAGAGTAAACACAGTGATTTTCATGAGAATCCGGCAAAACCCCTAGGAGGAGTTCGTTAAATTCCGATGCCTGAAATCGGCAAAAATGGCCTAATTTTTGAATTTTCAATGCCACCTACCGGTCTTCCTGTACATTGGACAAAAACGTCCCAAATAGCAAATCCGTTTGTCTTGGCAACCTCTGAATGCCTACCAAATTTCAGCATAATCGGGCAAACCACAGATTTTTAATGAATTTTTTAATTTTTCTAGGGGGCGCTGTGGAGCCATTTTACCCAGCCCACTGGCGAAACCAATAAAATCATAGAATTTTCACCAGGCCTGATTTTTCAGCAACATTTTTGTTCGAATTGAAACACGTTAAAGCCCCCAAAAAGCCCTGTAAAGTGGAAGAATAATTATAAGAATTCAAGCCGCAAGCGTCGTTGTAAGGGCCCTCGCACACCGATGCACCGCCGAGAACGGCGACCGCTGACCCCTCTTTCAAGTAGTCGATGTATTATTCTGCTCTAGTCTGTCAGAGGAATTGGATGTAAATTTTCTTCAGACCTATCACTTTTGTCTGTCACGAGAATATGCTCAAAATGGCCGCCCTTTCACACGCACACCGTTAATTAACAACAAGAAATTTTACTAACTTCTCAGGTCACAGGGCTCAATAGTGTCCATACCTTTTTTCATGACATTCAGATTAAATGTTTAGGAGAAGTGGGCGGGGCAAAAGTATGACACATGCCCAATTTTGCTAATTTCCTGTGGCCAGGGGGCGCTGTCAGTATGGCTAAATATGACCATGTTAATGGCCTCAGGGCAAGACTCTCATGATACGTCTGAAGTTTGGTGCAGGTTTGACAATGTCCACTGAAGTTATAAGCATTTGAATTTTCATGGTGAATTGCTTAAAATGGCGGCCCCACGCCCCACACACCGTGACTCCCACGAAATTAATTTAATAACATTTTTTTAGTCTTCAAGGGTCAGGACTACACAGAGCAATTTTCATGGGAATCAGACAAAATCCCTAGGAGGAGTTTGTTAAATTACACAACATGCAAATCGCCAAAAAATGGCGTTCAATTCAAAATGGCCGACTTCCTGTTGACTTTAGCCTATGGTGTCAAGAGACTTTTTGTAGACGAGGGTGTGATACATATGTCCAGCAACTTTCATAAGTGTTAGTGGAATAAGGCCTTGGGGCTGCAGTTTAGAGGCGCTAGCGAGGCAGTAGGCCCCGCCCACTTGCATAACCGATACAGTTCATAATTGTCAATGGAAACTGACCAGCTTGTGAAGTTTGGTATGTAAAGAACAAAGTTTTCCAAAATTTATTAGGGAATCAATGTTCACGGCGAGAGGTTCATAATGTCCGCCTCATCACGCGCACAAAGTTAATCCAAACAAGAAGATTTTAATAATTTTTCATGGTACAGGTCTCCAGAGGGTCCACGCCCGTTTTCATTACATTCAGAAGAAATCTGTAGGAGGAGTTCGCAAAAGTATGACACATGCCCAATTTTTTGTCATTTCCTGTCGCCAGGAGGGGGGCGCTGTCAGTATGGCTGAATATGACCATTTGAGTGGTTTCAGGGCGGAGTCTTATAATACTCCTGACGTTTGGTGCATTATTCGGACAAATATCACTGAAGTTATAAGCTTTTGCTTTTTGGGGGCAAAAGCGCTTAAAATGGCTGAAAATCCCCTGCCACGCCCACACCTTGACTCCAACCGAGATGATTTTAATAACTTTTGATCTTCAAGGGAAAAGAGTAAAACACAGTGATTTTCGTGAGAATCTGGCAAAACCCCTAGGAGGAGTAGAGATTAGATTCAAATGGATTGAAATCGGCAAAAATGGGCTAATTTTTGAATTTTCAACGCCACCTAGCGGTCTTCCTGTGCATTGGACAAAAACGTCCCAAATAGCAAATCCGTTTGTCTTGGCAACCTCTACATGAAGATCAAAAGTTATTAAAATCATCTCGGTTGAAGTGACGGTGTAGACGTGGCAGGGCCGCCATTTAAAGCGTTTTGCCATGAAATTTCAAATGCTTATAACTTCAGTGATATTTGTTCGACCTGCACCAAACATCAGGCGTATTATAAGAGTCCCGCCCTGAAACCACTCAAATGGTCATATTTACCCATACTGACAGCGCCCCCTCCTGGCGACAGGAAATGTCAAAAATTGGGCATGTGTCATACTTTTGCGAACTCCTCCTACAGATTTCATCTGAATTTCACTAAAACGGGCGTGGACACTCTTGAGACCTGTACCATGAAAAGTTATTAAAATCTTCTTGTTCGGAAAAACCGTGTGGGCGTGATGGGGCGGCCATTTTGAGCATCTCGTTGTGAACATTGATTCCCTAATAAATTGAGGTAAACTTTGTTCTTTACATACCAAACTTCACAAGCTGGTCAGTTTCCATGGACAATTATGAACTGTATCGGTTATGCAAGTGGGCGGGGCCTACTGCCTCGCTAGCGCCCTCTAAACTGCAGCCCCAAGGCCTTCTTCCACGTACACTAAAGAAAGTTGCTGGACATATGTATCACACCCACGTCCACAAAAAAGTCTCTTGACACCATAGCCTAAAGTCAACAGGAAGACGGCCATTTTGAATTGAACTTCCATTTTTGGCGATTTGCACGTTGCGTTCTTTAACGAACTCCTCCTAGGGATTTTGTCCGATTCTCATGAAAATCGCTGTGTGTAATCTTGACCCCTTGAAGAGCAAATTTTATTAAATTCATTTCGGTGGGAGTTATGGTGTGGGCGTGGCTGGGCCGCCATTTTAAGCGATTCGCCATGAAAATACAAATGCTTATGACTTCAGTGTAAATTGTCAGACATGCACCAAACTTTATGCATATCATAAGAGTCCCGCCCTGAAGCCATTCACATGGACAAATTTAGCCATACTGACAGCGCCCCCTCCTGGTGACAGGAAATTAAGGGCCCGTAATTTCTTATAACTTCAGTGATATTTGTCCGACCTGCACAAAACATCAGGCGTATTATAAGAGTCCCGCCCTGAAACCACTCAAATGGTCATATTCAGCCATACTGACAGCTCCCCCTCCTGGCGACAGGAAATGTCAAAAATTGGGCATGTGTCATACTTTTGCGAACTCCTCCTACAGATTTCATCTGAATGTCATGAAAACGGGCATGGACACTCTTGAGACCTGTGACATGAAATGTTATTAAAATCTTCTTGTTCGGATTAACCCTGTGGGCGTAATGGGGCGGCCATTATCAGCATCTCGCCGTGAACATTGATTCCCTAATAAATTTAGGTAAACTTTGTTCTTTACATACCAAACTTCACAAGCTGGTCAGTTTCCATAGACAATTACTAATTCTATTGGTTTTGCAAGTGGGCGGGGCCAACTGCCTCGCTAGCGCACTCTAAACTGCAGCCCCAAGGCCTTCCTGCACGTACACTGATGAAAGTTGCTGGACATATGTATCACAACCACCTCTCCAAAAAAGTCTCTTGACACCATAGGCTAAAGTCAACAGGAAGTCGGCCATTTTTAATTGAACTGCCATTTTTGGCGATTTGCACATTGCGTTCTTTAATGAACTCCTCCTAGGGATTTTGTCCGATTCTCATGAAAATCGCTGTGTGTAATCTTGACCCCTTGAAGAGCAAATTTTATTAAATTCATTTCGGTGGGAGTTATGGTGTGGGCGTGGCAGGGCCGCCATTTTAAGCGATTCGCCATGAAAATACAAATGCTTATAACTTCAGTGTAAATTGTCAGACATGCACCAAACTTTATGCATATCATAAGAGTCCTGCCCTGAAGCCATTGACATGGTCATATTTAGCCATACTGACAGCGCCCCTTCCTGGTGACAGGAAATTAGCAAAATTGTGCATGTGTCATACTTTTGCGAACTTCTCCTGCAGATTTCATCTGAATGTCACAAAAACGGGTGTGGACACTCTTGAGCCCTGTGACATGAAAACTTATCAAAATCTCTTGTTGTCAATTAACAGTGTGGGTGTGACGGGGTGGACATTTTGAGCATCTTTCCGTGACAGGCGACAGTGACAGGTCTGAAGAACATTTACATGCAATTCCTGCGACAGACCTAAGCCACTTTACCTCCAGTTGGCGAGCACAGGGATTGGCGGTGGCTTGTTCTCGGCGGTGCATCGGTGTGCGAGTGCACGTACAACGCCGCTTGCGGCTTTAATTCTTATTATTATTATTATTCTTCCAATTTACAGGGCTTTTTGGGGGCTTTAACGTGTTTCAATTCGAACAAAAATGTCGCTGAAAAATCAGGCCTGGTGAAAATTCTATGATTTTATTGGTTTCTCCACTGGGTGGGGCAAAATGGCTCCACAGCGCCCCCTAGAAAAATTAAAAAATTCATGAAAAATCTGTGGTTTGCCCGAATATGCTGAAATTTGGTAGGCATGTAGAGGTTGCCAAGACAAACGTATTTGCCATTTGGGACGTTTTTGTCCAATGCACAGGAAGACCGCTAGGTGGCGTGGAAAATTCAAAAATTAGGCCATTTTTGCCGATTTCAGGCATCGGAATTTAATGAACTCCTCCTAGGGGTTTTGCCGGATTCTCACGAAAATCACTGTGTTTACTCTTGACCCCTTGAAGATCAAAAATTATTAAAATCTTCTCGGTTGGAGTCAAGGTGTGGGCGTGGCAGGGCCCCCATTTTAAACGTTTTGCCATGAAATTTCAAATGCTTAGAACTTCAGTAATATTTGTCCGACGTCCACCAAACGTCAGGAGTATTATAAGAGTCCCGCCCTGAAACCAGTCAAATGGTCATATTCAGCCATACTGACAGCGCCCCCTCCTGGCGACAGGAAATGACAAAAATTGGGCATGTGTCATACTTTTGCGAACTCCTCCTACAGATTTCATCTGAATGTCATGAAAACGGGCGTGGACACTCTTGAGACCTGTGACATGAAATGTTATTAAAATCTTCTTGTTCGGATTAACCCTGTGGGCGTAATGGGGCGGCCATTATCAGCATCTCGCCGTGAACATTGATTCCCTAATAAATTTAGGTAAACTTTGTTCTTTACATACCAAACTTCACAAGCTGGTCAGTTTCCATAGACAATTACTAATTGTATTGGTTTTGCAAGGGGGTGGGGCCAACTGCCTCGCTAGCGCCCTCTAAACTGCAGCCCCAATGCCTTCCTGCACGTACACTGATGAAAGTTGCTGGACATATGTATCACACCCACGTCTACAAAAAAGTCTACTGACACCATAGGCTAAAGTCAACAGGAAGTCGGCAATTTTTAATTGAACGGCCATTTTTCGCGATTTGCACGTTGCGTACTTTAACGATCTCCTCCAAGGGATTTTGTCCGATTCCCATGAAAATCGCTGTTTGTGCTCTTGACCCCTTGAAGAGCAAAATTTATTAAATTCATTTCGGTGGGAGTCATGGTGTGGGCGTGGCGGGGCCGCCATTTTAAGCGATTCGCCATGAAAATGCAAATGCTTATGACGTCAGTGTTAATTGTCCTACATGCACCAAACTTTATGCATATCATAAGAGTCCCGCCCTGAAGCCATTCACATGGTCATATTTTGCCATACTGACACCGCCCCCTCCTGGTGACAGGAAATTAGCAAAATTGTGCATGTGTCATACTTTTGCGAACTTCTCCTGCAGATTTCATCTGAATGTCACGAAAACGGGTGTGAACAGTCTTGAGCCCTGTGACATGAAAACTTATCAAAATCTATTGTTGTCAATTAACGGTGTGGGTGTGACGGGGCGGCCATTTTAAGCATCTTTCCGTGACAGGCGACAGTGACAGGTCTGAAGAACATTTACATGCAATTCCTGCGACAGACCCAAGCAACGTTACCTCCAGTCGGCGAGCCCAGGGATTGGCGGTCGCTGTTGGGCGTTGTATCGGAGTGCGAGGCCCGCATAACGCCCGCTATGGCTTTAATTATTCTTATTATTCTTTTTCTACAAGTTTAGAGGGCTTTTTGGGGGCTTTAACGTGTTTCAATTCGAACAAAAATTTGGCAGAAAAATCAGGCCCGGCAAAAAATTATAGATTTTGTTGGTTTCGCAACTAAGCGGGGCAAAATGGCTCCACAGCACCCCCTAGAAAAATTCAAAAATTCATGAAAAATCTGTGGTTTGCCCGATTATGCTGAAATTTGGTAGGCATGTAGAGCTTGCCAAGACAAACGGATTTGACATTTGGCACGTTTTTGTCCAATGCACAGGATGCCCGCTAGGTGGCGTTGAAAATACAAAAAAAGGCAATTATTGGCGATTTCAGGCATAGAAATTTAACGAACTCCTCATAGGGGTTTTGCCGGTTTCTCATGAAAATCACTGTGTTCACTCTTGACCCCTTGAAGATCAAAAGTTATTAAAATCATCTCGGTTGGAGTCACAATGTGGGCGTGGCAGGGCCGCCATTTTAAGCGTTTTGCCATGAAATTTCAAATGCTTATAACTTCAGTGATATTTGTCCGACCTGCACCGAACGTCAGGCGTATTATAAGAGTCCTGCCCTGAAACTAGATAAATGGTCATATTCAGCCATACTGACAGCGCCCCCAACTGGCTACAGGAAATGACAAAAATTGGGCATGTTTCATACTTTTGCGAACTCCTCCTACAGATTTCATCTGAATGTCACTAAAACGGGCGTGGACACTCTTGAGACATGTACCATGAAAATTTATCAATATCTTCTTGTTCGGATTAACCCTGTGGGCGTGATGGGGCGGCCATTTTGAGCATCTCGCCGTGAACATTGATTCCCTCATAAATTGAGGTAAACTTTGTTCTTTACATACCAAACTTCACAAGCTGGTCAGTTTCCATAGAAAAATACTAAATGTTTTTGTTTCGCAAGTGGGCGGGGCCAACTGCCTCGCTAGCGCCCTCTAAACTGCAGCCCCAAGGCCTTCTTCCATGAACACTGATGAAAGTTGCTGGACATATGTATCACACCCACGTCTACAAAAAAGTCTCTGACACCATAGGCTAAAGTCAACAGGAAGTCGGCCATTTTTAATTGAACGGCAATTTTTGGCGATTTGCACATTACGTACTTTAACGAACTCCTCCTAGGGATTTTTTCGGATTTTCATGAAAATCGCTGTGTGTAGTCTTTACCCTTTGAAGATCAAAAGTAATTAAATTCATTTCGGTGGGAGTCATGGTGTGGGCGTGGCAGGGCCGCCATTTTTAGCGATTCGCCATGAAAATTCAAATGCTTATGACTTCAGTGTACATTGTCCGACATGCGCCAAACTTTATGCATATCATAAGAGTCGCGCCCTGAAGCCATTCACATGGTCATATTTAGCCATACTGATAGCTCCCCTCCTGGCGACAGGAAATTACCAAAATTGTGCATATGGCATACTTTTGTGAACTTCTCCTGCAGATTTCATCTGAATGTCACGAAAAAGGGTATGGACACTCTTGAGCCCTGTGACATGAAAACTTATCAAAATCTCTTGTTGTGAATTAATGGTTTGGGTGTGAGAGGGCCGCCATTTTTAGCATCTTTCCGTGACAGGCGACAGTGACAGGTCTGAAGAACATTTACATGCAATTCCTGCGACAGACCCAAGCAACGTTGCCTCCAGTCGGCGAGCGCAGGGATTGGTGGTCGCTCGTTCTCGGCGGTGCATCGGTGTGCGAGGGCCCGTACAACGCTGCTCGCGGCTTTAATTATTATTACGGGCCCGAGCACTCACGGTGCGAGGACCGAATTGTATCTGCAGTGATTATTATTATTCTTATTATTATTATTCTTATTATTCTTTTTCTACAAGTTTAGAGGGATTTTTGGGGGCTTTAACGTGTTTCAATTCGAACAAAAATTTGGCTGAAAAATCAGGCCCGGCGAAAAATTTTAGATTTTCTAGGTTTCCCACCTAAGCGGGGCAAAATGGCTCCACAGCGCCCTCTAGAAAAATTAAAAAATTCATGAAAAATCTGTGGTTTGCCCGATTAAGCTGAAATTTGGTAGGGATGTAGAGATTGCCAAGACAAATGGATTTGCTGATTGGGACGTTTTTGTCCAATGCACAGGATGCCCGCTAGGTGGCGTTGAAAATACAAAATAAGGCAATTTTTGCCGATTTCAGGCATCGGAATTTAACGAACTCCTCCTAGGGGTTTTGCCGGATTCTCATGAAAATCACTTTGATTACTCTTGACCCCTGGAAGATCAAAAGTTATTAAAATCATCTCGGGTGGAGTTACAGTGTGGGCGTGGCAGGGCCGCCATTTTAAGCGTTTTGCCATGAAATTTCAAATGCTTATAACTTCAGTGATATTTGTCCGACCTCCACCAAACGTCAGGCGTATTATAAGAGTCCCGCCCTGAAACCAGTCAAATGGTCATATTCAGCCATACTGACAGCGCCCCCTCCTGGCGACAGGAAATGTCAAAAATTGGGCATGTGTCATATTTTTGCGAACTCCTCCTAGAGATTTCATCTGAATGTCACTAAAACGGGCGTGGACACTCTTGACAGTTGTGACATGAAAAGTTATTAAAATCTTCTTGTTCGGATTAACCCTGTGGGCGTGATGAGGCGGCCATTTTGAGCATCTCGCAGTGAACATTGATTCCCTAATAAATTTAGGTAAACTTTGTTCTTTACATACCAAACTTCACATGCTGCTCAGTTTCCATAAACAGTTACTAATTATATTGGTTCTGCAAGTGGGCGGGGCCAACTGCCTCGCTAGCGCCCTCTAAACTGCTGCCCCAAGGCCTTCTTCCACGTACACTGATGAAAGTTGCTGGACATATGTATCACACCCACGTCTACAAAAAAGTCTCTTGACACCATAGGCTAAAGTCAACAAGAAGTCGGCCATTTTTAATTGAACGGCCATTTTTGGCGATTTGCACGTTGCGTACTTTAACGAACTCCTCCTATGGATTATGTCTGATTCTCATGGAAATTGCTGTGTGTACTCTTGACCCCTTGAAGATCAAAAGTAATTAAATTCATTTCGGTGGGAGTCACGGTGTGGGTGTGGCAGGGCCGCCATATTAAGCAATTCACCATGAAAATTCAAATACTTATAACTTCAGTGTACATTGTCCCACATGCACCAAACTTCATGCGTATTATAAGAGTCTTGCCCTGAAGCGATAAACATGGTCATGTTTAGCCATACTGACAGCGCCCCCTCCTGGCGACAGGAAATTCCCATAATTGGGCATGTGTCATACTTTTGCGAACTTCTCCTACACATTTCATCTCAATGTCATGAAAAAATTTACGGACACTCTTGAGCACTGTGACATGAAAAGTTATTAAAATCTCTTGTTTTTAATTAACGGTGTGGGCGTGAAAGGGCGGCCATTTTGAGCATCTTTTCGTGACAGGTGAAAGTGATGGGTCTGATCAAAATCTACATGCATTTCCTCCGACAGACTCGAGCAGCATGACGTCCACTCACTGAGCGCAAGGGTCAGCGGTCGCTCGTTCACGGCGGTGTATCGGTGTGCGAGGGCCCGTACAACGCCGCTTGCGGCTTTAATTATTATTATTATTATTCTTTTTCTACAATTTTAGAGGGCTTTTTGGGTGCTTTTACGTGTTTCAATTCGAACAAAAATTTGGCAGAAAAATCAGGCCTGGCGAAAAATTATAGATTTTCTAGGTTTCACAACTAAGCGGCGCAAAATGGTTCCACAGCGCCCTCTAGAAAAATAAAAAAATTCATGAAAAATCTGTGGTTTGCCCGATTATGCTGAAATTTGGTAGTCATGTACAGTTTGCCAAGACAAACGGATGTGCCATTTAGGACGTTTTTGTCCAATGCACAGGATGCCCGCTAGGTGGCGTTGAAAATACAAAATAAGGCAATTTTTGCCGATTTCAGGCATCGGAATTTAACGAACTCCTCCTAGGGGTTTTGCAGGATTCTCATGAAAATCACTGTGTTTACTCTTGACCCCTTGAAGATCAAAAGTTATTAAAATCATATCGGTTGGCGTCACAGTGTGGGCGTGGCAGGGCCGCCATTTTAAGCGTTTTGCCAAGAAATTTCAAATGCTAATAACTTCAGTGATATTTGTCCGACCTGCACCAAACGTCAGGCGTATGATAAGAGTCCTGCCCTGAAACCAGTCAAATGGTCATATTCAGGCATAGTGACAGCGCCCCCTCCTGGCAACAGGAAATGACAAAAATTGGGCATGTGTCGTACTTTTGCGAACTCCTCCTACAGATTTTATCTGAATGTCACTAAAATGGGCGTGGACACTCTTGAGAACTATACCATGAAAAGTTATCAAAATAATCTTGTACGGATTAACCCTGTGGCCGTGATGGGGCGGCCATTTTCAGCATCTCACCGTGAACATTGATTGCCTAATAAATTTAGGTAAACTTTGTTCTTTACATACCAAACGTCACAAGCTGGTCAGTTTCCATAGACAATAACTAATTGTATTGGTTTTGCAGGAGGGCGGGGCCAACTGCCTCGCTAGCGCCCTCTACACTGCAGCCCCAAGGCCTTCTTCCACGTACACTGATGAAAGTTGCTGGACATATGTATCACACCCACGTCTACAAAAAAGTCTCTGACACCAAAGGCTAAAGTCAACAGGAAGTCGGCCATTTTTAATTGAACGGCCATTTTTGGCGATTTGCATGTTGCATTCTTTTGCGAACTCCTCTTCGGGATTTTGTCTGACTCTCATGAAAATCGCTCTGTGTAGTCTTGACCCCTTGAAGAGCAAAAGTTATTAAATTCACTTCGTTGGGAGTCACGGTGTGGGCGTGGCAGGGCCGCCATTTTAAGCGATTCGCCATGAAAATTCAAATGCTTATGATTTCAGTGTACATTGTCCAACATGCACCAAACTTTTTGCATATCATAAGAGTCCCGCCCTGAAGCAATTCACGCGGTCATTTTTAGCCATACTGACAGTGCCCCCTCCTGGCGACAGGAAATTACCAAAATTGTGCATGTGTCATACTTCTGCAAACATCTCCTGCATATTTCATCTGAATGTCAAGAAAAAGGGTGTGGACACTCTTGAGCCCTTTGACATGAAAACTTATCAAAATCTCTTGTTGTCATTTAACGGTGTGGGTGTGACGGGGCGGCCATTTTGAGCATCTTTCCGTGACAGGCGACAGTGACAGGTCTGAAGAACATTTACATGCAATTCCTTCGACAGACCCGAGCAACGTTACCTCCAGTCTGCGAGTCCAGGGATTGGCGGTTGCTCGTTCTCGGCCGTGCATCGGTGTGCAAGGGCCCTTACAAAGCCGCTTGCGGCTTTAATTATTATTATTATTCTTATTATTATTACGGGCCCGAGCACTCAAGGTGCGAGGACCGTATTGTACCTGTAGTGATTATTATTACGGGCCCGAGCACTCACGGTGCGAGGACTGTATTGTATCTGTAGTGATTATTATTATTATTATTATTCTTATTCTTTTTCTACAAGTTTAGAGGGCTTTTTGGGGGCTTTAACGTGTTTCAATTCGAACAAAAATTAGGCCGAAAAATCAGGCCGACGAAAAATTTTAGATTTTATAGGTTTCGCAACTAGGCGGGGCAAAATGGCTCCACAGCGCCCTCTAGAAAAATAAAAAAATTCATGAAAAATCTGTGGTTTGCCCGATTATGTTGAAATTTGGTAGGCATGTAGAGCATGCCAAGACTAACAGCTTTGCCTTTTGGGATATTTTGATCCAATGCACAGGATGCCCGCTAGGTGGCGTTGAAAATACAAAATAAGGCAATTTTTGCCGTTTTCAGGCATCGGAATTTAACGAACTCCTATAGGGATTTTGCCGGATTCTCATGAAAATCACTGTGTTTACTCTTGACCCCTTGTAGATCAAAAGTTATTAAAATCACCTCGGTTGGAGTCACAGTGTGGGCGTGGCAGGGCCGCCATTTTAAGCGTTTTGCCATGAAATTTCAAATGCTTATAACTTCAGTGTTATTTGTCCGACCTGCACTAAACGTCAGGCATATTATAAGAGTCCCGCCCTGAAACCAGTCAAATCGTCACATTCAGTCATACTGACAGCGCCCCCTCCTAGCGACAGGAAATGACAAAAATTGGGCATGTGTCATACTTTTGCGAACTCCACCTACAGATTTCATCTGAATGTCACTAAAATGGGTGTGGACACTCTTGAGACCTGTGACATGAAAAGTTATTAAAATCTTCTTGTTCGGATTAACCCTGTGGCCCTGATGGGGCGGCCATTTTGAGCATCTCGCTGTGAACATTGATTCCCTGATAAATTTAGGTAAACTTTGTTCATTACACACCAAACTTCACATGCTGGTCAGTTTCCATAAACAATTACTAATTGTATTGGTTTCGCAAGTGGGCAGGGCCAACTGCCTCGCTAGCGCCCTCTAAACTGCAGCCCCAAGGCCATCTTCCACGTACACTGATGAAAGTTGCTGGACATATGTATCACACCCACATCTACAAAAAAGTCTCTTTACACCATAGGCTAAAGTCAACAGGAAGTCAGCCATTTTTAATTGAACGGCCATTTTTGGCGATTTGCACGTTGCGTACTTTAACAAACTCCTCCTAGGGATTTTGTCCGATTCTTATGAAATTTGGTGTGTGTACTCTTGACCCATTGAATATTGAAAGTTATTAAAATCATTCCGTTGAGATTCACGACGAGGGCGTGGCTGGGCTGCCATTTTAAGCGATTCGCCATGAAAATTCAAAAGCTTATAACTTCAGTGCACATTGTCCGACTTGCACCAAAGTTCATGAGTATCATAACAGTCTTGTCCTGAAGCCATTCACATGGTCATGTTCGGCCCTACTGACAGCGCCCCCTCCTGGCGACAGGAAATGACAAAAATTGAGCATGTGTCATACTTTTGGGAACTCCTCCTAGAGATTTCATCTGAATGTCACGAAAACGAGTGTGGATACTCTGAAGACCTGTGAGATGAAAATTCTTAAAAGTCGTTTCGTTCGGTTTAACACTTTGCACTTGATGTGTCGGCCATTTTGAGCATCTCGCCGTGAACAAAGATTCCCTAATAAATTTAGGTAAACGCTGTTCATTGCACACCAAACTTCACATGCTTGTCAGTTTCCATGGAATTTTACTAATGGTCTTGGATTCGCAGGTGGGCGGGGCCAACTGGCTCGCTAGCACACCCTATACTGCAGCCCGAAGGTCCCCTTCCACGTACACTGATGAAATTTGGTGGACATATGTATCTCACCCACATGTACAAAAAAGTCTCCTGACACCATAGGCTAAAGTTAACAGCAAGTCGGCCCTTTTGAATTGAACAGCCATTTTTGGCGATTTGCTGGTTGTCTACTTTAGCAAACTCCTCCAAGGGATTTTTTCCGATTTTCATAAAAATCGCTGTATTTAGTTTTGATGGTTTGAAGATCAAAAGCTATTAAATTCCTTCTGGTGGGAGTCATGGTGTGGGCGTGGCAGGGCCGCCATTTTAAGCGATTCGCCATGAAAATTCAAATGCTTATGACTTCAGTGTACATCATCCGACATGCACCAAACTTTACACGTATCAAAAGATTCCCGCACTGAAGCCATTCACATGGTCATATTTAGCCACACTGACAGCGCCTCCTCCTGACGACAAGAAATGTCCTAAATTGGGCATGTGTCATACTTTTGCAAACTTCTCCAACAGATTTCATCTGAATGTCACGAAAAAGGGTGTGGACACTCTTGAGCCCTGTAACATGAAAAGTTATAAAAATCTCTTGTTGTTAATTTACGGTGTGGGCGTGATTGGGCGGCCATTGTGAGCATCTTGTCGTGACAGGCTACAGTGATAAGTCTGAAGAACATCTCCATGCAATTCCTCTGACATCCGAGAGCAGCATGACCTCGACTCAGCGAGCTCAGGGGTCGGCGTTAGCTCTTTCTCAGTGGTGCTTCGGTGTGCGAGGGCCCGTAAAACGCCGCTTGCGGCTTTAATTACGGGCCCGAGCACTCACGGTGCGAGGACCGTATTGTATCTGTAGTGATTATTATTATTATTATTATTATTATTATTCTTATTATTATTATTATTATTATTATTCCACTTTACAGGGCTTTTTGGGGGCTTTAACGTGTTTCAATTCGAACAAAAATGTGGCTGAAAAATCAGGCCTGGTGAAAATTCTTTGATTTTATTGGTTTCGCCAGTGGGCGGGGCAAAATGGCTCCACAGCGCCCCCTAGAAAAATTTAAAAATTCATGAAAAATCTGTGGTTTGCCCGATTATGCTGAAATTTGGTAGGCATGTAGAGCGTGCCAAGCCAAACGGATTTGCCATTGGGACGTTTTTGTCCAATGCACAGGAAGACCGCTAGGTGGCGTTGAAAATTCAAAAATTAGGCCATTTTTGCCGATTTCAGGCATCGGAATTTAACGAACTCCTCCTAGGGGTTTTGCCGGATTCTCATGAAAATCACTGTGTTTGCTCTTGACACCTGGAAGATCAAAATTTATTAAAATCATCTCGGTTGGAGTCAAGGTGTGGGCTTGGCAGGGCCGCCATTTTAAGCGTTTTGCCATGAAATTTCAAATGCTTATAACTTCAGTGATATTTGTCCGACGTGCACCAAACGTCTGGAGTATTATAAGAGTCCCGCCCTGAAACCACTCAAAAGGTCATATTCAGCCATACTGACAGCGCCCCCTCCTGGCGACAGGAAATGACAAAAATTGGGCATGTGTCATACTTTTGCGAACTCCTCCTACAGATTTCATCTGAATGTCACTAAAATGGGTGTGGACACTCTTGAGACCTGTGACATGAAAAGTTATTAAAATCTTCTTGTTCGGATTAACCCTGTGGGCGTAATGGGGCGGCCATTTTGAGCATCTCGCCGTGAACATTGATTCCCTAATAAATTTAGGTAAACTTTGTTCTTTACATACCAAACTTCACAAGCTGGTCAGTTTCCATAGACAATTACTAATTCTATTGGTTTTGCAAGTGGACGGGGCCAACTGCCTCGCTCGTGCCCTCTAAACTGCAGCCCCATGGGCTTCCTGCACGTACACTGATGAAAGTTGCTGGACATATGTATCACACCCACATCTACAAAAAAGTCTCTTGACACCATAAGCTAAAGTCAACAGGAAGTCGGCCATTTTTAATTGAACGGCCATTTTTGGCGATTTGCACGTTGCGTACTTTGACGAACTCCTTCTAGGGATTTTGTCCGATTCTCATGAAAATCGCTGTGTGTACTCTTGACCCCTTGAAGAGAAAAAGGTATTAAATTCATTTCGGTGGGATTCATGGTCTGGGCGTGGCAGGGCCGCCATTTTAAGCGATTCGCCATGAAAATTCAAATACTTATAACTTCAGTGTACATTGTCCCACATGCACCAAACTTTATGGGCATCATGTGAGTCTTGTCCTCAAGCCGTTGAAATGGTCATATTCAGCCATACTGACAGCGCCCCTCCTGGCGACAGGAAATGGCCAAAATTGGGCATGTGTCATACTTTTGCTAACTCCTCCTACAGATTTCATCTGAAACAAACGAAAACGGGCGTGGACACTCCCGAGAACCATGACATCAAAACTTATTAAAATCTTTTTGTTTGGATTAACCCTGCGGGCGTGACAGGGCGGCCATTTTGAGCATCTCAGTGTGAACAACAATTCCCTAAAAAATTTAGTAAAACCTTGTTCATTACACAACAAACTTCACATCCTGGTCAGTTTCCATAGTAATTTATGAACTGTATCGGTTTCGCAAGTGGGCAGGGCCAACTGCCTCCCTAGCGCCCTCTAAACTGCAGCCCCAAGTCACTCTTCCACATACACTGATGAAAATTGGTGGGCATAGGTAGCACACCCACATCTACAAAAAAGTCTCTTGACGCCGTAGGCTAAACTCAACAGGAAGTCGGTCATTTTGAATTGAACAGCCATTTTTGGCGATTTGCACGTTGCGTTCTTTTGCGAACACCTCCTAGGGATTTTTTTGGATTTTCATGAAAACCGCTGTGTGTAGTCTTTACCCCTTGAAGAGCAAAAGTTATTAAATTCATTTCGTTGGGAGTCATGGTGTGGGCATGGCAGGGCCGCCATTTTAAGCGATTCGCCATGAAAATTCAAATGCTTATGACTTCAGTGTTCATTGTCCGACATGCACCAAACTTTATGCATATCATAAGAGTCCCGCCCTGAAGCCAATCACATGGTCCTATTTAGCCACACTGACAGCGCCCCCTCCTGGCGACAGGAAATTAGCAAAATTGTGCATGTGTCATACTTTTGCGAACAGCTCCTGCAGATTTCATCCGATTGTCACGAAAACGGGTGTGGACGCTCTTGAGCCCAGTGACATGAAAACTTATCAAAATCTCTTGTTGTCAATTAACCGTGTGGGTGTGACGGGGTGGACATTTTGAGTATCTTTCCTTGACCAGCGACAGTGACAGGTCTGAAGAACATTTACATGCAATTCCTGCGACAGACCTAAGCAACGTTACCTCCAGTTGGCAAGCGCAGGGATTGGTGATGGCTCGTTCTCGGTGGTGCATCGGTGTGCGAGGGCCGATCTGCAAGAAAAGTTCGTAAAAGTATGACACATGTACAATTTTGGTAATTTCCTGTCGCCAGGAGGGGGCGCTGTCAGTATGGCTAAATATGACCATGTGATTGGCTTCAGGGCGGGACTCTTATGATATGCATAAAGTTTGGTGCAGGTTGGACAATGTGCACTGAAATCATAAGCATTTGAATTTTCATGGCAAATCGCTTAAAATGGCGGCCCTGCCATGCCCACACCATGACTCCCAACGAAATGAATTTAATAACTTCTGCTCTTCAAGGGGTAAAGACTACACACAGCGGTTTTCATGAAAATCCGAAAAAATCCCTAAGAGGAGTTTGCAAAAGAACGCAACGTGCAAATCGCCAAAAATGGCTGTTCAATTTACTCCGCACTGTGAGTGCTCGGGCCCGTAATAATAATAATAATCACTCCAGTTACAATTCGGTCCTCGCACCGTGAGTGCTCGGGCCTGTAATAATAATAATCACTACAGTTACAATACGGTCCTCGCGCCGTGAGTGCTCAGGCCCGTAATAATAATAATAATAATAATAATAATCACTACAGATACAATACGGTCCTCGCACCGTGAGTGCTCGGGCCCGTAAAAATGAATAAAATTAGATCACTGACCCCAAACCAGAGCCAAGGGAGGGAGGGTGGCTGTGCTGAATTACCCCATGCAGCCGGGGGAGGAGGTGGCAGAGGGGGTGATACAGAATAAACTATAATAACCTCATTAAAAAATGAACTCATATGACCTCATCAACTCATCAAAAAGCCATCAATCAAATTTTGACAGAAACCGTATCATATTATCTCTCTCGAACATAGCCAATAGGCAATCGCTTTGTCATTAGCCTTTCTTTATCATTCCGTGTCATGCATTGGTGGTGATTGTTCAGTTAATATATTTTTTCATTGTTAATCAGGCAAACTTGATCACAAAAAGTTTAAGAGCATTTATGCAGGAAAGGGTGATGTTACTGAAGGCCTTCCTGACATCTGACGGCACGCCACTGGTTTATATACCAAACAGTATTCTACCCATCATAGCTCATAATTGTTGCATTGGTTGGTCAAAGGCAGATGTGTTTTTGAAAGTTTTGGTTGGTCAACCAGCCCGTCACCGGCTGCCTCCAGTTACGTACTAGCTTAACTAGCTTTGACCACCTTCGTCTAAGTATAGAGACCAGTTTGAGCTTGGACTATCTGAAAACGGCCTTGAATTCTGGCCGATTTTTCGCTGGAATTTCCAGCAGGGCAATTACAACATAGTCATTTGTGATGCTTTCTTGGTCCAGAAACACGTGATGAAAAATTAATGTGTCAAGAGATGCTTTCAAGTTTTTTTTTTTTTTTTTTTTGATTTGGTTTGCTACATAAATACCAGCTTTTTCAGAAGAAGTGGAAAATGCATTCGGTTAGCAGAATATAATTTGCTCAAGTCTGGAAAAAAATACTTAACCAGGAAAAGTCATGGCGCAGGCAAAAATGAAGTATATCGTTAGACATTGAAGAATATTCAAGTTCGAAATTAGTTTATGATTCTTGTCTTTAAATTGCATAATCTTTGGTTTTGCTCGACATGAGCGGTGTGATTGGACCAAAAAAATCGAGTGGATGCTTCTCATTGGACGAAAATAACCGGAAGTTAGTGTTACATTAACATTCTTCCCCTTGTCACAGGCACATCCATCCCCAAATCATAATTAAAAGGCACGGAAGGGAATGATTTCGGAAACGGAAGGAACGAGATGGGGGAAGAGGAGAGTGGAGTTGACGGGAGATTTGGCGGGAGAATTTGGAAAGTTTGGTGTTTTTGTTGAATAGCTACTTATTGATTAGAAATTAATTCCAGACAAATGGAGAGTGATGAGGTGGAAGGGAGTAAAAAGAAAAGGAAGAAAGGAAGTGAAAATGAAATCGATGAAGGGTTATTTGTTGTAGGGATGAAAGCGGTTGGAGATAGGTGGAACAATAATAAAATATTCAGTGACAATCACCTTGTCGGGAAATTTGTTAAAAAGGAAATCGGGGATGTTAAGACTGTTAGGGTATGTAGAAGCGGTATTGTGGTTATTGAATGCACAACAAAGAAACAAAGGGAAAAAGCACTTAAAATTAGTACTTTTGATCTTTCTTCTGTTATCTGTTTTAAAATGAATCCAAAGCCAACTAAGAAGGGTGTGATTGGTGGTTAGCCATATTCTGTGAAAGTTGACACTTTTTTGGAGGTGGAGGGAGTTTGCGCAGCCCGGCGCTTGAAAAGTTACAGAGAAGGGAAAGAACAGGACAGTATGGCGGTGTTGCTGGAATTTAACCAAGAATTACCAGACAGGATCTATCTGGATTACGTGAGTTATCGGGTGAGAGCCTATGAAAGGGTGCCACTCCAATGTTTTTGGTGCCAAGAATACGGGCATGTTGCTGCAGTATGTAGGGCGAAAACGTATAGATGTAGGCGGTGTGGCAACTCAAAGGTGTACAGAGGCTGAATGTAAACTCACGAAAAGAGCAAAGCGGTTTGCTTTCATTGGGGGGGGATCATGAAATTGGAGATAAACAATGCAATCGCAGAAAATTTGAAAGTGAGGTGGAACAAGGCGGACCCAAAAGTAATTTATCATATGCGAAGCTGCAAAGAAGGCGAAGATAGAAAAGGGAAATGTGGCGAAGATCTGCGTACTGCAAAGAAAGTAATAAAAGAACCAAGGTCTGACACTGAACTTATAAGTATGGATAAGAGGAGATTTTTGGCATTTGTGGCAATGGTTATAAATTGTGCAAAGGAAATTGAGTCGAAGACGGATAGGATTAGGATGATGGTCCATGCAGCAAGGGAGGTACTTGGTATTACTGATGTAAAGGGAGAGGAAATTCAAGAGATTTTAGGGAGAGGTTTTGGCGAGAGCCAAATGCAAATTAACTAGTTTTTATTAATTTTGTAATTGAAAAATCTGTTAGGGTTATGGATCAGAAGTTTTTTTTTTTTTTTCCTATTCTAACGCGTCCAATACAAGTTTTAAAGTTGACTGGCGGAGGGCAGTAATACGCCTTAGTAGCGTCCACACTGCCGGAAATATAACAGAAGAAGAAGAAGATTTCGGAAACAAATATTTTGACTGCAAGCAGTAAGGTGAGAAAGGGACGCATTTCACGAGGGATCTAACAGGATTGTCACGTTGTGCGTTCAAACCATTCGAAAGCGTGTCAGCCATTTGAAAGGACTAAAAGTTATAATAAACAAACTTCGGGGCTAACCAGGCACTGTGGACTTGAACACTGTACTGCTAGCAAGCTAAGTGGAAGCTGCACAATGTTTGTAGCGGGTAAACACGCAACAGCAACAGAAATAATTGTAACGTTGTTGGCAATTGTGTTTTTGCAAAACTCTTACAGCTAGCTTCCAAGGATTCATAAGGAATGGTCTATAAAAATACAAGTGCTGCAAAACCTAACGTTTGTCAAGTCAAACAATTTTGTAGCTGGTTCCTGATTGGTGTTTTAGCTATCATTCGATAATAACCCGATTAAAAAAAAAAAAGATTTAATTGAACGCTTTTCTGGCTGCGTGTGTGACTTGCTAAATAATACAGCGCTTATATTTTAGTGCGTCGCCATGGCCTCTCGTGGGAAATCGGAAACCAGTAAATTAAAGCAGAACATGGAGGAGCAGCTTGACCGACTGATGCAACAGCTCCAGGACCTGGAAGAGTGCAGGTAGCCGGGGCACCTTATGCTACGCACTATTGAACTTGTAAGCGGAAAATTAGGACTCCCACCCTCACGATTTACTCGGAGAAAACAATTAATGTCGGCTACACACTGCGCGATTTCAGCAATCTTCTACGTTTAATGCAAACCTCACTGTGCAACATGGATCTAATAAACTTGGGTACGACATCCAAGTTTGATGTATGTAGACTAAACGCTGATCACACCTACTGAATCGCAAGCAAAGACGCACGTCAATATACCAGGAAAAGGTCAACGCCTT
The DNA here is from genome assembly GCA_029692085.1 of Gymnothorax javanicus. NCBI lineage: Eukaryota > Metazoa > Chordata > Actinopteri > Anguilliformes > Muraenidae > Gymnothorax > Gymnothorax javanicus. The sequence continues at coordinate 43,496,001 of CM056203.1, forward strand.
GCGTCATCCAGACTACTTCTTTAGCTAGTTGGGGGTATCACCACACGTTTGGCAATAAACTTAAACCCCTACAGAAGAAGAATAATTCATGCTGCATTCCTATTGGTTGGTTAGAGGAAGTATAGTAGGTCGTAGGCGGTGTCGCACTGTGAGATGGTTATCCTAAATTTCTGACACTGTCAGTCTTTCATCCCAGGCTATCTTTGGTGGCAAGCCCATGGCAACGGCTGTGTCTGAACTTCTCTCACAGTGCGATGTGGGACCACCGCTTTGGACCCAAGACCAAAGACCTTGCCATTATTCTTTCACGGCAGTCATCTTTGGTCTGGGACAGCCCAAAATCGCACAGTGTATACTGGGCATAAGCCAAAAAAACACACACACACACACACAACACTGATTCTCAAGGGAAACTTATATTTTGTTTGTGGTGGGTCACATTCAGTATTTCAGTCAATGTTACTGTGTTTGTCACTCCTTTCCGAACATTGTGAAGAATGCAGATCCATTTGGTGTGAGAAATATTTTATTCATATAAAGGCAATATGAGTACATATTCTTTTGACATTGAATATAACATTATGTTGTGGTTATCTTTAAGCCTCATTTGCTTTAGTGTAATTTAGTGCAGACGCAAATTATACTAACGCAGACCAAGTAAGTATACACCCAAATTCGGGTGTAAATTGAGGACTCAATGCTTTTCCTTCCTCATCACAAGCTGCAACTGCTGCTACTTTTCCCGCTTTTCCTTTCTGTGATGCCTACTGTTAAGTCGGATTACTTGAGTCGGACTACTGACTGTATATAAAGATGGACAATTTAATGGCTTCCCAAAAGTGAGGCCAAAACCAAAGATCGTACAGTGGGGTGCAAAAATTTGGGCACCCCTGGTTTTTATGTCTGTTACAATTAATCTCCAAGTGTTTGAAAGGAAACCTGAACACTAAATGCTCCAAAGTTAAACATGACACCTTTTGCAAATTTAAAAGCAAGGTTTCTTTATATTTTAATTCTTCTGAGTTTTTAAATGATAAGAAAGGAAAAAGGGCCCTGTGCAAAGGTTTGGGAACCCTTTTGGATTATTCTTCGTTACTTTTTAAGAAGATGATTACTAAGGCCAAGACCCAGTTGATTTACTCGTTAGAGCTTCAATGAGTCAGGTGAAAATAATTCCAGGGTTGAACTATATATTCTGAAGTAACTCCATGCCTTCTAAAGTATCCAACTGTGATGGCTGTTGTGTCTGGCGTTAAAAACCATGTGTTCCTCTAAACAGTTGTCCAAGGATGTCAAAATCAAGATTATTCACTTCCACCAACAAGGACAGGGTTACAAAAAACTCGCAACGTTTCAAACTACCCATTTCTACTGTCAGAAACATTGTAAGAAAATGGAAAATAAATGCAATAATTGAAGTCAAGGCAAGATCTGGAAGACCAAGAAAAATTTCAGATAGAATGGCCCGAGATCTGGTGAGAAATGCTTACCCACACATCACTGCAAAAGAGCTGCGAAAAAGAGTAGCATACACAGGTCTAGTTGTTCACAGGACAACAATGCAGCGTACCTTAAACAACGAAGACCTACATGGCGGAGTTGCAAGAGAGAAGCCTTCCCTACGATCTCAACACAAAATTAAGCGTCTGAAGTATGCAAAAGAAAACATTGAGAAACCTCAAGCCTTTTGGAACAATGTGCTTTGGACTGACAAAACCAAAATGGAACTTTCTGGCCACAATCAAAGAAGGTATGTATAGAGAAAAAAGGGTGAAGCATTTGTAGAGAAGAACACTTTGCCAACTGTTTAGCATGGAGTTGGATCCATTATGCTATGGGGTCGTGTAGCAGCTGGGGGCCCACCCAGGCAATATTGTGCGGGTGGAAGGAAGAATTGATTCCACCAAATATCAAGACATTCTAGAGGCTAATGTTCAAAGCTCAGTCCCGAAATTGAAGCTGAAGAGACGTTGGGTATTCCAGCGAGACAATGACCCAAAGCATACCTCAAAATCTAGCATGAAGTACCTCCAGGAAAGACGGATGAAGGTTTTGGAATGGCCGTCACAGTCCCCAGACTGTTGAAAATCTGTAGAGAGACCTCAAACATGCCAGGCATGCAAGAAGGCCGAAGAACATTTCTGAGCTAGAGGAGTTCTGTCAGGAAGAATGGGGAAAAATTCCAAAGACAAGAATTGAAAGACTCTTTGCTGGCTACAGGAAGTGCCTGCAAGCTGTTATAGCTGCCCAAGGAGGAGTTACAAAGTACTAGCTGACAGGGTTCCAAAACCTTTGCACAAGGCCTTTTTTCTTATTTTATCATTTTGAAACTGTAAAAGTTAAAAATAAAACATTTTCTTGCTTTTAAAATGTGATGAAATGTGTCATGTTTAACTTTGTAGCAATTAGTGTTCAGGTCTGCTTTCAATCACTTCGAGATTAATTGTAACGGACATTTAAACCAGGGGTGCCCAAATTTTTGCACCCCACTGTACTAACTTTCTAATGCTACGTTTACACTAGAGCCACAATTATGCCAATCTGATACGAACCAAAGATCGCAGTAGATCTTCGTGATTGTGGAACTTTTTGTTTATTTTTCCCATTTTTGATGCTTTTTTACGGTTTCATATGCTCTAAAAGGACAGGATACATTTTATTAGGATCCTGAACAATATCTGCCACAATTGGATATCCAATCTTTTACCATTCCATGAAGGTTTGTTAGGATTCTATGACTATCTGTCACAATCTTCTACGATCATCACGATTTGGGTCTACAATCTATTACGATTTCTTACACTTTCTTACGTTACTTGACATTCATAAAGATTTGCTACCTTTTGTTGCCTTATGATAAGATGAAGGGCAATTGAACACGATTGGGACAAGACTGGTATAGAGTGGCGAAGTCCCGCCCCTTCCGGTGATCCCCCTTAAATCCGAAAAAATTTACACGGTAGTCAATGGCGAGAAACAAACTATTTTTTGATCCCGTTTGTATTATACCATAAATTACATATATGATGTTTGTTGATTTAAAAGACAATTTTGCAAGCCAATAAATTGGCAGTTTGTTGTAAAGATTGTGAGATATATTTAGTTTTGTGTAAGACCGCTCAGTGAACTACATCTCGCGTCTAGCACAATGTACGTCACCAACGCGAGCATGGCCGTCTATTTGGCACACTTTTAGCTAATAGCCAACAAGCTAAATATTTAGCTCGTTGCTAGTAGCTATGTGGGAAACTACAGCTACTCTGATGGAGAGATGGCGAGTCGATTCCGTGAGAGCTAGCGTACGGGACCGACTCTGCAAGTTTTCGGTGAGCGTGAAAACACTGGAATGCCAGTTGGCCAAAGTTATAATGTAGCTAAGCATCAAAAACTATGGATCATTTTAGCTTTTGTCAGTTAACCAACTTGTGAGTTCAATTGGTATCTGTAAAAAAAATGTGTACTTTAATGCTAAAACAGATCTTAGAACGGCGTGCAAATCAGTTTTAGTCGCTGATGATTCGTTGAGAAATAACGTGATTTTCCAAAAATATAGCGGTTAGTTTACAAAGATTATGATAACACGGAGAGGCTGTACATTTAGAGCTCTCAGAGAACTTGGCTAGCTAGTGTGTGTTCACAATGAGATGTTGATTCGTTGAAAATAAAATAAGTGCACCCAGGGTTAGCTAGTAATACCCAATTTAGAAAATGCTTCCTAATATTGGATTTTTTTTTTTTTATACTTTTGAATAACTTGAGTGAGGCCCAATTTCAGTATTTTGTAAGATACCACAAGTCTTATGCATACTAAGCTTGGTGAGAAAATCCAGCTAAAGCCAATGTAAGCTGGTCAAGCAGCTACCCAGTCTGTTGTCAGTTGGCCCATCAGCTTGCACGACCAGGTTCACCTAGCCTGACTCCGCCAGCCTTCGTACTTCCGGTTAATTTCATTTCGCTTCATTACTCAGTCTGGTCACTCAGAGCTCTGCCTCGTTTACCCATGGACCTATAAGGAGAACTGGACAGACAAAGAAGGCTGGAACGCATGCCTACATGGGCGTAGCGGCGAAGCTGATATTGCAGGTCACGTGATGCCATGGGGGCCAAAAAGAAATTTCTCCATAGGGAATAATTGAAAAAGACACGCTGATAAATCCGTGAATAAATTTTTTTGACAGCCACAAATTATTGACACCGAAACTGTTTATTTTTCTCTTTTAAATCATTGATGCCTCGTTTCTCGGCAAAGACAAAATGTTTTATTTATATTCAGGCTATGCGAACACCAACAGGTCCTCATACGTAAGCGCGTTCTCGTCTCCTCCGAATTTAGCACTGCAGCGGATGTGAGTGGGTGGAGCAATGGGCATTCCTTGCCGTCTGTCTGTGTTCAACATTAAAGACGTAGCTAACTCGGTAAAGTGAGCTGGCGACGTTACGGTGCAAATATATTGAGCAACAAAAAAAAGCAAGTTAATTAAAGATAGACCGGAAAATAAGTTTGCGCGTAATTATCATAGAAAATCAAATTTACTAATTGCTAGCAGATCTGGGCTGATCAGAACGGCGAGGTCCTCGAGACTTTACCCGGGGTCTGTCATGCTTGCTATTATGCTGCCCAGATTTACGACGCAGATGTTGATGTGATTGCTTATAAGATGTTTCTGGGTCCGTAGCGGGTTAAATACCACTACTAAGGGTTGCTGGCCCTCTGCAGTGGCAAGCAGGCTGCCCTCTTCCGTACTTGCGTTCCTCAGTGGGTAGCTTCTGGAGTGGAATCATATATACTACTCAAAATTTGATAGGGATCATTGGAATTTTTTTGTGAAATGACATGCAAATTTGGGAACTGCCACTGATGAACAATATATTGGATAAATGACATGCAGTCAGACACAAAACACATTTGCACGTGCATTTCATGACATTAAATGAGCGTGCAGCCTCACATTTTGGCTTTGACTAACATTTCACCATTTCAACTCAGACGTGTGTGTTGCTTGTTGGTGAAAATTTGGAAGTTCCCAAATTTTTTGAATTACATTTAGCAATAACAATGTCTCCTCAACGTCTTAGACGTCGATTGACTTCAGAGCAATTGGGAAGATGCATCGGAATGCTTGACTCTGGCTTCTCACTGGCGTCACGTTGCTAATGCACTTAACGTCAGCCAAAGCGTTGTGAACAGAAGCGTGGAACCGGCATCAAACGTTTGGTACAGCAGCACACCGTCATGGGGGTGGTCGTCAGAGATCGACTACACAGCGACAAGACCACTTTCTCACACTTCAGGCACAACGTCATCCTTTCTGGACAGCCACCACCCCACGAAATGTCCTTCATAACGCCTCGGGGTCAGGATATTATCCACTCAGGCGATCTGGAATCGTCTTCATACTGCCGGCCTCAACTCAAGGAGGCCATGTGTTAATCCCACTGACCGTCGTCATAGGCGTGACCGTTTGGATTGGGCTCAAGATCATGTCACATGGACACACAAACGATTGGGCTCCAGTTCTCTTTACTGATGAATCCCGATATTGCTTGGACTTTACTGACAGGAGGTAATGGGTGTGGCGAAGACAACATGGCGATTTAATGATGCCTACATCAATGAAACACGACCGTTATGGTGGCGGATCAATTATGGTCTGGGGAGGAATAAGCAGGAGCGGCAGAACGGACCTGCATGTCATGGGGAGAGGGGACGATGACAGGGTGCGGTACAGGGATGAGATCCTCAATGTGTGCGTAAGACCACACGCTGGTGCTGTTGGCCCTGATTTCATCTTGATGGATGATAACGCCCGTCCCCATCATGCTAGGGTGGTGAATCAATTCATAGAGCAGGAGACAATTGTCCGCATGGACTGGCCCGCGCGTTCGCCAGACCTAAACCCTATCGAGCATGTGTGGAACATGCTGCAGGTCGCCATTTCCGGTCGTAGGGCACAACCCACAACTCTAGAAGAGCTCGGAAATGCCCTTTTTGAAGAATGGAACAACATTCCAATTGCAAGCATCCGGGTTCTGATTGACAGTATGACCCGACATTGTCAAGCCGTCGTTCAAGCTAGGGGAGGCCATACCCGTTATTGACATTAACTATGGTAATGAAACATCAAACGAACACTGTCTGTTTTCACTTTACATGTCAGAGGTGAAACCATGAAGTGTTCGTGAAAGTCAAAAGTGTGAGGCTGCACGCTCATTTAATGTCATTAAATGCACTTGCAAATGTGTTTTGTGTCTGACTGCATGTCATTTATCCAGTATATTGTTCATCAGTGGCAGTTACCAAATTTGCATGTCATTTCACAAAAAAATTCCTATGATCCCTATCAAATTTTGAGTAGTATAGAAACACAAATCACCAGTACTAACACCAGAGAGGCTATCTCGAAAGGATCAGTGGGCTAACCCAAGCAGCGGCTGATCCTGATTTTTTTCAGGGTTTATTCCCATAGATCCGCTGCGTTTTGCAATACTAGGGGCGGCGCTAGGAGCATGCGGTCTTCGGCATCTGAGAGGCTAGGTAGTGCGGCCACTTGCTAATGATAAGCCGTATGTTGCGCATCACATGCCGCTGGATATGGGGAGACCAGAAATGGGCATTCCTTGCCGTCTGTCTGTGATCAACATTATAGACGTAGCCAAGCCCGGTAAAGTGAGCTGGCGCTTCTGATTGCAAATATACTGAGCAACAAAAGAAACGCAAGTTAAGTAAAGGCAGACCGGAGAATAAGTTTGCGCGTAATTATTGAAAATCAAATACTAGCGTGTGCACATTTACACTCGTTTCATCAAACTTGTCTTTGTTTTGCGGTCACTTTGAGTAACCATAAGAGCACATTAACTAACTAGCTAACTTGCGTTTCTTTTGTTGCTCAGTATATTTTTGCCATTTTATTTTAATTGATGAATGGCCGTAATATGTAGCAACTCGATTGCCACACTTCATGTAGCGCGGCAAAATGTACAGTAAGCTTTTAAGGCCGCTGTTGTGACATCCTAGAACCATGTAGCCTACGCAGCCAACACTCACCTTACTTTTTCATATTAAAATGATATGGATATATCCATGAACTGTGTTGTATATTTCCATTACTTTGAATAGCACCAATTCACATTACTCTGTTTTGATGCGTTATGCGTAATGTGTCAGCTGAGTAGCATCTAACGCAATGTCCATATGAGTGCATTTATAGCACTACATAAATTCAGTTCGAACACTGCTTAGCTAACCATTCTTCGTTGTTAAATTACTTATAGACCTTCATACATGATGACGAAACTTTTCAGCAACTTGACAGATGAGATCCAAAATGATAATTATTTTTTTTTGTGCATGATCTTAACCGAGTGGGTGGAACAATGGGCATTCCTTGCCGTCCGTCTGTGATCAACATTATAGACGTGGCCAAGTCGGTAAAGCGAGCTGGCGTTACGGTGCAAATATTTTCGCCATTTTATTTTAATTGATGAATGGCCGTAATATACTCGATTGCCACACTTCATTATGTAGCGCGGCAAAATGTACAGTAAGCTAAGGCCGCTGTTGTGATATCCGAGAACCATGTACGCAGCCAACACTCACCTTACTTTTTCGTATTAAAATGATATGGATATGTAGTGAGAATGAGATGTGAGATTCAGCGGCTGGTGACGTCAGGAGTAAAGACTCCTAATGACTGAACTGTTTCAGGTGTGAGTGACTGAGCAAGGGCGTCAATAGACAAAGGACTGACAAACGCCGGGTTGTTCGTTGTTGGAGCCACACGCCACTGCAGCTCTCGGCACTCTGCCAGGTGGGGAGGGTGTCGTTCGCAGTTATACAGAGCTGCCGGCGACGAAGACAGGTAGCCAGGGGGTTAGTTGTTCCTGCGTCAGGAGGGGAGGCTTGGTGCCTCCTGTAGACGGTGAGGGACCCGGGTTTTAGAGAGTGTCGGAGCCACCATTGCTCTCTGTGTGTCCTCTCTGCATAAACTGCCGCAATTGAATTGTATCCTGTTCTCGCCGTCCAACAAAGCCGTTCCCCCGGGGAGTTGGACGGCGGCACAAGCTCAGACCCTGGGGGTGGTCTCGCCGAGTGGACGAGTTAAGTTTAACTGACCTCTAAATGTCCTGTTCTTGTATATTATTCGTGTGTGTGTGTGGGTCGGCCAGTTTGTAGTTTTAATAGTGTGGAGCGGTAGAGTTGTTGCGGGTGGGACATGTTAAAGTTTCTCCGAGTTTGCATTCTATCTTACAGTGCCTTATGTCAGAGGGTGTTGAACGTACCGTCGGGTGTGTGCCTTAAGCTAAATTAGCCTTGTGTGCAGTGGGTCTTTAACTCAGCGTGCCGTGTGAAAGGTGTGCCCTACAGTTCGCATCTAGCTCCGTGTGTGGTGGTTCTTCGATATCGCGTGCTGTGTGGCGTGCCATATGCACTGTAATTGACTGAATTAAAAGAGAAGCCTGTGTTTTCCTAATTTATTGTCCCGGCCTGTGATTTCTCTCTTCCATTTTTATGAGCTTTGAACGTTACCAATAAAGATTATTAATTTTTGTATTTATATTGGTGTCGCGGTCTCTCCTGGTTTCTGACATCAAGGTGTTTGGCCAAGAGTAAAATCCACACGTTTATTACAGATATATCCATGAACGGAGTTGTATATTTCCATTACTTCGAATAGCACCAATTCACATTACTGTATTTAGATGTGTTATGCATAATGAGTCAGCTGAGTAGCATCTAACGTAATGTCCATATGAGTGCACTTACAGCACTACATAAATTCAGTTCGAACACTTAGCAAACCATTTATTAACCATTCATTATTCTTAAATTAGTTACAGACCTTCATACTTGATGACAAAACTTTTCAGCAACTTGACAGATGAGATCCAAAATGATAACTTTTTTGTGCATGATCCGAACAAGCACTGAACATACATACTCATTATTTGTGGTACAGCCATTATTAGATCGAAGTTTTTGGTAGGTGGAAACGCCAGAGTGTATGCAATCCGAACATCTAATGTTCGTGAGCAGCATCTGAGATCAACGGGAGTGATGCAGGTAGATTCGACGGTGTGGCTGATTTTCATCTGAACGAAGATAATACGAGTCCTAAAAAAATGCAACAGTTGAGCATAAGACGAAGATCGAATAGATGTACAACCCCAATTCCGAAATAGTTAGGACGAAGTGTAAACTGTGAATAAAATCAAAATGCAATGACTTTCAGAACACATGAGCCAATGTTGGAACAGAATAAAGATAACATTTCAAATGTCGAAACTGAGACATTTTACATTCTTATCCACAAAATGAGCTTCTTACAAATTTTCTGGCTGCAACAGGTCTCAAAAAAGTTGGGACACAGGCAAAAAAGGCCTGAAAAGGCTAGCCTAAATTACACATAGCGGGCCATTATCATAAAATTTAGTACCACAACTACAATCGATGTTAACTCGCACTTAGAAATGTAATGAGACAGTATTCAAATTATAATCAAGACAGACTTTATTGGAAAGGGAATTGTTGGGGGCAGGGGGGATTGAAAGGCTGACCTCCGGTTCGCTGACATGAAGAAATTCATGGATGAACTGTTCAGTGCACTCCAAGAGGCTCAGATATCTCCAGGGAAAGACAGAAAAAAAGGAGCTTTAAAACAAAGGTAAAAATAACGCAGTACAATGTGCGTAACATTTCACGGTAGACCCATATTTTATTATACTCCACGGAATGGTTATAAGTAGCGCGAAGCTAAGTTACGTTAGCTAAAAGTAAATTAGCTTGCCAGAATTGACAAAAGTTTAAGGCTCCTGACTTTAAAACATATCGGTTTTAAAAGGCGTGCAGTGCGTTGTGTGTTCGGTTTATTGTCTTGAATCCGGAGAAGATAATGGAATTCGCACGCAGACGAGCAAGAATCGTCTGACTCCATTAATGTGGTTATTCATCGTTGAACTAAAGAGGACACGAGCCTGGGGCGCGTTTCCCAAAAGCGTAGTTGCAGCAACTTATGTAGTTCGTCCATTCACAGTCAATGGTTCCAACTATGGAAGTTAGCATCTGTGATTTCGGGAGACGCACCCCTGAGCAATGTCACGTTACACAACAGCAAGTCAACTATTTTGCCGACATTTTTGAGTTGAAATCAATAGTATTACTTCCCTGTTAACCCTCTATTAACCAAACCCATTTCCAATTGTGTAAAAATCATTTCCCTAGGCAAGTATGTTGATTATGGGCCAATATTTGGAAAAATAGTTTAAAAAAAAATTACAATTTTTTTTTTAATTTAAATTATTTTTTTTTTTTAATTTTAAAATTTTAACTTGACGGACCATTCAAGTTATTCTCAAATGTTTATTTGGCAATAAGAAACAAAACCAGCAGGGTGTCCAGGCTGTTAATTTTTCACTTTATGTAGCAGATATGCTACGGTGGTTAATAGAGGGTTAAATAACAATCCTTTTAAACATTTGATATTGCATTTGTGTTTGAAAATTGTATGAATGATCCACTCAGCCTATCATGCTTCCTCTAATTATATTCCTTCTGACTAGGCATGTGGGTTACAATATCAGGTATTTTTTAACTTGTAAATATATGTACATTGAAATATTGCCATTAGGGAAATGTCATTTGGTTCAAACTATTATTATTATTATGATTATTTTGTATTCACTTTTTTTTTCTCTCTTCGATATATTCTCTTATTGAAATGATTGGTTTTGTGTAAATACACTTTCCCTATTTTTGGCTGTCAATTTTATTTATGTGGGAGGGTATATATACCCCTCCCTTTCCTGTATTCAGATGATTCTGAGGAAGACGCTAGTCAAAACGTCAGTCATCTATTCCCCTCAATAAATGTGCAGACTTGTAAAGTGTGCTCCAGTGTTTTTACTTTTGGGTAGTCTTTTTGAAGTACCCAGGTAAAAGTCTTTATCTACAAACTGGTACATATGTCCTGCCCATCTTTATATTACTGCTCACTCAATAAGTTATGTAATGATAACAAATGGTAATTTTTTTTCTCTGTTAACGTGAATGGGAGATGACGCAACATCGTCCAGCACTACCTGAGATTGTGTACTCAGGCAGTTCAAGTATAGCCATGCTGCCTTGTTGGCAATTTTTGTCTTGTGGGAGATCAGCTTTACGAAAGGATGAGTTCCAGTGGAGGAAGGCTGGCAATTCCAAGGTCATCCAGCTGATGTCTGGACTGTACCCACAGCATGAGAAGACATGGAGCCTCCTGGTCACTGACACCGCCACAGACTTTTGGACTCCAATTTATTACTGCTAAACTGTATTGGTCATTTACATGATGCAATGAAACACGCAACTCCTTGTCATCCAATAAATTTAATCTATTTGTCATGATGAAAGAATTAAAAGCATTGATTAGCAGCTGGACATGCAGGAACAGGACTAATGCTGATGGAGCTAGGAAAAGAGAATAAAGAAAACTGATGCAATTTCAAATCAAAGCACATTGCAATTCTTACAGTTGCTGAACTGAGGAAAGATGAGTTCACATGACTTCTGCAAAATGTCACAATCAATACATCTACTGGTTGGAGCACAAAAAGTTTAAGAGCATTTTTTTAAGTTTTGAGAAATAGCAACATGAAACTTTGAAACAATATGGAAAAATATGATTTGCATCCAGACTCTCAGTTACAGCAAAGAATGTACCAAACAGTTTTGTGCACCAAGCAGTAGACATGTGGTTGTATGTAGGCTGTCGTTTTGGGATGCATTGGAGCCTTTAAGGTTAGTAAAATGCATGCGCATCAAATATGTACAGTGGTAATCAGGTTTCCAGAGCCATTTGGTTTAGGGTACGAGTTCCTCAATGTCTCAGATACTGGTGAGGTAAAAAAGAAAATCCAAAAAAGGTCAGCAACTGTACTTAAAACACTTGCCTGGGTCCTCCCCAGCAGGCTCATTCATTCACTCTTCGTAATTATCAAACTACAATCTTGCAAAAAAAAAAAAAAAATAGCTGACTCACCCATCTCCATAATGAATAACATTAAAAGACTGTCATGCAGGGCTGTCTTACTCCCATCGCGTGAGCTGTTTTTTTTTTTTTTTTGCATGTTAACATTAAAAATTACAACCTCTACCTTAAATAAACCTTTTCATTCACTCATGATTGATCACGGTGTGATAACCGTTGTTGTTTAACACTTAGAGATTTGTTTCACGGTTCATGCATTTAAATTACTCTCTGTGCATTTGAAAGGTAAATGGCAGGCCTCACGCTATTAGCGAACATTAGCTGGCTAGCTAGGTGGCTTAATTTGATAGTTGGGCAATTAGCTAGTTTGGTAAGTTGGCGATATTCCAAGCACATATTTAACATCATCTTACCGGATACGTTTTATCCAGCTACTCCTGTTCCTGTAATTCATCAGGGAGTAAAAACAAGTAATACCTTTCGTGTGGGATCATTCCGCTACGAAGCGCGAAGGCATCGTGGCTACAGCGGCTGAGCGTAGTTTGAGAGCCAGAGAAATCAATCACGTCATTTACGCGACATTTTAGATCTGTAGTCTTTTTACTTACAGATTTTCACAGTCGTATATTTTAACAGTTATACAACAAAGTGCTAATTGATTGGCTCGCAAAATTATCTTTTAAATCAACAAACATGTGTAATTCATGGTATAATTCAGACGGGAATCAAAAAATAGTTTATTTCTTGCCATTGACTAAATTTTTTTCGAAATAAGGTCCCATGGTGGTCAACCGGAAGGTGCGTAACTTCGCTACTCTATAAAAAGGAGGTATATTGTACGTACATTTTATTAGTTTGTCCAGTGACTCCACCGAGGAAGCATGGATGCATGTCCTACAGATGAAGATTGCTATTTGCTCATCTGCTGCATGCCTGTATACTGGCCCTGGTTGCTTCCATCTGAGGTTCTGGGACAGCAGGAGTTGAATGGGCCTTTTGCAGCAAGCGATCACCTGACAACTTTCCGCATAGCAACAAGTCTCTGGTGGGCAAGCTAACCAGACATTCCTTGACAACACTAAGTGCTTGAGTGATCAGGAGTTCAATACCAACCATATAGAGTCTGTTCATGTAAATTGTATTTTAGCTGACGGCTTGGTTTTCTAGATCTAGTTAGAGTAAGTTTAGATAAATTGTTCTAGCTGGATTTTTAGAAGAAAACAACGAGCGGAGACCAATTATCAAGGACAGTTGCTTTGCACTGGACGAGACGTTCTCAGCTATGTTTTCAACAATTTTAACACTCGTATTTATGCCGCCGATCACCCCAGATTTTGTAAAACTTCTGAATTTGACTTTGTAGAGTATCCAGGCACTCAACTTTCACTGATAAAAATAATGGGTTCTTTACGATCAGGCCGTTTTGCATCCAAATAAGCTTATGTGCGAAGCAGTGGCTACTCGTGAACTCTCAACAGGGGAGGCTCAAACAATCCCTTAAAGGGATAGTTCACTTTTTTTGAAGTGGGGTTGTATGAGCTACAAATTGCCACTACTTACATCAGATGCAGTAGAAAGCTCTCTGATCTCCTCCAGGTAGCCGCACCAGAGCATGGTGCTGGGTGGAAATTTAGGCGATACACTGTTGTGAACGGAAACACAGAAACAGCGTATTTTCGCGGCCTAAAAGAGGTCCTACCTGAAAATAATACACCATTTCAATTATGCGCTATATTTGAAAAAATTACAGCACTTTAGCTGCTCGGAAAAAAACACAGTTGCTCTTGAACTAACCAACTGACGTAATCCTCCGCGAGGCGCATCGTAGTTCACTGCGCGCTGAAGTGATCAGCTGTTTGGGTCAGACTCTGATGAGCGGTTTGCGGCAGAGTCGGATTTTCAATGGCATAGAATCACGTCTCAAATTAAAAAAAAAAAAAAAAATCCCTCCAATAACTGGCACAGCAGATACACAGTATGTGGCTGCGTAGACCCTATGCGATATCAATTTGTGCTGCAATGTTACATTAGACTTTTTCACAGGTGTTTCACTCTTTTACCTGATGCTTGGGTACAGCAGTGCTCTTCAGCGTGCACTGTTGAGATTTCCTTGAATGTAGCCTAACGAAATCCTCTTTGGAAAAATGAATAGTGCAAAAACGGAGTTCTTTTGGGGATACGGGTGGCGTATCAATATCCATGTTGAGGCAACTAGCCACAGCTACAAGTCCAATATTCCGCAGAGGAATGCGGTGGAAGCTGTAAGTGCACCAGGATACAGCTTTGCTTTCACGTCCAATAAAGCGACACACACGGACCATTTTCGAAAAATTTGCGCAAGTTAAACGGCCGTCCGACCTCGCAACCGCAGTTAAGCCGCTTGCACACTGGACGCGAAACGAATTTTTCGCACACAGATTACATTCAAAGTCAATGCGAAGACGTGAATACACGCGTTTGTGCAAGCAGCTTTACTGTATGGAACGCCATCCAGGTCAAATACACGCGAATTCTAACACGTAAACAACACGTAGACAACACGTTAACAACACGTGACAACGCGTCGATTTTTTCGCAGCGTTGTTAGCGTGTTGTTAACGTGTTGATAACACGTAGACAACACGTAAACAACACGTAGAGAGCACGTTAACAACAGCGTTGTCGACGCGTTAATTTCACGCGGATTGTGAGCCCTTTGGCCACTTGTCCAGTTTGAACGGGTGAGAGTCCTAAGTTCCCATTGGCTCCTGAGCAGTAGGGTTAAATCATTTCTGTAAGGGGTTTCCAACCACTATTTAACATGATGAGGAACCTCTTCTTTCTTATTGCCATTTTCTTCCGTTATTGTGCAGCTTATGAAAATAAAACATTTGGATTGCAGTTTTATAACTTAATATTAGTTATTAAGTTATAAATTATTTTTATCAGGATAAAATTGCCTCCGATTTTTGTCATTTATTCTTGCAGGAGTGTAAATGTCACCGAAGCACCTTTAATGTTATAAGTACGTTAATTAGTCTGTCTATATTGCTCTGTTTAAATTATTGTGCTTTCTTATATTAGTAACGTTAAGTGTTTTGTGCTGTTAAGGACGGCGCTACAGTGGAAACAACCGTCATTTAAGCTGGCGTAACGGATCTACGCATTTATTATTCTAAATATTATATCACAACTTGACAATACATTAGTTAAGGTCCTTAGGGTAATGGCTGTCAATGGTTAGCGTTGATTTTATTTACTTGTGCCCAATTGTCATTTTATGGGTGTTTATTGATCCGGTGGTTGAGCTACCGGCAGCGTTCACTTGTTGTCATAGCAAACGTGCACTACAAGAGATGCTCCGTTTAAATTACTGCGCTTTCTCGTATTAGTAACTTAAGTGTTTTGTACTGTTAAGGACGGCGCTATAGCGAAACAACCGTCATTTAAGCTGGCGTAACCCCGCAAGGATCTACGCATTTATTTTTCTAAATAGGCTATTCGGCTATATCACAACTTGTGACAATACTGTAATGAGTACTTGGATTGATGGGGAGAAAGTGATTGCACCGGCGGGGGTGGGGGGGAGATAATGAATGGAGAAGATTTAAATGCAAAAATTGCGGCAGCTCGTGTGTTTTGGGAGTGGAGCTTTGTGAATGTCATATGGGGCAGTAGCCCAGCCGAGCAACCTGTATTTTGCACTCATTGCTGGATTGTGCCGCTCGCATGCCAGTTAGGGCTGCCGGCGGTGAAGACAGGCACTGGGTGTCAGGGCGAGGTTCCGGCGTGGGGCAGGGCTATGGTTAGGTAGCGGGGATATAGGAGTGCCGTTGTCCGCTCTCCAGTGTTGCAGAGGCTTGTCTGTCGTTGGTGGAAACGCCTCACTGCGCTGAACCGGCGGGTTCCCCCCCCCCAAAGCAAATCTTGAAGCCTGACCAGCGCCAAAAACCCTGGTTGCCGTGGCAGTCATTTTTTAAATGACTACAAGCAGTTGGTTAAACTTTCCTATCCCACTGGACCCAGGTGCAATAATGGAGAAAATCTAGATCCTGTAATCCTGAGATCCAAATAAAATACTCATTCACAATTTTGGTGACTTTTACAAAGTAATCGGTCATCTCATATAATTTTATTATATTGTGCCTTGAATCAGAAGAAACTTATATTTTTTGTGCATTTTTTTTTTTTTGTCAGATGGTGGACAGAAGAGCAAATGTGGTACAGATTTTTTTTTTAAGTAATTACTCAGTTACATGTGTTAATATATGTATGCACTTAATTTTGCATGTTTACAGAGACCCCATTCAATTTAAGCATTTTCAATTTGAGTATTAAAGGTACAGATCACCTGTGGGTAGAGGGCCATTGGAACTATTTTCTGGGAGGGGGTGCTGTGGACCGAGCCTCTCGGGAGGTAAACAAAGCCAAATTAAGAGGCTCAATCATCATCATAAATCATCTCATAAATAGTGACTGTACACATCTGCTGACCTTATGACGTATTAACCAAAGCAATTAAATGAGCGCTTATTTCATATAGGCGCACAAAAAAACACCTAAAAAAAAATGATAGTCTACTAAATCATTTACAATTACAAACAAAGGGGACCAAATCAAACTGTGCACAAGATTTTTCAGTGACTGGCATCTAAAATAATTCAAGAGTCAGCAGCTGTATTGCCTATTTCATAGGACCTCTAATGGTACCATTGTTGATGTCAAAATAAAGCCTTTCAGGAGGCCTACTCTACCCACCAATGCAGGCTATCTCACTTTGTCTCAGTCTAATGCTTTGCCAAAAGTGGACCTTCACTCTGTTGTCCTTTATCAGGGTGGGAATATTGATGACATCCAAAATGTCACAAGAACACTCATTATTGCCAAGTGGGTGAGTCTCCTCTGTCATGGTGTCGTTGCGACAGAGATTGAGAGTGACAGGTATAGCTTTATGAGCTTCTGCACCTCCGGCATCATGCTTTGGGTTTGTGGCTGCAGGTCCTGGAGGATGGACATCACATCCTTGATGGCGGTGACCTCTCAGCCTTCGCACATATCTCCCACCATAGCCAACTCCAGGTTTTGCCACTCTGGCTTGCTCTTGATTGCTGACCTGTACACACGGCGCACAATGCTGTCACAGTCTGAACTGTATTAAAGCCACTGCCACTCTTTGCATCAGGTGGCTCTACAGGAGCGAGTGCAGCTCTCCCTGGTAAATTTCTGGGCAGGGAATGTGTAATTATCTGGTGGTCTGAAGGACATTGCAACTGCCTTTTGAGTAGCCTCAGGAAGGAAGGAGAGGGGTGTAGTAGGTCTACTACAGAATGGGGCTCTCTGCTGTGGCCCCTGTTGCTTTCGGCCTGCTGGCACAGATCTGTGAGGTACTGCTCCTGCTGTTGTCAAAGTGAAGTTTCGGCCTCTCTCTCTCTCTGGTGCTTTGCTGGCTCAGAGGGAAGTTTGGAAAAGAAATTGCGAATCCACTTTTAGGGCATTACTGGACAGCTAGCCTAATTTGCCCCCACATGCTAGCAAACAAGGGCAACCTCATAATCTACGGATGCATAAACAGTCCAGCCACAAGCAACAGTTTTGACAATAGCACACTGATTAAGCGCAGAAAACGTGTTTTTATTTATTCAATGATTACCATTTTAATTGTGGTGAAAAGTCAGACATGGTATATTTATTTATCCTCTATATCACTGTGATGCAACCTCTCTCTTACAACAATATACATGGCAACTCTACCGCTTTTGGTGGTAGACTACTGCTTTCGGGGCCTTTCATTCTGAAAAAAATGCCCCAAAAGCAGTAGAGTTGGCATGTGTTTAGGATTATAGTTCAATATTTCTCATCATATTCATCAGTAGATCAATTGCCATGTTGAATAACCATAATCAATAATCATAATCAGTATCCATATTATGTATGCAGCAGTAACACCCATGCACACACATATACACATACAAGCAGTTCGCACACACGAGCAGTGCACACAGACACATGCATACACACATACACACACAGCACATGTACATATACACATGCACAGACACACACACAAACAAGCAGTTCACACAAACACACACACACGCACACACACACATACACATACAAGCAATTCAATTCACACATGAGCAGCGCACTCACACATAAGCAGCAGGCTTCTGTAGCTTTGATTAGTAAGGGGGCTTCTGTTTAGTTCATTTGAAAACATCATCAGGTGATGCATTTGATTTCTGTATCTTTGATCAGTATTTGTTCAGTAAAATCATTAGTTGTCACTGAAAACATAATCAATTGAATCATTTATGTATCTACTTGAATCCTATTCATCTGGCTGTATTTTTCCTCTCTTGACTGTAATTTTCCAGTCCTTTGTAGTGATGTGCATCCTTATCTTTGCTTGAAGTTCTGAAGGTTAGTGGGCAGTGTTTTGGTTTTGCCTGTCCCGTTGTAGCGTGAGAATGAGAAAGCGGAAAGACCATATTTGCAAGATATTTCCTGTGATGACGGTATAAAAACTGGGTATGAAAGGCAAGACAGCAGAAAGACCATTTTTGGAAGATATTTCCTGTGATGAAGGTATAAAAACTAGGTGTGAAAGGCAAGATGTGAGTTCTTCTTGCACAAAAAGAACTCGGCTTTATATTTATCAACATGCCACAATAAAGCCTAATTGTCTGAAGAATCTGTCTCTCTCCAGTTGCTTGGGCATGGGGGAACCTCATAATCTGAAAATATGTCTGAATGAAAACCACAACACATGTATGCAACAATGTTAAAAAGCACAATAGTGTAGTGAATGCTGAAAGCAGTTACATTTTAGTGTTACACTAGTGTTTTTGAAATAACTTAATGGTGTCACTACATTTACTACAACAATATAACATGGCCTATGTTAATTCGCAACTGTACTTGCCAGTGCTACAGTTACAACACATTGTCCAGAGATTTGGAGGTTGAAGGCAGTGGATGTTTAGGGGGGAGATAGCAGATCAACAATAAATGCCACATAAAAGTGGTGGACATCATCTGAAAGCCATGAACCTGAAGATTAATTTGCGATGCAGCTTAGCACTGTAAACGATCTGAGAACAGTAATATTTTTCTTTCTGAAGTCCTTTTCCATGCTCAACTTTGTCCCATAAGTTGTTGCAGAAATTGTGAAGTGGATACCCTTTGGTACACAAATTTGTTGCTGAATTAGGCGTTTTTGTAATATCAAGAATGTTTAAAAATGATCGGAAATCCTTCCAGAATATTACATCAATACACCAAGACCTTCGGAACAACATAGAAAAACCCATGCTGTGATTTGGTTTAAAAAACGTTAGTAATGTAGGAGATTTCTGTATTTTCAGTGATCGGATGGCGAGCACTTCTGTTCTTTATATTGCTGAGAAACCCCCAGCCGCACGGCAACCACGGTATGAATTTGTGATGGCCCGATATCCAGTTTTGTTCCCAATAAATCTATCAATACATCTGCCAAGTTTAGTGCTTTTATCACAAAATGAACAATTGTTATATAGCGAGCTATGCCGCCCAACTAATATAATGTATCACAATCATGTATTGTGTACATATAATGTATTGTGATATAATATTTAGCAAAATAAATGCGTAGATCCTTGCGGAGTTATGCCAGCTTAATTGACGGCTGTTTCCACTATAGCGCCGTTCTTAACAGTACAAAACACTTAGGTTACTAATATAAGAAAGCACAATAATTTAAACAGAGCATCTCTTGTAGAGCACTTTTGCTATGACAACAAGTGAACGCTGCGGGGAGCGATTAGCTCAAACCCGGATCAATAAACACCCATAAAATGACAATTTGGCACAAGTAAATAAAATCAACGCTAACCATCGACAGCCATTACCCTAAGGATCTTAACTAATGTATTGTTACAAGTTGTGATATAATATTTAGAATAATAAATGCGTAGATCCTTGCGGAGTTACGCCAGCTTAAATGACGGTTGTTTCCACTGTAGCGCCGTCCTTAACAGTACAAAACACTTAACGTTACTAATATAAGAAAGCACAATAATTTAAACAGAGCAATATAGACAGACTAATTAACGTACTTATAACATTAAAGGTGCTTCGGTGACACCTGCAAGAATAAATGACAAAAATCGGAGGCAATTTTATCCTGATAAAAATAATTTATAACTTAATAACTAATATTAAGTTATAAAACTGCAATCCAAATGTTTTATTTTCATAAGCTGCACAATAACGGAAGAAAATGGCAATAAGAAAGAAGAGGTTCCTCATCATGTTAAATAGTGGTTGGAAACCCCCCCAGGCTTACAGAAATGATTTAACCCTACTGCTCAGGAGCCAATGGGAACTTAGGACTCTCAGCCGTTCAAACTGGACGAGTGGCCAAAGGGCTCACAATCACGTGAAATTAACGCGTCGACAACGCGTCGTTAACGTGTTCTCTAGTGTTGTTTACGTGTTGTCTACGTGTTATCAACACGTTAACAACACGTTAACAACGCGTGAAAAATTGACGTGTTGTCCACGTGTTGTTAACGTGTTGTCTACGTGTTGTTTACGTGTTAGAATTCGCGTGCATTTGACCTGGATGGCATTCCATATTACTGTGACCCAAACAGCTGATCGCTTCAGCGCCAAGAGTTTAACACACGATCGCCTCGGCGAGGAATACGTCAGTTGGTTAGTTCAAGAGCAACTGTGTTTTTTTCCCGAGCAGCTAAAGTGCTGTAATTTTTTTAAATATAGCGTACAATTGAAATGGTATATTATTTTCAGGTAGGGCCTCTTTTAGGCCGCGAAAATACGCTGTTTCTGTGTTTCCGTTCACAACAGTGTATCGCCTAAATTTCCACCCAGCACTATGCCCTCATGCGGCTTCCTGGAGGAGATCAGAGAGCTGTCTACTGCATCTAATGTAAGTAGTGGCAATTTGTAGCTCATACAACCCCACTTCAAAAAAAGTGAACTATCCCTTTAAACAGAATGATTTGTCACGACCTGTTTTCAATCATTCATTTAAATTACCATTACAGAAACTCCGAAAACTCTCAACATTGTCAGGTGTGGCCAGTTTTCATTTATAACGCATACCGATAACGACTCCGGACTTGCCACGCTTTTCTTGCATGTGTTTCGCGATCGTCTAAATTAAATAAGATCAGTTGAAACGTTTTTATGCAATTCCATTGCTTCCAATGATCTTATTTCGTTTAAACAGTTTAAACGATCATGAAACACATGCATTGCTTCCAACCCCTGAGTAAAGAAAAGCGTGAAAGTCCGGAGTCCTAACGCAGGTGAAACTGATAAACCTCCATGCACAAGGACTTCAATTGCGTGTGAGAATCTCTGACACATGTGTTGATTGAGTAATAGCTGACTACAACAGGGGGACGTAAATATACTACTAAAACTGACGCGGAATGCGAGAGAGTTGACAGGTGTGCGTTATTAATGAAAACTGACCACACCTGGTAATGGTAAGAGTTTTCGAAGTTTCTGTAATGTTAATTTAAATGAATGATTTGAAAACAGGTCGTGACAAATCATTCTTTTTCAGAGATTGTTTGAGCCTCCCCTATTGCCAGTTCACGAGCTGCCACTGCTTCGCACATAAGCTTATTTGGAAGCAAAACGGTGTGATCTTAAAGAACCAATTATTTTTTTTTCAGTGAAAGTTGAGTGCCTGGATACTAAACAAAGTCAAATTCAGAAGTTTTACAAAATCTGGGGTGATCAAATCAAACTTTATTTATATAGCACTTTTCATACAAATAAATGCAGTGCGCTGTACATAATAAAAACAACAGACAACAAACATCACCCCCCTAACCCACCATTTAACCCCTCCCAACTTCATGATAAAATGCAATAAATAGACAATATAGAGAAATTGGCATAAGATTGCTTTGCAGATTAAAATTGACCACAAAGAGTAACAACCCACTACCCCTAAACCACCCATTTAGACCACAGCTGCAAAGAACGCCCCCGCAGAGATCACCATGTCCCAGACCGAGAGAGGAGTCCGCACCACAACCATAAAGCCGCGGACAGAACGCCCCCCTCAGCCAAAAGAGCAATGATAACACCCTTGACAGCATCTCCACAGCCGGAGCCAATCACAGCTCCCAGCACAGAGGGCCCGCCAGTGAGGAAACACTAGAACTGGAGTAAAAGACTAAAGCTAGTGATATTAAACTAAAATCAAGGTTAAAATAATGGGATAAAATACAGGTGTTCAAGAATTAGAAATAAATGAGAAACTAAAAGCATAAAGGCTGTGGATATTTTGCTGTGAACCGGTTTTACATTTCTTCGGCTATTTGGCCGTGACCTCCGGTACACACGCGCAGTTGTATTGTTTTTGGACTTAAAACACAGAAATCAATGGAGTATGTTTGGCCAACGTTAGTGTAAGAACTCGGTAGCTACTGAACAACAACTCAGTGGGCTTTATGCACAGCTGCACTACTTCCTGAACTAAAGCCAGCTCCTTTATTTCCTGTCTTTCATTATTGGACAAACTGATTAATCCAGGTGTGCCTGACCATTGTTGTTGTGGGGTCAGGCACACCTGGATTAATCAGTTTGTCCAATAATGAAAGACAGGAAATAAAGGAGCTGGCTTAAGTTCAGGAAGTAGTGGAGCTGTGCATAAAGCCCATCAGGGGTGCGTTTCCCAAAAACGCAGTCAGTAACTACATTAGCAACTTACATAGTTGGTCCATTCACAGTCAATGGGTCCAACTATGTAAGTTAGCATCAGTGATTTCGGGAAACGCATCACAGCCTCGTCAATGCATAACTGACCTAGCTACGCTGCTAATGCGAAACAATTGCGATTCACTGTTTTTTATTGATTTATATGCACCGCAAATAGGTAGCTGAGCAAGCGAACTAGCTTGCTAGCCTCGCGTGCAAGCTAGTTTGTTGGTTTCTTAGTCAATGTTAGCTGGCAACCTTTATATTCGGCGCATATTAATGCCAGCTAGCGAGCTAAATGCTCGCGGTGCGACTCCAGCTTAGTTCGCGTAATAATGGCTATACACATTTTAAGTTGACTTAAATGCATGAAATATAACTGAAATACAAATTACATAAACAGACTGTATATTGTTGGTATTGAACTCCTGATCACTCAAGCACTTAATGTTGTCAAGGAATGTCTGGTTAGCGTGCCCACCACAGACTCGTTGCTATGCGGAAAGTTGTCATGTGATCGCTTGCTGCAAAAGGCTCATTGGAACCCTTCCCCTTCCCCTTGCCCTTGGAGCCTTTCTTTGGTGGCATCTTGTTATGTTATTATAAAGAAATCGAATCAAATTATATATTGTGAAATGCTTTGCAGCTGGATCAAAATGAATTTCGTCAGGCAGCATGACACCTTTTATAGGAAAGCATGCCAAACGCATCAGAGCGGGTCATGGCACAAGAGAGCGCAATCGATCGTGGATGTTCATAATTTTTAATATCTATATATAGATATATGCACACACACACACTACAGGCCAAAAGTTTGGAGCCACCCTCAGATTTTTAAAAATATCACACATCAACTCTTCTTTCCTTATTTTTTGCACATGAAATGACTTCAGTGCATAAAATATAGGAAGCCAATTGGCTCTGGGTGAATTCCAGACCTCCGTCCACATTTTAAAGCTGTCTTGACTGATTGATCACTGACCACAATTTTTTTCGTAATTGAGTTCCAGTGCCTTTGTGTTAAAATTGTTCACGTCCTAGTGGCATAAAATCATGTTATGTAACAAGAAGGCATGCTGTATCAATGCCTTCCCCAAAACCAAGGGGTCACATTGCACATTGCACCGTTAAAAATCTGAGGGTGGCCCCAAACTTTTGGCCTGTAGTGTGTGTGTGTGTGTGTGTGTATATATATAGATATGGGCCAGGCTCACGAAATGCGCGCCACCCCCCCCCCCGGTACTGAAAAATAATGAAAGTACCCATAGAGCTTAGCTGTGAGTGGTTTTTAATCTATAGGTGTTGGGGATCATATTCCCAAAGCCGTCATGCGACGGCTATTTTTTTTTTCATTTTTTCGTGGTACCTGGTCAAAGTTGGGTCCCTCAACTCATTTTTTGGGCCGGGTTTCTGCCTTAGTTTCAAGACATGCATATCTTCTAAAGCCCCATACATGCATAGATATAGCTATATCTTCTCAAAATGCCCTGATATGTATAGAAGGCTAGTATAGCTGATGGAAAAATGGTAAAAAATGGAGGTAATATGCTGTTGGGATTGTCAACCCTGCCATGGCCCTGAAGTCGGGGTACGTTTTGCTTGCGGCTGCAAAATTGCTGCGCAAGTGCAAACTGCTCTCTAACACAATGTGTAAAATTAATTCAGGCAACCCTATGCTCTCAGTGGTAATGGTCTGTGATAAAGGTATATGTCTACTCTCTGAATACCAAATATCATGGTCATTGGTGGAATATTTGGTGAGTTATACGCATTTCCCTATACCCTTGCTCGTCTAAGTCAGAAACACGAAAACCTACTGTTTGCCTATAATCCATCCAGAGGCCTATAACTAGTGATAATAAAGTTATTTAAGCCTCCAATCAGTGTTGTAATTGTATATAAGTGATGTCCAGAGGTATATCACCTGAAATTAGAAACCCTACAGTGATTTTTTTTTCCCTTGGGATCCCGTCGCTGCTGAAAAAAAGAAATTCTGGTCTGCAAATACCTGAAAAATGTTATAAAAACCTATATCAAAGCCCAAAAGTCTCCTAGAAACACTCCTTATGGCTTAAAAGTATGTAGCCTAAGCGATACCAAGCCAGAACAGGTGTCTATTAGCTCAAAATATCGGTATATCGGTCAGAAAGCGAATCGAAGTCAGAAACCGCGACTAAGTCAGAAACAGGTCAAAGTTTACCAAACTCAACCCGACTGACTTGCTATTGCCATAATACTTAACTAATAGAATAAGAGTCTCAAGTAGGTCACTGATCACTTACCAATGGAAGATGCCGCTTGTAGGCTGGTGGACAGGCTGCTTGACAGTTCACTTTTTTTTTATTTTGGGTCCTAGGTTCCCCAAGCCTGAGCCCCGGGAGTTTTTTATGATGATTGCATGTTTCTGTCTTTTAGTTATTGTTATTTTGTTGTAGGTGTTGTCTGGTGTCCCCGACCACCTATGCATGTTATTTGAACAAGTTTATGATTGATTGGCCACCGATTGCGGCCGCCACGCCCCACATCAGTTTCTGCCTGAGATCCCGGTTTCTGACTGAGAACGTGGGCCGACACCACCGATATTTTTCGATTAAATCTTCAAAAATACAAGTTAACACGTTTAGAAAACACCATATATCATGTCCCCGACCACCCATGCATGTTATTTGACCAAGTTTATGACTGATTGGCCACCGATTGCGGCCACAGCGGCCGCCCACGCCTGCATCAGTTTCCGCCCGAGATCCCGGTTTCTGACTGAGATCGTGGGCCGATCGGTCCAATGTCGGGCCTCCGACCGACGCCATCGTTATACAACCCCAATTCCGAAATAGTTGGGACGAAGTGTAAATTGTGAATAAAATCAAACTGCAATGACTTTTAGATCACATGAGCCAATATGTTATTTACAATAGAACATGGATGACATTTCAAATGTTGAAACTGAGACATTTTAAATTTTTTTTGCACAACATGAGCTCATTTCGTGGATAAAATTGTAAAATTTATCAGTTTCAACATTTGCTACGTTATCTCTGTTCTATTGTGAATAAGATACTGGCTGGTGTGACTCGAAAGTCATTGCGTTTTGATTTTTTTCACAATTTACACTTTGTCCCAACTATTTTGGAATTGGGGTTGTATTTTCGATCAAATCAGCTAAAATACATGTTAACATGTCAAACCAACTTGGAATATCATGTCCCTGACCACCTGTGTAACGACTGGGGCCACATTTGGCCGAATACGCCCAGTTCCTGCCTGAGATGCCCGGGTTTCTGACTTAGAAATCTAAGGCAGAAACTCGAAGTTAGAAACCGACCAAAATGTTTTGTGCGCTGTAGCTATGTTGTTATTCAATAAATAATTGATCTAAATAGTGATTTCCACTTTGATTTAGGCCAACAACAATACCTGAATTGCATTTGGCTATATCTTTTACAGTTTTTTAAAAATACATTTAAGTCAGAAACTTTTCTTAAAAAGGTCATTTTTTTGGGACGCAAAAATCCCACTCAATCCCTGTAGGTTGGAGTTTTTTGGGGGGTTTTTTTTTTTTTTTTTTTGCCCTAATGCACCATATATTTGCTTCATCCTGAAGGATTATTAGGGTGTAAGGACCTTTTTATTTTTCTAGAGTGCTAAATGTAAAATCTAAGTCAGAAACCAGTACCTTGTGGACAATTTATTAAATGTCACTGCAATACACAAAACGACGATAGGGACGTATGCCGACTGTCAGACATAGCCTACACATGTCTATTATGCACAGAAAAAAAAGTAATAAAATAGAACACACTTAAGTATAAAAAAAAAAAGTGAATTTTTTCACTTTTTACATGGACATCAAAAAAGTGCCATTTTTGGCCACTTTTCCAACTTTAAGGGCAAAAAAGACAGGGAAATATTTATCGCAGACCAACAAAAGTGGGGTGTTCCAAGTTGCTCTTGGTGAGCTCTGTCCATTCATCGTGGTTCTGGAGTGATCTAAGCAAAATATAAGATTTGCTAGCCTGTGGATTTGGGGGGGGGGGTGGCGCACATTTCGTGAGCCTGGCCCATATATATATGTAAATCTGATACGCTTATTACGTTGTAATACAATTAGCCCGCCACGCGCCATTGAGTTCTTCCACGTGTTAACGCGATCGGTTCCAATGCCTACTCTCTACTACACTCTGAAACGATTTTTAAAAAATTGGCACAATCGTGGCCAAATTTTAAACGTTTAAAATTTTGCCCCAATCATAAAGATGCCTCACGATCCTGGAGATCCCTTGTAATCACCAGGATTTGGATCTGTGATCTCTCACGCTTTTTGAGTTGAGTTGCGATTCTAACACGATTTTCATAAAATGACCAAATTGTGGCAATTGTGACCTAGTGTAAATGCAGCATTACTAACAAGATAGAGCAAAAGAGCCTACTTCCTGGTTGAAGAATTAATGACCTCCAGTGGCGCCAAAAAAAACATTTAGGAGTACTGGCAGATGTTTCAATGCATTGAGGTCAATGGAAGACTGAGGAGACAGAGCAAAATATCTCATTTATATTTTTCCCCCACATCATATGGCACCCAATTAATACAATTTTCAGTTGGCCAGAGGTCTTCTGATTATTTTTATGTTTATTTTTATGCCACACTTAAAGTGACCATGATTAATATTTTTTTAAAATAAAAATAACCTTTATTGAGGCCTCTGCAGGTCTTCCTTCTGACGTTGCTTGGTAACAACGGGCAGACAACCACAACTGCTCTCTTCGTGTCTCAACTGAGTCATCGTTAGTGTGCTGGCTAGCTCAATGAGAAAACTGATACTATAAACAAAAAATAAAACAAGTGTTTACTAATTTAACTGTTCTGTGTTTGTGTTCAGATTTTGTTGGCAGAATGGTTTGTATTCCTTTCTGTGCCCTGGTAAACAATTTGTTGCTATTTAGCTAGCAGGCTAAGCTAGCCACATTGCTAATTTTGTAAAAAGAGCGGCAGCTAAGTAAGTGTTTATAGCGAGCTAGCCATTCGATCAACTGTGAATTAAGAAATTGTCCCTCTTATAAACAGAATGACTGCCTGAATGATTGAGTAGCAGAGGGACTGAGTTATCTCAATGCTAGCACATAATGGAAATTGCCATTGATGGGTAGGGTGGTCCAATAATGAGCCGAAATTTTTTTTATATCCAGTGGAAGTCAAGGCACCTTTTCAAAATGTTCCAATTATCACTTTAATCTAACATGCACAATTTTAAGTTGATATATGAACGTAAAGGCAGTGTTCATGATGGGTCAATTTCGCAAGCTGTTTGCTGTCATTGTGCCGTATTAGAGAACCTGCAAACTTTCGAGTGCATATATTATTCCATCCAACAAATAAAACAAAGAGCTGTATTCAACTAAAACAAGATCATTTACTTCTGTTTTAACATATCATAAACAAAAGTAGGCCATTCACTAAATGATTTAAACAACACAAATTTCAAAAAGACAGCAACAACCGCAATGCATGTGTTTCACGATCGTTCAAATTTTTAAACGAAATAAGTCCATTTGAAACGTTTTTATGCAATTCCGTTGCTTTCAACCCCTGAGTAAAGAAAAGCGTGAGAAGCCCGGAGTCATAATTGATTTCCATGTTACTGGTGGTGAAATCCACCGTGACGCATGTGAAACTGATAAACCTCCGTGCACATAGACTTCAATTATTATATCGCCTACGTGCTGATTAATGAAAACTGGCCATACCTGATAATGCTGAGTTTTGACCCGACACTTAAGCCCTCTGCCACAGTTTCAGAAAATCCTGGAGGAAACCCATATAGATGACCCCATGAGCACTGCTTCCTATGAACAATATCACTAAGATTTTTGGTATAATTACATGGTTTAGTAAAACAAACGAAATGAGGAGGTGCCTTGGTTAATACCATGAATTTAATTTTTTTGAACCACCCCATTGAGGGGCGAACAGAAATTAGCAATGCGAACACATAGTGGGAATTGCCATTAAGGTACTAATGGAACTTAGCATCACGATAGCAAAAATATTAACAGTCAACCCAACAGTTTTGACCAAGCTGGCTAGTCTTGTTTAGCCAGAGGTAATGAAGCAGACGTGTTGACAAGAACAAATTGATTGGATGAATTCAGTTTGGGAGAATAGTGCTCCACATCCATTTCAATAAACTGAATGTTAGTTAGCTTAGGGTTGCTACCATGCAGACGCTAGCCACAGATCAATTAAAATGTTAGACACTGAATTCCAAATGTGAGAATTCTTGCCAAATTTCTTTAAGAGCGTAACCACCGTCATTGCTTAGCCAGCAGACATAACTTTTCCATACTCATTGAGTAGGTTTAATCGCTAGTTCACTACTTCCTCAGTCATCCGTATTTTCAGACTTGACAGTGAAGATGGAAAAACATTGCTTCCATCTATCGGCCTCACCGTCTAGCCATCTAATGTGCAACTACCTGCCAATATAGCTGCTGATAATACTGAGCACAGAGAGCATGTGCCAAGGGCAATGCCCACTTTAGGAGACCGGAACAATGACCAAAAAATTGCATTCATTTTTCATTGTCGCACAATCTTGTTAGTAAGGAAGATCTTTAGCCAAAACGTCTTTTTTTTTCGCCATTTAGTGGCTGGCTGCAGTGCAAGTTATAAGCTCACCCCCTTTATGTCTGGTTAGGACAATGGCCTCACTGAAATATTTAGGCACGTGCCAAATACGTTTTTTCAGAAGATAGTCTC
This sequence comes from Gymnothorax javanicus, assembly GCA_029692085.1. NCBI lineage: Eukaryota > Metazoa > Chordata > Actinopteri > Anguilliformes > Muraenidae > Gymnothorax > Gymnothorax javanicus. Next base: position 43,525,419 of record CM056203.1, read on the forward strand.
TGTCATGTTAAGAAGTTCTTACCATGTTGATGTATGTTCAATTGCTTTTTTTTACCTCCGCCAAGGAGGTTATGTTTTTGCTTCTGTTTGTTTTTTTTTTGTTTGTCTGTCCATTAGCAGGATATCTCAAAAATGGTTGCATAGATTTTAACCAAACTTTGCAGGATGTTAAAGTAGCACTAGAGAAACAAATCATTAAATTTTGGCATAACTAGGGCAAAGTACAGGTGAGATACAGGCCAAAGTTCAAATCCAGCTATGCTGGTGGAAGTATGGGCTCTCGCAAGTCCAGCTCTAGTCTCCGATTAGTTTTGTTTTATTTAGTTATTTGATACAATAAACGGGGGGGAGTCATGATTGACAGCTTCTCTTTGAGAAGTTGTCGCTTCTTGATTTACTTCCGGGAATCCTATGGAGCTGGAGTGCGACCATCGACAAAAGATATAATGTTAAAGGTGACATAGAATCAAAAACCGTTTTTACCTTGTCTATGGTGAATAACGGTAGTCTACCCACATTCAAGAACATACGAAAAGTGCTAGACATTCTGAACGTCTCCATTTCATCGAAATTCCTCTTTTGAAAATGACCGCCAGGAAATGGGCCAATCTGAACAACGGATACATATGATGTCACATGTATCTCACTGCCCCCCCCCCAAACTCTCATTCTATTTCCTCTTCTTCAAAATGATTTGCATACACGTCTTTATGCAATTCCATTGCTTCCAATCCCTCAGTAAAGACAAGCGTGAGAATTCCAGAGTCATAATTGATTTCCGTGTCACTCGTGGGGAAATCCACCGTAATGCACGTGAAACGGATTAACTTGTTGCACAAGGACTTAAATTCCACAAATGAATTTCTTCAGTGCGCTTTGATTGAATACTTGCTGACTACGGCACAGGAACGTCAGTGCGAGAGACTCGCTCCGAATGCGTAAGCCTTGGCAGCTCTGAAGTAGCCTATCTAGCTGTCTCCGAGACATTGGGAATGGGAAACATTTGTATAGTTAGCATTCCAACTTTTGTCCTAAGAATCTATAGACACGTGTCGACTTTTCATACAAACCATATAAGCATCCACCTTTGAGAGAGCCTCCTCTGTCTATTTTGTTGCTTATATTATCACTAATAGGCCTAGTTGAAACGGTTCTATTTTCTTTCTGCTCAAATGGTAGGCTACCGTCAGCCTAAGACCCAAACCTGGAGCCTCTGGGCGTATTTATGCATTAGAGTAGAATTATTATTTATTCTCGATTTAATGGTGCAAAAGGATTAGGCTAATGTCCAAATGGGTAGCCCGTGCGATAACTGCGTTAGGACACTTTGGACAAGAAATGGTTATTACGTTTGAAAAAAAAAAAAACATTAAAAACTACTTACCATTCAGAAACGTTTGAAACCAGCCTTTGCTGGACTGGTTCTTTCTCCAATTCAGTGTCCTCATCCGATTCGGGCTCAAACATATAAGGCTGAATCTCTGAATATGCCATAGCTGCATAAAGTTGGTCTGTCCGTGTTCCGAAGCCGGCGAGTGTTTTCCATTTTACCCTACTGCTCTGGGCGAAGTTACATTCTTTTGAGTGGCAGCAAAGCCAGCCAATCAGCGTCAAGTGCTTGCATTTCATAATGAGGTTGCCAGTTAAGCCTGAAAGGTCGCCAAATAGGTGCAAAACAACGCGTTCAAAATCCCCCACCCTCACATAGCTTTTTGAGAGAGGTTTTTAGGAAGCTTCTGAGGCATTACAGACTCAACCAAAATTTTGTTATCTATATGTCACATCACAGAACAAGGATAAATACCCCGTTCAACCATTCTATGTCGCCTTTAAAATAACGTATGCGTAAGTTGCTAGATCCTAGTGCAACAGACAATAACCCATTAGGATTTGCAAGTCTGACAAAAATTGATTGTAAAATGGTCTGTGCCCTGAACATAAGGTCATGTACTGTTTGCAGTGATGCTAGTATTGTAGAAAGGTATAGCAAGCTAGCTAGCTAACAAGTTTAGCAATATTTTACAACAGGCCACTGCAGACGGCCACGGAAATCGGTGGTGAAGAGTCTTTTACTTCAAACATAGCATAATGTATCAACTGTTCACAGCGATGTTATGTTCATAGCAAAGGGCTGTCTGCAGTCAATTTTCATGACCAGCAAGTGACCCAGAAAACTACCTTAGTTAGCTACCAAGCTAAGGGTAGTAAATTGAGATTCAGAAGGGTCACCCTTAGCTGGGTAGCTAGCTAGTTAGAACTAGCATTATAACCCATGATAGTGGGCTGTCTGTTCACCCATAGACTCTATTTGGGTCACTTCATAAAATAGGGTTACCATCCCAAGGTGGTCAATAAACTCATTACCTGTTCCACATCTTATGTTTTTCTGCAGATACCTTGTTTATGTTGTTATCATCAAGGTATGCATAAGATCTTGAACATTCATTGAGAATTTTTTGGGGGAGGTGAAAAAATGGGTAATAAATATCGGACACCAACACCCCATTTGAGTGTGACATAAAGGTTTATGGCCAGATTTTCTGTGAAAAGCTAACACTTGCTTTCACTAGATTGATTTAAATTGGCGCTATATTGTGTTACCCTGGCGCGATATTGTTTTATGAGACTAATTTATTTTTTTGGTAATTTATTTTAAGGAATCCAATTGAAATCAGGTTGTGAACAGAACATGATTGTGTCCTAATATATTCGATTCAATACCACACATGATTTGAAACAGAAGATAAAATAAGTTCTACACAACCAAATGGAAGAACCACAAGTGACATCCATCACATAAAGAAATATTATCTATTATATCAAAACCAAAGAAGTAGTAAAGTTGTTTTGTTGGATAGCAAGTATTGTGTCCATTTTTCTTTGGTCATGTTTGAAACAGGCAATCGTGCTCAGTGGATGCAAACATTGCGTTATGCAGTTTGAGGGCATTTGCAATGTGGAGGAAGAGACTGACATAAGGCAGTGGTGTTCTGTTTCCAGTGTCACCACCTTAGATCACGAAGCCTACTATGGCGAGTATCGTGTCTGCTGATGTTACGTTCACAACATTCTTGCGTTTGAACTACGATCCCCACGAGTTTCTTGAAAAGATTAAGTGAAATGTGTGTAGAATGATGTATGGCCTGAAAAAGTAGTCAACTTGGACTAATTTTCAAAGAAACCTGGTGATTTTCTCCGTTAGCCAACAGCACCATATCGGCATGCATGTTGTCAAGGACACTGACCTCACATTGTGTCTTCAGTTACGTTTTGGCATTTGGGCCGTTTTAGTTGATGCTTTATTGGAAACAGTTTTGCAAATAAACTTTTCTTATTAAATTTAGCTGGAGCTTTATTAAAAATGGTTCTGTCCTCCAGTGCTGATGTGACTTTAGCATGGCTGTGAACGTAACTATTCCCTGACTGTACATGGGAGTCCTGAGTTACATTTGTCCATTCAGCAATTTGGTACATGTAATGGATAAAGTTAGACTAATTAAATTTTTTAGAGCTCATCAAAAATCTTTGACATATTATTGCCCAAAATGCCAGCCATGGAATTGACGTGCATGATGTAATTTGCTTTAAAGGACCACAATATGGAATTAAAAGCCCAAATTCTGGTCATCCCAAGCAGCCCATTCGTCACATCACTTCTATTAATAGCAAACCAAGGGTGTTCGGTTGTGGCAGCTCGCCCGGTGAATGTACGTTCGCACAAAATATAGTTCCCCAAAGGAAACGTGAGGTTTTGATTAGAGATATATACAGCACTGTGCAAAAGTCATGGGCACATTTAAGGCAATTTCAAAGGGCAAATATGCTTGCAAAGATGGTGAAATTTTAAGTTTCTAATAACTGAGAAATGTGCTAAACAGAGCTGTAAACTGTTAAAGGTCCCCTATTATGCTGTATTTAGTTGTTTAAAATATGTCCAATGGGTCTTCAAAATAATTCAGTTCCAAAAAAAAAAACCACACACATCCAGCCCTAGTGAGACCTCTTCTCTCACCCTGTCTGTGCCGGCCTGAAACATGAGCCTTTTTGAAATGGGCGGGGAGGCTATGCTAATGAGGCAGTGCTCTGATTGGCTGCCTGGCCGCTTCAATTTCGGGGGAGGGTGCAGGCCCAAAATAACAGGAAACCAAGATGGCAGATATTTCAGGACAGCTCTCCACAGAATGTATTGCTGTGAGACCGTACTTGTTTGATCCCGAATCCGACGCCGAATGAGAGGAGGAAGCAATTGAAGTATTACAGAAATGTTTACTGCAGGATTTCAATGAGTGGCAAGTTGAAATCTTTGTGTTTTGCTCGTACTGTCTCGCCTTGCATGCATGTGATTGTAGCTGTACTGTTATATAGTCACGTTATATACCCACTTAACTATCCAGAGGAAACTTTGCTAAAAGCTCCTGTTATCCATTTCCACCAAAACGAAATGCAATTCTGGCACCAAGCTGCTAAATGAGTTTGTAGCAAAAACACACAAACGATGTAAGCATTGCTTTTGTGGGGCAAGCGAATCGATAACTTCCACCAAAAAAAATTCTGTATCCGATCTCCAGTTTTTTTTCGGCTTTTTATTCGCCAGAACAATTTTCAAAGGTGGATGAAATTCCGCCACGGCAATGCAGGGAAATCGTTTGTTATACTAGACACGTTATAGTGCATTTCGCGATTGCTTTCACCGCGGTAGGATCAGAGAGCTATATCCACACCACGGCAAAGTACCCGGCTGGCCCCGGTCATGGATAAGTAAAATGATTTTTTTACAGCAGCAGTAAACAAACCCAAACACGTAGCCAAAGCTCCGCAAAGCCTATGTCTGGTCTAACTGCAGCCTTATCAGCCCAACTTTGCAGACACACACAACACCTCTCCGGTTAGCTTCAACTGTAGAGGCTACGGTCAGGTAACGTTATGGTGAAACTACCACCTTGACGTTAACCAAAGTAACACTAGCATACCAATTTGAATTACTGCATATAAGTTAACCAGGAGCATTTTATAAGTCGCACGGAACGCGAAATAACATCCGGTAGTAACCCTGCGGTCATCATAATGAAAGAGACAAACATTACCTTGCAATACAGGTTTTACAGATAGGAAGTTCCGTTACCGCGAACAGTTGTATAAAGCATCCAAATTAAAAACGAGTATGAAAAGTTGGCTTCAAATGAGGTTTATGTTCACACACCCTCTGTTGAATGTCCCCTGATATTACTCTTGCCTATTTAGGACAAAAACATTAGCAACAGTAACTTAGCTATGTTAGCCACAGTGCTATTGCCACATTCAACAGGCTATCATGTTAGGTAGGCTTATGCAGTAAAGCAACTCAATGGTAAAACTTACTACTTCTGTGTCTGTGAGTCACGGACAGTTGCTACCGATCCAGGTTTTATCTTCAGATATTTTACAAAGCCTGCTTTTGAGGCCAGTTCTTAATGGCATTGTTAGCAGGGGTCCTAACCACCCGTAACACAGGTTAACTTACATTATTTGCTGTTATATCGTTACTTACAGCTTGTGGCTCCGAGCGCTTGATCGATGCAACTGCTCCAGGTTTGAGAAGAAACTGAGACGTATATCCAGCATCGAATTATCTTTTATTGACAAAGCTGTCTTCGGTGAAATGCCGAGCACAAACGGCTAACATTCCCTTTGAGTGTGGCTGTTTGCTGCCAGCAAACAAAAATGCTACCCACTGATTTCTGGTGGCATCGTCCTTTGGAAGAGAAAATAGTTGTGCTTTTTTTTTTGCATCCAAAAAAACACAGAGGAGCAGCTTTGGGAGACATACTGACGAAACTGCACCTCAAATGATCCGCGGTTGTTCTTCTTATTTTGTATTTCCGGAAGTGTTGACGCTACTAAGGCGTAATATGATCCGCAGTTGTTTGTGCCTGGTAGAATAGTTTCCAGGGTGGGCAGGTCCAGCGCCGTGATTGGCTCTGGCTAGGTCTTTACCAGTTGGACGGCACAACCTGATGTCAGGTTTTGCCCAAATCTTGTGAAAATCTCGGGACGAGCTGTTCAGAGCGGAAATCACGTTCAGGAAATCACGTTCTCGAATTACGGCAAAACCCCTGTGTCTTATGTTTAGAAACTTAACAGAGGTTGAGTATGGACATCCAACATTATAACATTACTTGTATGTATTAAAAGAAGTATCAGCATAATAGGTCTCCTTTAAAAACTATATCAAGCCAATATTTGGTGTAACTACCTTTTGCCAAAAAATCTGGGACACTGTCCTGTTGCTCTATAGTTTATAAGATGATAGGCTTTTTGCTTGTTTTAAGCAGAGCAGAAAACTTTTCACTGTTCTTCTGCAGACTGTCTAACTTGCATCTGTCCCTTCAAGTAATTGCAGACAGCCATGATTATGTTGACATCAGGGCTCTACTAAGACTGTATTATCTGTATTGGCTGTTTTTTTAAAAATGAAATACAAGCATTTATTTATAAAACTTTTGTTTAAATTTGCATTTGGAAATTCAGATTTACTTCTCATCTTCAGCAACTCTACTGTGTAAAACAAAAATTAAACATCTGAAGCGGATTTAAATTAAATAAAGAGTGCAGGGTGCCTAAGACTTTTGCACAGTACTGTGTGTATATGTATGTATGTATAAATATATATGTGTGTGTGTGTGTGTGTGTGTATAAAACCCCAATTCCGAAATAGTTGGGACAAAGTGTACATTGTGAATAAAATCAAAACGCAATGACTTTCAAATCACACCAGCCAGTACTTTATTCACAATAGAATGGAGAAAACACAGCAAATGTTTAAACTGAGAAATTTTACAATTTTATCCACAAATTGAGCTCATTTCAAATTTGATGGCTGTTACAGGTCTCAAAAAAAAGTTGGGACAGGGGCCTGTTTACCATGGTGTAGCATCCCCTCTTCTTTTTAACACAGAGTGGAGGCGTCTGGGCATTGAGGCGACAAGTTTCTTCAGTTTAGCCATTGGAATTTTATGCCACTCTTGTTTAATACAGGCTTCCAGCTACTGGGGAGTTTTGAGTCTCCTTTGACAGACTTTTCGTTTAATTATGCATCAAATGTTCTCAGTCGGTGAAAGATCAGGACTGCAGGCAGGCCAGTTCAGCACACGGACTCTTCCACTACGAAGCCATGCCGTTGTAATAGCTGCAGTGTGTGGTTTTGCATTGTCCTGCTGAAATACACAAGGTCTTCTCTGGGATAGATGTCATCTGGAGGGGAGAATATGTTACTCTAAAACCTTTATATACCTTTCAGCATTCATGGTGTTTTTTAAAACATGCAAGTGTCCCACACCACATGCACTAATGCATCCCCGTACCATCAGAGATGCTGGCTTTTGAACTGAACGCTGATAACGGGAGGGGTGGTCTTTCTCCTCTTTAGGGCAGAGGACATGACGCCCATGATTTCCAACAAGAATGTCAAATTTGGATTCGTCTGACACAGGACACTTTGCCACTTTGCAAAATGAGTCCATTTTAAATGAGCCTTGGCCCACAGAACACGGCGGCGCTTGTGGATCATGCTCAACAATGGCTTCCTTTTTGCATGATGGAGTTTTAGGTGGCATCTGTGGATGGCACGGCGGACTGTGTTTACAGACAGTGGTTTCTTGAAGTATTCCTGGGCCCATTTAGTAATGTCAATGACAGAATCATGCTGGTGAGTGATGCAGTGGCGTCTGAAGGCCTGAAGATCACGGGCATCCAGTAAAGGTCTTCGGCCTTGTCCCTTACGCACAGAGATTTTTCCTGTTTCTCTGAATCTTTTGATGATGTTATGCACTGTCGATGATGAGTCCTTCATAGCCTTTGCAGTTTGACGTTGAGGAACATTTTTTTTAAAGTATTCCACAATTTTTTTACGCAAGCCATCACAGGTTGGAGAGACGCTGGCCATCTTTACTTCTGAGAGACTCTAAGACATCCCTTTTATAGCCAATCATGTTACACACCTGATGCCAGTTAACTTAATTACTTGTTAAATGTTCTTTTTGCTGATTCTCTCGTGTATTAATTGCTTTTTCAGCTTTTTTTTTTTTGCCTGTGTCCCAACTTTTTTTGAGACCTGTTGCAGCCAGAAAATTTGAAAGAAGCTCATTTTATGGATAAAAATGTAAAATGTCTCAGTTTCAACATTTGAAATGTTATCTCTGTTCCATTGTAAATAACATATTGGGTCTTGTGATCTGAAAGTCATTGCATTTTGATTTTATTCACAATTTACACTTCGTCCCAGCTATTTCAGAATTGGGGTTGTACGTTGTGTGTGTGTGTGTGTGTGTGTGTGTGTGCGTGCGTGTGTGTGTGTGTATATATATATATATATATATATATATATATGTGTGTGTGTGTGTGTGTGTGCTATTTGCACTGTTACACATATTATACATGTTAAACATACCCAGGCCTCAAATTAAGTTAATTCTAGGGCAAGGCCATACGGCCTTTTAAAATTGGGGCATCACGGCCAGAATGTAGGCCACCAAGGCCTAAACCAAATTAATCAATTTTGCAGGAAAAGTAAGTGATAATGACATTGTATGTAGATAAGACAGTATCGATAAATAATTGGGAGGGCATTCAAAACCAATATATTATTAATTTTTAAAATTGTTCAATTTTTTATTCAACTAGGAGCAATTTATCGACAGAACAATCTAGAACAGTACATGACCAGTAATTAGAAATGATAATGAAAAAGTTAATGTCTATTGCCAACATTTCTATAATTGGCATTGCAAGGATGATAATATAAATGCAAAAATCCAAAACTTTCGTTGACTTGGCAGCATTTATTTTTGCCGTCCTTACAGTTGTCACTCAGCTGTGCATCATGCCAGACAACGCCCTTTAGCTATGACTACATTTAGAGTCTAGAACAGATTCTCGGGGCTTATTGCTTAATGAGCCTAGGAAACTAACTTAAGCAAATCTTGAGTGCAGAAATGATTAAGGCATATTGATATTTTACATCGTCATTTATTTGTGGAAGAAAATGCTTCAATTTTATGGTGAAATGTTCAACAATTCTATCGAAAATAAATTAGAATGCCGTCGTTCAACAAATTAGTCTGAGTAGCTGTTGCTACCCAGGAAAAGTAAACTGCGAGAGGTTTTGGTTATCAAGCATTGAAAGATGATGTTTCCTATGGCCTTTGTTACTGCCGACGGACCGCTACTGCTGAGCAGTCTGGCACAGCAGGAGACGCACTGCGCAAGCTAATGTTGTTAGCGAATGCTCTCTCCAGCTCGCTCTCAAAGTTTAATTTCTGTCGAGTAAAGTTACACAACCACCGTTTTCACCCAGCCCCAGCCCAAAAACACATCTATACTTGACACCAACAGTATTTAATAACTTGTGCTTAAAACATAATGGCCCTCATTTATCAAACTTGCATAGGATCTGGTGTAGATTCTGGTGTAAATATCAGCGTTCGCCAGGTGTCACATCTGATTTACTAAAAGTGTGTACCGTCGCTGATTTCGGTATAGAACTGGCGTGGCGTTGATAAATCTGGCGGCTGAAACCATCGTAATTTACATGACACGCCCCTATAAATTCATGCTCTGGGAGGCATAGTCCTGCCCACTTTACGATATGGACTCTTGAAAGACGGCAAAGAAGAAAGAACTTCACTGAGGAGGAAATATAAATGATCACGTCCGAGGTGGAGAAAAACAAAATAATTTTATTTGGAAGCCTTAAGAGTGGCATAAAGGGAGCCCAGACGGCTGCAGTTTGGAAAACTATTGCTGCTGCGGTAAACACCGTTGGGGTGGAAAACCGGAGCGCAGCAGACGTTTGATTTAATTCATTAATAAATCGAAGTGACGATTCGCACTTATTTAAGTGCATCCAAGCACAAAAATTGATTGAAATTCGCATTACACACTTATAAGTGTGGCCAAGATGCGCATTTCTCCATTGCCCACACTAATTTTAAGTGTGTCCAAAGCTAAAATTTTTTTTCTTGGCCAAACTTATTTTAAGCGGTACTTTCTATAAGTGGCACTGGAATGGTCATCAACTGGCGCACTTATAAGTGTGGCCAAGAAAAAAAATCAGCATTGGCCACACGTATAAGTGCGAATAACATCGGCCTTGATAAATTCAATTTATAGATCCATGATATTTCATGTTACATTGCCTACATAATTGACAATCCAAACGCTTTACATGTTGGTTAAAAAAAGTGGTCCGATTTTAAGATCACCACTAAAAAACGGGTTGCGGCGCTTAGGCACAGCAGCGCGCGAACCGGTGGAGGCCAACCAGACTCGAACCTCCAGCTGTCTCTGTTCAAGGAACGCATGGCAGCAGGGCTCCCCCTCCATCGTGGGAATACGAGGCGGTGGGGACGCCTCGATCGGAGCTGCATGAGGGTAATTGTTAAAATACAGTCTGCAGAGATCACTCCTCAATGTACTTTTATTAGTATTACTCCATGACATTTTTTTGGGTGCCACACAAAACGAGCAGCCACTCGTCACTTTCCCGGAGGAGATCTTCTCTATGCCGAAAGTTCCTCTCACATCGGACAGAACAACAGAAGATCTGCCATTGTCAAAATGTGATCATGGTCAAAGTGTCTGTAGGCCTATGTATACTGAGCAACAAAAGAAACGCTAGTGAGCTAGTTAGTGAATGTACTCTTATGGTTACTCAGTCAAAGTGACCGCAAAATAAAAAAAAGTTTGATGAAACAAGTGTAAATGTGCACGCAGAAGTAATACTTTTGATTTTCTAAAATAATTACGTGCAAGCTTATTTTCCAGTCTGCCTTTAAAGTGCCTCTTCCACGAGATAATTGACTTATCTGTTAGTATTTGAATATGGTAATCAGTTTGTGACATGTCGTGGTTCTTGAACTCCAACGCCACTTGAAGTATTGGTTTTTGCGGAAAAAAAAGGAAATAGGCGCAGAATTTACGCCAGTTAAAAACCTGTTGCAGTGTTACGAAACACCGCAAATTGAATATTCTTATTCTCGCCGGCTCTCGCCCACTCTGGAGTGTAACCGCCCACACAAAGATTCGAGCAACGTGCCAACTGTGAGTGTCATTTTCAGTCTACGGCGGGGGTCGGCAACAGCCCTTCTACAGTGGCTCCCTGCAGCTTTGAAAAAAAAATTAATAACGGCTATTTAAATTTATTTTTTTCTTTCAAACAAAATGTCGCTTATTTTGGAGATCGGGGTGAGACTGTGACACTGAAAAAAAGCATTTAATATTTGTGACCCCGCCCGTGAAAACACGGCTAAACTCGCCTGATCTAATTTTGAGATAAAGACCGTCAAGTAGTCCCTGTGATAAAAAGTGACAAAGATATGAGATGTGAGTTTATGGCTGTAAATGATAGGTTACATATTGGGGTTTCGAAATAAAGTTCAAAAATTAATTTCTAAAATCATGCATATTAAAAATAATGAATTTATTTACACTTCGTTTACGCGGAGGTTGCTTTCCACAAGCCTGGTCTATTATGTTTTCTATCGGCTTTTAGTTTACCTTCGGCGGATGAACGCCTGATAGTTTGGGTGTCATTTGGTTTAGGAACTTCTTTTCTACCATTGAAAATGAATGTAGACGATAATGCGCACCATCGTAAAGCAGGTCAATCAAAGGTACGGCAGATGAGTTGCGATTTAAGCCGGATGCGGATTCCTCCACGGATTGCGTCGTATCACCAGGGAAGTTTCAGAAATGAAGCGTTTGCATTTGTTGGTTAACGTCTTGAAGCTAACCAGCCTAGTTTGAGGACATGTCATTCCTGCCAAAACTTTTAAATGACCTCACTCAGTCAATATTAGAGATATCAGTTAGATTTTTTTTCACGGAATATTCCTTACATGATGTAGAATGACCTTGTAAAAAAAAAAAAAAAAAAAAAAACAATAAAAACTGTTCATCACCAGAAAATGACTTTAGCTGGGTTATCAGAGCCAGGGATATAGGTGACCTATTTGCAATTGCAAATGACGAGACATCTGTCTCGTTGCGTTTTCATTTTGGCAAGGTGGGATGATGCCTTGGGGTTCGATGCATAGGCCACTAACATGAAAGCCCATTCCAGGTAGGCTATTCTGAGAGCTAGGCCACTTTTAGAATGGTTTAAAAAAATCAATAGCCTAATCGCAGGGCTGCCAAATTTCTTCGCATTCTCACACATACGGCGTAGGTCTCGCGTATTTTCGAGACATATTCACCGAAGTCAGCAATTGTTCAATCAGCGCGAATATAAATGAGATTCTTACGCGTAATTGAAGTCCTTGTGCATGGCAGTTTCAGTGTCACTAGCGTGGCGGTGGATTTCACCACTAGTAACACGGAAAGCGATTATGACTCTGGGGGCTCTATCTTTCACATTACCTTATCCGTGGCCACTACCCGCAACCCGTGAATTACGCATTTAGCAGCTTCCACTATCCCTAAACGATATTTTGCGGCCACACTACCCGCTGTGCATTATGCCGAATCCTTTATTTGCGCCTGGAGGTGTGCCCGTGGGCGTGTTTATGCGCTTTCCCTACAATTGCTATCTTGACCACACACTTTAGGGAAAGCGTATAGCGGGTCCCAAAACCACCCGCTACCCGCATTTGGGCTTCACAAGAGCGCTATGCACTAGCACTCAGCAACGGAATTTTTTTTTCCAGCGAGAGCGGCATTTCAGAACTCTCTTGCGAATGAAGGTAATTTCGGCGACAAGTATGTACACCTGTTTTTGCTGCACGATCACGCAACTTGCTGTAAAAAAATAGACAGCTGTCCGATTGGAAAATGTAAACGGACGAAACCACGTTCTTGTCACCAGAATTACCTTCATTCGCTGAAGAGTTCTGAAATGCCGCTCTTGCTGGGGGAAAAAAAAGTTACGTCGCTGAGTGCCAGTGCATATACTTAATTTTATTTTTCTAAAATGGGATTTTGTACTATGCTTCATTTCAAACGGAGAGGGAGTTGAAGTGCATGGCTAAAGCGATTTTTTTCTTTTTTTTTTTTTTTTTTTTTTTGTTTGAAGTTTCCATCGCAAAAGGGGTAGGCTTGATTTTTTTTTTTTTTTACTACATACCAAACATTAAACAATATGTCAATGTCTAATAATAATAATAATAATAATAATAATAATACAATTCATGATTAACTTAACAAAAACAGATCCTCCCCTGACTGGATTTGATCTCATGCACGGGCAATTTAACTTCGTCAACGGAGAAACGCGGCGACCTTCCTCTCTCCATCACGGATTTCGGTTTGAGGATTTGGGATAGCGCAGCCTGCTCCGAAAGGCAGTGGCACCTGGAACACTGATTGGTTTAACTGGCGGAACGCCCAAAACCACGCTTATGCATAATATAACGGGTAACGCTGGTGTTTTAGGGATATAGGCTGGTGTGCAAGATAGCAACTTTCGCGGGGGAACGCCTCTTACGCAATGCGAAATCCCCAAATAACGGGTTTAGGGACTCTGGCGTAAGATAGGGCCCTGGACCTCTTGCGCTTTTTTTAACTTGGGGATTGAAAGCAATGCTTCCGTTTCATGATCGTTTCGATTGTTTGAATGGAATAAGACAATTTGAAATTCTTTATGCAATTCCATTCCTTCCAATTCCTGAGTAAAGAAAAGCGTGAGAATTCCAGAGTCATAATCGATTTCCATGTCACTAGTGCGGAAATGAAGCGTGATGCACGTGAAACTGATAAACTTTCATGCACAACGACTGTAATTGTGCAAGAGAATCCCTTAAATGCGCATTAATTGAATAATTGCTGACTACCGCATAAGAACGCGAATGCCACTAAGAAGCGTGAGACTTGAGCCGAATGCGTTGGAGTTGGCAGCTCTGCAGTCGAGAGGGCTGCGAGACATTTCGTCTCATTTTTTAGATAGGCTAGTAAAATTACCACTATGAAACGTCCATTGTTATACGTGTTGATGGCATTTCTAGCATTGCATCGGCCTCCTCTTCAGATTCGGGGTCATATGGGCCAGGCTCACGAAATGTGCCCCCCAAATCCACAGGCTAGCAAATCTTATATTTTGCTTAGATCATTCCAGAACCACCATGAATGGATAGAGCTCACCAAGAGCAACTTGGAACACCCCACTTTTGTTGGTCTGCGATAAATATTTCCCTGTCTCTTTTGCCCTTAAAGTTTGAAAAGTGGCCAAAAATGGCACTTTTTTGATGTCGTAAAAAGTGAAATAGAATGAGGCATAGAATTCAGGGGGATATAGGCATCGCCTCGTCCGTCTGTCCGTCCGTCCGTCCGTAATCATTTTGTTTCCGGAGCAGAACTCGGAAACTATGCAAGACATCAGCACCAAACTCGGTACATGTACTGTATGTATAGTCTAGATGTGCCTTTTGCTACTTTGGAAATTTCGAGATTCCTATTTTTGTCGTTTCCATGGAAACAAATCTGGACTTAGTGCACTTCAGGCCTAGTTTGTTTCTGGAGCACAACTCAAAAACCGTTCAATATATCTTTCTGAAACTTTGTATGTGTATTACTCACATTCTGAAATGGTGCCTTTTGATATTTTCAGATTTCTGAAAATCTTTATTTTTTTTAGTTTCCATGGAAACCAGTTGCATTTGGACTCTGTACAGAGAGAGGTTCGTTTCCAGAGCACAACTCAAAAACCGTTCATTTTATCTTTCTGAAACTTTGCATGTGTATTACCCACATACTGAAGTGGTGCCTTTTGATATATTCAGATTTCTGAAAATTTTTTTTTTTTAGTTTCCATGGAAACAAGTTGGATTTGGACTCTGTACAGAGAGAGGTTTGTCTCCGGAGCACAACTCAAAAACCGTTCATTATATCTTTCTGAAACTTTGCATGTGTATTACCCACATACTGAAGTGCTGCCTTTTGATATTTTCAGATTTCTGAAAATGTTATTTTTTTCATTTCTATGGAAACCAGTTGCATTTGGACTCTGTACAGAGATAGGTTCATTTCCGGAGCACAACTCAAAAACCGTTCATTATATCTTTCTGAAACTTTGCATGTGTATTACCCACGTACTGAAGTGGTACCTTTTGATATATTCAGATTTCTGAAAATCTTCTTTTTTTCGTTTCCATAGAAACCAGTTGCATTTGGAGTCTGTACAGAGATAGGTTCGTCTCCGGAGCACAACTCAAAAACCGTTCATTATCTTTCTGAAACTTTGCATGTGTATTACCCACATACTGAAGTGCTGCCTTTTGATACTTTCAGATTTCTGAAAATGTTATTTTTTCATTTCTATGGAAACCAGTTGCATTTGGACTCAGTACAGAGAGAGGTTCATTTCCGGAGCACAACTCAAAAACCGTTCATTATATCTTTCTGAAACTTTGCATGTGTATTACCCACATACTGAAGTGCTGCCTTTTGATACTTTCAGATTTCTGAAAATGTTATTTTTTCATTTCTATGGAAACCAGTTGCATTTGGACTCAGTACAGAGAGAGGTTCATTTCCGGAGCACAACTCAAAAACCGTTCATTATATCTTTCTGAAACTTTGCATGTGTATTACCCACGTACTGAAGTGGTGCCTTTTGATATTTTCAGATTTCTGAATTTTTTTTTTTTCGTTTCCATGGAAACAAGTTGGATTTGGACTCTGTACAGAGATGGGTTTGTTTCCGGAGCAGAACTCAAAAACCGTTCATTATATCTTTCTGAAACTTTTTGTGTGCATTACCCAAGTACTGAAGTGGTGCCTTTTCATATTTTCAAATTTCTTAAATTATTTTTTTTTTCCTTTCCTTGGAAGCGAGATGGATTTGGACTCAGTCGCAGGGCTGGGTTTGTTTCCGGAGCAGAACTAAAACACTGTTCATTAATGACCCTTGTTTTTTTTATTGCCTTTGCCAACGTGTGCTTCATAGTCTTTGCTAAATGTTGCCAGTACATACTTCCAGATCATTCCAGAGGAAAATCACCTCAAAATTCTTGTTTGAATTTCTTTGAAGGTGTAGGATTGACATGACTTTCGCAGATAATCAGGGGCCGGGGGGATATGTCATCTTCTGATGACTCTTGTTGTTTTTTTTATATTTAAGTGTGTTCTATTTTTTTTTTTTTTTTCTGTGCATAACAGACATGTGTAGGCTATGTCTGACAGTCGGCATACATCCCTATTGTCGGTTTGTGTATTGCGGTGACATTTAACAAATTGTCCACAAGGTACTGGTTTCTGACTTAGATTTTACATTTAGCACTCTAGAAAAATAAAAAAAGATCCCTACACCCAAATAATCCAAAATAGATGAATAGATTATTAGTAGATTTCTAAGTCAGAAACCCGGGCATCTCAGGCAGAAACCAGGCTTGTTCGGCCAAATGTGGCCCCAGTCGTTACACAGGTGGTCAGGGACATGATATTCCATGTTGGTTTGACATATTAACATGTATTTTAGCCGATTTGATCGAAAATACAACCCCAATTCCAAAATAGTTGGGACAAAGTGTTAATTGTGAATAAAATCAAAACGCAATGACTTTCAAATCACACCAGTCAATATTTTATTCACAATAGAACAGAGATAACGTAGCAAATGTTATCTGATAAATTTTACAATTTTATCCACAAAATGAGCTCTGTCAAATATCATTCATGATATTTGGTATTCAGAGAGTAGACATATACCTTTATGACATACAATTACCACTGAGAGCATAGGGTTGCCTGAATTAATTTTACACATTGTGTTAGAGAGCAGTTTGCACTCGCGCAGCAATTTTGCAGCCGCAAGCAAAACGTACCCTGACTTCAGGACCATAGCAGGGTTGACAATCCCAACAGCGTATTACCTATATGCCATTTTTCCATCAGCTATACTATTCTTCTATACATATCAGGGCATTTTGAGAAGATATAGCTATATCTGTGCATGTATGAGGCTTTAGAAGATATGCATGTCTTGAAACTAAGGCAGAAACCCGGCCCAAAAAATGAGTTGAGGGACCCAACTTTGACCAGGTACCACGAAAAAATGAAAAACGTTGCCGTTGCACGGCTTTGGAATATGATCCCACAACACCTATAGATTAAAAAACCACTCACAGCTAAGCTCTATGGGTACTTTCATTATTTTTCTGTACCCGGGGGAGATGGCGCACATTTCGTGAGCCTGGCCCATATATATATACTATTCAAAAAAAGTAGGGGATATTGGATTTACAAGTACCATGAAATGCAGATCATGAGGTCAGGAAGGAAACAAATGACATAAAAACATTAAGGAAACATTTGTCAATTTATTCGAAACGCTGTGTACAGTCAGTAAAAGACAGATTCTCCAGAATAAGGGTCGACACAAACACAGGGTCACACAGCAAATTTACCACCATTGTGAAACAGAGTCAGTAGCGGGTAAAACCCCTCGGTTGGCTAGACAAGCTCGAATTCGGGCGTGGCATACTCCTAACGAGGCGTCCCAGGTCATTTTGGGGAACGTTATTCCATTCCTGTTGCAATGCTGCAGCAAGTTCTTGGACATTGGCAGGAGGTTGTTGACGTTGGCGTAGCCGCTGTCCAAGCATGTCCCAGACATGCTCGATGGGGGAAAGGTCCGGACTGAGTGCTGGCCATGGTAATGTGGTGATATTCTGCTGCTGGAGGTAATCTGTAACGATCCTGGCCCTATGACATCTGGCATTGTCATCTTGGAAAATGAAACGGCGGCCATAACGGCGTGCAAAACGGCACAACATGGGGTGCCAAGATGTTGTCGGTAGTACTGCCCTGTGACACGCCCAGCAACAACATGCAAGTCTGTTCTGCGGCAGCAGTGATGCCTCCCCACACCATTACAGATCCACCCCCATACGGATCATGTCTAATGACGTTAACATCATGGAAACGTTAAATTACGCCGGCGCCAAACCCTCCTGCGTCTGTCAAGGAAGTCCACAGTGAACCTCGACTCATCTGAGAACATTACGTTGTTCCATCGGCGATTATCCCAGCGTTGATGATGACGACACCATTGAGTCTGGCCCTAATGTGACGATCCCTCCAACAGGGAATGACACGAGGGCGTCGGGCGTGTAAGTGAAATCTGTGCAGACGATTCCTGATGGTCTGGCCACTCACTACCAAGCCAGTATCCCTTTGAAGTTGAGACCTTACCTGATTTGCTGTTACCATACGATTTCTCAAGACAATAGTGCGGATGAATCTGTCCTGAGCCTGAGTTGTTGCCCTTGGTCGACCGGATCGTGGGTCTATCCTGAACAGACCCTGTAGCACGATGTCTGGACCATAATCTGCTGATGACAGACTGGGAAACATTCATTGCCCTTGCCACAACGACCTGTCTTGTGCCAACCTGTAGCATGCCAAGGGCACGTAACCTCTCCTCCTGTGTTAGGCGGGCGATGGTCTCTGTTTAATTAACGACTTCAACCACTGATAATCTGATGCTTTCTCTTCAAAATCTTCCTTTACAGTGGCTCTAACCTTCCAATTCAGAGTCATGCAAATTTGTGGCACAACCCCTTGATCATCAATAGCATCCCGAGCAGATCGTGAGAGTGTCATTGATGTGTTTGGGTGATGAATTTCTTTGGAAATGCTTCCTCAGTAAGGAACTATACAACATGGTTTCGTATCCCCTTTGTATATGTGAAAATTTTGATCTCAAAATAAAATATCCCCTACTTTTTTTGAATAGTATATGTATATATATATATATATATATATATATATATATATATATATATATATATACACATAAGGCAATATTTGTGAACTTTGTGTTGCCATTGCTTTGCTGAAGTCTTACTATGCTACCTGTAAAATCTGTTGTCTTTCACCGTCTATGGTTGTAGCTAGCTAGGCTCTGTGCCAGTATGGCGTTGGGGCTGTTTACATATTGAATATTCACAAATGTAGCTGAACTATCCAGTCAGCGCGAAGCTCATTTAAACGCCCGATATTCATGAGGGAACTCGCCTGTCTTCTCAGACTGCCTTTCAGTGATGCTTAAAAGGTCATCAAATAAGCGATCCAAGGCACTTTTCCCACAAATAATGGTATGAATATGATGGCAGGGCATTGGGGATTAACACAAAATGTCGGGATATGTCTGGAAGGGGTACTTTAATTAACTTGCGTTTTTTTTTTTTTTTTTGTTCATTTTATATCTGACTGGATGAGCATCTGACATACCACACTGCATATCTGTCAAGCCACGCATTGCGCTTAATCAAATTGATTGTAATTGTCTGCTGTCTGGCCTGACAAGGTAGTCTCAGAAAAAAAGTTTAATTAATTTCTCAACTCAGGTGTCTTATTTATTTATTTAGCCTATTTATTTTAATTTTACTAATAAGAGCAACAACAGCATGACGTCCGCATCGCTGCATGTGGTTTATTACTCATTTCGACAGCTGCACTCATTCCTGCATGTTGTTTGCTGGTTTCAAATCTGCATACGCCTGGTCAGACCTGGCGTGAGATTTTTCGGACAGTTCGCTCACGTTCAGATTGATAAATGCCGATCCTTGCGGGAGATTAGGCGCACACCCATTTTTTTGGTGTATGCACCTTTGATAAATGAGGGCCATTGTGATCAGATTTTTAACAAGACGGAAGGATGTATGGTTGTAGGATAACAACCTCACACAGCGTTGCTGTATTCATGAGTGAGTGGGCGTGTCGTTAGTCGCACAAAGTGCTCAGAAGTCCAGCGCAGCGTGACGACAGGAGCCGCACAGCTCAGTTGCTATTTCGAAAATCGCTACTCAGGGTAATTTTTGGGCACCACGGCCACTTGAAAAAAGGGCAAGCCAAACTGGCCGTTTGAGTAGTCAGGCATTACGGCCACAGAGGGGGGCAACCACGGCAATTGCCGCTAGGCCGTAGTATAATTCATGCGCTGCATACATATTTCTAGGCAGTTTAAAATTTCCTCAGGATGCGAAAAAGTAATTTTGAGATGAAGAAGTTTACCTTCTTAAATTTTTTACCTGCGTCGCCGAAGGCAGCAGGTCTAAGAATGGCTTTCTCACTTCTGGACCCGAACTCCGAAAGATGCTCGGAGCACAAAAATCTCTTGGGAGAGCACCAAACTCATCAAATAGAGCGGGTGAATTTTTGTCGTCCATTGTCCGTCCGTCATTCCGTCCGTCCGAAGTTACGATGTTATCAAGATAACTCAAAAAATAGTTGCCTGAGGAACTTGTAATTTTGCATGATGATGTATCTTGACCCAAGGCAGGTCGCTATCGAAAACGGGCGTGCTTCGTCAAAACCCAAGATGGCCGCCATAGTTTTTTTTTTAAACGAAGTTATCGAGATAACGCAAAAAATAAGTGTCGTCAGAAGTTCTAATTTGGTATGCTGATATATCTTGACCTAAGGCAGTTCACTATTGGAAATGGGTGCGCTGCGTCAACATATAAGATGGCTGCCCCCATTTTTGTGAAAACGACGTTATCGAGATAACGCGAAAAATATGTGTTGTAGGAAGTTCTGATTTGGTATGCTGATGCATCTTGACCTAAGGCAGGTCGCTATCGAAAATGGCCGTGCTGCATCAAAATCCAAGATGGCCACCGCCGTTTTTGTAAAAACGACGTTATCAAGAGAACGCAAAAAATATGTGTCATAAGAAGTTCTGATTTGGTATGCTGATGCATCTTGATATAAGGCAGCTCGCTATCGAAAATGGGCGCGCTGCGTCAAAATCCAAGATGGTTGCCGCCATTTTTGTAAAAACGACGTTATCGAGATAACGCGAAAAATTTGTGTCGTAGGAATTTCTGACTTGGTATGCTGATGTAACTTGAGCTACGGCAGGTCGCTATTGAAAATGGCCACCCTGCATCAAAATCCTAGATGGCCGCCGCCATTTTTGTAAAAATGACGTTATCGAGATAACGCAAAAAATAAGTGGCCTAGGAACTTTTAATTTGGTATGGTGGTGCATCTTGACCTATTGCATGTTCTTATTGAAAATGATATCACAACATCAAAATCCTTGATGGCCACCCAACGACGTTATCGAGATAACTCGCAAAATAAGTGGCTGACCCAAGGCAGGTCATTATTGAAGATGAGTGTGCTACACCAAAATCCTTTCCAGGTTATCTTTTCCATATGGCTGCATCTATCTATCATCATCATCGTTGTCATCATCATCATAACAATTCACCATCACTCAATCAATGCAAATTTTATTCACCAAAGCATACTTCTGCATAACACCTGCGCAGCGACGCAGGTTCAGTGACTTCGCACTTGTTGGTGTCCATGTTCCGTTCAGAACCCATCGCAACAAGCCAAGTTACACATGCTGCACCTCTCCAGAACGGGTAGGCGAATAAGTCGTGAAAATGTGCTCTCTTAGCAATAAGTACTTTCTTGGACATTTAACACTTAATAGTGTTCGGACATTGACCCATATAGGTCATTCATGTGCAATTCCAATTTCAGATCCAGCAGGTGACTTTTCTGTTTGCTGGCCAGAGTTCTTGACCGGTGATATATAATTCGGATTTAACCTAACTGTCATTTAGCTTACGGGCCTTATGGGCTGATAAGCTATTGTCATGGTGTGGCATCCGTCGTCTGTCGTCCGGAACATTTTTTATCTTTTTTTTTTCCTAATGAATTTTCGTGTGAATTTGCCATAACCTACTACTAGGCCATATCTCCAGACTTTTTATTCAGATTCTTGATTGAATCATTTTTTTCGTTTTTATGGGCCTTGTGTGTGTGGAAGTGGGCCTTGTGGGGGTGCTTTACTTTAACATTGGATCTTATGGAGAATGGGCAAAATCGCCTGCGGAAGCTGAATGGTTGCAGGTAGAGTTTAAGTTTGTATTATTGACATATGGGAAGTCGTATATGACCTGTATTTTGGATGTGTTAAAGTTGACCTATGATGACCTTGAAAGGTCAAACTTGAGGTCAAGCAAAATGTTACAATTTTCAAAGGCTCCACGGCTTGAAAATATTGAAAATTGGGAACATATGTGTTTTGAACACTTTCTGGAAGTCATATTTGAACTTTCATTTGGTGGCCTTGAACTTGACCTTCAGTGACCCTCAAAGGTCAAACTTCACCTTGTGAAATTTCTTTGACGTCTGTCACCAAAACTATTACATCTGGAGCTTAGGTTTGTATTGTGGGCATATAGGAAGTCATATATGAAGTTTCATTTGGTGACCTTTAAAATTGATCTTCAGTGACCTTTAACAGCCAGACTTTACAGTGAAATTTCAATGACTTACATCAACAAAATTTTTACAGGTAGAGCATAGGTTTGTATTAGAGACATATAGGAAGTCATATATGAACTTTCATTCGGTGACCTTCGTATTGACCTTCAAAGGTCAAATATGACCTAGTGAAAATTCAGTGACTTGTATCACTGAAGTGGTTGCAGATGGAGCCTGGGTTTGTGTTAAAGACATCTAGAAAGTCACATATGAACTTTCTTTCGGTGACATTCAACTTGACTGTCAGTGACCTTTGAGGGTCAAACTGGACAGTGAAATTAAAATGACTCTTATCACCAAAATGGTCACAGATTGAGCCAAGGTTTGTGGGGAGCAGGGGTCTCCAACCCTGTTCCTGGAGAGCTACCATCCTGTAGGTTTTGGCTCTACCCCTAATTCTGCACATCTGATTCAATTCATTAGCAGGTCATCAGGATCTCTAACAGGGAAATGAGGAGTGCTTTGCTTTGGTTGGAGTGAAAACCTTCAGGGTGGTAGCTCTCCAGGAACGGGGTTGGAGACCCCTGGTGTAGAGACATTTAGAGAGTTAAATATGAAGTCCATTTGCTGACCTCAACTTGACCTTCTGTGACCTTTAAAGTTCACAGTTGACATTGAATTTTCAATGACTTATATCACCAAAACTACTTCAGAGCTTAGGATTGTATTACAAGAAGCCTTATAAATGTATGAACTTTTATTTAGTGACCTTGACATTGACCTTCAATGATTTGAAGGTCAAACTTTGCATGAAATTTTCATAACTTGTATCATCACTATAAGATTGCTTGCTGGTAAGCTTCAGGACCCTTGGTCCTATTTTTATTGTTTGTATACGGAAAGAATTGGAAAGCAAACGGGTGTTATAAAGTTGTAATGAAGATCATTAGACACATTAGCTGGACTTTTCAAAGCCCATTTGGTGTCCATGTTACGCTCACAACCTGTCAGATCAAACCAAGGGACTTTTCTATCCGAAAGAGATTAATTTATCTTGCCACATATATTTTGTATTTCTCCAAGGTTATCGCAATATGGGAAGACAATTATCTGTAACTTATTTTGAATTTGAAAAAACAGGTTTCATGTCACACTTTGGTCCCCCCTTTTCATGAACTGACCCATTTACATTATTTTCAGGGATTGGCTTGCTTGGAGTTCTAAAGTAGGTTTGTATGATGTAACTTGCTTGCTACTTATCCATTAACAATGTATTTGCCAGCTAGTTAGTACCAGACCACTAAGTACTAGGCAACTAACCGCCAAAGACGAGGACAGCAGGGAACGTATACTGACACATAGTGAAAACGCAACACTCATATTTAATAACCTAAAAGAAGAAACAACCAATGTTTCTGAATTCAATTTTAATACGAATAGAAAAAGAATCTAATTTTTCATAACACTGTAAAGTTTCATCACATTATCTCAAAAAATGTTTCCAATATGCCATTGTGAATGCACAGACCCTCCACAAACTGTCAGTGTCCTCCCTGTGCTTGCACACATGCGTGTAAACGACGAGGCATCGATTCGCACAAATGTCGCACAGTTGCTTGGGGAATGTTCCTCCACTCCTCCTGTAGTGCTGCCGTCAACTCGGCGACGTTGCGTAGTTGACGTTGATGCTGGCGCACACGACGACCCAGTTCATCCCACGTGTTCAAGGGCGTTATGATCAGGTGAAATGGATGGCTAAGGGTGATTATCGATCCCTGCTCGTTGGAGAAAGTCTCTGGTGAGGCATGCAGTGTGGGGATGGGTGTTGTTGCGTTGGAACGTGAACGGAAATCATTGTTGTCCATGCTTTTTGAATAGTGGTTGGAGAACTGGTCTTAAAATCTCATCCACATATCGCTGTGCCGTTAGACCTCCACGAATCACAACAAGTTCACTCCGAAATCTCACATTAATGGCAGCCCAGACCATCACACTACCCCCCCAAACCCATTTCTCTCTGGAACACACCTGTCTTGATGACATTCATGTCGGCAGTCAGCAAATGACACTCAGAACCTTGATTGGTCTGAAAATCCTAACAATGGAAGACTTGTGGCGGCCAAAAATGATGACGTTGAGAAAACTGGAGTCTGTTGTCTCTGTGACGTTGTGTCATGATGTTGCCTTGATACGGCCTCCGGCACCTTAACCTCACAGCTCGCAGTCGCCGAATCACAGTCATGGCATGGATGGGGTGTCTGTAGCGTCCTATCGTGTTCCGAGCTGTGTCTGTTGCTGTTTGGAACCGATTCCTCAGATGGAACCTCTGGATGTGTCGGTCCTGACGTGCCATTATAGCTGGAAGTTGTCCTGGTCGGGGGCAGTCGTGAACGCTTCCTGTCTGTTGGTAGCAATGCTCCAGTCTGTTGATGGTGGATGGGCTGACCCTGAACTGGTGGGCAACCTCTCTTTGAGATGTTCTCCCAAGCAGCATCCCCAAAGCTGACTCCCTGTGCTTTTCTGTAAGCCACGGCATTCTAACACTGATGCCGATGGGGATGAACCACTGTGCCTTTTATTCGTCCAATGTCTTGCTTTGCACTTGCTTGTCATTCAAGTGATGCATTGAACCTGCTGCTAATGGCATGGGAAAAGTTGTGTTTTGGAATTGTGATCCCCTGACAGACAAACAAACTGGGTTTGAACCTGGACTTGCACAAATTCCAGCTTTTAACCTTCATACCAATATATTTCTTCTGTGGTAATTTTGATGGCTTCAAAAAATCAGCGACAATTTAAAAAAATTAGGCGTCGCGTTTTCACTGTGTTTCAGTATATTTTATCGTCCTACAACTGTACTGGGAAAAGATCCGATCTATCGAACCATTTAACAAGCTTTTAGTTGTTGTAGAACCAGTCTGTTGGCTGTGCATATCGCCCAGCGTATACCACAAACAGCCGTTGGGCTAATGTTCAGGGGATGCGATTCCGACTAGGGCGGATGTATGGGCAGGACCTCGATACCGCACCTCAACCCTCGATGCACTACTGCGCAGACTCAGGCCCCAAGTGTGCAAGATGATAGCCTCCGTATGAGGGATATTTTGGCTCCATCTTTGTAGAGCACTAGGAAGTGGAGACGCGTCGTCCATCTTTATCGACTGTCTATGAGTCGGATAGCATACAAAGGGATTTAGACCCATGTTGGTCAACAATCGGCTTGGTTTTTTATTTGTGCTGGTTCATAACCAACATTTGATCGGTTATGTTATCGGTGCTGTTTGTCTTTTTGTTTGTGAACAAGATAACTCAAAAAGTAATGAACAGATATCTCTGAAATTTTCTGTTTGGGTTGCTATTACATCAGGGATGTACCCTACTGATTTTGACCGCGATCAGTCAAACAATATAGCCGCCATGGCGGCCATCTGGAAATCCTATGACATGCGATAACTGAACTTTGCTCCCACTCTCAAACATTTGGATTGTGCTACCTTGGTGGAGGTTTGCACTCTAGGAGTGCCTCTTTTTAAACTTTTGCTTGACTCAAGCTGTCTTGTACATTACTCCTACTGTTCTAGTTTTGCAGCCGCCACCCTCATTAGTTTCATTTTTCAAGTGGTAGGGCTATCGCAATGTAAGACCACATCACCTGTAAGAGAGACCCTTACAGGGAGAGAAAGCCCAGATTATTATTGAGGGGTTTCATGAGCCTCAGCTCTCGGATCCTACAGCCCAAGAATCAACACCATGGTGGAATGCTCAGAGTGTATTTTTAGCAGTCCTGCCTTAATATTCACAGAGAGGAGCTGGAGGAAGAGGAATACGAGGAGACGAAGAACGAGACACTGGAGCAACTGAATGAATTTAACGAGTCTCTGAAGAAGATCATGTCGGGGAACATGACGTTGGTGGATGAACTCGGCGGGATGCAACTGGTTGGAATAATTTATACAGTATATTGATTCATATATGTCTGTTTTGAAATTGAATTCTCAATTATTGTATTTATACAGGGGTCTTGATGAAATGCATATCGCGAGACGAAGCACATTCCTTATCCAATATACAGTACTGTGCAAAAAATTTTAGGCATTCTTTAAGTATACATGTGTTCTCAGAAGGTTTCCTTTTTGTTTTTTTCATTAATATTTTGGTAGAGAAAAGCACATTCAAGGTTTTCAGGCATTCACTTCAAAAATAAATCAAACAGATTTTAATATATTTTGTTAAAGCAGTTAGCTTCCACACAGCCCAGATCTCGACTTCATCAAAACTGTCTAGAATCATCTGAAAAGACATGCAAGTGGGACAACTGGCAGGCTTGTGCAGAAGTGTAACAAGTTCTCTGAAATGCTTTGCGTGACTCATCAATGAATGGACCTTTCCGACTTGTAAATGACATGTAGTTAAACAACCAATCAGATTGCCTAATCTTTCGAAGGTCCAGCCTACTCCAATAGCGCCGCAATATTGTCCCACACTCAATGCAATCTTTAGCCGTTGGTAAAAGGCCAGGTGTCAGACTTTTTCTGATAATGTTTCTTAGATGCACTTGGGGAACATGTAATACTGACAAAGGTACCCTACCCAGCTGCAGAGAACTCAATTAATCCATTTTCCAAAGCCAGTAATGCAGTTGGAGAAGTGTTCATGATGGATTAAGACATGTGGAAGACCTCTCATGCAACTCAATGTGAATAGAATCAACAAACACAGTGGACTTCTGCATGCTACAAACCAGTCGTTATTCTGCTGAGAGCACAATTCCTTTGTGCCACCCAGCACAGGCATTCGCAACACTGGATAATATAAAACGTTTAGCGAGATGTTGAAGGATTTTGTAATAGTATGAAATAATCTTCTTAGAAACTTTAACGCGGGAAAAAAGTTGGCTAGGTAGCTAGCCAGCTGACTAGCAACGACCGGATGCAGAATATCAGTCCCTTAGCCAAAATGAGTTAAGTTAGCTTGTCATAGAAATTGGTTTGAAGGAAAATGCAGATATAGTGAACGTTAGATTAATAACTCAATTATGTCTAATATAGCTAGTTTAAGGTTGAGCTGCATTGCGTAATATGATTTATTCCGAAGTCTAGCTCGCGTATTACCTGACTCATGGCCAACTGAAGTTAGACAGAATACTGAATCCAGTGTTATTTTTAGCTCATGATGGCAACAAATGTATGAAAACGTCTTATGTTGCTTTACACTTGCAGCGCGTTTCCTCTATTTTGCCTGGTTTGATCTAAATGTGCAGTGTATTGGGTGCTCGGCTTTAATACGTTGATCACCTGTATCTCCACCTGTTCCGTTAAAAAAATGATGTCATGGGTATATCCTTGCGTTAAATAGTTTAGGCCTCTCTGGAAGACTTTGCCGGACAAGTTTGACGTATTCAGTTACACACAAACTGCAATATTGGGAATAAGCGCGCAAGAGATTACTAAAAAGGCTGCAGTTAGCTTACAATGGAATACTCGCGAGCGAGCTATTTGGCTACCGAGCTAGCAAGATAAAGAGACATCGAAATCTATTATGTTATAGCTAGCATGCCAATGTATTTAACATCCTAAAGTCGCTTTCACACCGGACGCGAAACGAATTTTTTGCACGAAGATTACATTCAAAGTCAATGCAAAGATGCGAATACACGCGTATTCGCGTCTTTGCATTGACTTTGAATATAATCTGTCGTGCGAAAAATTCGTTTTTCGCAAGCCAGTTGGCTATGTAGCTAAATACATTGGCGCGCTAGCTATACTATTGCTAGCTAGGTAGCCAACTAGCTCGCTAGTGAGTAAGACTACGCAAACTGTAGCCTTATTTTGTCAGCGTAATCATGACGCAAATTGACGCGCATTGAGGCCCGCAAGTTGAGAGCCAAAAACATCAGCTAGTCAGGGGGCGTGGTTTTTGATTCTTCATTTGGGCGGAAGTAACAAAAATTGCTTGCTGTAAACGGTAAATGTCAGGTGTGGTAAATGATGAATAGTAGAATGAAGTTTATCAAATCAATTGACAATTTATCACTATTTTTCAATTCACTTGATAATTTATGACTCATTTTTTAATTCACATGCGTTTTCATCACCTCCATTTTTAATTCACATGCATTTTCATCACCTCCATTTTTATCAATTAATTTTTGTTACTTCCACCCCTCATAGTATCTCGCTTTAAGTCAAGCATGCTCTTGAAAATTCCCAAGGTTTCTGCCTCAAAAATATGCTCAGGCAAGCTATTCCACATCGAAATTACTCTTTGGGTGAAAAAATATTTCCTAATATCAGAGCTAAATTTACCCTTGGTCAACTTCCATTTGTGACCCCGAGTTCTACTAACAAAACTTGGCCCAAGGAATCGCACATAATTCACTTTGTTAATTCCTTCAACATTTAAAGACCTCAATCACATCACCCCTGAGTCTCCTTTTCCGAAAACTAAATAGATTAGGGATCGTCAGCCTCTTCTCTTAGCTTTCATCTTTTATACCTGGAAGTAGCCTAGTGGCTCTTCTCTGAACTTTTTCTAGAGCCTCTATATCTTTCTTAAAGTATGGTCCCCAGAACTGTACACAATACTCCAGATGTGGTCTGGCGAATGTGTTGTACAAGAGAAGTATCACCTCCTTGGATTTGTACTCAATACTTTTGGCAATGTATCCCAGCATCCGTTTGGCTTTTTTAACTGCTACAGCACAATGGCTAGAACCTGTGAGGGTTTGATCAACAATCACTCCCAAATCTTTTTCATATGGAGCACATTCCAGTTTTAAACCTCCCATGAAGTAATCCTGTCTAATGTTTTTATTACCTACATGTACCACTTTACATTTCGCTAAACTTCATTTATCACATTTCTGCCCAATTCTGGATTATGTCCAAATCATCCTGAATCACTTTAGTGGACTCTAAACTATTTGCCAAACCTCCCAATTTAGTATCATCTGCAAATTTAACTAATTTGCTCTCAATATTCCTATCAAGGTCATTAATTTAGATGAGGAACAGTAGGGGTCCCAACACCGATCCCTGAGGGACGCAATTCCCCACCATACAGTACAGTCGCCGTTAAAACCAAAGAAAAGGTTGTTAATCCGTCAGTAGGGGGGCGTTAGGCTGTCAGTAGGACCGGGAAATCCCGTCGTTAGCTGTGCTGTAGGACAGGCGTCTTGACGTGCACAAAGACAAAAGAAGACCTACCGCGCACGCCGTAGCTGGCCGATAGCCCCTTAGCTGGGTGTTTGTTTAATCATAAATGAGCCACGAGGGCGGTTGGGGCGGTCATGTTGATAGTAGTCCGTACATGTAGATAATGCCACAGCTTTTTGGCGATTTTTTTCCCTATATGAATGCAAGAGTAACGTTAGCCAACATAAAATATTGATTTGCTTTGGCGGGGGTGATGTTGCCGGTAGTCATTTCTGCAAACCTTTTTATATTAGACGATACAGTTTGCTCAACCTGTGCTACTATTTAAAACTTGAGTGCGGTATAATACGCAATTGGATTATTAAATATCACGCTATTTTTGGTGAGGATTTTGTTTGTCAGGTAGCCTATCATTTCTGCAGTATTTTATGTTCGGAGATAATGTGTGCTTTTATGTACTATTATTTTACACTCAAGTGCCGAAATATATTATTTTTCCTGTTGCAAACCTGTAATTTAGTAGCTTATATCCATTCCTATATCGAAGATTACTCGCACCCCGTCTCAGTAAAATTAATCTACGGAAAGAACTTGAATGTTTTTCGATTTATATACTGTTTCGTTTTAAGATGCAAATAGGCAATTTTTAACCAATTTTTCATGACAAAATGTTTTGCATCGTCTGTATTTGTTTTAATGATTTGTCATAACCATTCAGATGTTCAAATATAATGTTCGCAAAGCTTGCAACTAGAAAAGAATTGTGTACAATATGAATTTAGTTCGAAAATAACGACTCTTGAATGTATTAAAAAAAAAACAAGCAAAATGAACTATTTGCGGAACCTTACACAGGTTATTTTTAGTAAGCTTATTATATATCAATCAATAAGGAAAACACAATTTAAAAAAGATCTGCTCAATATCTTATCTCTAAAGGACAATAACTAAATGTCACTTAAATCTGAGTGGCTCTTTCGTAAACTGAATTCAGGGAATTAAAAGCGGATACAGCTGGCACTGATTCAATACAGCTCAGTTCGTGTCATCTCTATTTATTACTCATTGTCACCCTAATAATCCCTTTAAGCTCATTAAAGATTTAATGACATGCTCAGCGCGTGGCAGAAATTTTCTATAAAATGCCCAACCATAGACTGACATATCACATTCACAACTATGGAACATATCACGATACGACGCATTTCCCCACAGTTTAGGACGAAGATTGACTCCTTGGCGAGAGACCACCTCACACCTCTGCAGATCCGAAAACGCATAGCCTAATTTCGGGGATAACGTGAGCATAAGCTCACAGGCTATTAAGTTGTATATTGCCAATTTTTTTATTTATATTGCGGTTGGCTTTTCAAAACCAATAAATCAATTGCGGCACACTTCGTTGAAGGTCTACCCACAAACTCTCAGAATCACAGTTTCTGCAATAAAAAGACATATATTTTAAATACCAAAAAAAAAATTCCTTCAAGAATACAATTGTCTATATTACACTGTCGAATTTATCATAATATTTTTTTCATGTTCATGCTAGGCTTTTTAAACAGGAAATGATCAGCCACACGCTTTCCAGAGGTCGCATAAGCTCTCACTTCCACTTTCACTGCAAGAGAAAATAAAAAGATGTTAAAATACATAACGGCAAACACAAACGTAATTCTAACAGTCAAAATGCCCTCTATTCTATAACTTACACGCGGTACTACATTCAGTTCCGTGGAGCCACATGTGGTTATTCTCGGCGGTAAATTGTCCTGTGATACGGCTCATTGGTCAGCAGTATGAAGTACCGCCTTATAGCGTGTTAGATCATGGTTAGAAATGGGTTAGAAGGACGAAATGGCTGAGGTAACTGGGCGTTAACTAACGCCGTCTCTTCGGTTTTAACGGCGACTGTACTGTGCCTAGCTCAGATGATATTCCACTGACCACCACTTTTTGTGTTCTGTCCTGTAACCAGTTTTGAATTTACTCCAGAATAAAAGTTTTTGTCCAGTTTTGAACGAAAACGGGCTCCTACAGTCTCTTAATATCGTCCTGATTGGCCTCCACCACCACACTATGGATAACCTAATGGTGCAACTCTGAAACCATGGTAGCGAGTGGAATGACCCCATTATTTTCCTATCCCCGTGCCAGTCCCGCCCACAGAGCTAAAGAAAACACTAGAGTGGACAACTTCACTGGCTGAACCAACCGCAAAACGTGAGACGCGTCTGCCATCTTGTGTAAAGAATCGGTGGGGGAAATGTACAATCAAACGCTGTACGTGCATATTATGGAAGCATATAGTTAACAAAATTAAAATGAAAATGCAATGTCAGAAATGCATTTTCATTTTCAAGATACAAGCGCATTATATGTATCATAATGAAAATTCAAATGTAATCCTCCACTTTGCAAGTTCATTTTCAAGTCCATGTATGCAATTTTTATAACAATTGAAAAATTAAAATACATTCCTCATTTACATTTGCATTTTCGAGAAGTGCCCTGCAATATCACTAACAAAACGAAAACGAAAAGGCTAATCGTATAAAGCAAATACAGTCTCGGAAATGCTTTTTCGTTTTCGAGAAGCACGCGCATTATTTGTATCATCACGAAAATGCTAAAGTAATCCTCCACTTTGCGTTTGCATTTTCAAGTCCATGTAGGCACTGTTTTCATTTGCAAGAAGTGCCCGCAATATCACTAACAAAACGAAATCGAAAAACGCTAATCTCATAAAGCAAATACATTCTCGGAAATGCTTTTTCTTTTTCAAGAAGCAGGCATAATATCTGTCTCATAATTAAATCGCTAACCCAGTTCGCCACTTTTCTTTTTCATTTTCGTGACAGACTGCCCTGCCTGACTTTGCATTTTCGATTTCGAGGTACCACGCGCTTTTCCTAACAAAATTTAAAAGAAAATACCCTCCCTAGTTGGGTGTGGCCTGTCGGTGAGAAGGCGGGGCGTCCTCCACAATTTGGTACGGATTGGATATTAACAAATACAAGCGATCTCGTTGGTTATCATTCAAAGGGAAACTCCTGCTGCACGCACTTTTATGTCAAAGCACAAATGGCAACTTACATAGTTGGAGCCACTGACTGTGCGTGGACGGTCCCCTGGACATTGCGGAGTTTGATTGAGAGTATAGCTAAGGTTTTCCCCCGAAAGACACTGCTCTCGCACTCAATTACCCCCGTGTGCGCTTGGATTAGCGCTGCTTCCACTGAAATTGTGTGCTTACACTCAGATCTATCGATCTTCGGGCGGGTTATCTGCGCATCATCCTTTTAGTAGTACAGTCGGTTACAAAGCAAGTTCATACGCTCCTGCTCTCTTTGGGCTTCATGTACTTCCATTGCTTTCTTTACGAATTTGGAGTGAAAGGACAGTTCCTCTACGTGCCTATACATCTCTTTACCTTAATAGCTGGCTACATACAATGGCAGCAGTGTAACACGTCGACCTCCAGTTCTCTATTATGCGAGTCTGTGGATGAATCGCGGAGGTTGGCTGAGCTGAGAGAGGGACAGATTCATCTGTTCGCTTGCATCCTGCTGCTGCAGAAGAAAGGCTTGCGAAATCCATAGATCTGTGATTTCTCTTATTATACCGTGAAGTCGCTTGTAATAATATGTTGTCGCTGGCCATAGCCGGATGTCGACACAGTGATATGTTTCGGCCAATCGATGTGTTTTTCATGAACAGTCACATCGTTAGACTAACGCGATGTTAATTAGCTAGCTAACTACTTTCCTGCAAGATGACGAACATTACGAACAACTATAGCATAAAACTTGCTTCCAGTCCATTAAACTTGACCAGATTGCGATCAGTTTCGCACGTCTGTTTTTATGTGGTAACACTATGCTTGCAGCAGGATCGTCTCTCCCGCAGCTCAGTGCACCCCTGCCATTCATCCACAAAATTGCACTGAGGCACACCAACTGGAAGCCGATGTGTTTGTTACCCGGCAACTCTTATATGTAGCAGCAATTAAGGTATAAGAAAAGTATGGGCACCGATGTATTAATATATAAGCGGTCCTTTTATTCCAAAATCGTGAAGAAAGCCACGGAAGTAGCTACTGATGCAGCCCCGGTGGGCAGGACCGTGTGAACCCGCAAAAGATAGCGTGCAGATAATCTGTCCAACCATTGATTGATCGAGTGTAAGCACACGGTTTGAGTGGAAGCAGGTATAATCCAAGCGCACGCAGGGGCTAACTGAGTGCGAGAGCAGTGTCTTTCGGGGGAAAACCTTAGCTATTCTCTCAATCAAACTCCGCAATGTCCAGGGGAGCGTCCATGCTCAATCAGTGGCTGCAACTATGTAAGTTGCCATTTGTGCTTTGACATAAAAGTGCGTGCAGCAGGAGTTTCCCTCTGATTGATAACCAACGAGATCGCTTGTATTTGTTAATATCCAATCCGTACCTAATTGTGGAGGACGTCCCGCCTTTCTCACCGACAGGCCACACCCAACTAGGGGGAGGGTATTTTTCTTTTTAATTTTGTTCGAAAAGCGCGTGGGACCTCGAAATCGAAAATGCAAAGTCAGGCAGGGCAATCTGTCACGAAAATGAAAAAAGAAAAAGTGGCGAACTGGGTTAGCGATTTAATTATGAGACAGATATTGCGTCTGCTTCTTGAAAAAGAAAAAAGCATTTCCGAGAATGTATTTGCTTTATGAGATTAGCGTTTTCGATTTTTCGTTTTTGTTAGTGATATTGCGGGGCACTTCTTGCAAATGAAAAACAGTGCCTACATGGACTTGAAAATGCAAACATAAAGTGGAGGATTACTTTAGCATTTTCGTGATGATACAAATAATGCGCTGCGTGCTTCTAAAAAACGAAAAAGCATTTCGAGAATGTATTTGCTTTTATACGACTAGCCTTTTTTCGTTTTCGTTTTGTTAGTGATATTGCAGGGCACTTCTAAAATGCAAATGTAAATGAGGAATGTATTTTAATTTTCCAATTGTTATAAAAATTGCATACATGGACTTGAAAATGAAAATGCAAAGTGGATGATTACATTTGATTTTTCATTATGATACAAATAATGCTTGTATCTTGAAAATGAAAATGCATTTCTGACATTGCATTTTCATTTTAATTTTGTTAACTATATGCTTCCATAGCATATATGCGACTAGATAAAATGAAATGAAAAACACTGGACTGGTGTCACACATCAGCCCATTGTCTTTCACCAGATGGCGCTCTGTGCACCGATCTGTCTTTGGGAGCGCAAAGCATCATGGGAGTAACACGCACTACTTTTTGAGGAACATGGCGGCTCCATAACCTGTCAGAAGCACTGCCAAAACATCGTTCTTTTCGAATATCGCTTCCAGACACTCCAACTGTTTCTCTTTCCACTCAAAAACAAGCCCGAGTTTCTCCTTTGCTCTCTGTAAAGACTGCGCGAACGCCATCTTTCTAGCAACACGTGGTTTTGTTTACAAAACGCGCACTGATACATAGGAACTATTTTGTACTTCCCTCATCAAGCCTGAAGATCGTGATTCGTTCACTGAGACAGGCGGGTGGTGTGCTGCCGCCATGTTGGAGACAATGACATCAGCCTACGAGCACAACCATTATTTAATAAATTATTTTGTTTACAGGTGTCTGTTGTCAGGAAATTCTTAATAGTTAGCTAAAATAAAAAAAAAATAAATTTGAATGAACTGTAAATATATATAAAAGAGTTGTATATTTATCCCTAAAGAATGCTGTTTTCATATTTTGAACACGTGCATTTGTATTTGTACCTTGAATTCCTGTAGTCCTCTTTATTCTAGATTATGACAATTTTT
Organism: Gymnothorax javanicus; assembly: GCA_029692085.1. NCBI lineage: Eukaryota > Metazoa > Chordata > Actinopteri > Anguilliformes > Muraenidae > Gymnothorax > Gymnothorax javanicus. Next base: position 43,560,608 of record CM056203.1, read on the forward strand.
ATTTTAATAATTAAATGTTCATCTTGATTCATAATAATAACCAGTATTTATCTCTTTCACAGTAAAAATATTATGTATGATAAAAATCAGTCCTCAATATTCACTCATTCACAGCCTGAGCCTGGTGAGTGGCTTAGGTAGAACCAACTAAAACTTACTAATTCCTATTCAGTTTCTGAGTAACTACATGTCAGCTGTAAGTGGGACCCAGTTGGTAAGTCCAAGTAGTTTTAATACTGCAATGCTACTGTAACTCAACTGCCTTGGTCTTCATTAGGTTATGTTGATTAGTGTTAGTACTATTAGCTAAGTGTTCCAAGAGTTGAAAATAAAAAGTCAAAATACATATACAGACGTTTTTGTTAAGTTTTATTTTTGCTACACAGTTCTGAAAAATGCTACAAAATGCTTCACACTTCTAGAGATTGCGTAGCGTTTTTGCTACGCAGTTATTTTTTGCTTAATGCCAGCCCTGTAAGCCATCAGGACCCGCCGCCTTATCTGCCTTTAGTTTATGCAACTTGTCTAATACTTCATTATCCCTAACCTCAATTTCCGCAAAATAATCTTGAGCATTGGACATGCCCACTGGCTGAATTAAAACCCGCTCTGAGGTAAAATTCTCAACAAAGTAACTGTTTAAGGTATCCGCAATATCCTTGTTATCATATGGCAGCAATCCATATTTATTCTTTATGCACTTAACCTCCTCTTTGACTTTCCTTTTTCTGCTACAGTACTGAAAGAAGCACTTAGGATTAGTTTTTGCCCCCTCTGCAACTTGCCTTTCATACAGTCTTCTAGCATTTCTCAGCTCTTTTTTGACCACAGCCCGCATTTTACAGTATTCAGCCTTAGCATTCGCATTGTTATCCTTTATGTGCATCTTATGAAGATTCCTCTTTTTCCTCGAACTCCTATGAATAGCTGTGGTCATCCACTGAGGATTCTGCTTTTTCAGCTTATGTTTGGACACCATTGGAATGAATTTGCATTTTGAATCAAGTAAAACCCCCTTAAATCTTTCCCAAATTTCATTTACAGACTCACTGTCCTGGAGTGTCTCCCATTTTATTTCACTTAGATATGAGCGCATCCTGCCAAAGTTTGCTCGTGTAAAATTGAAAATTTTGGTTTTTGAAGACACCTTTTTAACTTCCCATGAAACATCAAAATTAACAGTAGAGTGATCCCTAGTCCCAAGTGGCTCCAGTACCTCAACATTGCTAATTCTATCAGGGTCATTACAGAGCACTAAATCTAAAATTGCCCTCTCTCTTGTAGGTTTATTAACATACTGCACCAAAAAATTGTCATTTATAACATCTAGAAATTCTTCCTCCCCCTTACCCTGTCCTTTCACCATTTCCCAGTCGATACCAGGGTAATTGAAGTCTCCTGTAATAATAGTCCCTCCTCCTCTACAAGCTTGCCTAATCCTCTTGAAGAGCATTTCATTGACAATACTGTCCAAAGCTGGCGGTCGATAGCATACTCCTATGTTTAAACCTGTCTCGTGTTTGCCATTGAGCCTGACCCAGATATCTTCACAGGGCAAGGGATGTTCAATTTCAGGAATTTCCAGCACATTTATGTTTTCATTCACATGGAATGGTACACCCCCTCCTCGCCTATTGCATCTATCCTTCCTAAAGAGCTTATAACCTTTTATATTATATTCATCTCCATCCTCTTCACTATGCCATGTCTCTGTAATCCCAACTATGTCATAGCCCTTACAAATCATAATGGCCTCCAGTTCTGGAAATTATTTTTTTTGCTTCTTGCATTTAAATAAAAACATTTCAGGTTATTACGAATACTCTTCCCCTTCGATTTCCCATGTGCCTGCTGCTCCAAGCCCCTCACTACGCTTTGTTGCTTTAACAATATATCATCAATAGTGCATGGAACGCTGTGAGCTTCCATCAGGGAAGTCTGCATTTCCCTATGTATTACACTCTCTAACCTCCCTGCCCCCCCAAGTCCCTAGTTTAAATAACCCTGTGCTACCCTCAACATACGCTGACCCAGTGCAAAGGTACCCTCCGGTTCAGGTGTAGCCCCTCCGGCTTGAACAGGTCACCCCTGTCCCAGAAGAAGTTCCAGTGCCCCATAAACTTGTACCCTTCTTTCCTTCACCAGGTTCGTAGCCACATGTTTAACCTCCAGATAAAATTCTGCTTCCCTCTGCTTGCACGTGGTACCGGTAGAATCCCAGAGAAAACTACCGCGGAGGATCTGCTCCTAAGCGTCTCAGCTAATTCCACAAATTTGTCTTGCAGAACCTCAAACCAACCCTCACCTATGTCATTTGTCCCAACATGGACCATGACAACTGGATCCCTCCCCGCTCTGGCCAGGAACTTGTCCGCACGCTCCAGGAAGTCTCCTACCTGGGCACCAGGCAGGCAACACACCGTACGAGACTCCTTGTCGCGCGAACAGACTAAGCTATCTATTCCTCTAAGTATTGAGTCCCCCACTATCACTAACTCTCTTTTCTGAGGGGAAGAGGCCAACAGGATGCCCAGATGCTCATCAGTCCCCCCACTCTCAGGGTCAGGAGCCAAGTCGAGTTCCTGCAAGGGCCGGAATCGGTTGGACACCTCAACCACTGGAGGAGCTGTCGCTGTACGGCGTGCACGCCCTTTCCTGCGCTGACGTCCTACAGTCACCCAACTTTCTCTCCCTGCCTGTTCGGGGGTCTCCTCACAACCCTGCTTTGGCGTTCACACCATTTCTCGAAAGAACATACTACTCAGTTCCTCAAGGAACTCTACTGGTCGCGAACTATGTTGTGCCGCCAACCGGCCCTGAAGATCAAGGATCTTGCTCTCCAAATGCTCAATTAGCTGGCACCGGTGGCTGACAAACCCACCCTGGAAATCTCTTTCCAGAAGTGTGATCATTCTGCAACCGTCACGTAGTTTTGGCCACATTTTGAACCCCCTACCTAATGGCCTCGCTCACCCTAGATAACAAAGAAAATTATTATTGCCAAGAGAGAAGCTCAGGAACCACAATGTATTAACCTAAGAAGCCTTAAGCAGCAGTCACGATAGAAACTGTGGGGATACTATGTAAAAGGATAATAAACCTCTTTTAGCAGGGGCTTAGTTTCAGTTAACAAAAATGAAATACTAAATTGAGACAAACTCGATATATAATAAGCACTCTTAATAAGCTGACTTGATTTTATCTAGTCCCAGTACTATTAATATACTAATCTAAAAATATCACAGGGCTTAGCTCGGAATCCAGATAATCACAGACTTGCAGCAATGCCCAGGAGAAACTGGGGGGAGCTTTCCGGTAAACCTTACCGTTTAAAATTCCAACCTAACCAAATGGATGACTCAAGTAATGCCCTACTAACTAAATACTAAATCTCAGATCCTAAGTCAAAAATGCAAACAGTAACTGTCTAGCTAGCTAGCCACAAATACAACCAAAGGTTACCGAAAAAGAGTAAAGTCCTGGTACCCTTTAATTCAAACGGACCAAATAAACAAGTCTTTTACTATGTGAGCTAACTAAACACGGTATCTCCCCCAACAAGCTATCGCTAAGCACTCAAACAAGCAACGAAACTTTAGCCGGCTGATGAAGGCACCGCAATCGGGGGAAAATACAAAAATAACGTAATTTGCAATGTGTTTTATCAGAAGAGGCTCTCAGTAAAAATAAGATGCAAAAAAGACTGAAACCCCGGTTAGCGTTAATATTTAACCCTTTCATTACCATTGTTACATTTCTGCAACAGCGCCAATCCCGCATCACTTAACATTGTCGCTATTTTGCGCCTAGAAAAAGTCCCTCACAAAAACTGTCAAAGCTCCGCAACAAAACACCCCTTTGGACGAGTCTGGTATCGCACAACACATCAGTGATGTCATCAGGCTTCCCGTAGTTCCAAATCCTCCGGTTATGCACAGTCCCTCGCTGACTTCACCGCCATTGCAGGCAGTGCGTGCTGCAGCACGTGTATCTCCGTTTGTACACAAATGCACGTGTATCTCCGTTTGTACATAAATCCCATAGAGGAGAAATCGTCTTGTCTTGACAAACCGAAATACGGTTTTTATCCTCATTTTCTGTTTTTACTTTTGGAAAAACTAAGCAAAGATATGTGTCAATGGAAAGGTAAATGTATTTTGAACATGTTTTCTGTGCATAAAATTGTCCATTTCTGGCGTTTTAAGTTCGAAAAAGGGGGTGAAAATCCACATGCACTATCATGCTGTGAGAGCACGAAAATTTACGGTTAGCAAGGGTTGTCTTATTCCCAGTAAGCGGTAGTGAAAGGGTTAATTGAAGCTTGGCAATGTGTTTATGCGGTAATGTGGTAAAAGAAAGGCCAAAGAGGACTAAAAACCCCAGTAAACATCAATATTTATTGGCTAGAAGACTGTATGGAAGGCAAGCGAACAAGTATGAAACCAACCCAGATTATAGTTAGATATCCAGGTAATTCGATAATATTCTTAGTGTTGAGAAGCTTGTTAGCTAAATCAGATACAGAAAAACCAGGCAAGAGTGGCACAGTCCTTGAAAACAATTCCGTTTTACTTTGTATATCATACAATTTACTTAGTTAGCTAATTACGTAGCGTTTAAGTTTATTTTACTTTACTTTACTTTACTTTGCTCCCGGGAGACTTTTCTTACGTTATCTCCTATTCTTTCACTTTTATTGCTTGTCAGAGCATGATGTAATCGTTTGTGATGCAAATAGAATGCCATATTCGTTTCAGTTGAACGTGTTACAACAGGTGAGTGATACAAAACATTCAATATCCCTTTCACATGTTGAGTAGTACAGTAGCTGTGTTATCAGCACAGCTCATGTTGGGCAATAGCTTCATGTCTGGAACAGTAGCATGTCACGGTTTGCTTGGTAGTTGTAACTAACATTAAAACAAATGAAAGCAGTTAGTGCTAGTTTTCAAGTTCTTTACTGTTGGAAATTTCTTGTTTTCACTGACCGCAGCGCATACCTACTTGTATTCTCTCGTGCAGCAATAAAGACGTGTGAGGAAAATTGCCAGTTTGCAATATGTCTTAAGAACCTTGAGATGGGTCTGGCTGCAGCAACATGTGACCATCTCAAGGGGAATTCCATTGTGGGGCCAGAAACCATGTGACTTTGACTGTGTGTTCCAGAAGCATATGACTACACTAGGAACCAAAGTTATGTAGCTACCTTAACTGCTATGGAAAGAGTTAATTTGAAAAAAAGAAAACAACCATGAACTAACTAATTTGGCTAATTCGCTCGTGTGTTTTATAAGAAAACTAAGGACTGATGGAATCGCCACTGGTTACTGAAATAGTGTTATTTTTAAGCCAGTGATTTATTTTTGTAAACTGCTCAGGCAAGATCATGCACATTTTATTATTACGCGAAATACAAGTGTAATTACTGCAGATAGGTTAAATGTCACCACTTCAGAGCTATCATTCATGACAGCAGCTGTGCTGCTTTGGTTAGATCTAACCCATTTTGATCATAAACAGACGGTTGATGCAGTTCCCATGGATCAGACAGATGTTGCGGTTTGTACACTGGATTGTTTATGATCATTACTGCTTTCGCTAGATCTTGCATTAGCTTTATATGTCAAGGAAGCACTGATGGAATTAAACCGATCAGTTACATTTTGCCATTTGTATACCGTGTCTTAATGATGAAATACCAGTTTGAATTCTTGGTCGATAATTCTCTGGCTAGAAAGTAGAACCTGAATTTGTATCCAACCATTGTGCTTTATACTTCGCCAGTGGTGGCAGGGCGTAATGCTGGGTTTATGATTTGTTCCTCAGACTTATTCTTATTTTTCAGTTTACGACTTCTTCTCAATACTTTTTCTTAAGTTGTATTGAATTACTGAATTGACACTCTTTAGAAATCCAACAGCAGATGCCACTTAAATCACATTCAAACTTCTTTTTTAAGTTTCAGTCTCTTAACTTAATTATCCCAGATGTGCACTAAAAATCATGTTTCCTCAGGATATAATATAAATTTGCGTAGGCTTTTGCAAAGGGAGGCAAATGCATGTTGCATTTTAGTATTTTTATTGGGGAAAAAAACCACACAGTCAAATTTTAAGTTTGATGACAAAAGTTATCTCACGGCCAATGGCTCATCTTGCCTGATCGTGGCTTAAGCTTTTGTTCGTCTCCAGGATTTTGATGATGACCTGTTCAACACAACACAAATCACTAGTCTCCTTGACATATCACTGTTATTGTGGAACCAATGTCACCAACTATAAATAACTCCACTGTGATATCTCACTTCTTGAAATAAGACATTAAAGGTCCCATATTATGCTGTTTTTAGACGTTTAAAATCCAATGGGTCCAATGGGTCTTTAAAATAATGTTAAGAATTTAGTTACGAAAAAAAATCACACACATCCAGGCCAAGTGAGACCTCTTCTCTCACCCTGTCTGTGCCGGCCTGAAACACGAGCCGTTTTGAGTGGGAGGGGAGGCTATGCTATGCTAATGAGGCGCTGCTCTGATTGGCTGCCTGGCCGCTTCAATTCCGGGGGAGGTTGCAGACCCGAAAAACCAGGAAACCAAGATGGCAGGTATTTCAGGACAGCTTTCCGAGGCATCTATTGCTGTAAGACCGTACTTGTTTGATCTCGAATCCGACCCCGAACGGGAGGAGGAAGCAATTGAAGTATTGCAGCAACGTTTACAGCTGGATATCAATGAGTGGCAAGTTGAAATTTTAGTGTTTTGCTAGAACTGTCTTGCCTTGCATGCATGCAGTTTTTTATGCATAAAAAACTGATTTACTACCATTTGAGAGCAAACACGCGGTTTCCCACATGATTCACAGCCGGAAGTAGACAGCCATTAAGAGAGAGCTTTACGTGTCTATGTATCACTATTCGTGATTGGTGGATTCCTTTGCCAGTCTATTCTGATGTGAAACTAACCAATGGGCACCCTCGAATTACTAGGGACCCTCCCATTTTCTTTGACTGCCATCTTCACTCAGTCTGAGGTCACGTCTACGCTGCTCTCTCGGGGAATTAAAACTTCGCCCATATCTCTTTTGTTGCTACTTCTTCCACCGCTTATTTTGTCTGTCTTGTTGTTTGACATTAAGGTAATTTGTGTACTAGTTTGTCATCTGTGTGTGTGTCGACTCGTGTGGTTTTAACCTGAGTTGGCTACCGAGTGAGCCCAGGCAGCTCGCTAGCAGCTAGTCTGGAGTTGCTAGTCACTCACTGGGGTTGTTGCAACAATAATTCTGTATCATAAGCAACATCTGTATCATAAGCACTTCGAACATTTGCCAATAGAAATGCATAGGTGGCTCATTAAAAAACAAGCAGCTCCCACTCCCGCAAGTGCTGTCTCCAGCAGCAACCTTGCAACCCCCGAACAGCGCCATGCATCCGTGCCGGGCTCCGGGCCGCAAAATTTTTTTCCCCACTTGGGTTCTGGACACCAACAGAAACTAATTTGCGTGCAGCCAATCAGCGATCTTGTTCAGGACCACTGAAGAAGTGTCGCAAGACAGTGAAATTTTTATGTCTTTACGAGCCTGGCACCGAGGCACGGTGTCTCGGAACTGCACAGTCCATACCCAGAATACTGCAATTACATCTTAGATGCCTGCCTTGCTCTCAGCAAAACTGTTGGCCAAATCATTCGTCCAGCCTGCCATTTAGATAAATGAATTGTTATGAATGTTCAAATATCTGAAGCTGGTGAAATGAGCTGGTTACAATCAATGTAGTCTAGCAATACCCAACTCGCTGCTTTTTTATCCTGCACTGATCATATTAGTAATAAACTACACTTAACAAAAATATAAACGCCCCATGTAAATTATTTATGTAACATGAAATGTGTTACCTCAAATGAGCTGATAATGTCTGAATTGTGCAAAATGGTTATTTGTCTTGATTTGTATTCAACATTTGTGCTCATCTCTGCAAGCGAGTACTTGCTCAGTGATGCATTGATTCCACCCACAACACAGGTGTGGCATGTGCAGACGCTGCTCAAACAGCATGAACAGAACTCAGACACTCCCTAAAACTGGGGACAATGAAAGGCCACCCCAAAATGTCAAATTTCATCAAAAGTAACCATGCCTCAAATGTCGCCAATCATGCGGGAACGTGCCATAGGAATGCTGGATGCAGGAACGTCCACCAGAGCGGTTGCTGCACCAATGAATGTTCACTATCGGACAATTGGGTGTTTAAGAGTGTGTTTTAGACAGACTGGCAGTAAAGCAAATCGACCTCACCCTCGTCGTCCATGTGTGACCACATGAGCACAAGATCGTCACATCTGGCTTCTCCACTTGCGTGATCGCCTCAGACCTGCAACATGCACAGCAGATGAAACAGTTGGTCTGCACAACAGACGTATCACACCTCAAACTGTCTGGAACCGCCTGAGAGAAGCGAACCTACACGTTCGTCGTCCTCATCGCGATCCCAACCGTGTCTACGAGTATCCCTGATTGCCATACGCTACTGTCTTGCTTTAATGCACAGTAATCTGTTGCATATTGAACAATATAATGAATTGTGTATGACTTAATATATTGTAAAACCCTTAATGCTAATTAAAGTTTAAAAGTGTCAAATGGGGCGTTTATATTTTTGTTAAGTGTAGTTAGTGACACCGAATGAAATCCAATGAATATAAATTAGAAATAACCGAGATTGCGTCATCTTATTCTCGAAAATATCAATACTCTGTAGGCCTACAGATTATTTTTATCTAGCCTAGCTACTGAACGTTATAAACATATCGGCAGGTTTGGCAAGTGCGTGCTGTTAATGAATTGTATTCGCACTTTGCTGTCGGCTGTTAATATAGGTTGATTAAGGTGCTTTCTTTCTGCATCATAGAAACAAAATCTTCAGTAGACGACCATAGCTATACTCAGGCAGAGGGGTGTGATAGAGCCTAATGATTTTATACCTTGAAAGAGGTTTTGAATCAATCTTCGTGTCCTTGAAAATGCAGTGGCCATTTCTAAACCTGCCAATCAGTTTTAATGTTTCCAGCTAGGATTGATAAAAATCATCTGTTCAGAGCATTCATATTTTCTAGAATAAGCTGACGCAGTCTCGGTTATTTTTACATGATTAGTGCAAGGCCAGTGAAGAGAGAAAATTGTAACTGTCTTGAGACACTCCTTCAGAGGTCCGGCACAAGGTTGCTGATTGGCTGTACGCAAATGAGTGTCTGTTGGTGTCCTGAACTCAAGCGGGGAAAAAAAAAAAATTTGCCCCGGCTCTGTGTGCACTCCTCTGGACTTAAATATGGATCGCCCATCTCAGCCCATTTTAAGCAGTTATCCAAAGCGTATCAAACTCGACCATGGCATGACTTGAATATTCAGTACTGCGCGATGCCAGCTTTTGCTTCGCTTGTCGCAAATTTAGTTCTAATTCGGATCGTGAGGACATATTTAGGGGAGACCGGGGTTGGTTGGCTACAGGGGTTGGTTGGCACACCCTTGTTTTCTGGCCTCCTGTTGGTCTCAGACTCACAAATATGATATCAAAATGATCATCTTTTTATTCTGCATGATCATCTTTTTATTCTGCACTCATTTCTTTTGTTAAAACATCTGAAACTCACTTTTTTTGGTGAGGGCAAAATATCAGTTTTTGAGTACGAAAAGTAAATAAATGCCCCCACACTGAAAGTGTTATAAAATTGTTTTGAATAGAGGTATTGGAAATGTGTTACTTCCAGTTTATAGAAATAGGAGTCAGCTACAATTTGATATGGAATTTGAAAGTCTTTGATGGGTGATGTTAGCTGGGAAATATATGTTCACAAAGTTCGGTTGGGGTTGGTTGGTACGCTCATTTTGGGGTTGGTTGGCACATGTGCCAACCAACCCCAAAATGAGTGTGTAGTTACGTATTTGAGAAGACATGCACTACACATATATTAAATGTGATTAAACAATTCTATACAATTTAGTTGTGTGTGTGTGTGTGTGTGTGTGTGTCTGTGTGTCTGTGTGTTACTGTTTTTCCCTAGGCCCATGACTGTAATTTCTCGTGTGGGCCCTACTTAGCCTACTGTCCATTTAAAGCTTGTGGTTACTGCCCCTTTAAGAATATTGTGGGTACCGTCCCTTTAAAGATGAGAGGCGGGAATTTTACCTCTAGCCTAGTTTAAAGACATCCAAGATTGTGAAGTGAGTAGTTCATCTCTTGTCTTTTCATGATCATATCTTACTACTTTCACATTACCACCCAATGAGACTTAAATAAAACAAAATAAATTCAACTGTCCAAATCTTCAATTAGATTTGTTGGGCATTATTATGAAATGTGGCAGTGTTAAATGAAGGCCAATAAGAATTGTGATCCAGGCAATCGTTATCACTAGCTAGCTGGCAAAGTTTAGCCCACTTGTTTAGTGTGTGAGTGTGTGACAAAGGATGTGGCTATAACATTTATTACTCTTGTTATTATTTTGATTACAAAATACGTATGGGAATATTTACATGTCAGAAATCTTTCAGGTGTCAAAATGGTCAGGACATTTGTGAGGAAGACTGAGAGAGGGAGATCGTGATTCTAGCGATTCTGATTAGGGCTAATGTAAATAACCCCCACCCACCCCAAGTCAAATCTAAGACAAAGTGAGATGGGGACAGATAAATTTAAAATGAGATGGCAGGCTACATTTGATCATACATTACATACATGATAATTTACATTAGCGAATATTTTCTCTTAAAAAAATCAAATGCTCAAATTATTTCCTGTTTTTTGATGTTCTGTGTGTGTTTTATCTTGTTCATGGCCTTATACCCCCTGTTATACATGCAAATATATATACTTAGCTCCATTAAAAACACACGGGTGAGGTATGTACTGTATTTGCGGCAAATTGAAGAATCGATTGATTTTTATTGCTTTTCCAGTGAGGCACGAGAGGAAATAAAGAAAAGCGCGTGGTATTGTAATCCTGACGCGCACCACGTGCACGCACCAAGCACTTCAGTAATAACAAACATTGAGCTGTTCGTGATGTGTACCGTGACACTTGGCTTGTTCTTTTTGGTGTGGTCAATAGCCTACATAAAGCCAACAAAAAAAAACGAAAAGTGCTACTGCATCAAGAAAATGCAACGGCTTGTGACACAGGGGAGAGAAAAAGAGCCTTTGGTATGTTATGGGCAGATCTCAGCCGCCGAGAGGTGGTGCGTCATTTGCACTGTCACCGTTCAACAATCAATCAGCTGTCTATCCGAGAATGGAACACAGGCACTGTCACTGACCGACCCCGCTTAGGGCAGCCACGAGTGACGATGGCAGCTCAGGAGCGCCACATCTGGTTACAGCCTGTACGTGACAGATTCCGGACAGCAGCCAAAACTGATCATGAGATGAGGGGTCCGAGACGATTGAAGGTGAGCGCAAGTATCGTTTGACTCAATGTTTGTTATTACTGAAGTGCTTGGCGCATGCACGTGGTGCGCGTCAGGATTACAATACCACGCGCTTTTCTTTATTTCCTCTCGTGCCTCACTGGAAAAGTAATAAAAATCAATCGATTCTTCTATTTGCCGCAAATACCGTACATACCTCACCCGTGCGTTTCTAATGGAGCTAAGTATACATGCATATACATGGAATGTTCTTATTTCTCTTTATTGTTAAAATTTAATCTTTAATTTATTATATTGGTTGCTTCATCCATTCATTTTTAAATTGTGCCAACCAACCCCATGAGGTGTGCCAACCAACCCCATGTCGGGGCTGGTTGGCACAAGTGCGCAATGTGACTTTACACGTAAATCAGTTGATTTTAGAAAATGAGTGTGGACATGAACCCTTTCACTACCGCTTACTGGGAATAAGACGACCCTTGCTTACCGTAAATTTTCGTGCTATCACAGCATGATATTGCATGTGGATTTTCACCCCCTTTTTCGAACTAAAAATGCCAGAAATGGACAATTTTGTGTCCAGAAAACATGTTCAAAATACATTTACCTTTCCATTGACACATATCTTTGCTTGGTTTTTCCAAAAGTAAAAACAGAAAATGAGGATAAAAACCGTATTTCGGTTTGTCAAGACCAGACGATTTCTTCTCTATGGGATTTATGTACAAACGGAGATACACGCGCATTTCTGTACAAACGGAGATACACGTGCATTTGTGTACAAACGGAGATACACGTGCTGCAGCACGCACTGCCTGCAATGGCGGTGAAGTCAGCAAGGGACTGTGCATAACCGGAGGATTGGGAACTACGGGAAGCCTGATGACCTGTTGTGCGATACCAGACTCGCCCAAAGGGGTGTTTTGTTGCGGAGCTTTGACCGTTTTTGCTAGGGACTTTCTCTAGGCGCAAAATAGCGACAATGGTAAGTGATGCGGGATCGGCGCTGTCGCGGAAATACGACAATGGTAATGAAAGGGTTAAAATATGTTTAATTAAAGCTGAGACCTTAACCTTTCATTTGATGCTGGTTTGAATATTGTCACATAAATTATGCCGGAGTGCTAAAGCTGAAAGTGAAAAGTGTGCCAACCAACCCCGGTCTCCCCTACTAAACGTGGCTACACAAATGGAGAAAAAAGCACTCGATAAAGACTGTACGAACACGCAACAAGCATCTCACACTCCAGGGCCATGGTTGCGTGGCTGGAGTACCAGCGCTGGTCAGAGACAGGTGAAAATATTGTCCATCTGCTGGGTCATACCCAAGTAGAAAAGAACAGATACCACATAAAAAGCATGGGTGAAGTCATTCAGTTTCTCACTGTTAAGTGAACTTGATTTGCCTGGGCACAATCACAGGGCTCGTTGATTACACTCTCAAAAAAGATTCCAATCTCGTAGTTATCGCAAAATCCATCCTGGAAAATGCCAAATATACATCATTCTCGCACGGAATTGAAGTCCTTGTGCATGGAGGTTTATCAGTTTCACCTGCGTTATGACTCCCGACTTCTCACGCTTTTCTCTATTCAGGGGTTGGAAGCAATGCATGTGTTTCATTGTTTTTAAATAGTTTAAATGAAATAAGATCATTTGAAACGTCTTTATGCAATTTCATTGCTTCCAATGATCTTATTTCATTTAAACAGTTTAAACGATCATGAAACACATGCATTGCTTCCTACCCCTGAGTGAAGAAAAGCGTGAGAAGTCTGGAGTCATAACGCAGGTGAAACTGATTCCGTGCGAGAATCTCTTACACATGCGTTGATTGAATAATTGCTGACTACAGCAGGGGAACGTAAATATACCACTAAAACTCACGCGGAATGCATGAGAGTTAACAGGTGTGCGTTATTAATGAAAACTGACCACACCTGTTAATGTTGAGAGTTTTCTAAGCTTTTGTTATGGTAATTTAAAAAAAAGATTGAAAATAGGTCATGACCAATCATTATTTTCAAGGGATGGGTTTGAGCCTCCCCTATCGCCAGTTCACCAGCCGCCACTGACACACACACAGACATTTATATATATATATATATATATATATATATATAATATATGAGTTTCAAGATATTGTGCATGTTGTATTTTACGATTTAGAGGTTCTTTTTTTGCCCCCCCAAAGACGACAAATGCCAACCCAAGCTTGGCATCCTGACAACGCCTCTGGTCCTTACTAATTGGAAATAAAGTATCATGGGTGTATTTTCATTCTAGCCATCATTTTTGGGGTCAAAAAAGTGGATTTAGGGGCATTTTGGGAGTGTCCCAAATCTGGATGATATTTTTGAAACTCGCAATACTCCAATGATTTCAATTTCCCTTGGCTGGAAACTGTATGCATACATTAAAAGACACTGTGAGATAAATATCCTAAGCAAAAAAAAAATCAAAGGTGGTGGTTTTCCGAGAAAAATCATTGAAAATAGGGGTGTCCAAAAAACCCCGCTCAACTCCATAACCATCAGTACACTGACTCCCCCTGGAGAGAACCTTTGTGTGACCCCCGTAGAGGCCATGTGGACTTTTTTTCAAAATGGCTCTTTGATTATTTCAATATTTCTAAAAATTTTGGCATCCAATGGTGAGTATACTTTTTAAACTCCACTCCGTTACCTTCATTAAAATCCATGGTAACGGTAGGACAAATTTTTAATCATGCTTTTGATAATACTTGTGCAAAACCCTCCAGGGTATGGTTGGAAGCATCAAAAGTTACTGCACTGGTGCATGGAAAATTCCACTTTTCTGAAAAACACTCAGCTCCATAACCTCAACTCCGTTACCAATATTAGTTATGGAGGTGAGTAAAATGGTAATGGTAATGGTTTATCAGTTTCAATCAGAGGCACTGAAAAGGGTGATATTCACTCAGTTTCAGAACTCTGGTATATCACAATGTACCAGGGGAGAGCCTCATTTGAAAAAGTAACGGAGTTGAGTGGATCCGAGGACACGGCAAAATTGAAATGGCCTGCCCAAAAAATTCTGCCCTGGTTTAAGCTCTGCCTCGTGGTTTTTTGAGTACCTTAGGGGCAACCCTACCCCTGAGGGGAAAAAAGAATCAGAATCAGACAACTTTTAAAAAAAAAAAAAAAAAAATGGCATCTAAAAACTGCCCGTATTGAGCAAATACCCATGTAACTTTTTGTGCATCATAATTTTCAAAAACATGGTTACAAAGTGTTTTACACGAGGATAGTATTTGAGATTATTGTTAAGCTTTACTGGAACCGATTCAAGACAAATATCAGATTCTACCAATTTTTTTTACAGTGAAGCATAGTTGACTTCTATTGCAATTTGGTATGCAGTGGGATTCTCTCACAGGTACATCCTACAGGACCTCTTGCACCCAGTGGTCAAATCCTTAGGCAGTCGCTGGAATTGAAGCGAGAAATTTCTTTATATTAATCAGAATCTATTAACGGTAAATAGCAATATGCAAGAAACTTCCTTCAATACAAACCGGTGGCATGCCAATACAGATGTCACAGAACATTCTGCGATCATCATTAAATACAGGGAGGCGGAAACGCTTTGGACATGCTTTACCAGGGGGAAAATAAGTATTTAACGCATCTACATTTTTCTCAGTAAAAATATTTCTAATGGGGCTCTTGACATGAAATTTTCACCAGATGTCAGTTACAACCCAAGTAATCCACGCATAAAAATAAATCAAAACAATTAAGTCCATAAATTAAGTTATGTGTGATAAAGTGCTATGACACAGGGAAAAAGTATTTAACTCGCTTACTGAAATTTATTTAATACTTAGTAGAAAAGCCTTTGATGGTCATGACAGCTTCAAGACGCCTCCTGTATGAAGAAACTAGTCGCATACATTGCTCAGGTAGGATTTTGGCCCATTCTTCCACACAAACTGTCCTCAAATCTTGAAGGTTCTGGGGGCCTCTTCTATGAACTCTGATCTTCATGTCTTTCCGCAGATTTTCTATTGGATTCAAGTCTGGTGATTGACTGTGCCATTCTGGCAGCTTTATTTACTTTCTCTGAAACCAATTGAGAGTTTCTTTGCCTGTTTTTGGGATCAATGTCTTGCTGAGATATCCACCCTCGTTTCATCTAGATTCTTATCAAGAATGTCTCGGTACATTTCTCCATTCATCCTTCCTTCAATTATTATTATTATTATTATTATTATTATCATCCCCTGGGGGGATATAGGCATCGCCTCGTCCGCTGTCCGTCCGTCCGTCCGTCTGTCCGTAATCATTTTGTTTCCGGAGCAGAACTCGTAAACTATGCAAGATATCAGCACCAAACTTGGTACATGTATTCTATGTATGGTCTCGATGTGCCTTTTGCTACCTTGGAAACTTCAGGATTACTATTTTTGCCATTTCCATGGAAACGAATCTGGACTTAGTGCACATCAGGCCTAGTTCGTTTCCGGAGCAGAACTCAAAAACCGTTCAATTTATCTTGCTGAAACTTTGCATGTGTATCACTCACATACTGAAGTGGTGCCTTTTGATATTTTCCGATTTCTGAAAATTTTATTTTTTTCGTTTCCCTGGAAACCAGTTGCATTTGGACTCTGTACAGAGATAGGTTCGTTTCCGGAGCACAACTCAAAAATCGTTCATTATATCTTTCTGAAACTTCGCATGTGTATTACCCACATACTGAAGTGATGCCTTTTCATTTTTTCAGATTTCTGAATTTTTTTTTTCCGTTTCCTTGGAAATGAGTTGGATTTGGACTCTGTACAGAGATGGGTTCGTTTCCGGTGCAGAACTCAAAAACCGTTCAATATATCTTACTGAAACTTTGCATGTGTATTACCCACGTACTGAAGTGGTGCCTTTTCATTTTTTCAGATTTCTGAAATATTTTTTTTTCGTTTCCATGGAAACCAGTTGCATTTGGACTCTGTACAGAGATAGGTTCGTTTCCGGAGCATAACTCAAAAATCGTTCATTATATCTT
Organism: Gymnothorax javanicus; assembly: GCA_029692085.1. NCBI lineage: Eukaryota > Metazoa > Chordata > Actinopteri > Anguilliformes > Muraenidae > Gymnothorax > Gymnothorax javanicus. The sequence goes on from CM056203.1 coordinate 43,577,046, forward strand.
TCTGAAACTTTGCATGTGTATTACCCACATACTGAAGTGATGCCTTTTCATTTTTTCAGATTTTTGAAATTTTTTTTTTCTTTTTCGTTTCCATGGAAACGAGTTGGATTTGGACTCTGTACAGAGATGGGTTCGTTTCTGGAGCAGAACTCAAAAACCGTTCAATATGTCTTACCGAAACTTTGCATGTGTATTACCCACATACTGAAGTGGTGCCTTTTCATTTTTTCAGATTTCTGAAAGTGTTATTTTTTTCATTTCCATGGAAACGAGTTGGATTTGGACTCCTTACAGAGATGGGTTTGTTTCCGGAGCAGAACTCAAAAAGCGTTCATTATATCTTTCTGAAACTTTGTATGTGTATTACCCAAGTACTGACGTGGTGCCTTTTCATATTTTCAAATTTCTGAATTTTTTTTTTTCCTTTCCATGGAAGCGACATGGATTTGGACGCAGTCGCAGGGCTAGGTTTGTTTCTGGAGCAGAACTAAAACACTGTTCATTAATGACTCTTGTTTTATTATTGCCTTTGTCAACATGTGGTTCGTAGTCTTTGGTAGATGTTGCCAGTACATACTTCCAGATAATTCCAGAGGAAAATCACCTCAATATTGAATTTCTTTATTCGCAAATAATCAGGGGCCGGGGGGATATGTCATCTTCTGATGACTCTTGTATGAAGTCAGTACCATATGCTGAAAAACAGTCCCGCACCATGATGTTCCCACCTGCAAAATTCACTGTTGGTACGGTGTTTTGTGGGTAATGTGCAGTGCCGTTTGTCCTGCAAACATGGTGTGTGCTATGACATCCAAAGAGTTAAATTTTGGTCTCATCTGACCAGACTATTGTTACGACTCCTGTTGTCATCTTATGGGGATGATTGCTCTGGGTATGATGGTCTTGATTGAACTCTAATTGAAAGTTTCCTTTTCCGGGTGTGGCACCTTTTTAAGGTTGCCACTTGCAACTCCCAATTGAGACAAGGGACATTCCGCCTCAATTCAACAAATTTTAGAAAGGTTTCCCGCATGACCAATTTTGTTTGGTCTCAAAATTTTTCTAAACAAAGCTACATAACTCTGAAGGTCATTTGCAAAATATCAGATCAATATTCCTGATAGGTTTGGCTACAAAAATTATTAAAGACATCAATGGTAGGGCATTTTTTGTGTTAATTTTGACAACATAGAATGAAAACCAGTTTTAAAATGGTCATAACTGAAAGAGTTTTCATGCTATCACTCAGAAATTTTTTTTGCTTCATATTTGCTACCATTAGCCATTGCATCTTTGCTATTTAAGGTTTTACTTGAATTTTGTCAATTCTGTGGCATTTTCAATACGCCTTTTCATTTTACGCGCTTAATCACAACCCCATATTTGGATTGGTCCAACATGAGAAATATTCTGAGCAACACAAAGATATTACATGTGTGGCTTCTACACTGCAAGGTTTATAAGCACCATGCATTGCATGCTCATCAGAAGAATATTTCTGGAGAAAATAGGTGCCAAAATCTGAAAAATTTTAAACATGACCAATTTTCAAGTTCATTTAGCAAAAAAATGACAACTAGTACCCGAACAAAACCTACATCATATGACAGATCTATTTTTTGCAAATATTCTCTACAAAATTTATTGTGGGAACTTGAAGCATTATTTTGTGAGTCAGTTCGTCTCAATTCATCAAATTAAGGAATTTAATTTGACCTCCTCAAATTTGCCTGAAAAATTCTATGTGGTGGATAATATTACCAATAGACCAAATCCAAAATTTCAGATCTCTACACTTTTTAGTTTTCTCCCGTTTTTTTACCCGTTTTCAGACATGTTTGTCTGAGTGACCATTTTCAAACTGGAATATCTCCAGAACTATATGTTGCAGAGCCATGAAATTTTGTGGGCTAAGAGTCCTGGTCCAATATGTCATGGAAATAGACTTATAGCATTGTTACTCAATTCTTACCTGAATGCTGGGCCTCTGGATTTCTTGAAAAAATTTACTGTACGAAATCTGGATGGGTTTTTAAATGTCCATAGAAACCTCACTTTTCAATGTAAGAGCTTCCAATTTTGCTGAGAGTCTGACATGAACCATGTCTACAGTATGACACCCAATGATATCAGGTCATAGAGTCTGATGGTTGCTGAGATATTGAAGTCCAAATATGTGAAAAAAACACATTCTCGTCAGTATTTGGGACAGTATTCCCCGTGAATGACACCAGGTATAAACATAAAACTTTATTTTTTTGAAAGAGCGTATTTTTATTGGCAAAATATTAAAAAAATTGGGATAGGGTTTTGCCTCATCTTCCTGTTATAAATTTTTAAGAAATCAATAGTTTCGCTACTGATTCCAATGTAAATTTTGCTAATATTCAATGAGCCAGTTACTAATATGGCCATTTTAGCAGATGACTCTGTTTTTCAGCTTATGAGTATCAAGCACTACAAGCAGGACCTCTTAACTTTAAAAACTTTTACTCCTAAAGTTATTACACAGTAATCAATCAATTATGTATTTAATGTACAGAATCTAAACTAAATGTATATGTGTAAATATTTGTGCTTTTTAAAATAATTTTTTATATTTTAAGGTGTTTTTTTCCCCAAAACTGTTATTTAAGCATTCTCTGCTGTAATAAGAGGCTCAAACTTTCCACACATTCTCCTCCCTATCATGGCTCTAAGGTGTCAGATACTAATTGTCTTCACATTTTCTGACAGATAAGAAGGTAAGTAAAACAGCCATATCAAATTTGCCATCAGTTGGTGTGTATTTACCAATTTATAACAATTTGAAATCAGGATGTCTGTTTCTCCATTTCACATGAGGTCCAGACCCCTTGGGTCTGTTCGCCATCACCCTGACAACCAGATTATAGATAAAGACACACAGAGTTGATAATCTGGAAGCACTTGGTCTAAACTAACTTTGTATACAATTTCATTGATAAAGATGCATATTTTCTGGGTAAACCAGGCACCTTTAGGAATCTCACAGTGTGTAATTGCCAGTCCGTTGGAGAAGGTCATTTTGCCCTACTGAGCTGCAGATGACTTTCTTCATATCTAAAAGTAGGTTTTCTTCTATGAAAGTTATATATTCTGAAAGCACTTTTTGAGAACTACATTTTTATGAAAATTATAACTGATATGTAAAAATAAGCAGATTTCTAACCTTTTTCTCGAATCTCCTTGTTTGTAATTGTTAGACCAGGGATACTCACTCTTTTCCAGAATGAGCTGCAGTGGGTGCAGGCTTTCATTCTTACCATGCAGTTACACACCTGATTCTACTTATCAGGGGTCTATGGCAAAAGCTTTAAGGGTTGATTAGTAGAATCAGGTGTGCGACAGGTTGGATAGAGTGAAAGCTTGCACCCACTGTGGCTCATTCTGGAAAAGAGTGAGTATCTCTGTGTTAGACAGTCAAACTTGAGGCAGGCTGCTAGCAGCAAATGCCCTAGAGTAGAGGCTGCTTGCTGCTGTCACTTCTCGTAGCCTGTTACACATGTGTACCCCAAAAGCTGAAAAACAGTGATGATTCATTGATATTTTTCCATTTGCACAAACTTTCAAATGAAATACAAGCCAAAAAGTCTCTCCATGATTTATTATAGTGATTAATAGCACCAGTTTTTGCAAATTAATTACAACATTCTGTTTATCATCAAACTTTTCAAAATAAAATTAAGTGATAATTGGATATAAGTGCCACTACAGGTGCAGTTGTCAAAAAAGCAGTATTTTATTTGAAGTTCTCCATGAAAGTGTCAGATATTTCAGTTTCATTTTCCCAGAGAACATATCGACGACCAGTGGAAGTAATTGGACTATCTATTTTCATAATGATGTGCAAATGAGATTGAGAATAAAAATTTACCGAAGTTGGTTTTCCGTACAGTTAAGTTTTTTCAGCCAAGTTTGCCCACTTGCAATATCATTACTATCTACTGGACCTTCTAATGGTGATGTATTCTAATTGTTTGGATAGAAGTTCATTATCTGAATACATACATGTAGATTGCATAAGATAGATTATTTCAGGCATTTGAGAAGTAAAATTGTTGAACGCCAGGCATTACTGCAATTGGGAATGTCGCAAAAACATTAATATTACAAAAATGAATTTCATGGAAATGAGGCAAAACCCCATCCCAATTTTTGAATATTTTGTCGATAAAAAAATGCTCTTTCAAAAAAATAAAGTTTTGCGTTGATACCTGGTGTCATTCATGGGGAAAACTGTCCTGAATACTGACGAAAATGTGTTTTTTCTCATTTTTGGACTTCAGTATCTCAGCAACCATCAGACTCTATGACCTGCTATCATAAGGTGTCATAGACATGGTTCATGTCAGACTCTCTGCAAAATTGGAAGTTCTTACATTGAAAACTGAGGTTTCTATAGACATTTAAAGACCCATTCAGATTTTGTACAGTAAATTTTTCATGAAATCCAGAGGGCCAGCATTCAGGTATGAATTGAGTAACAATGCTATAAGTCTACGTCCATGATATACTGGACCAGGACTCTTGGCCCACAAAATTTTATGGCTCTGCAACAAATAGTTCTAGGGATATTCCAGTTTGAAAATGGTCACTCAGACAACAACATCTAAAAATGGGTCCATTTTGCTCCATTTCGGATTTTTTTTTGTGAGAGAACTAAAAAGAGTAGAGATCTGAAATTTTGGATTTGGTCTATTGGGAATATTACCCACCACATAGAATTTTTTCTGGCAAATCTGAGGGGGTCAGGCGGGGACCATTTGATGATCCGAGATGGATTGACTCACTGGCACATCGACCTCGTATGTAGCGCTCGTGAACTGTGAGTATTCTATTGCCTTTTTGTGTTGGACCGGTTTGCCTTTGACTGATGATTCTCGCCTTGCCCTTTTCTTGGTTTGCTTGGATTTTTGTGGTTGGCCCTTGGCTTGATGCACTTTGACTTGGATTCTTGTCTTTACCCTTCTGTCTGGTTGTTCGGTCAATTCCAGGCGTTTGACTTTGATTCGCTAATCTGACTACCTCGCTCGTCTTGCCCCTCTGCACGCTGTTCGGCCACTCTGGTTAGCTAGAGTATTCCCTGGTGGATCTCCCGATCCTTCCTTCGGGACACTTCTTTATTGTTTTGCTTTGTTATTTTTCCTTTGTTTTTTTTTGGAGGTGACACTGGGCGGAAACCTGTTTCTTTCGGGGGTACACTCTTCGTTCGCTCAGTCTTATCTCGTGGACTGAGCGTTCTGGAGTTACGTGTTTACGTGTTTTACGTGCCCGGTAAACCTTTGAAGACCAGCGGTAGGGTTTAGTTATCTTTGATTAGGCAGGGTAGGGACCGGAGTTCTGTTTAGCGTGCAGTTTTTGTGTCGGTCGTAGTTTTCCCCCTCCGTGCTTCCCTCATTTACCTACCTTTGGCCGCCCTACCTAGACTGGGTCATAACACTATATTTTCCCAGTATTTCATAGGCTTGTCCAAATGTTGTGCAACTAATTTTAAACAAGCTCAGAGTGTTCCCAAGAAATGGAAGTAGCAAGTTAAATGAAAAAAGTAGCCAGTCAAGAGTTGCATGTGCAGCACACTGTCAATCCGCCTCTGGGGGTCCGGGTGCATGCCCTCCCAAGAATTTTTTTTTTTTCAATGGTGCTCTTCAGTGCATGGTAGTGGACCTTAGACAGCTTAATTCATCTATTTTTTAGTGGAAAGTCTTAGAATTATTTGCAAATTTCACTATTTTTTTAAAGTTGAACACCCTTAAATGCACACAAGTACATTAAAAACTATAAGCAAGCATAAATCAACTCCAACACCACAACAATTATTTCTTTGAAGCATTTTTTCTGTATTATTACAATTTATTCCTTAACTCGCATCGTTTGCCTGTCTTCTCCAGTTGTAAGTATTAGAAACTGCACAAAATAATTAACATCTCTTTACAATTATACATTTATTTCAATATTTCAGTCATTTAAATGTCTGAGAGTTTTCTTCTGGCACTGAATAATGAACCATTTTAAACCATAACAAATATTGAGTCACTATGTTGAGGGAAAAATTATGGAATCATCATTTAATTGGCATTTATAGAAGAAATATCAGCAAAAATCAGACACAAATTGGTCTGCAATTAAGAGAGTGCCTGCTGACTGTCACGAGGTGTTGGACTTTACTGGAATTGAGAGGAAGCATGGCACCAACTACAGAGGAAGCATGGCACCTACATAAGCCTATAGTGATGGAGAAACATAAACGGTAAAAAAGATCTCCGATAGGTAACACTGACACCATATGCAATACACGTGATATTAATTTTTTTTTTTTTTAATTACAGCTCTCGTTTCAGCATTTTCGCAGCAATGCATTTTAAGATGGCACTTCACTTATTAAAAATATTTTCAGTAGTAGAAAGAAAACATTTAAATGCCAAACTTGAGCATATCGAATTATGAACATCGGTGCAAACAACGTCATTTAAAGCCTAAGCCAAGCGAAATAGGCTATGTGCTGTCTCACGGGCTACACGATTCAGAATATTCGAAAAGTTATTCACGTTTCATGTCCTCGTTTAAGGAACATGCGTGATAATGTTTTGATGACCCCAGAACAGAATGTTCGCGAAAAGAGTTTTACCATACTGCGTTATCTTCGTAAATGAGCGATTTAATGCATAGTTACGGATTAGATGTGATGAACGCATAAGCACGCTCGCTGCCAGAATGCGACAATATTTATACAATTTACCAACGTGTCGACTCAGGTTTTCTTCGGGTCACTGTGTGTCGATTCAATGCCTTAAAAACTTATGTCGAAAACGCTGGTAATTTAATACATTTGATCGTCGCATAGTGGCAACGACTGACCCCAGGTTTCTCACTGGGGAATGTGGTAGTTGGCTACTACTGCTCTACATGGATATATAGGCGTTTATTGTATCATCGCACATAGGCTGACCTCTGAGCGGAATTGTCTCATCAGTTCAGTTCATTGTGCTGAAATTACCTTTCTTTACGAAGGACATCATTAATGTCTGCCCGCTATTCGCCTTCAACTTCTTTTTGGGCGGTATCTCTACTAGCTACCGCTCAACTTTATTAGATTTTCAGACAATACAACGATGCGCATATGATGGAAGTACTATGATTAGAGTTCGTATGACGCGCAATATCATTGCATGTTGAAGTTATTTTCGAGTCAGCTTAATCACAGCGCGGCTTGATGTTTCAATACCGCGGCGAAGAGACAGTTAATCAGTCAACTGAAAAGCGCCTATCAAAATAAAATGCATAATTTTTTTTTAAATTGTCAGGAAAGTAGCCGGCGGAGGAGGGCTGAGTAGTTGGTGAAATTTCCGGCCGCCGGGGCCTGGGGAGCACTCTGCAAGCTTCAACATGCTTTTTCTTCAGCAATGGAGTCTTGGGCAGTGAGCGTGCATAGAGGCCATGGTGGTTGAGTGCATTACTTATTGTTTTTTTTTTTTTTTTTAAACAACTGTGCCTGCTAATTCTAGGTCTTTCTGAAGCTCTCCCATGAGTGGTCCTTTGGTCTCGGACAACTTTTCTGTTTATTCTTTTGACTCCACTGTCAGAAATCTTGCAAGGAGCACCTGGTCGTGGCTGGTATATGGTGAAATGATGTGCTTTCCACTTCCAGCTTAAGGCCCCAATGGTGCTCACTGGAACATTCAAATATTTATCATGAGTTTATCAATATAGGTGCTGTTGGACATCATTGGTCACCAGTAACCTCTTCAAACAAAAAGCATCCCTTTTCTCCGTAAAGTTTAGAATTTTGTCCTTTTTTTCAAAGTCCCACAAGCCAGCGCACATACTCATTAACGGTACTACTTATTTAACGGTCAGAACATTCACCCTGAAATGAAAAGCTAGCAGTTCCCACTTCCGAGCTCGCAACCTTATATAAACACATTCCACATCTTATAAGGAACAAGTATAACTCACTAACTTAGTAATATCTGAAATATACCTTATTTTAACAGACATTCCACTGTCAGGAAAAAAACCAGGCAATATTCTACCCTAGATTGAACAGAATGGTGCAATGAACATACCAGGGGGTCTACCGAAGGGCTTCAGCTGCTGACATTTTAAACAAGCCAAAACCTCTGCATTCAATTTTGTTGAATACGGTATCAATTCCAAAGCAAAAAGCCACATTGAGCAAAATGCTACTACAGTGGCAGTATTTCTTCATTGAATCCCTCCTCCAGAGACCGATGTATCCAGTAGAAGGAACCCTCCAGTCCTGTTTCATTTGGAATAATTCCCATTTACCTTGTCCGTACCTTATTTTAATCTAGTAAATCTAACTGAACGCTATATGCCGGTTTTGGAAGTATTTTTTCTTGAAATCGCGTCATTTACAGCTGCGCCACTGTGCGCAATGTTAAAAGGATACAACCGACCTTGCTGTTACGGCAAAGGCTTGTATACATTTATGATGGTCCAATCAATGTCTTTCAGTTACTTTGGAAAGTTTAAACTCTTTGGAATTGGATAAGAAACTTGTCAATCAATACATCATTACGGGGAAGTTTCACATGGGCGTGAGCTGTAAGTGTGCAGTTACACAGATGAGCCAAAATAAATCGTTGAGTGATAGGCTATCAACATAAGTGCTTAGGGGGATATAAGGAAGCGCTGAATTCGTCGATGGAGGAATCTACGCGTAAATCCACGCTATGGAACTGCGTGTTTTTGATATCTGATGACTTTGATTGTAGAATGACATGGTCTCAATGACATGTCGAATTTTTGCTTCAGAAAACTGATTTTTCTCAAGTACAAATTGGAATATCATTGGCTCACTGTAGCTAAAGTGGTTGCTACAGAGAACAAGGATTTTTTTCTTTCGCAAGAAAAACTGCTGGATAGATACCATGGACAAGTATATTGAGCAGTTTGCACATCAGGCTTAACTGAGGGTTTAATTCATGCGACTCCCGAAAAACAGGGATGGGAGTGAAATCGTCCATTTTCTAAACCGGGTTGGAGCTCGGCTTGCTAGTGAATATTCAATAACTGATCCGGGAGTGCCATCTAGTGATCGCATAGTGTAACCACGTGTATAAATTTGCAGCTCCATGTCCGCTGGCGTTAGGGCTGGGGTGATTCTGAATGGATTTTTTTAAGGCATAGTACCACTACCTGCTGTCATGGGGCGAACATCCGAGCTTTCCCTTTTCCTTTATTAAACCCGACGCAGGTTGGACGAAAGCACCAAACATCAAAGGGCATGTGAAATGCTTCCGGAAAAAAACTTGACTGACATCAGTATTTTTCGGCGACATGCTGCACGGAGCCAAATAAAGGACTACAGAATCGTCTCCTATTAACCACTTAGGCTACTATAAGAAAAGTAACCTGTTCCAGTTTACTTTGCTTGATTAGCAATCAAATGGTGGATGCATTTACTCTCTAAGTTGAATGAATGCTGTTTCTTTAGACAGCATGTTTGATTGCTGCATTTTGAAATTTAAATGGCCATAGAACAGCACAGCATGAACACGATTTCCATTGCCACGCATTTCGTGCGACTGTGATAATTTATATCTCACATTCACGTTTCATCTGCTTTTCAGAATGTTTTCCACCTTGTGTATTTTTTTAGACGCTTAAAATCCAGGGCGATCTTATAACAAATCTGTTTTAAATTAATCTTTAATAATGTCCTAAAATGCTGAGAGATGCAATTCAGAGGAAGATTTTTTTTTTTTTAATTATTCAAATTATTGGCATTCTTTCACTCTAACACCATAGCCCAGTTCAGTTTGTCTGCTTTTCACCATCACATCTTAATCGTTATAGGCTACTGAAATTGCTTGATTGAAATTTAGGACAAGTACACGGGAGCAGATTTAGGAAAGGGCGGAGCACCTGCAATTAGCGAAATCAAAACTCAGGCTTCTTCCCGACGGCATTTTAAATCGTTTAAGGCGCTTCGGGTGTGTATGTTTCAAGAAATTACACGCGACCCCATGACGGCAAGTGGTCTTATCACACTTTTTAAAAAATCCTCGTTCAACATCACCATATCCCAACTCTGCATTTCATCTCTCTTTGTAGTATTTTTAGGAGATCTATGATGATAAAATAAAAATAAAGAGATTTGTTTTCAGATCGCCCTGGATTTCATGCATCTAAAAAATACACAAGGTGGAAAACATTCTGTAAAGCAGATGAAACGTGAATGTGAGATATAAATTATCACAGTCGCACTAAATGCTGTGGCAATGGCAATTGAGTTCATGTTGTGCTGTTCTATGGCCATTTAAATTTCAAAATGCAGCAGTCAAACATGCTGTCTTAATAAACAGCTCTACTCATTCAACTTCGAGAGTAAACGCATCCACCATTTGATTGCTAATCAAGCAAGTAAACTGGAACAGGTTACTTTTCTTAGAGTAGCCTAATTGGTTAATAGGAGACGATTCTGTAGTCCTTTACTTGGCTCCGTGCCGCATGTCGCCGAAAAATACTGATGTCAGTCAAGTTTTTTTCCGGAAGCATTCCGCATGCCCTTTGATGTTTGGCACTTTCGTTCAACCTGCGTCGGGTTTAATAAAGGAAAAGGGAAAGCTCGGATGTTCGCCCCATGGCAGCAGGCGGTGGTACTACGCCTTAAAAAAGAATCGATTCAGAATCGCCCCAGCCCTAGTAGATGCTGCATCGTTAGCTTGCAGCAACTGCAAAGACATTGGCGTAGTGGACTTACTGCATATAAATTGGTCTTCCATCTCTCTATAGGTCCTTTGATTAGTAAGAGTCCACAGTGTCGCAAGAAAAGCAGGGGGACAAGTAATATCTTAACTAACTAGATATGTTAGTGTCCATTCAGTGCCCATGGAAACAGCATGTACTATTCACCTCTGCTTGCTCACTGATGAGTCTAAAATGGGCCTCAAGATTGGTGAGCAGGTATAGCCTCACTGTTGCCCTCACAAAGTCCAATGTTTCTGGAATGTGTCGACATCACATTCAAATATTGATTACTGTTGGTTAAGAACAGGACATGATGTGCTCATGGCATATGATTTTAGGCATGTTCCCATTAGAATAAAAATGTACAAGATGTCAAGGTGTAAATGAGGTAAAACCTTTTTAAAACATTAGTTCTCTCCTGAATTATCATGTATTTTTTTTTGGCTGCAAGTATAGGTCAAAGAGCGTATGTTGGCTTAGGATATGAAGTTATTCTGTGAAAGCAATATACTGTATGTTAGGACTGCTATGGACAGTGGCTCTTGCAAAAGAAGAAAGTACATTTAAAGCTGGAGTGTGCAATCTTGGAACAGCAAGCAAGATTTGAATGTAGCCTCACCTCTAAACCCACCCCCTCCCCTCAAGTCTCTGACCAAAGCCACGCCCCCTGATTCACATGCACGAAGGCTTGAGTCTCGTGATCCGTTACCTGGATGCAGTGTCGTATGTCTGAATCGTCAGCAGAGCTGTGTGAACGCTAGGTGCAAACACAGCGAAATAATAAAAATAACATTTTACCATCAACAAGTATCCTATGAATGTGGCCTCAGGTCAAAGACCAAACCAATACAACTACCTGGGCATATTAGAAATAGAGTGACAGCATATTATGTATAAAACACAGCTAGCCACTGAGCTAGCCTTAGCACTGGAAACAAGCGAACGTCAGGCACGAGCACAACGTTTGTAACATGAGATATTCTCAGCGGAGTGTTACTGTAACCATTGACGTCTTACATATGAAGCTATATGGCATTTCAGAGACATCTGTGGTGATATACGATGTATCTATCAGCCACCCACTTGCGTTAGCAACCAACTACCGACGAAGTTATTATTGAGCCGAGCTTGCAACGCCTATCGGCTGTAAGTGTAGCCTGCTTTTTCCCTATGGCTTTTGCAGCTAATGTGACAGCATTCTCTGGTGACAGTCAGGGACAACAGCATCCGCCGAGGAAAAAGCACATAACTGTTTATTTTTAACAGTATTAAAATTGTGAGAAAGGTGAACAAATAAATTCTCGCGCTGAAATGTTAAGTAGACAAGAACGCAACTGTCTCAAACTGCAGATTCAGCTTACCATGTCCTCGCGTTCTTGGAAATTTATACTCCCGTTCTCAACTTCTCAAGTTTGAACTCACAAATAAGGTAGTCCGTGAGAAATGGCAGCGCTTATGCTGGCTAGCGTTTGTCCAGCTGTATAGAAACACCCACAACTAGGCTACACAGCTGATTGAATTGCGTGTGCGCGAGAAATGATTGTCATCGTCAGTCACTCCTCCTGGCTCTGATTGGTTGTTTTGTCCTGGTCGCGGTGAAATTTTGCAGAAGGAATTGGAAGCACTTGATAGAGCCAGATGACTCTGATTTTCTCAAAGATCATCTGACTCACATCCCACTGTCAGATCATAGTAACAGTTTTAACAAATATGACAAAAAGTGATTTTTTTGAAAAATTGCATACTCCAGCTTTAAATGTGTTCATTGGGCATTATAGGGGTATTACAGTGTGTATCGAACCTACAGGTCGCAACAAAGTAAGCAATTATAACACCACTGTGGCTGTAGAGAATTGCTCAAATATATACACATTAGCAGACTCCAAAGTCAGCGGTTCTTTTTCATCCATATGTTTATTTTCATCATTTCATTAACATAATGCATACATGTATCAAACCATCGTTTTGGGCGAAAACATGATGTTTCAGACATTCAAATACAAAAAACAAGAGGTTTTGATTTAAATGCATTCAAAGGGGGTTACGCTCTTACATTTTGCATTTTTGGCCATTTTCAGCACTCTGTGTGAGGAAAAGTACACCAGGTACGTGGGAAAAGACAACATTTTCAAATTCTACGGAGAAAGCCTCAGAGAGTGTCAAAGCTGTACATTTCATACATTAAAAGTTATTCATATGTGAAGTTGGACTGAAAGGCTCATTCAGCAAAAAGCATTAAATTAATTGAAATTTCAAAAGGCTGTAGTTTCTATTTAAAATACTGGCCTAATACTTGGGATTTCTTCCTAAGTTTGGCATAAGAGCACGTGAATTTTTTCGGAGGAATCTGAGAGGGTGACCTGGGTGCCATCTGGTGATATGAGATGGAATGACACTAGTTTGTTTTATACATTTTAAGCTCTCTCTTAAAATGTCAATTTTACAGATTCTAATGTCAGGTGAATGGCAGCTTTATGATTCACAAAGGAGACAGTGGATCAGGAATATCCCATTTGTTGAGAGACAGCATACAGTAAGACTATGCCTCATGTTTGAACAGACTTTGTGCAGAATTTGTGCCTTTTGAAGCAGATGGGCATCTGAGTTTGACAGCAGCCTACGTTTGGAAAGCAGGTCATTTTCAGCATGTGATTCCAGATGCCTTTGAATCTGAATTGTTGGTTTAAACATAGGGCGTAGTGGGTAGTGGAATAATTTAGTGGAATAATACACCATGTCTAGCATTCTTCAGTTGCTGATGGAGACCCCATATCCCAAATGGATATATGCATCTAAAACGGAAATGGTTTCAAATATTTGGAACATTATTGTGTTCCAACACTGCAAAAATAAAATCTCACAAAGCATTTTAATCTTGTATATAGACTTAAACACTATTCATTATCACCTTTTTCGTCAAAAGTAATTTGGTTATTGATGCGAGATTGTTATTATTTATGTAGTTTTTTTTGCTTTTTTTTTTTTTAAAATAAATTTGGCATCTTCAGTTCCACCCAAATCTGGAATGCCCAATTTGAGAACAATGTAGAAGCTGGCTCCTATGCAACCCCATGCTGCCAACTTGGGAGAGAGGGACAATTTGCGGCTCTCCACCGAAGTACGCGCCCGTCAACTACTGCTTCTTTACACTCATTGGTCAAAACTTTGCAAGATTTTTAGCTGTGCTTCTGTGAACTCCAAAATGGTTTGTAACCAAGCGCTATTTTATGCTTTGCCCAGTTTGTACAAAAATATGGCCACTCTCATGGGTAGTGAAATTGGTGCTCAGACGGTTGTTTCTTCTGGTCTCATGAATGGACCAACTACGCTGCACAACTGGTTGAAGGATTCCCAATTCATCCGAAAGTTTTCTCTCCACTCGGAATTGGTGAACTCCATGATGATGACCCTATCCCACCAGTCACGGTTGCGTATCTTCACCCATTGCTCTCTTGTTCTGCATGTTGGCAGCGACAGGCAGACACCAGTCAGAACTCTGATTTAATACTGAGATTTTGCTAAATTTTTCCCCAAAATTCTGCTTTCACACTCAAATAGCCCCTGCTTGCGCTGGATCTGCTGTTGCTTGGATGGATTTTTTGCGCACAAAACATTTCTGCTTGCTTTCGGAACATTTCTGAACGTGCTCAGATTTTTTTTACGATACTGTACATTCCTGTCAAAAATCGCTGGCCAATAGAATGCCAGGTTCCGTGTTGACCAATGAAATTATTGCTGCCTCGTTGCAGGCTCATTCCCTTAACTTCTTACAGCATGCCGTAGGGGCAGTGACTCTTTGACAGACCCACCCTTGCCTACGAAATTGCCATTCCCAAACCACATGTGAGAAGTTTTAACGACTCTGACTGGCTGAAAAATGATGTTCCTCATTTGCATACCAGCCAAACAGTTCCTGGGGAGGATAGGAATGCTCTGCGGAGGCATAATGATTATATCATGGTGGCTGGTGTGCGCTATTCTGCTATGTACATGATCACTTATTAAGATACGTTACTTTGTAGATTGTATTCCTGTCTAGCTAGCTAGCTAACATTAATTAGGGAAAATCTTTGTAAATAATGGTCAAAGTAAAGCGAAATGATTTGGTTCTGCCCTAACTTAACTAACTTATTTAGCTGTATTAGGCATGAACATCTCTGATATGTTTTGCGGTGCTTTTGTGCGTCAGAACTGTCCTTTCAGATTTTTGAGACATTGGCTTGCTCGCTACCAAGCACGCTCAAGAGCAATCGCTGGTACTGCAAGCTAAAACCAAATAACATCGCTTAAATATGGCTGTTTACAAAGATTTTTCTTGAGTAGTGTTGGCTAACTAGCAAGATGGCCATATAATCTGAGGAGTAACGGGTCATTTCATGCCAAGTGGGTCAATTTTCAGAAAATTTCTCAGGTGACCGACTTGGATTTTGCCGGAAAAATTCTTAAAAATTGCTCATCATGTATAATGAACACCTGCAAAATTTTAGGGCCTAATTCCTACCGGTTTTAGTTTTACATGGGTTCAAAGTGTGGGACCCACAAACCAGCAAATGGCAATTTGCAATTTCTGTGGTTTTTGGAGGTCAATATCTCCTAGAAGGAAAGTCCCAGGAAGCTGAAAACTTGTAGACTGGGTAATTCTGGACCAGAGATTCAGAATTTGGCATCGAATGAGTCCTATCTTTAACCACTCGGGTGTTGTGGACGTCACAATATGGTCATTTTTATGGCGCTGTCATGAGGGCTTCTGGTATCGGGCAAGCCCCCAAACCTCAGCAGACAAGCCATAACTGGAATTTGCCATTCATTCAAATGTCTGGCACTAGTAGTATGCCTACAAGTAATTGCAGACCTCTGAGTGTTTATATGAGTGAATGGTGGGGGTCTGAAAAGTGTTCCGAGGACTAAAACCCCCAAAATGGCCCCTTTTGAGGGGGGTAAAAAGTCATGTGGGACTAAAGCCGGGGTTACCAAACTTTTTCCCCTTGTACGTACACATGTTATCTTCATTCTCTCCAAGTTTCATCTTTGGCATCAGTCTCTTTCTATTTTTTTCAGACTCTTACAAATCTGCAATTTTTGGAAATTGCAGGTATATACAATGTACACGAAATGTACACAAAGTATAGGGAACCCTTGTTTTTTTTTAAAGAATAAACATGAGAATGGTTTGTGCCTTACAATGTCATCTCTCATTCATACTTTAAGTCTCTTTTAAGGTTTAGGCCTACATTTCAGACTCCAGTGAGGTTTTGGAAAATCTATAGGCCTATAACCCTGATAGAAGAATCTAAAACTTTCTTGGATGAGTCATCAACTTTCCTGCACAAAAGGCCCTACATGCCACACCTTGTCTCAGTGATCTGGTACGCTGTCACTTGGCTCATCTCAAAGCTCAGCACCACAGAGTCAGCATTCGTGTCCAGAATGGCTTCCAATTCTGATTTGGCTCCTTGTAGTATTGGAATAGCGTTAGAAGGGGACTGTCGGCCTCGTAGAGTACAAGAATTATAAAAACTTTGCCAACCTTTGCCATCACAAGGGTGACCATGGACTTCAGGCTGAATGGCACTTTTTTGCCACCAGTCATGGGAAAAGCCCTTGTGATGGCATAGGTGGCACTGTTAAACGTCTTGCTGCTAGGGCCAGCCTCCAGGCCACTGTAGATAATCATATCTTAAATGCCAAACAACTGTTTGACTGGGCCGAGGAACATGTTAAAGGCATAACTTTCTTTTTTTGTGAGTGCTAATGATGTAATTGATAATTCAGTCATTTGGTTTGGATGATCGCTATGCCAATGTTAAAACAGTGACAGGCACTCGTTCCCATCATAGTTTTGTGCCAGTGTCTGAGGTTGAACTTGAGATGAGACGGGTCTCTGAAGATGAGCAATTTAGCACAGTTTTTGTTGGAGTCTCAGAAAGGTCTAGGCCAGAGAATGAAATAGATGTAGCTGTTTATAAGCCAGGAATGCATATAGCATGCATGTACGATGGCAAGTGGTACATTGGCAATATTGTTGAATGCTCAGAGGAAAACAAGGATGTGTATGTAAGGTTCATGAGGCGGTCAAACCTGACTTCGTCCTGGCCACCTGATAGTAGAAAAGAAGAATGTTGGGTGCCATATGTGCATCTTATTTGTCCTGTACAAGTTCCTGATGTTATGGGTAGGGGCGCCCGTCAGTACAAATTGTCCAAGGATGATCTTCAAAAAATTCAAACCCTTCTTCCTAGATTTCAGTGAAGTGTTATTTTGAGCATCAGGTTAACTCAACCTGGACAGAGTAGAAGGGTTTAAAAAGTTTGCATTGAATGTATTGTTTTAAGACTATGAGATTACATTGTTGTGAGACACAAACCATTCTCATGTTTATTCTTTAAAAAAAGACAAGGGTTCCCTATACTTTGTGTACATTTCATGTACATTGCATATACCTGCAATTTCCAAAAATTGCAGATTCATAAGAGTCTGAAAAAAATAGAAAGAGACTGATGCCAAAGATGAAACTTGGAGAGAATGAAGATAACATGTGTACGTACAAGGGGAAAAAGTTTGGTAACCCTGGCTATATTCCCACATGACTTTTTACCCTCCTCAATAGGGGCCATTTTGGGGGTTTTAGTCCTCGGAACACTTTTCAGACCCCCACCATTCACTCATATAAAAACTCAGAGGTCTGCAATTACTTGTAGGCATACTACCGATGCCAGATATTTGAATGAATGGCAAATTCCAGTTATGGCTTGTCTGCTGAGGTCTGGGGGCTTGCCCGATACCAGAAGCCCTCATGACAGCGCCTTAAAAATGACCATTTTGTGACGTCCACAACACCCAAGTGGTTAAAGATGGGACTCATTCGATGCCAAATTCTGAATCTCTGGTCCAGAATTACCCAGTCTACAAGTTTTCACCTACCTGGGACTTCCCTTCTAGGAGATATTGACCTCCAAAAACCACAGAAATTGCAAATTGCCATTTGCTGGTTTGTGGGTCCCGCACTTTGAACCCCTGTAAAACCAAAACTGGTAGGAATTAGGCCCTACAATTTTGCAGGTGGTCATTATAGATGATAAGCAATTTTTAAGATTTTTTTCGACAAAATTTGAGTCGGTCACCTGGGAGCCATTGACTCACTTGGCATGGAATGACCCTAACATAATATGCGAATGCATACATAGCGCTATAATGCAGCTGAAATAAGCTATGCAATGATTTCGTCTCAGCCTGAGCTGTCTGCTTGCACTTGAGTTGACAGAAGCTGTTCATCAAGGTTGAAGGGGGTTGTGTGGGTGTAATCGCGGCGCTTTATCATCTTTTGGTGTGATCGCGTTGAAAGTAACCAATCAGTCATCAAAACTTCTCCCACAGCTATGTGGTTAGGGAATCACAAGTTCGTGGGCGAGAGTGGGTCTGCCTAAGACCTAGAATATACTTGCTGCTCACGACGCGTGCACTTACGCATCATGGCTGCCACGCGTATTCTACGTTCGTGAGCGTAGAGGTCGCTCACCTCGGACAGCGAGGTAACGTGCAGCGTCGGCGCGATATGCAGTATTGACATGACCGCTAGAGGCTTTCGTGGCGAACGAATACATTGTGACAGTGCGTGCGATATCCGGGCAATACCGCCCGTCGTTTTTCGCGATTTCAGGGTCCGATATGCTGCTGTCTGCCTCTAGTGGAGACCTCCAATACTATGCGTTTTGGACGCGTTGTGCTGCAGCAAGTGTGTGCACTCACGAAGCGCGCTCTGCACGCGTCTGTTTGGTCACGCAGCAAGTATATTTCTAGCTTAAGACCTGGAATATACTTGCTGCTCATGACGCGTACGCTTACGCATCATGGCTGCCACGCATATTCTATGTTAGTGTGCGTAGAGGTCGCTCATCTCGACGCGAGGTAATGTGACGCGTGCGTGAGATGCAGTATTGACATGACCGCTAGAGGCACTCGTGCGAACGAATACACTGTGACAGTGAATGCGATATCCGGGCAATACCGCCCTTTTTGCGATTTCCGGGTCCAGTCTGCTGCTGTCTGCCCCCCCTAGTGGAGACCTCCAGTGTCATGCGTTTTGGACGCGTTGTGCTGCAGCAAGTGTGTGCACTCACGAAGCGCACTGTGTACGCGTCCGTTAGGTCACGCAGCAAGTATATTAGAGTCACTGCCCCTTGGCACCCTGTAAGAAGTGGAGCGAATAGGCCCGCCACGAGGCAGCAATAATTTCATTATCAACACGGAACCTGGCATTCTATTGGTTGCCGATTTTTGACAGGAATGTATGGCAAAAAAGTCTGAGCGTGAGCAGAAATGTTACAAGTGCAAGCAGAAATGTTTCAAGCACACAAGGGTAGTTTTGAGCGCGAGGAGAAAAGCTGAATTTCACGCACAAAAAATCCATCCAATCAGCAGCATATCTAAGCTGAAGCAGGTGTTATTTTAGTGTGAGAGCAGAATTTTGGGGAAAAATTTTGCAAAATCTACACATGAAGTCAATGTGCCTGCTCTCAAGTCAAAATACCGAGCTCTCCACTAAAGATAGGGATTTACCTCCCTATGTGCACTAGTTCAAAATCTACTGTGGCTCTCTACTCCTGTTGTTGGATATAAATTGGATAAACCATATTTGCAATGCGATGTTTTAATATTTGCTGTGTCGCGATGATTAAATAGTGCAAAGCCCGCAATAAGCCACAATGGTCTTATTTTTCTTAGATATCAAAATTGCTGTGCTTTGCGTTGTAAAAAATAAATATCAGAGGCACCTGCGCAAATAAGATGCCGTAATCAGGAACCGGGATACTAATTTACGATGTATACAGCGATATTAATTGCCAGGTTTCACTGAGAGCATGTCAACACCATATCCCAGGTATGATCAAAACGGGGACAAGGCTCATAACGGGGATACTCAAGTCCATGTAAACGTAGTCATTATAATTTCCCACGTGGTCAGTTGTGCGCAGTGATGATTATACACTGATCAAAATGAAGATAAATCAGAAACCAAGTACTATTCATGTATTTATTTCATGTGATATTGGATCAAATCGATGAAAATAAGTAAACATATACCAATATGTAGTATCATCGTGGGTGATTTTAATAACTGTTTACTAGAATATTTGTTGTCAAACTATACCCAATATGTAACATGTAAGACCCTCAGTGACAGAACCCTTGATCTCTGCTACGCTAACGTGCCAAATGCTTATCAGGCTCATTGTAAGCCGCCACTTGGCCGGTCAGACCATAATATGGTGCATATAATGGCGAAAAATTGGCAAGAGCTTAAACAGACCAAACCCAAGAAGCATGTGATTAAAACATGGACCAATTAATCTACAGATGAGCTAAGTGCATGTTTTGAATGTACATTATGGGATGTGTTTTCAAAGGAAAGTGATCTTACTCAGACAGTTGATGTCGACTATATTAAGTTTTGTGAGAATATGATCATTCCCCAAAAAGAGGTCGTATGCTTTCCTAACAATAAACCCTGGGTCACAATGGAACTTAAAGAGACCATCAACAAAAAAAGTGCGCTCTGGCTAGGAAAAACAAAGATGAATTGGCTGATTTGGAGATTGATCTCCGGAGGCAAATTCGCACTTGCAAAAATAACTACAGGCAAAAATTGGAGGAGAAATTTAAAACCAATAACACAAGGGATGCATGGCAAGGCCTGCAGCAAATAACTGGCTATGGTCTGAAAGCAAATAGCGTAAATGACAACAACGTAGCTTTTGCAAATGATCTCAATAAATTCTATGCTCATTTCAACACGCACATCTTTTCTCAGGAGTGTGAGAACTTGAGAACGGAACTTCTCTGTGAAACCACTCGTGCTAAAAACATTGAAATCACTACCGAGTGTGTCATAAGCAGTTATGGTAAATTCGACCTAATAAGGCTGGCGGCCCTGACGGCATATGTGGCCGTCTGCTTTGGAACTGTAGATATGAACTTGCACCTGTTTTTCGGGACATATTTAAAAAAATCTGTGAACACGCATCATTTGCCTAGCAAGTGGAAACTATCAAACATCAAGCCACTTCCAAAGAAACCACATCCTAAAATGATGAATGATTTCCGCCCTATTGCGCTAACCCTAATAGCGATGAAGTGCTTTGAGAGGATTATCCTGACACACAAGCTTGCGGAAGCGAACTTGTGTCTGGATATAAGACAGTTTGCGTATCGCGCCAAGCGCAGTGTTGAGAATACAACACTCAAACTCGTGCAGGCTCTCTATGAACACCTGGACACCGCAGGACACTATGCTAGAGTTTTAATGGTGGACTTTTCCAGTGCTTTTAATACGATTCGACCCCACCTGATGATGGGTAAACTGAGGACCTTGGGAGTGAACCCTTACATTGTCCTGTGGGTGTTTGATATTCTTACATCCAGAAAACAGCGTGTATGCCTCGAGTCGGAGGAATCGGACATCATCACTGTAAATTCTGGCGCACCCCAGGGGTGTGTTATTTCCCCGGTCTTGTTCATCTTATACGCAAATGACTGTATCAGTAACTACCCAAGTTGTGACATTATTAAATATGCCAATGATACAGCAATTTTAGGACGGTTATCAAATGACGCAAGTCAATCAGAATTCTATAATTGTGTAAAAGAATTTGTGGACTGGTGTAAAACAAATTTCTTGGAACTAAACGTGTCAAAAACTAACGTGTACACCAATCACAGTAGATGGAGAAACCGTTGAAAAGGTTCATGAATAAAAATACCTTGGTACAACTTTAGACACTAAACTGAATTGGTCTGCACATGTTAAAAATGTCCTTTCTTAGGAAACTGTATTGCTTCAATGTTGATGGCACTATTATTAACTTGTTTTATAAGTCTGTTGTCTAGAGCATTTTTACTTTTTGTCTAACAGTCTGTTACAGCAGTGCAAGCAAGCAAGACCAAAGCAAACTGCTCAGATCATAAAACAGGCAGAGAAGTCTTCTTCCTTCACTAGATGACTTGCATAGAGCGATATGTGTAACAAAAACTGAGCTTCTTATACATGATGAGCAACATCCACTTCACACATCCTTTGTTTTCCAAGGGTCTGGAGTTAGGCTGAAGACCCTTAGGTGCAGGACAACCAGATTCAGTAAATCATTTGTGCCAACTGCTATTAGATTTTTAAATTCCAAGCTCAGGCATTAATGCCTGTATGTGTGTTTGAGTTTAGTCTGTTTATCTACTCTTACTGGTCTAGCCCCCATCTTGTTTTTTTTTTTTTTTTTTTAATCTAAGCGTTTTTTATTATAGTATTAGTAATGTATTATTATTATTATCATTATTAATGCATTGTTGGCGTTATCACTAGGGCCTTTATTTATTCAAATATTTATGTATTAATCATTTTACCAGCCTTCACAGCTGTGTTGTCACTTTTGTCATTTATTTACATAGTGGTACTTAGTTTTACATTGTATTTACCTTGTAATTTTATCATTTTACTCACCAATTTAAGTGAATATCCTCCGGGGTCTGCAGTGTTGTATATTTCAGTGTCAGTGGTTGCATGTATGCTTGATCCTTATGTAAAGGTGTGTCCTGTCATTTTACGTTGTGTTTCAAATATCCATCTATTTCAGTTGTAAATCAAGTTTCTTGTTTGTAGGATCTAACAAAGTATCTATCTATCTATCTATAGTAAAAACAAAAATAACTAGAAAAATGCAGTTCTGGGGAAACTGCGTGGGCAAGCTGGAAGCTGCCGATAATCAATCAATCAATCAATCAATAACCTTTATTGCAGGGAAGTCCCACTGAGACAGAGGTCTCTTTTGCAGGGGAGCCCTGATAACAATAAAACAATTACAATGGAAGGTTAAAGACAAACAGCACACATAAAATACACAAAAGTCACAAACAACAATTTCAGATTAAAGGAATAACAAGTTTTAAACTGGAATAAAACATAATAAAAATTAATTAAAAAATATATATATATGCATAAATATATATATATATATACACACACATATACACACACACACACACATACACATATAAATATATGTGTATATATATATATATATATATATACACACACATATACACACAAATACACATATAAATAAATGTATAAGAACATAGGGCAGAGAAAAATAAATGAGCAAATCCTACCATAAACTAAAAGCAAATACATCTGGTCTCCAGAAGCAATATATCCAACGCTAATTTGTTGAAAGACACGAAGGGGATAAGGCAGTCTAGTTTCAAGGTATCCTGGAAATTATTCCACATACAAGGAGCGAATGCACTAAAAGAGGTACCTCCCAAATTTGTTCTAGTCCTGGGAGCCTCTAACAAAAACCATTCTTGTGATCTGGTATGCTGACTTCTGATTTTGATGGATAAGAGCTTAGTAAGATATAAGGGAAGTTTGCCTAGCAAGGCTTTATAAATAAATAAAATACAATATAGCCTCCTTCTAAAATGAAGGGAAAACCACCCCACAGAATTATATAAAGCACAGTGATTGGTTCGGAAACCATCACCTGTGATGAAGCGCAATGCGCCATGATAGATTGCATCCAAGGATCTTAACGTACTAATAGAGGCATGCCTGTAGAAGACATTTCCGTAATCAAGTATGGGTAATACTGTTGCCTCTACAATCCTCTTCCTATTGTCCAAAGAAAAACAGGACCTGTTTCTGTAAAGAAACCCGATTTTTATTCTAAGTTTCTTGGACAGGTTGGACACATGCGTCTTAAAAGAAAAGTCATGATCCAACCAGATACCCAGATATTTGTAAGACTGAACCTGCTCAATTTGAGCGCCAGTCACTGAGAAAATGGAGTCACCTGACATAATTGCATTCTGTGCTGAAAAGATCATGAACTTTGTTTTATCAGTGTTTAAAACCAGTTTAAGATCAGCTAGAGCATGCTGTATAACGTTAAAAGCAGATTGTAAATATGTGAGGGCCTGTAAGCATGTTGGAGCAGAGGAATAAAGCACTGTGTCGTCAGCATAAAAATGAACCTTGCAATTCGTTACATTCCGAGCAATGTCATTTATATAAATTGTGAATAAAATTGGACCAAGAATGGAACCTTGGGGTACACCTTTTGTCACCTTTAAAAATTGAGACTGCGCATCCCCAGAAATAATAGCTTGTGTTCTATTTGAGAGGTAGTCCTGGAACCATGAGCATGCTCTGTAACCAAGACCAATGGAGGACAACTTATTTAATAAGATATTATGGTCTACTGTGTCAGACGCTTTTGCTAAATCAATAAATAGGGCCGCACATTTTTGTTTACTATCCAAAGCTGTTACTAAATCATTTATAACCAATGAAGCTGCTGTAATGGTGCGTCCAGGCATGAAACCAGATTGCTGTGACGTTAAAATGTTGTTGGAAGTTAAGAAATTGCAAAGTTTTTGTTTTACAGGAGATTCTAAAATCTTAGCCAGGCATGGTAATTTTGAGATGGGCCAATAGCTGTTTACTGAACTGGGATCACCCCCCTTAAATAAAGGAAAAACATGAGCCGCTTTCCATATACTGGGAATAGACCCGGTCGATAATGACAAGTTAAAAATATTAGTTATTGAATGTGCAATCAGTGGGGCTGCAAGATGCAAAAGACTCGGGACTAAGTGATCCCCTTCAGTGGAATTATTTACATCTATACGATTTAATTCGAGAAGGACCTCATTCACGCTTAATTCCCTGAAAGAAAACAATACTTTAGGATTTTGGGAATTAGTAAATGCACTAGAGCTAAGGTCAGACATGTCTCCTATAGTGGATTGATAATAAAAATTTTCAAAAAGGTTTCCGGCCGCTATAAAATGTTTGTTAAAAAAGTCACAAATTTTGTGCTTATCAGTAATAGGACCAGAATCCGTGTGGATAGAATGAGGTAATGAAGAAGAAGGACTATGATTCAGGGACTTGACAATTTTCCAAAATTTTGCCGGATTACCTTGACATTTAGCCAATGACGTAATGAAATATTCAGATTTTGCATTTTTTATCAGTAAGCAGCATTTATTTCTTAGTTTTCTGAAAACCTGCCATCTGTGAGTGTCTGAGTTTCCCTAGCATTAACCCAAGCTTCATCCCTTTCGCAAAGATCATTGGATAAATAACCAAAAACCAAGAATTTCTTCTGTTTTTTACTCGGAATCTCTTGACCGGAGCATGCTTATCAACAGCACGATTAAACACAGAAGTAAAATGAGCTAACGCTAGGTCAGGGTCCGGAATAAAACCTGCAAAGCTTAAATCACTCCAGAAAATATCGTGGAGGAAGGCCTGTTCACAGAAATGTTTAAAATTTCTTTTAGTAATAAAACATGGGGGTGTCTTTGAAACTTTCATATCCCTAATACACGCTACTGGGCAGTGATCACTAACATCCAGGGGAAAGACGCCGCTCAGAGCGTACTTGTGCGGTCTATTTGTTAAAATTAGATCAATTAAAGTTGACTGGGATAAATGTTTAAAATTTGGTTGCGTAGGCTCTGAGATAAGTTGCGACAGAATCGGTTCATCACAGACTTCTTTGAAATGGTTTGAGGACGGCGATAGCCAGTCGATATTGAAATCGCCCGCAACAACTAATTCAGCGTGTGCATAAGCAGACAAGATTTTAGAGAGATTGATTATGGAGGAGGAAAGCGCGCTCATGTGGGCGATACACACCTGCTAGTATGATACTTTCACTAACCAAAGCTATTTTAAGAACAAGACACTCAAATTGCTCAGGCATAGAGGAGGATAATAAAACATTAACAGTGAGAGAGGATTTTACAAAAATCACTACACCTTCCCCTCCCTTACTCCTGTCACACCTAAAAACACTATAACCAGCCAATGCTATATCAAGGTCTGACCAGAGCAACGAGCAGCACAGTAAATTGGGGTGTCATTATGTCCCAATAGAAACTTCCGTAAAGTGATTGATCTCGTGTTCCAGCAAGAGTCAAGCGATAATGTAAAAAATGGGCCTAATAATAATAATAATTGAACAAGTAACGTTAGATGGTGGCATTGATCCATTTATGGAAAGCCGAACTACGAGGTGCTACTGCACTGTTATCAATGGACTGCATTAATCAGTTAAATTAACGCAGTCTCCTTGTTATTTTAACTGTATGCAGAGTCCTTCGCGCATTTAACTGTGGTTTACAGTCAACATTCACAGAACCACTGTTATGAACTGATAGTAAAATTACAGTTAAAATAACTGTCAAAAAGGTGCTAGTTAAAATAACTGGCGAAAAAGGTGCAAGTTTATAATGGTCTGCTTACTCCAGCCTGAAACCCGGCTATTTTCAAACTCAGGAAAAAGTCATAAAAATAAATGAACAAATTATGACTGGGGACATCACTTTTATTTCCATGTACTTAACTAGATCTATTCTGATACCAATGTTTCATCTATTTTATACACGATCATAAATATATTTAGCTAATGCAAACAGTTACTGGTATATACTGGAATAGGATCTCGAGCAATTTTTTTCTGCTTTGCAATTTTTACTGTAACCTGTTCGTTTACAGTCATCAATCTTAATCCGAGCAATGATATTGTTGAGGCCTGGAAAAAGGCCAGCAGAGGGCAGAATCGAACCGCGAATGATCCATATCTAAGATATGCACCCTACTGCTATGCGAGAATTCCGCTGAGTTACGCAGAGCCATTTGAGTTAATGGCTGAATCATTTAGTCCAACGGAGATTTTAGCTCATGCATTTCTTACATATTGTGACTTCTAACTCAAAGATGGCAAGTCCAGTCTACGAAATAGAGGTACCATATGAAAGAGAAGAGTCTGCTGAGTAAAATATGTCAAAATTGTATGTAGTGTCAAAAACGTGGGAACACGAGCAAGTTAGACAAGACTAGGTGCAACCTAGTATATGGCTGGGCCGCCAAGTGCTGTCTGAGAACGTGCGCCCAAGAAAAGGGTGCGCATTGATGATATTAAATATTAATCTGAAATTATAAACTTCCCTTCTCCCTCCTTAAAGGGCGCCCCTTTTAAAATTGCTCTGGCAAGTAAAAAGCCGAAAAAAGTGGAGCTTTGATACGTAATTCTTTCCCTTTCTCTGAATCCCATCTCCCATTTCAGCATTTTTTACATTTAAAACAAAAACATCTTCCTGTCGCACCCTATGAAACATCGGCGCAGAAGGACGTGACTTCGTAAGCCTAGCCATCGTGTGCCGTTTTATGAGCTACTGGAGGTCTGCAGTCCCAAAAATAAACAAATAATACTCGGACAAAATCCAAAATTTGAATAAAGTGATTCATCGCATTATAAATGACTTACTTTTTTAATTCAATCAACTATCTTTAATGAATGTAACTTGTCACTTTCACCAATATAAAAACATCCAGGCAGCAGACTAATCCCATAAAAGGCGTAAAATAATGATAGCCTGATAATCGTTCCCTTTGGGCTCATCACCAGCATTCTTAAAATGCTGCGAAACCGGCGATTTTATTTTAGACCGATGATATTCGCACTTATAGCCTACGTGTTGCCAATACTGATTTTTTTTTCTTGGCCACACTTCGCACTTATACCTGTGGCCAATGCAGAAATTTCCCCTTGGCCACAGCTTAAAAAATAAGTTTGGCCAAGAAAAAACTTTTGGCTTTGGACACACTTAAAATTGGCGTGGGCAATGGAGCAATGTGCATCTTCGCCACACTTATAAGTGCGTCTAACGCGAATTTCGATCAATTTTTGTGCTTAGACGCACTTAAATAAGTGCGAATAGTCACTTCGTTTGTTTTATTTTCATCTTTTTACTGCGGATACGTGAAAGCCATTCTCATGCTTTCAGTAATGAGTGCATTCTCTCAAACATAAGCTGACGCAGCACTTGTCACGATGACTGTGCCCTCTGGGTGGTATTCCTTCATGGCCCAGGAATATAGCCAATCTGAATAAATTTTACAACACTGTCCTAGCACTATGTTGATTCCTAGCTGCAAACTCCGACAGCATAGCGCTGATCAGAGTTACTTAAAATCATTCTGGCGAGTTAAAAGCCGAAAAAAGGGGAGGTTTAATACGTAATTCTTTCCCTTTCTCTGAATCCAATCTTCCATTTCAGCATTTTTTTTACATTTAAAACAGAAACATCTTCCTGTCGCACCCTATGAAACATCGGCGCAGATAGCGCTGATTAGAGTCACTTAAATCATAGCGAACACATGTAATGAATCAGAGTGCAGGCCTGACAACTTGTGCTGACCAAGTTTTTCTTTTGCCTTTTCCCAGTTGCTCAATCCCCCCTGAAACAAACTGTCACCGTAGTTGTGCAGATAAATCAAAGAATACCGTCGGTTTCCTTAACACAATGCAACTTTTGCCATTTTTCACACAAACCTCATTGTAAGGATCTGTCACATCACACCGTGCCGAATTTTCTTCCAGGAAATGCAATGCTTGATAGATATGAAAAATACCAAGGCAATTCTGTTTAGACAAAAAAGTTAAAAGGCCTTTATTAAATGAACATGGCCAGGTACAAAAAGGTTAAAATGCGAAGACCAACGCGTTTCAGATCAAATGAGCCTTCATCAGGGTTGAGAGCCAAACAGGTCTGAGCACGGGTATATATACACACAGGCCCACACTGGGGCATCAATTAGTAACATGAGGTACACCTGTGTCTAACAGGCTGCTGCTGGCATGAAGCTTAGGAGCTGACAATTAAAACAAAACAAAAGGGATTAATGCAAGAGATCATTAACATCATAAAGGACAATGTATAAACAGTAGGAGCACAGAGATCTATCAGTATGTTTAGATTTGCCACTTGTACCCAGAGAACCAGTAGCAGACCCAAGCCAACCAGATGGACCACAGCATACACGACATCCTAAAGAAATGGAGAGAAATCAATGTCTTCATTGAGGCCTGGGAAGGTAGTTGCTCTCAAGGTAACTATCCAAAAGGTTTCACGCTGGAGAAGATGTTTAAGTCTGCCCCCTCCCTGGACAGATTTGTTGATAACTTCAATGGCCATGATTTTCAATGAATTTCAGTTTGTATGTCCAACAGCTTTGAATTGATTGGCCATGGGATAGTTGGGATTGTTACTGCGTATAGCATACTTACGCTCAGCTAACCTGTCCTGAAGTCTACATTTGCTTCATCCAATGTAAAAGCAGCCATGCTCACATTCAAGCCTATAGACTACAAAGGTGGTATTACAGTTGGCAAAGCTTTTAATATGGTAGGTTTTGTCACTGAAGACATCCTTGAACCTGTCAGATTTGATAATGTTCATGCAGTGATGACAATTGCCACACCTGAAGTTGCCGACTGGGCGTCGCAGCCAAGAGGGCTCTGAAGGGGTAGGAGGCGGATAGCTCCGGACCAACTTGTCCTGAAGTGTTGGGGCCCGTCAGAAAGAGAAAGCTGGAGGATCAGGAAAGACAGTTCTTAGGGCAGAGTCACCATACAGAATAGACCAGTTCTTTTTAATGATGTTTTTGATCTTATGAGACATGGTGCTGTATTGAGTGGTGAAAAATATCTTTCCTGTGGAAGCTGGTCGAGAGCTTTTCTGAAAAAGGGTTCTCCTCTCAGCAGATTTAGCTTTCATATAGGCGTGATTGAGGACATGAGTACTATAGCCTCTATGTTTAAATCTTTGATACATGTTCAATCAATCAAATCCTTTATTTAACCAGATAAAACCAGTTAATGGCTTCTCGATCAAAATCATCCTCTTGGTCACAAATTCGCCTCAGCCTCTGGAACTGCCCAAAAGGTATGTTGGCGATGAGGCTGGAGGGATGGAAGCTATCAGCTCTCAAGATTGTATTGCGGTCAGTACTTTTCCTATAAATTGATGTGCGAATACAGCCATTGAAATCCTTGGATATCTTCAAGTCCAGAAAATGTAAGTGTGATTTACTATAATCTATACTGAGCTTGAGATTATTGTTGGTAGAATTTATATATTTATCAAAGACCAAAAGCTCTTGTTCTGCTCCATTAAAAATCATGAACAAATCATCAATGTATCTGCCATACCATATTATCTTGTCCAAAAAGGGGTTGGCTTGACCGTAGATGGGTCTCTCCTCCCACAGGCCAAGAAAGAGTCCAGCATAGCTTGGGGCGTAAGCAGCTCCCATGGCAGTCCCTTTTTGCTGTCTGAACAGTTTGTCCTGAAAGAGGAATACATTGTTTTTAAGTGTTCATTCAGTGAGTGAAACAATAAAGTCACTAGGAGGCATGCTGTGCTCAGGTCGTTGCCGTAAGTAGTGTTTAAGTGCCTTCAGTTCCTCAACATGTTCAATGTTTGTGTACAATGACTCAACATCCCAACTGACTAAAAAGGCATCACCAATGGACTGTAGTTCATCAAGTTTTTTAAGTACATGTGAAGTATCTTGTAAGAAAGCAGGCAGGGTGGAAACCAGAGGTTTAATAAAGTGATCAATGAATTTAGAGGCTGGCTCTGAAAGAGTATCATTTCCACTCATGATTTGTCTCCCTGGTGGATTAAGGGGGTCTTTGTGCACCTTAGGCAAAAAGGTAAAAGAAGCCAAACGAGGGCTCTCTGGTAGTAAAAAATTGTATTCGTTGTCTGTTATCCATTTTACCTCCTTAGCATTGCCAACAAGCTCTTCAAATTCCAGTCTCATGGTGGCCAAAGGGTTAGAAGTTAAAGGCAGATAGTGAGCTGGGCTATTCAGTTGTCGTAGAGCCTCTTTAATATATTGGTCTTTACCCCAGACAACAGTGGCCCCTCCCTTGTCAGCCATTTTGATCACAAAGTGGTCATCGTGGTCCTGAAGCCATTGTAGAGCTTGATGTTCCCTCCTAGTGAGATTAGAGTTCACCGGTCTCCTGGTCGTGGCCTGAAATAAGTTTTCAACATCATGAGTTACTTTCTTTGTGAAGGCCGTGAGACATGCATTGTTGTTGGTAGGAAAAAAGTGGATTTAGGTCTGAAAGGGCTGGTAGCTGTAGAATGTTCCAAGACAGGTGATGCTCTGGACATGGTAATATGCGGATTCTGGCTATACCAAACCTTTAGATGGAGGTTTCTATAAAATCTAAACAAGTCCACCTTTATTTTAAATTCACTAGTTGAGTGTGTAGGTGCGAATGACAAGCCTCTGGATAGAACAGACATGCAATTGTCAGGAAGGGGGGTACCTGAAACATTAATCACCGTCTGGTTGATATCATTTTGTGATTGTGAGCCCGCAGCTGGTATCGGGTCTGATTGTTCGGGTGATGAGTTTCCTGCCTGTGGTTTCCTCCTCCAGCCCCTCCTTGTCTTCCTCGTTTTTTGGGGCCTGCTGTGCGTTGGTCTAAAAAATCAGGAGTGGGCAGAGGAGGTGCTGGGAATGTCCTCATCCTCGCTGCTGGGCAAGTGGAAGGAGACCGAGCGTTTGCGTCTCTGCCTGTTAGTGTGACGAGATGATTTGTTAGTCCATGTATAAACCCACCCATCCTTGTAGTCTTCCTGATCCCTTGTAAATTTTCCAAGCTTCATCTGTTTCAAAGATCTAGAGAGTTTTTCAATATCGTCCTGAAATTTCTTTTCCAAAGATTCCCTTTGTTCCATGTCATTCATGCAAGAAATCTTTGATTGAACTTCCTGTATCTCTGTTTGAAGCAAATTCTGTTGTGCTTTAGCTTCTTCAATTAGGAGGAGAATCAAATCAAGTGAACACTTACTCAAAATAGCCTCTAACCTTTTGGATAGTTACCTTGAGAGCAACTACCTTCCCAGGCCTCGATGAAGACATTGATTTCTCTCCATTTCTTTAGATTGTCGTGTATGCTGTGGTCCATCTGGTTGGCTTGGGTCTTCTACTGGTTCTCTGGGTACAAGTGGCAAATCTAAACTTTCTGATAGATCTCTGTGCTCCTACTGTTTATACATTGTCCTTTATGATGTTAATTGTCTCTTGGATTAATCCCTTTTGTTTTGTTTTAATTGTCAGCTCCTAAGCTTCATGTCAGCAGCAGCCTGTTAGACACAGGTGTACCTCATGTTACTAATTGATGCCCCAGTGTGGGCCTGTGTGTATATATACCTGTGCTCAGACCTGTTTGGCTCTCAACCCTGATGAAGGCTCATTTGAGCTGAAATGCCTTGGTCTTCGCATTTTAACCTTTTTGTACCTGGCTATATTCATTTAATAAAGGCCTTCTAAATTTTTGTCTAAACAGAGTTGCCTTGGTATTTTTCATATCTATCAGTTTTGTGGCACCCTCACCAAAGAGCACCTGTTTTTTTCACTTTTTCACTCTAAGATCCACGCTGCACTCCCTCACCCCTTTTCTCTACTTAATGCAATGCTTGGTTGGAAGGATCCCAAGAGCACAGCAGTGCTAAAGTTAATGATCCACTGCTGGTGCTCTTCACCGGAGTGACAAGCTAACTGGTGCTCGGTGCAAGCTATTGCGGTGACAGTATTGTTGCTTAATTCTATCATCTATAATGTTATTTTCATCACTGTCCTTGCGTCCACGAGTAACGCGTTTGTATCAGTTACTGTAGTTTTCTTTTAAATATAGTTGGAAGCGCCTTCCGCTTCCTTGAGAAAGCGTTCCCTCAATACATAATCAAAAATGTGGAAAAAAAAAAAAATTCAACCCAGATTTTTTAAAGAAAGGTTTTAGACATTGATTGTACAAAACAGTTTTAACCTAATTCATGTTTATATTTTTCCTGTCTTAATTTTTACTGTTTGAAGTCAATGTTACATTGAGAATGCTTTAAGTCTGCAGCCGCCACCAAGAAGTGCTGCAAAGGGAGGAGCGCCCTTGTACACTTAAACACATTAAATTCGAATGACGTCAACGCCCGGCCAGCCAGCCAATCGTCGGCCAACCAGTCGCTGAACAGCCAGCCAGCCAATTGTCAGACAACCAATCGTTTAAGTTCTTCCCCGCCAGCCGACCAATCGCTGAACTTCTCCCCCACCAGCAAGCCAATCTTTGAACTTGATCACTCAGGCAGCCAGCCAGTCAGTCAGTCGCTCACTCACTCAGCGACATTCGCATTTATTGGGGCCGGGCCGCGAACAGCCTGAAAACTGTGCGTTTCGGCTTCGCAACCTTAATTTTCTTGTCTTATTTAACATTGGAGTCAATGGAGTTTAGATGAGCGGTCCCATCGCTTTTCGGCTCATACAGCCAAAACCGTTTGTCCAATTGCTTCCATTGTTACATTTTCGTGACCAGCACAACTTTTGCTACGACTTGGATATAAAAATATTTATGTCGAGTGAAAACGGTGGGAGTTAGAGCAAGTTTAAGAGAAGACTTCTTGACGGTTTTGCAGCTGTTCTCCACTCTAACCGTGATGTCACCACACTCTAAGTTTCCAGAATTTATTGTAAAAAAAATTGTAAAAATTACAATTAAAAAATTATACAAGTTGCAAAAAAGTTGAACCGTAAAGAAATTATCCAAGCTTAGCTTAACATTTTCCAGTTTCGATGATGATTCTAGCTAAAAATACGACAGAGTAAAAAATAGCTGAAAATAGCTACATTTTGAAAAATCTGTTTCATTGTTTCCTTTTGGACAAAAATATCGAAATAAAAATTAATAACTCAAAAAGTATGAAAGATATCAAGAAGATAAATACAAGCAACATAATTCAGAACAAGCTGAATTTTTTTAAAGTTTGAAAGAAGTTTCTAGGTTAAAGTATGTTGGAGTGGTTAGTCAGCACAAAAATCAGAGAATAAAGAAAGAAATCAAGAGTGGGAAGAACATGACGTCTTTTTCTGAGAAAAAGAGTGGCCACCTTATGCTTTGATTCCAGCATTTAATCGGTCTGGCACAGTGGTCACATTTTTTAAGTTTCCTCACTTCCAGATGGTTTGAAGTTCATTCCAAGGGGATTTTTTAAATATTGCAACAGATTTGCTCAATTCAACTTAGGTCTGGACTTTGAGCAGGTAAAGTCATAAATTTAATGTCACCGGATGTTTCTCTCCAACTGAGATAATTCTTGCACAACTCAGAAGTGTGTTTAGGGTAATTATCTTGTTCAAAATAAATTCCCCGACCAGTCAGTCTCTATCCAGATGGCAATACATGCCTCACAAGGATGCTGTGATACTTTTGTTTGATCCATGATTCCATTCATTTTTATGAGATCATCAGCTGCTTTCGAGCAGACTGAATCCCAAACCATAATATTACCACCACCATGTTTTACCAAAGGGGATAAACAGTCATTTTGGAAACATTCTTCAACTCTACGGCGCGCATAAGTCTTATGTTTGGATGAGAAAATTTAAAATTTTGATTCCTCTGTCCAAAGGATTTGTTCCCAGTCCATAGCTGTCCAATCCTCGAATTTCTTGGAAAACTCATGTCTGTTTTCGATGTTGCCAGCTCTTGGCAGCAACATGACCAACAGGCCAATTTCACACAGGCCTCTGGAAATAGGAAATCTTTTTATCTTTCTTTTCTTTTTTCTCTACTTGTTCACAGATAACAAACATCAGAGGCGCTTAACTTACATTTTGCTCCTCTATTGACACTAGCTTTCAGCGATTTGTTCACTTTGAAATGCTTGATGGTGTTTCTTACAGTGCTATGGCAGCATTTAAAGGGGACCTATTATGCTGATCCTTCTTTTAATACATATTCGTAATGTTATAATGTCAGTTGTCCATACTGAACCTCTGAAAAGTTTCTAAACATAAGATACAGGGGTTTTGCCGTAATCCAAGAACGTGATTTCCTCTCTGAACAGCTCCTCCTGAGATCTTCGTGAGATCTGGGCAAAACCTGATGTCAGGTTGTGCAGTCCAATTAGTACAGACCTTGCCAGAGCCAATCGCGGCGCTGGACTTGCCCACACCGGAAACTATTCTAGCAGGCACTAACAACGGCAGATCATGCTATGCCTTAGTAGCGTCGACACTCTTGGAAATGCAAAAGAAGAACCGCGGATCATTTGAGGTGCAGTTTTGTCAGTATCTCTTCCAAAGCTGCTTGTCCGTTTACTTTTTGACGCGAAGAAAAACACTGATTTCTCTTCCAAAAGAGGATGCCACCAGAAATCAGTGGGTAGCTTTTTTTGTTTGCTGGCAGCAAACAGCCACAGCGAAAGGGAACGTTAGCTGCTTGTGCTCAGCATTTCACCAAAGACAGCTTTATCAATAACGGATAATTCGACACAGGATAAGCGTTTCAGCTGCTTCTCAAACCTGAAGCAGCTGCATCGATCAAGCGCTCTGAGCCACAAGCTGTAAGTAACGATATAACAGCAAATATTGTAAGTGAAGCTAACATGTTACGGGTGGCTAGCAGGACCGCTAGCGATAGTTAGCACTAACAACTGGCCTCAAATGCAGGCTTTGTAAAATATCTGAAGATAAAGCCTGTATCGGTCGCAACTGTCCGTGACTCACAGACATAAGCCGTAAGTTGCTTTTACTGCATAAGCCAACCTGAGGTGATAGCCAGTTGATTGTGGCTGTAGCACAGCGGCTAACGTAGCCAAGTTACTGTTGCTAATGTTTGTGTCCTAAATATGCAAGAGTGATATCAGGGGAAATTCTACGGAAGGTGTGTGAACATAAACCTCATTTGAAGCTAACTTTTAATACTTGTTTGTAATTTGGATGCTTGGTACAACTGTTCACAGTAACAGAACTTGCTGTCTGTAAAACCTTTATTGCAAGGGTTTGTCTCTGTGGTTATGACCGCTCGGTTACCAGCTACTGCATGTTAGTTTGCGTGCCTTGCTAATTAAAAATGCTCCTGGTTAACTTATATGCAGTAATTCTGATCGGTATGCTTGTGTTACTTCGGTAAGCATCAATGTGGCAGTTTCATCATAACGTTGCCCGATTGTAGCCTCTACAGTTAGTGATCGGTTCACTTATCCATGACCGGGATCAGCTGGATACTTCACAAATGTCTGAGCAAGCTCTCTGGTGCTACCGTGAAAGCAATGCAAAACGCAGAAGCTCTAGCATGTCTGGTATAACAAATGATTTCTCTGCACTACCTTGACATAATTTCATCCCCCTTTAAAAATTGTTGTGGCTAATAAAAAGCCAAAAAAGGCGGAGATTAAATAGGTAATTCTTTCCTGTAGAAGTGATCGATTCGCTAGCTCCACATAAGCAACTTGTCCACGCTAACGGAACTTACGGTCTTCAAAACCTGTATTATGTTCATAACATTATCGAGCTCTCTCTACCTGTTGCGTATTATCCATAAAGCTGCTTTCACATTGGACACGAAACAAATTTTTCTCGGGACAGATTAGCATACATTCAAAGTCAATGCAAAGACGCGAATACACGCGTTATGGGCACGTTAAGCAGCTTTCACACCGGACGCGAAAAGAATTTTTCGCGTGAGGGATTACATTCAAAGTCATGACCGCTTATCAGCTACTGCATGTTAGTTTGCGTGCTCTGCTGATTAAAAATGCTCCTGGTTAACTTATATGCAGCAATTATGATCAATATGCTTGTGTTACTTCGGTAAGCATCAATATGACAGTTTCATCATAACGTTGCCTGATTGTAGCCACTACAGTTAAAGCTAACCGGAGAGGTGCTGTAGGTGTCTGCCGAGTTGGGCTGCAGTTAGACCGGACGTAGGTTTTGCAGAGCTTGGGGTGCATTTTTGGGCGCTTGTGAAACGATCGCTTTACTTATCCATGACCGGGGTCAGCCTGATACATCTCCAATACCTGGGCAAGCTCTCTGATGCTACCGGTGAAAGCAATAGGGAAGTGCACAGGCTATAACGTGTCCGGTATAAGAAACGATTTCTCTGCATTGCCATCGATTGAATATTAAATTCTTTCCTGTAAAAGTGATCGATTCGCTAGCTCCACGTAAGCAACGGTTCACGCAAACGGAACTTACGGTCTGTAAAACCTGTATTATTTTCATGACATAACCGGAGCTCTATCTAGCTCTCGGCACTATCCATAACGCGCCCATTTTCTGCGAGGAAAAGCTGGTCATTCCGAAGCAATAAGCAAACCATTACCACGGGCAATTTCCGAAAAGGCCGTTAAGCCTGGAGCTTTCGACCCTCCGTCATATACCAGCGCAGAAGCTGTTCGTTTCTCCATGCTAACAACACACCACAGCCCAACTCCGCCCTCCACAGAGCTGGCCAGTCAGAAGAAAGTGGGCACACAGGGAGTGGGGGCTATAGCGGAAGAGCCATCCCAACGAGGCGTTTCAGGCAGAGACTTCAATGGACTACAAATGGGT
This sequence comes from Gymnothorax javanicus, assembly GCA_029692085.1. Classification (NCBI taxonomy): domain Eukaryota; kingdom Metazoa; phylum Chordata; class Actinopteri; order Anguilliformes; family Muraenidae; genus Gymnothorax; species Gymnothorax javanicus. The sequence continues at coordinate 43,614,034 of CM056203.1, forward strand.
TTTTTTGAGGGTGGCAGTATGAGCTAAATAAGGACCCTGTTTTGGACTTTGAACGATCAGGAGTACTCTAGGGGAGTCCAAGATCAAAATATAAACTTGGAAATGTAGCATAATAGGTCCCCTTTAACGTCTTCAGCATTATGTACATTATGTAGCCACAGTGCGGCTACAAACCGAGAGCTGCTTCCGTTGTGCCATCGTGTTTAACACTGTGACACTGCTCAAAGTTCATGTCATCTGAGTGGAACAACTGACCGTCAGAGGTAATTTTGCAGGATAATGTTTCCTCAAACCAGTTTGAACACATTTTTTGCATCGGTAATCATGGAATAGCCTTCAAACTTGCATTTAGGCTATGCAAGAGCGAAAAAAACAAAATTTGCGACACCTTGCAATTGCAATAAAAAATTGATGTTTTCCGAGTTTTGGCTATTGCCCATATTTTTACTCGCTAGAATGATTTTTTTCTTGTTGTCATTGCCTACAATAGTTTTTTTTTCATAAATTTTCACCAAAAAAATAAAATAGAACATTAGGACCCCTTTTAGATGAAGGTGGTGGTGTGTGATCATCACTGCCCACTACTGTATGAGTAATTTGAGTGAACATTAAACTGAAAATGCATGAATCCAATCATCATTTTCATCTTCAGATGCTCATATGGGCAATACTTTCTGACAATATTCAAATGATAATGAAAAAACTTTTTGACATTTCATTTTTAAAGTCATGCCCCGCTATACAGTGGACAATATTCAAATGTGATAAGCAAAACAGTACCCCCAGTGTGTTGAATTTACATTTACATGTCAGCACGCTCTTTTAGGGTCAACATGAAAATGTAAATGCTATTTTCAGACTATTTGAAAATGATATTGGTCAATTCCAGCATTACTCATGTTACATTTAAAGCACGGGACTCTTGAATAAAGGTGTCACCCTATTTTGTGAATGGACTAAACATTCTTATTTTTTCACCATGATAACCATAGGCCACTCTCAAGGTCCATATATGACGACATTAGAAAAATTATGCTTAATGGTTCTTCCAGGCTGACTTTTGTCAGCATTACTCACGTTACGCAACAATCTCATGGCATTTTTTATGCTAATATTGCTTTCAATATCTCGCTAGACTAGAAAAGACACAGCAAAATGATTGATAATATTTTGAACTTTTATTACTAAACTTTTTTAGAGAACAAAGCAATTGGCATAGGTTAATAAACTATTATCTCTACACACAGTTAAAGAAAAAAAGTCACGTTACTCACGTTACGTTACTCTCGTTACAGGTACAATGGAAGAACACAACATATGCATCGAAACCTCGTTCCCTAGGATATCAATTTTAAAGAGTGATATAAATGATTAAATTTGTAGCTCTACCAGTGGAGTGATGTTACTCGGAGTTGACTGCCCCCCCTGCTCAAGCTGTGAATGAGTGAATATTCAGGACTGATTTTCATCATACATAATATTTTTACTGCGAAAGAAATTAATTCTGGTAATTTTTATGAACTAAGATGAACATTTAATTATTAAAATGAAAATGGTCATAATCTAGAAGAAAGAGCATTACAGGAATTCAAGGTACAAATACAGATGTACATGTGTTCAAAATAAGAAAACAGTTTTCCTTAGACATATATATATATATATATATATACACACACACACACAAAACACAGATATATATTTCTATCTCCCCGACGATAGTGTCGGGAGGTACTATGGTTTATTTCCAGGGCCGCTGCCGCCGCTGCGCCCGCAAAGATTTTCTGTTCCCGGCTCTGGAAATGACAATTATTACAGGAATTTTTTCTAATTTTACACTGGCGAAGATACTTATTTGACAGTGCTCAAGGCCGATTTTTAGCAATTTTGGACGTCCAATATGGCTGCCGAAATTTGGGGAGATACACGACTCGGTCCCTGTGGCGACCGAGTTATCGAGTTACAGTAAATTTCAACTTTATTTTATGAATTTTACCTAACTATTAAGAATATTCGTGACAACAAACACCCGTAAAAATAAATCATAATTTATTAAAAAATGGTCGTTCTTGTAGGCTGATGTGTGACACCAGTCCAGTGTTTTTCATTTCATTTTATATAGTCGCATATACAAAACCCAAAACCAGTGAAGTTGGCACATTGTGTAAATCGTAAATAAAAACAGAATACAATGATTTGCAAATCCTTTTCAACCTATATTCAATTGAATACACTGCAAAGACAAGTTACTTAATGTTCGAACAGGTAAACTTTGTAATTTTTGCAAATATTAGCTCATTTGGAATTTGATGCCTGCAACATGTTTCAAAAAAGCTGGCACAAGTGGCAAAAAAAAGACTGAGAGAGTTGAGGAATGCTCATCAAACACTTATTTGGAACATCCCACAGGTGAGCGGGCTAATTGGGGAACAGGTGGGTGCCATGATTGGGTATAAAAGCAGCTTCCCTGAAATGCTCAGTCATTCACAAACAAGGATGGGGCGAGGGTCACCACTTAGTGAACAAATGCGTGAGCTGATTGTCGAACAGTTTAAAAACAACATTCCTCAACGAGCTATTGCAAGAAATTTAGGGATTTCATCATCTACGGTCCGTAATATCGTCAAAAGGTTCAGAGAATCTGGAGAAATCACTGCACGTAGCGACAAGGCGAAAACCAACATTGAATGCCCGTGACCTTCGATCCCTCAGGCGGTACTGCATCAAAACCGACATCAGTGTGTAAAGGACATCACCACATGGGCTCAGGGACACTTCAGAAAACCACTGTCAGTCACTACAGTTCGTCGCTACATCTGCAAGTGCAAGTTAAAACTCTACAATGCAAAGCAAAAGCCATTTATCAACAGCACCCAGAACGCCGCCGGCCGACCGCTGGGCCCAAGCTCATCTAAGATGGACTGATGCAAAGTGGAAAAGTGTTCTGTGGTCTGACGAGTCCACATTTCAAATTGTTTTTGGAAACTGTGGACGTCGTGTCCTCCGGACCAAAGAGGAAAAGAACCATCCGGACTGTTATAGGCGCAAAGTTCAAAAGCCAGCATCTGTGATGGTATGGGGGTGTATTAGTGCCCAAGGCATGGGCAACTTACACATATGTGAAGGCACCATTAATGCTGAAAGGTACATACAGGTTTTGGAGCAACATATGTTGCCATCCAAGCAACGTCTTTTTTCATGGACGCCCTGCTTATTTCAGCAAGACAATGCCAAGCCACATTCTGCACGTGTTACAACAGCATGGCTCCGTAGTAAAAAGAGTGCGGGTACTAGACTGGCCTGCCTGTAGTCCAGACCTGTCTCCCATTGAAAATGTGTGGCGCATTATGAAGCGTAAAATACGACAACGGAGACCCCGGACTGTTGAACAACTTAAGCTGTACATCAAGCAAGAATGGGAAAGAGTTCCACCTGAAAAGCTTCAAAAATTGGTCTCCTCAGTTCCCAAACGTTTACTGAGTGTCGTTAAAAGGAAAGGTGATGTAACACAGTGGTAAAAAGGCCCCTGTGCCAACTTTTTTGCAATGTGTTGCTGCCTTTAAATTCTAAGTTAATGATTATTTGCAAAAAAAAAATAAAGTTTCTCAGTTTGAACATTAAACATCTTGTCTTTGCAGTGTATTCAACTGAATATAAGTTGAAAAGGATTTGCAAATCATTGTATTCTGTTTTTATCTACGATTTACATAACGTGCCAACTTCACTGGTTTTGGGTTTTGTACACACGTACAGCGTTTGATTGCGTAATTCCCCCACCGATTCCTTAGACAAGATAGCAGACGCTTCTCACGTTTTGCGGTTGGTTCAGTCAATGACGTTGTCCACTGTAGTGTTTTCTTTAGCTCTGTGGACAGGACTGGCGCAGAGGTAGGAAAATAATGGGGTCTTTCCACTTGCTACCATGGTTTCAGAGTCGCAGCATTAGGTTATCCATAGTGCAGTGGCAGAGGCCGATTAGGACGATATTAAGAGACTGTAGGAGCCCATTTTTGTTCAAAACTGGACGAAAACTCTTATTCACATTATCCGAAGACTGTATCGCAAAATATGCGATGGGGATTTCAAAAGAACAATAACTAATTGCTCCCACTCACGGACAAACAGGAAAGTAAACTTCAGTCTTTAGATCTCAGTGATGAAGCGTGTTACTCACGTTACAGACACTGTTACTCATGTTACAGAATTTGATACAGTTCCACTCAGAGCTTATGAGGGGTTTTCCTTATTTTGTTTCATAAATCTAACTAGTGGAAGTAGAAGGGATGAATACGGGAATCTGACAGTCCTATCTAACAGCAGTGTGAAATGAGGGAAAAGTTCATCATTTTTTGTTACTCATGTTACGGAAAGAGACTGCACCATTTCTGTCATCCAGCCCAGGGAAAATCATACTTACTTCCCAAATTTAGATGATGCTCCTAACACTCTGGCATCCATACAGTCAAACAATAACAATAAATCCTGTGGTAAGCTAGAGGCTAGAGTGAGGGTGTAAGGAAGAAAAGAGGTGGTTTTGGGTTGAAAAATGCTATTTTTCAGTGGCTGAAATTGGATGTGTAGTACAAATCTGAAGTTCGATCAAGCTGCTTGAGATCCTTATTTTCCTCACAGTTTGGTAGCCAAAGGACATGACCAAATAGTATTTGAAGTGATATTTCTAGTTTGAAATTTCAGTTGCCATGACACTCTTTTGTTGGAATTGCCCTATGGAAAACAGCATTCAACATTCTTTTTTAAAAGACTTAAAACCTCTTAAGCCCTGACCCTCTGGCTCGAAAATGACATGCCCAAAATGAGATGAGTATATCTCTGCAACTACTTGGTCCATTTGAATAATCATAATAAAGGATTTTTGTCTTGGTGTAAAAATCAGTGTGCAGGTGCATCTCAATAAATTAGAATATCATCAAAAAGTTGATTTATTTCAGTAATTCGACTGAAAAAGTGAAACTCAAATATAGATTCATTACACACAGACTGATATATTTCAAGTGTTTATTTCATTTAATTTTGATGATTGCAACTGACAGCTAATGAAAACCCAAAATTCAGTTTCTCAGAAAATTAGAATATTGTGAAGAAGTTCAATTATGAAGACTCATGGTGTCACACCTGAGCCTTTAAATGGTCTCTCAGTCTGGTTCAGTAGGCTACACAATCATGGGGAAGACTGCTCACTTGACAGTTGTCCAGAAGACGATCATTGACAAACTGCACAAGGAGGGTAAGACACATAAGGTCATTGCTAAAGAAGCTGGCCATTCACACAGTGCTATATCCAAGCACATTAACGCAAATTGAATGGAAGGAAAAAAAGGTGGTAGAAAAAGGTGCACAAGCAACAGGGATAACCGCAGCCTTGAGAGGATTGTGAAAGGAGGCCCATTCAAGAATTTGGGAGAGATTCACAAGGAGTGGACTGCAGCTGGAGTCAGTGCTTCAAGAGCCACCACACACAGACGTATCCAGGACATGGGCTTCAACTGTCGCATTCCTTGTGTCAAGCCTCTCTTGAACCAGAGACAACGTCGGAGGCCTCTTATGTGGGCTAAGGACAAAAAGGACTGGACTACTGCTCAATGGTCCGAAGTCCCCTTCTCAGATGAAGGTAAATTTTGCTTTTCATATGGAAATCAAGGTCCTAGAGTCTGGAGGAAGAGAGGAGAGGCACAGAATCCAAGTTGCTTGAGGTCCAGTGTAAAGTTTCCACAGTCAGTGGTGGTTTGGGGAGCCATGTCATCTGCTGGTGTTGGTCCACTGTGTTTTCTCAGGTCCAAGGTCAGCGCAGCCATCTACCAGGAAGTTTTAGAGCATTTTATGCTTCCCTTTGCTGACCAGCTTTATGGAGATGCTGATTTCATTTTCCAGCAGGACTTGGCACTTGCCCACACTGCCAAAGGTACCAATACCTGGTTTAAGGACCATGGTATCCCTGTGCTTGATTGGCCCGCAAACTCGCCTGATTTGTGAAGAGGAAGATGCTAGACACCAGACCCAACAAAGTAGAAGAGCTGAAGGCCACTATCAGAGCAACCTGAGCTTCCATAACACCTCAGCAGTGCCACAGGCGGATCGCCTCCATGCCACGCCACACTGCTGCAGTAATTCATGCAAAAGGAGCCCCGACCAGGTATTGAGCGCTGTACATGTTCATACTTTTCAATAGTCCAATATTTTAGTGTTTAAAATCCTTTTTTTATCAGTCTTAAGTAATATTCTAATTTTCTGAGATACTGAATTTTGGGTTTTCATTAGCGAGTAAAAAAAGAGAATCTGAACACTTGGATCAATGCAAGTTTCATTTAATGCACCAAGCTTTCGGTGAAAGGACCTTCATCAGGGTAACGATATGGGTTTTCATTAGCTGTCAGTTACAATCATGAAAATTAAAAGAAATAAACACTTGAAATATATCAGTCTGTGTATAATGAATCTATATAATATGAGTTTCACTTTTTCAGTCAAATTACTGAAATGAATCAACTTTTTGATGATATTCTAATTTATTGAGATGCTCATGTATATGTCACTGAGTCAGAGTAAATGTGAGATGCTCATGTATATGTCACTGAGTCAGAGTAAATGAAGATGGAACACAGCATAAATGAAATGTCTCATTCGCACCAAACAAAGTTTTACCTTTATCCCTCCTGAAATTATTCAGTTGCAGTCTGAAACCGCTCTAAAATTACAACACAGAATCTCACCATTATCTGTGCCAAAGTTTATTCTAATCAAATAAATCAGAGCAAAATTAGAGAGGTTTTAGTTTGGGAATGTCTAGGTGGCCTCTCCAAACTGGCACGGTGTGCCATTACGGATATCTCAGATATCAAACGGTAAAACTCATTTAATTTCACTTTTATGTCACTACTGGCATACACTCCATCTAATTACAACAATTTTATTTATTTTTATTATTGTAACCAGTCCTGTCTACATTTTCCCTTTCAAAGAAAATACAAAAGAAATGAAGTTTAACGCCACTGGAGCAGATTTACTTTCAATAAAGCAAATAAAGAAAATTATTCATCCAAAGATGAAAAAAAAAAAAAAAAAAAAAAGTAAAACGCAAAAACAACAAACACCCAGCAATTATTTATTCAAGAACCATGCTCCTGCTGCTTACGGGTGTTTTCACACATAGGGTGTTTAGGTCGACCTAACTGTCTAGACCGGCCTAATTGGTGCGGTGCGGGTAGTGTGAACACAACTAGCCGCACCCGAGGTGGACCTAAACAGCCGTACCGAGAGTGGCTGGAAGGGGTGGTCTCGGAGCGGCGCACCAAGCCCTTTAGTTCGGTGCGGCGCACCAAACCAGTGGTGTGAACGCGCAGTGAACCCGGGGTCGGCTCAAGCAAACGTAACTGCATTTAACATCAATGGTTCGTTCATGTCTAACGTTACAACTTACCTGGCTGTTCGCCGATATCTGCGTATGGTGAGGGGGGCCTGATTTTAACAGAATCAATCTGCGCCTTGTTCTGGTTTGTCTGGCAATTCGCATTCGCCGTCTCCAGTGCAAGAAAACATTGTTCTCCACACGCAGCCGTGCCTTGTTTTCAAATTCGAACGTTATAACTTCCCGACACTGAACGAGACAAACTATATAGATTGCCAAAAACAGTAACGTTAGGCATATCAGACGGCGTTGCTGTTGAGTCTCCATCGTTCACATGTGTTCTGTTTACATCTCGAGGCATCATTTCAACCTTCTTTTCCGGATGGAATGGTGCTACACACGTCATTTTCGTCTGGTTGGCATGGATACATGACGCTCCATTCTGTAGAACGGTGGACTTGGTACGGCGATAAAAAGCATATGTGAAACCGAGCCGCTCCAGTTGAAAATTGATACATTGTATATTGGGTCGACCCAAATATGTGACTGGGTCGACCCAAATATGTGTGAAAACACCCTAAGAAAAAAAAAAAAAAAGCACACCACCTGAGCTGAGATTAGAACCATGAATCTCCCGCACAATAATGAGCTGCCTTAACCACTGGGTCAGCTCTACCAGCACCACATTTTAAATTTCAAGGGTGTGTCAGCAAAACACATCATGCACCCCAATCGAGCTTTTGAATTTCAGCATTCTCTCAGTAACTGTGCATGGATTCTTTCAAAAGATGACTTCAAAAAAGACTGTTGAATATTCAGTGTAGGCATGGGCAACGCTTTGCATAAACTCTAATGGAATGCGTAACAGCTGAACTGGGGCGGTAAACAAGCCTCAGAAAACTTATTAAAAAAATGATTTAAATACCATTTTCATACAAAAAGAACACCATGGTTTGATTAAAAGCAACCTTTTCAGTAGGATACCCGCATTTCATACATGAACTCTCGTATTACGGCCAATAACGCGATTTGAACAGAGCTATTATTCGCCCGTTGGATGAATCGTGACCTCAATTTGCGCCCGTGTTCACAAACTTTCAAGTGCACGGCGTGGCAAAAAAATATCCATTTTGGAGGTAGATTTCAAATAGCCGGCGCCACGTGATATCCCAGCTACGGCCCTGATTGAATTACAGCCATCTAATTTGAGAAATTACGAGTCTGTTCGTCCACTCTAGACCTCCAGGGGATGTGAAATAAGTTCGACAGAAGTTGTTGAAGTTCGTCGCGAGTTCGCCCGTGACGCCCCTCTCAACAATAGCAAGAAAGGTGAGTGTATTTTTACTGTCAACCTACATAGTTAGTTGACAGAATATCCTGTGACCCTATTTGTGAAGTTTCAGTAAAATATACCAAGGAATAAACCAGCTAGACGTTCAAAGCCTACCAGTGTTCTGACAAATTTTGCTACCTATGCCACCTCGCGAACACGGTCACAAGATTCATTCACTTATACCCTTCAATTCGAGACTGCGAGGATGGAAATCTGAATAATCAATTAGGAAAAATTCTCGGCTCTCGGTAATTCTGTATATCGTTTAAACATTTTGTTAATCGGATTATGAAAGAAGACTGAAAATAAGCGCCAGCTTTTTGTTTGGGTGTAAAAGCGCGTATTTAAAGGAGAATACATTGTATATTGATTAAGCATAGAACTCTGCATCAGTCGAACTGTTTTAATATTTGTTGATGACATTGCTTCGGCTTCCTGGAAGCAAGTACGCGCAAATCTGCTGTCTAGTGAGCATTTCAGGTTCGATATACTGAGTAATAACGCGGAAATTTAAACTGGCCCGTCATTCTGCGAATAGTCTTACTAAACGAGTTAATCGTCTGATTGCTAATCAAGCAAAGGGGAGGTTTCTGCCTCACCAAACTAACCTCCGACTGCACGTCACTGTGTTTTACTATGACTTATTCACAGTAGCTCATTGAAACTATCATGGGAGGAGGGTATATGGACATAGTAAAAACAGTGCAAAGTTTTTTTTTTCTTTAAATCACCACGGGTTATTGAAGGGGAACGTTTCAGTAGCAGTGGGAGGGCAAACAACTGCCGGCATCAGCGACTTCACTGCATTTTATATAGTAATGGGCGAGTAGCGTTAATGTTTGCCCTCCCACCGATAATTTTGACATTTTTGCAGGCCATTGATCCAAAAAAAAACTTCACAGGCAACCCATTCATACCATTTTTTAATATCAATGCAAAACCTAATGTTGAACATAATTGGGTGAAATTCAATGCATTTTCCATTAATAAGGGCCTAGGGGGCGCTGCTGTACTTCAGAAAAGGGGTAGATGACTTTAGCATCAATTATTTCTGTTAGGGTACCCTAATGGATAATTTGGCCTGGTTTATTTCTGAATAGACTGTACTTTTAGAAAATGCCCTCAGGCTTCACCCCCAATTTTCACAATGGGTTTTGTTGAAAAATGCCGAAATCAGCCATTTTTGGGACCCTGTGGCTCAGAGACCCTTTCCTGTAAAGGCGTTGGACTTGTGGCAAACTCTTCGTCTGTGTCTTCTGTACTTACCAGCAAAAAATCATTAGAAAATAATAAAAACTTTGTTCTCAGCAACTCAAGAAATGTTGTCATTTTATTCATTTGTATTGCCCATGCCTATTCAGTGGACAATCATAGCAAAAATATCCAAGAGAAACTGGTTTAGCGACTGCATATCTGCGCTCATTGCTGCACTCTGAGTCTTTGTGCTGAATGTCGCCTGGCAGCCGGAACGCAGAAAAAAAAAGAGCAATCAGAACACCCCAGCAACTACATACACAAAAACTTTGATTGCAATGGTGTATGCTCAATGGTGCGTGCTCAAAATTAATGTATAATGTACGGCCGTCACCTGCACAATAGCTCAGTGACTTACTTAAGCTATTTTCAGTAAGTCATCTAGTTATGCTTCATTGCCATATGAAGAGTCACCCGGCGAGCCATAGAAACTGGCGTCTGCTCAATGTTTAGTTGATAATTATAGCGAAAATTCCAAAAACAAATCAGTTTTTAGTTTATATTGTAGCGCTCTACAAGCAGATGAGTGTAATTGTGCACGGACTCTGAGTTTCACGCACTGGGAACGCAATCCTCAATCTCTGGCTGGGTTTGTGCAATTACGGTCGTTGAGGGCTCGTTGGAAACGTCAGAGCCCATAGAATCAAATTGCCACTCCCAAGATCAAATTGACTGCATCACAAGCCAATCACAGAGGAGAAAATGCATTGGTCCAATGGGAATGCTCAGGGCTTGTCCTCTTTGGAGCAGTGCCCGGGAAAGAAAACATCCATTGAGACTGGGAGATGTAGTTTCAATATAACGCAGACGCATTGAACTAACAATATACAGCGCAGATTTATCCCAGAGCCAGGGCTCGAAATTGTGACCGTTTTGGTCACATGTGCGACCAAAATTAGCACTGTGCGACCTTTTAATTAAAATAGTTGCACCTGTGCGACCGCTTTCCCCCCATTTAAACGCCTCTTTTCCTGTACATTTGGTAGTCAGTAGGCATGCAAACCTCTGCTGCAGCTTCAATAGAGATGGGCGTATGTGCCAGAGCAGTGCATGCAACTACTGGACATACCGCAGCAGGGCGCACCGGTGTAAAATGGAGCGCACCCAGTGTGTTCCTTCGAGCTGACAGAGACCATTCTGACCAATCAAAGGGGAGCTTGACGTCCTAAACCTCAGTGCTGATTCTAGAATGGTTAATATAAGCCGTCGATCACACCATTTTGCGGTACTGAGAGTTACTATTGTAACTATCCACAAGATTTAGATGGAAAATGAAACGAAGAACAATAGAAGACTTTTTTTTTAGTACCGTCCGTTAACGTAAAAAAAAAAAAAAAACGAGTCTGTAAAAAAAGTTACTGAAACTGAGAATCATACATGACAATGACTACAACGGTGATTTGGACGAACCGGCAGCGAAATGAGTTTATTATTTTGGTAAAGAGTGGCTTTGAAATTTTGAATGGCTGAGGTTTAAAGAATGTGAAGTGCAGTGTGTTCGTTGAAAAGATTATGGCCCGGATCTCGCAGGTAGCTAGTGAGTCCAAACCCTTTAAACGTGAAAGTCCCTCCAAACATGGAGAAAGGGCGAAGCGCAGAAAATGCTGTGACAAATGTGCTTCAACAAGTAGGTCCCGTGTTCAGTCAATTTTTGCTTCAAATCAAAATATGCTGCCTCGCGGTTCAGCGCTTGCGCAGACCTAAAATCTTCGTCTCTGTTTCTTCGCTCATATCTTAAAGCTGCAGTTGGTAAGTTTTAGAAAAGTAACTTTTTGTCATTTTTGCTAAAACTGTCACTGTGTACAGACAGTATAACATAAAACTAATACTCTGTAATTAAAAAAAGGCTCCTTTAAACCCACCTAATGCTCCTACTGCAATTTAAAAGAATCGTTCGGACTGACCAAAAAGAACCACTTAGAGCTAGGAAGGTGTCTGACAGCCGTCAAACAGTGCACATGCACGCGCTGCGGACAGCCTCCTCCCCCTTCCTCCTCAGTTCACGCCAGTGCCCAGTCAAGCTCAGATCTCCGAGAGAGGGTTCAGGAGCTTAGAGCCAACAGCGAGGAAAAAAAATACCGATACCTCCGTTACCGGCAACAGCACACACGGCTAAGACAAGTAAAAAAGGAAGCCAGAAGAAAAAAAAGCACAAAAGAAAGAATTTGACAAAACCCGGGATAAAACCAGAGTGAACAACGGAGCGGCTTTTTAGAGGTGGAAGGAACTCCGTGATCTGGAAGGATTAAAAACTGACGCAGAGTTTGCGACTTTTCTCCTTGACAGGTAAACCCCTGCTTTATTCGTTGGTTTATTTTTGCTCTGCAAAAAAGCGAGTTGGCGTTGCTGACAGGCACAGCTAACTAACCCCAGCCCAAACCAGCATCAATTCATTTTCGCTCTGCAAATAAGCGAGTGAACGTCGGTTACAAGCACAGTCGCTGTTCGAATAGCCAGCGTCTTGTAATAGACCGATCCAGAGAACAGCCCACCCAGGCCTATCCAGCCAATGAGATCCAGGGCTGCAGTCATGTGACTGCACCCAGCTCGCGCCCGCCATAACCTCAGACAAACACAGATCCGAACTGCTTTCTCTACTGGGAAGAGTGCATTCGCGCTTTATTTTCACATTTTTGTCATTATAAAATCTCACACAATGGTAAAGCGGTGTTGTTTCGGTGAGCGTAAATCGGACACGAGATACCCAGACAGGGTCGTAAACACTGCTTTCAGGTGGCTGGATATGGCAATTAATCTGCTAATAATTACTCATTATTCTGAAAGCTCAACTCGCTTTGTTTAGGAACAATAACGCCTCTGGATGGCTTTGCACTGGGCCATAAAAGGGTCAAGAGGCTGCAGGTTTACATTCAAACAGAACAGAAGCACACCTGATACGATTAATGCAGCCTTCACACAGAGCTCCGTTTCAATCAAAGACTGTCTTGGGCAATAACACTTGGGTGCTCCAGAAAAGGTTCACGATCTTATCACACCATATGTAAATTGAATGCTACGTACCCTGCTTTGCAAGAGCACTGGCCATGAACAATGCTTCTCTGTTCCTTGTCGATCGTAATTATCAATGAGTGTGGCTTCTGGGACTTCAACATTGAGCGATAGCATTTGCATTTCGCTTCAACTTCACGGGCGTTTATAACAGAAAATGACATTTCGTGAATATACCCAGATAAAAAATAGCTAATTATAACCTTTGTCTTTTGCTTTTTTTGCGATGCGATCCGTTTTCAAAAACTCAAGATTGATGTTTTCAGGAAGCGCTTCCAATGAGATTATAAGCGACATTGGCGCCATCTTCAGCAATGCTTGACCGAGGTCCAGCCGTTGCTATGCGTAGTTAGGGGGTGGGTGGAGCTATGGATCGGTCTATTGTTGCAGTACTCCGTAGTGCATGTGATGTTACTGTGATGTTGCAGTCGAGCTAACGTTAGCTTGTTTCGGATGCTAGGGCTAACGTTACTGGCGTCGTTTTATTAGAAAGTAGCAGAAAATATCTTTATGAAGTGACCTGGCAGTCTTATCGGTTGTGTTGTTGTCCTTATATGTGTAACGTTTCTGTGCTCTCACAGCTAAATGCTGACATACATGGTTTACTGGCCATTCAGCTGGATTCACGACAGTTTCTGTACTAAAAAAAACGGGTAACTTACTGAAATAAGCGTGTGCTGGGTTTTTAATGAATACATACTGCAGTAGATTACTTTTCATGTCGACATGATTTATTTCTGCTCGTTTGTTGGCAGGCGCGTCGTTAGACCTGAAAAATCCGGGGCTAATATCCCTCCCTTAATTGAAAATAATTAGTCCTGGCTAATTCTAGATTGGTTTCCTTTATTAACACGTTTTCCAACTCAAGAATAATCAAGTGACAATCGAAGATACGGCTTCTCTCCCTCATGCGATCGAAAAGCGACAAAATAATGGGCTGCATTCAGTACAGAAAAATAATTTAATTATAATTAGGTCTATGCACCTGCACTCGGCGACCGCATTTAAGACTAGTAAGTGGTTTCATCCGTTTACATTTTCCAATCGGACAGCTGTATATTTTTTTTTTACTGCGAATTGAGTGACCGTGCTGCAAAAACAGGTGTATGTACTTGTAGCCGAAATTACCTTCATTCGCTGAAGAGTTCTGAAATGCCGTCGCCGAGTGACGGTGCATAGACCTAATTATAATCAAATTATTTTTCGGTACTGAATGTAGCCCATTATTTTGTCGCTTTTAGATCGAATGGGGGAGAGAAGCAGTGTCTTCAATTGCCACTTGATTATTCTTGAATTGGAAAATGCGTGAATGAAGGAAAACCATCTAGAGTTAGCCAGGACCAATTATTTTCAATAAAGGGAGGGATATTAGCCGCGAAATTTTCAGGTCTAACGACGTGCCTGTTTGTTCGCCAGCAGTGTTGACTGTTCGCAACAGTAACGTCTAGCCTTGGCAACTTGGCCGCTTTCATAATGTGAACGTGCAAAATCTCTCCACAGTTGCATGCATAACAGCTCGCGTACCCTCGCGTGCACGGCAGCCTTCTGGGGGAGGGTCTTAGGAGTGCACTGGAGAGGGAGGGGGAGGGATCTGAAAGTTGCATTTTTTTTCAAATTTTTATGCAAAGTCCTCTCTCTCCTCAAAGTTACCAACTGCAGCTTTAAGTAGCCTATCTGCAAAAATCATAAAAACAATTTTTTTCAGTGCACCTTTCGACCTGTAAGCGTTTATATATTTGCATGTACAAGCTGGGTGTTCCTGAAAATGCAGAAATTAGATGACAATGGCATGTGGCATATATCTTAAAACAAATGTATCCAACTCATAACATCTGTTTTTGTGATAATAAGCTAACAAATAACAAAATTACCTCTGAAGACTGATTCATATCGCAATATGAAGGCAAAAACAAAGACTAAACGACTGTACTTTAGATCTACATTTAACCTTAACACAGTTGAAGATTTGATTCTGATCAGTGTGGATGGTCCTGCTCTGGACATATTTGATGCCTCACGGGCAGCGAAGAGATGGATGGGAGGGCAGAGAGCCAGGAGACCCAATTTTAATATATAGATGCTACTTAGATTGGTGTTTGCGCTCCCAAATTTTGGCTCGCACTCCTAACTTTTTGAACTTGGGAGCGCAGCGCTACCAAGTCTTTCAAGAGGGGCAAATTATTGGCCAGCATCAAGCAAAGAAAATAGTGAAGGAGATTGCTTAAATCACTGGATTTGGGTCAGGAACTGTCCAACAATTTATGAAAACCTGGAAGGATAGTGGTGAACTGTCAACCTCACGGAAGAAATGGGCTGGAGAAAAAGCATGACCAATCCTGATCGGAGATCACTAAAATGCTTGGTGAAGTCCCTTAAAAAATCAACAGTAGCTGTGTTTGATTATGAAAATAAGCGCATTTCCACTTGCATGAAGAAAGAAGAACTTGGAGGATTGGGATTAAACAGTTTTTTTTTTTTTTTTTTTTTTTTGCTTATTTGGAAAAAAGACTTCAGTTTGCAAGGGAGCATAAAGCTTGGACTGAGGAGCAGTAGAAAAAGGTCCTATGGTCAAATGAGTCCAGATTTACCTATTCCAGAGTGATGGGCATGTCCAGGTAAGAAAGGAGGACCATGAAATTATGCACCACCTGTCATATATAGTGCTGAATGTACAAGCCTCTTTCAGCAGTGTTATGATCTGGGGTTGCTTCAATTGGTCAGGACTAGGCTGAGCACTATTCTGCGGCAATAAAATTAATTCAGCAGACTACCTAAATATACTGAATGACTAATGACCCATCGATGGACTTTTAAATCCCTGATGGCACAGTTACATTCCAGGATGACAATGCCAAGATTCATCAGGCTCAAATTGTGAAAGAGTCGTTCACTGAACTTGTGGAATCATTTTCACGCATGAATTGGACACTTCAGACTCTGGACCTTAACCAGTTGAAAGTCTTTGGGATGTGCTGAAGTCTCAAGGGAGTGGTTTGACTCACCAATCATCAATACAATATCTCTGCTAAAAATGAATGCAAATCTGGTCGTAAATAAATGTTGTAACATCTAGTAAGATAGTCAAAACAATTCTAGAACAATTGTGCACCCTGATCAAAGCTAAAGGTGTCCCAACAAAATATTATAGTGTGACCTTTTTTTTTTTTTTTTTTTGGATGTTTGGTGTATTATAATTGTTGCTATACAGAAATGTGATGATAATATTTGTCAACACATGATTTTATGTTCTATTTAATCTTGTTTAAACTGCACAACCCACTATGAATCAAATCACATTAATGCAGCAATGTAGGGATCTATGCAAATGACCAAATTAATGTAGCCCAAAAATAATGGGATGCATGACATGGACAAACTCCAGTTCCAATGAAGTTGGGATGTTGTGTAAAACGTGAATAACAACAAAATCCAATGATTTTCAAATCTTTTCAACCTATATTCAGTTGAGTACACTACAAAGATAAGGTATTTAATGTTCAAACTGATAAACTTTATTGTTTTCTTGGAAATATTCACTCATTTTGAATTTGATGCCTGCAGCACATTCCAAAAAAGCTATGACAGGGGCAAGTTTACCACTGTGTTATATCACCTTTCCTTTTAACAACACTCAGTAAGCATTTGGGAACTGAGGACACTAATTGTAGAAGCTTTGTAGGTGGAATTCTTTCCCATTCTTGCTTGATGTACGACTTCAGTTGCTCAACAGTCCGGGGTCTCCGTTGTTGTATTTTGCGCATCATAGTGCGCCACATATTTTCAATGGGAGACAGGTCTGGACTGCAGGCAGGCCAGTCTATTAGTTGCACTCTTTTACTATGAAGCCACGCTGTTGTAACACATGCAGAATGTAGCTTGGCATTGTCTTGCTGAAAAAAGCAGTGACGTACCTGAAAAAGACGTTGCTTGGATGGCAGCATATGTTGCTCCAAAACCTGTATGTACCTTTCTGCATTAATGGTGCCTTCAGATGTGCAAGTTACCCATGCCATGGGCACTAACACATCCCCATACTTGGGATGTCAATTTCAAGAAATTGCGTTACTCAATTACTGATAACGTTAACGATCAATCATCGATTAATTGTTATTTTATTTTAAAAAAGTGTTTTTGCTTTATCTATACACAAAGTAATTCCAAATGCCTTTTTATTTCACAATCAAAGCTTTATTTCAAGTCTTTAATTGCAACAATTTTGCTTATTCTGTCTGCATATTTGCTTATAAAATATACCAGTATTTGGGCTCATCGGTCTAAGTGCGCGACCATAAAGGCTGTGTCCTTCCCGCAGCAACCTGGGTTCGAATCCGGCTCGGGTCATTTGCTGCATGTCATCCCCCATTCTTCTCCCCAACCTTCCTGTCTCTCTACACTGTATAACTATCAAATAAAGGAAAAATTCCCAAAAAAATAAAAAATAAATCAATAAAAAAACATACCAGTATTGAAACGTAAATTGAATATTAATGTAACTTGCTTCGGCATACGGCTTCTTAAAAAAAGCACAGTGGCGATTCGTGGGCTGTAACAAAGGGAAGCCAAAACCTGCACCCTTCAAATGACCTAAATCTATCACAGTTTACTTTTGATTAGCAACAGTGGCTCACACTAATTGGTTGAACGACAGTCAAATTTATTTGACATAGCATTGTTAAACATTGCATCGCAAAATTATGAGACGTGAGTCTGCCGACTTCATATCAATTTAATGTTAAACTGTTTGCTCAAACAAGCAAATGAAATCGAACTTGGCCACAGACTCGAATAGCAATACAATCTCTGATTCACACGTCCTCGACCACAATTTTCTGGTGCTTGTACTTGTTCTTGATAAGAAACAGCAGCTGGTCCGCCTGCTCCGGTGTCAGGTGGGAGCGCAGCCTGGTCACCAGCAGTCCAGCAGTCGAAAAGACCCGCTCCGAAGGCACTGATGTCGCTGGTATGCAAAGGTACTGGCGTGCCAGCTGTGAAACCCTGGGGAATCGTGCAGCATTGACTTTCCACCAGTCTATTGCGCTTGTCTCCAGTTGTGCGGGCATGTCCTGTAAAAAGTTCTCAACCTCCGTGTTCATGCTGGCTTTGGCGGAAGCTGCTGCTGCGCACTGTCCCCCCAAGAGAAGTGCCATAGCGGAGACGGGGCGCATAGCTGCCGCCTGCTGAGCTGCGTCTCCCTCGGGTACCTTAGCATCACCCTCTTCTGCAGGTGGTGTCAGGGCGGCCTCCATCACCTCTCTAAGCTCAATCAGCTTAGTTCTGGCATCCAGTCGCTGTGCCAGTGTTAGAAAAGCCAGGTGCTTGTGACGATGGTCTAGCATTGTTGCAATCATCGGAGGAGAGGAGATCAACTGGTCAGAGTGGATCTGTAGAGGATAGGGGGGCACGCACATGCACATATATATTGATAAACAAAATGCAGAAAATTATAGTGCAGTCAGCTGTGCTGACACACACAGAGCCTATACGTAACCTTCATTCTGTCAGTCAGGGAATTGCGAACTCTGCTTTTGAACTCCTGGACTCGTGGGCTGTCATCCTCACTCCTCACAAGGTGTTCATTCATGAGGTCAAATGTGATGGGATACATGGGTCATTCTATGTCAAATCACCTAATGAGCTAACCCTCACCATCTCCAATTTTGCTCAAAATTTGTGCGTGAATTGGTCGTGACCCAAAACCCCCAAATCACACAAGCATGCCAAGCAAACTCATTCTGCCAACTCTGGGTGTGATGAATTATTGACTTATATTTTGACCTCAAAATTGACCTTGAGGGTCGCATGACCTTGAATTTTTTTTAACGCCAGATTGTACCCCGATGAGGTATCTACGACATATCAAAAACTTAGAAACATATTATTTTTTTTAGTTATAGAGTAATTCAAAATTAAAATTAATGTGTCCAGCCATTTTCATAGAATTTTTGTGCAATTAGCGATGCACTGGGACTCCCTGGAGGAGGAAGTGGTGGTCCCCTATAATTAGTCATCACAGCATGCTTAAGAAGTTAGACAAAGGAACTTCAACTCTCAATTTCTATTTTTAGTATTTGTAAACAACTGAGAGCATTAAAAATGTAAGCACATGTATATCTTCATTTTATTCAGGATGCCTTCCATCAATAAATCTTGTTTACAGTTTGTTTGTATTAGGAGACAAATCAATCAAAACACTGGCCATCACGGAATGACATTTGTTGGCTACCTGAGGTAGATATTCTGTGTGTTATTGATACCCCATCACTTACATCATCCTCATCAAGGCAATATACTCTCAGCTGGAGTGACTTGATGAAAATTTCAAAAGTCTGCCCAGTTTGGCAAATTGATTCTGAATAAACTGAACCAAGTGGGATTACACTTCCAGGAGCAACTTCAATAGTTGGATTTGAATTTGCTTTTTACTAGAAAGTGTGCAAGCTATCAGGGTAAAAAACATTTCTTGACCATACATGGAACAAGACTTCACTTAACAGAACTCAACTGTAGGGATAAGTATGTACGTAGTACATTTTGTGTACACAGACCTGAATTTCAGCAAGGGTATACCAGATTTAATTGGATATTGCTGAAAAACGAAAAATAATATGTTTCCAAGTTTTTGATATGTTGTAGATGCCTCATCAGGGTATAATTTGGTGTTTAAAAAAAAAAAATCAAGGTCACGCGACCCTCAAGGTCAATTTTGAGGTCAAAATATAGTTCAATTATTCATCACACCCAGAGTTACCAGAATGAGTTTAAAATTGCAGATTTGGAATGCTTGTGTGATTCCCTTTCCAACAATACCTTGTATGTCAAAATCGGTCAAGTAGTTTTGGAGATAATGGCCATTTGAATTTTGGCGGCCAATGGCCATTTTTCGCGAAATATCAAAAAAAAACAAAAGGCCGTAACTTTGCACTGGAAGGTCCGATTGAGCTGAAATTTGAGATTTGGGAGTTTGGGGCCATAGCCAACTTGCATACCAATTTTGAAGAAAATCAATACAAGTGAGGTTTAGAATCCCATTTTTTTTTTTGGGTGATTTGACATGGAATGACCCACATGTTGCTGATAGAAGCACACTCCTCTCCCGACATGGCTGTGGTTGTGCTTTGCAAGGTGGATAACACCGGCGCCATGTCCTCCATGAGGGACCAGTGTTCATCTTTAATTTCCAGGGTCTTAGCAAGAGGAAGCTTGGTGATATTACGATCGGAGAGAACGGCAACCACAGCCCACCTCTGCTGCACAAGGGGGTGGACCATTTCACCGACCGAATTCCAGCGGGTCTTGGCTGACTGAATGAGCTTGTGGTTTCTCAGTCTCATTTGATCTTGCTTTTCACGCAGGGCTTTAGTGGCGACGGTGCTGTGATTAGTGGCTTACCAGCCTGCCAGCCGCGGAAATGACTTTATGGAGGTAAATGACGGAACCATCGTTGATCGCGAGCTGCAGCGTGTGTGCGAGGCAAGGCACCGAGTGCCAGGTCACTCTGATGGGGTTGTTTGCTGCTATGATGTTTGCAGCGTTATCATGCACGCACGCTAGCACCTTTCCCTCAAGCCCCCAATTCGCCACTGCTTCCTTTAACTTCTCAGACAGGTGATCTGCCATATGCCGGCCAGGCAGGCTTCTGGTTTGCAACACCACAGTTTTGAGTTCCCATTTCTTTGTGATGTAATGACATGTGATGGTCACATAGTCTTCACTCGTTAGGGAACTCCAAGCATCAGTTGTCAATGCCAACTTGTTATCATCGTTAGCTAGCTCGATTTTCTTTTTTTTTTTTTTTTTTTTTTTGATTGGGCATCTCCAATCCCACCCAAATCTGGAATGCCCAATTGGGGAACTATATACAAGACTTGCTCATATGCGACCCCTTGCTGCCAACTCAGGAGAGTGAAGACAGTTCGCGGCTCTCCTCCTAAGCACGCGCCTCTCCCCCTAAGCACATGCCTGTCAGCTTCTTATACACTCATTGGTTGAATCCTCACAAGTTTAGAACGAGGACGGAGGATACCCAAACACGAACAAGCTTAGAATTTTCCTGACGAGCGCCCGGCTGGCCAACAGGAGGCCCCTAAGCAACGAACAAAACAACCATTTCATATTACCCCTCCCGGCAGACCCTTCCCAATTTGCATCCCTGTAGCGCAATGGCCAATTGTGCGCTACTCTGAAAAGGCTGCCGACCACTGCCGGTTTGTACGACCGGGGCTCGAACCCTCACCGTGGTAGTCATCTCTGCTTCGCAATGCGGTGCTTTAAACTTTCAACTCTGCCTTAGCACTCTTGTACTTGTTCTTGATATGGCCGGTCATTGTGGCTTGGCATGGGACCTCATAATATGGCTCCAGCAGCCCCATCAGCTCCTTGAATCCTTCTCCAGCAACCATACTAATAGGCATAATGTCCCGTTCAATCATTCCAGCGACCTTTCTGCAAATTTAAAGGCAAGGTTTCTTTTTATTTTAATTTTTCTGAGTTTTGAAATGATAAGAAAGAAAAAGGGTCCTGTGCAAAAGTTTGGGAACCCTTTTGAATTATTTTTTGTTACCTTTTAAGAAGATGATTACTAAGGCCCAGACCCAGGTGATTTACTCGTTAGGGCTTCAATGAGTCAGGTGAATAAAATTCCAGGGTTGAACTATATATTCCGAAGTAACTCCATGCCTTCTAAAGTGTCCGACTGCGGTGGCTGTTGTGTCTGGTGTTAAAAACCATGTGTTCCTCTCAACAGTTGTCCAAGGATGTCAAAATCAAGATAATTCACTTCCACCAACAAGGAGAGGGCTACAAAAAACTCTCGCAACGTTTCAAACTACCCATTTCTACTGTCAGAAATATTGAAAGAAAATGGAACATAAATGGAACAATTGAAGTCAAGGCAAGATCTGGAAGACCAAGAAAAATTTCAGAGAGAATGGCCCGAGATCTGGTGAGAAATGCTCAGAAGAACCCACACATCACTGCAAAAGAGCTGCAAAAAAGAGTAGCAGACACAGATCTAGTTGTTCACAGGACAACAATTCAGCGTACCTTAAACAACAAAGACCTACGTGGCAGAGTTGCAAGAAAGAAGCCTTTCCTATGACCGTCCTCAACACAGAATTAAGCGTCTGAAGTATGCAAAATAAAACCTTGAGAAACCTCAAGCCTATTGGAACAATGTGCTTTGGACTGACGAAACCAAAATTGAACTTTTTGGCCACAACCAAAGAAGGTATGTTTGGAGAAAAAAAGGGTGAAGCACTTGTAGAGAAGAACATGTCGCCAACTGTTAAGCATGGAGGTAGATCCATTATGCTTTGGGGTTGTGTAGCAGCTGGGGGCACAGGCAATATTGTGCGGGTGGAAGGAAGAATGGATTCCACCAAATATCAAGACATTCTAGAGGCTAATGTTCAAAGCTCAGTCCAGAAATTGAAGTTGAAGCAACGTTGGGTATTCCAGCAAGACAATGACCCGAAGCATACCTCGAAATCCACCATGAAGTACCTCCAGGAAAACCAGATAAAGGTTTTGGAATGGCCATCCCAGTCCCCAGACTTGAATATTATTGAAAATCTGTGGAGAGACCTCAAAATGCCGTGCATGGTAGAAGGCCAAAGAATATTTCTGAGCAAGAGGTGCTCTGTCAGGACGAATGGGGAATAATTCCAAAGACGAGAACTGAAACTCTCTCAGCTGGCTACAGGATGCGTTTGCAAGCTGTTATAGCTGCCGGAGGAGGAGTTACAAAGTACTAGATGACAGGGTTCCAAAACTTTTGCACAAGGCCTTTTTCCTTGTTTTATTATTTTGAAACTCTAAAAAGTTAAAAAATAAAAATTATTTTTGCTTTAAAATGTGATGAAATGTGTCATGTTTAACTTTGTAGCATTTAGTGTTCAGGTTTGTTTTCCATCACTTGGAGATTAACCTTTAGCACGCTAGGTTAATTTAAGCCTATTGCATGCTGGCAGCTGAGTTCTGGATCAGTGTAATATAGCCTGCAACTGGCTTATTTTCAAGACTGATCCAGATATCACACCTACTGATACTAAAAAATTGTCGTTTCCACGGAAATAACCCAAAATTACAGACCTCAACCACTCAAAACAAGCCATTACGATGACGCAATGGAGTCTCCCGTATTCTGATATATGAATGGCTAATATTGGCCACGTGATCATTGGTTCATTAAATATAGGTTACGGCGCAAGTGTCTGTAGCGGATTGGAATTTCGGAACGAGTTGGGCTGCGGAGGGATTTTTAAATCGTGGTAAACATCCCTCCGCGGCCCAACTCGTTCCAAAATTTCCCAGACGCTACAAACACGAGCACGGAAAACTATGTATTATATGCGCCATTTTTTGTATTCATCTGTGAGACAAAATAAGTTCTAATTCAACATTTCATATAGATTTATTTGGTTCGTTAAACAAAAAAACAAAAAGGGAACTATTTGATGTAGTATGAGTTTACTGGTACTGTACAGCGATCGCAACAGTCATTTTACATTCGCATGTATGATGAAAAATGGCTAGATTTGCAATACTTGTCCAACAAGAATTGTCTACATAGCTAGCAAGAACAATGCAAAACAGATGTGGGACACAAAATCCATAATATCAGCATTTTATAATCTGTCACATTTGGCAATGGCCGTATGCATAGCCACTAACTCTCCATTGCTCGCTATCAGCGCGACTGCACTCATACTGCATCATGTACTCACTTTAAAATGAAGTTATATTAGCGCTTGCCGCTGAAATGATATTTGGATCTTCCGAAATAGTCGAGAAGTCAATGGTGCTAGTTGAACAGCGAGAATCCAAGTCATCTCAAACACAACGGAGGCCATACCTGATAGAAATGTTGACTGATAATCCGTTATGGCTCCTTCAAAAAAGCAACCGATCTGGAAAGAACTCTAAATGGGAAAACTAATCATCCGTATTATTTTGAAAATAACACTTGTTTCTACCGCCCGAGGTGCCACGGAAACGTCCGACTTGAAAGTACTTTCGACCATTTCAGCCCCGTATGGCACTACGGCGAACATTATGGCACGGGTGTACTGGTACTGTCAGCGAGACACGCGCATGTAATACTTATTTACGAGGGAGGGCATTCCTAAACATGGTTCTTCTTGTCGAGCAATTTCGCTGGCAGTAGGAACAGATATAAACAAACATGGCGACTGTGGTCGCCGGCAGTTGCGCAGAATAAGGAATACATGGGTGAGTACAGTCGCCGGCAGTTGCACATCATAAGGAATATATGGGCGAGTACGGTCGCCGGGAGCACGCTAAAGGTTAATTGTAACAGACATTTAAACCAGGGGTGCCCAAATTTTTGCACCCCACTGTAACATCCCTACCCCATACCATCACAGATGCTGTCTTTTGAACTTTGCGCTCATAACAGTCTGGATGGTCCTTTTCCTCTTTAGCCCGAGGACACGATGTCCATGGTTTCCAAAAAAAATTTTGAAAATTGGACTCATCAGGCCACAGCACACTTTTCCACTTTGCATCAGTCCATCTCAGATGAGCTCGGGCCCAGAGAAGCCAGCGGCATCTCTGGGTGTTGTTGATATGTGGCTTTCACTTTGCATGGTTGAGTTTTAACTTGCACTTGTAGCGACACACTGCGTTAACTGACAATGGTTTTCTGAAGTGTTCCTGAGCCCACATGGTAATGTCCTTTACAGAATGATGTCGGTTTTTAATGCAGTGCCGCCTGAGGGACTGACGGTCACGGGCATTCAATGTTGGTTTACGGCCTTGCCGCTTCAATATAGAGATTTCTCCGGATTCTCTGAATCTTTTGATGATGATATGGACTGTAGATCATGAAATCCCTAAATTCCTTGCAATTGCACATTGAGAAACGTTGTTCTTAAACTGTCAGACTAGTTGCTCCTTGCTTGTGAACGGCTGAGCCTTTCGGGGATGTTCGTTTTATACCTCATCATGACACTCACCTGTTTCGAATTAACCTCTTCACCTGTGGAATGTTCCAAACAGATGTTTTTTGAGCATTCCTCTACTTTCCCGTCCTTTGTTGACCGTTTCAGCTTTTTATTACCCCTCTGCCCGAAAAATTCGGGCTGCGGGGTATTGTCGTCATGTGCGGCGTTCGTCTGTCCGTCCACAATTGCATTCCGCGCATTAAGTCAAAAAGGCCATTGCCAATCAACGCCATTTTTGGTGTGGGTGTTGGGGGTGGGTAGCTACCCACCCCCATCGATTTTCGTTGCGCTCTGATATCTAGTATAGCTGCCATGGCTGCCATCTTGAATTTGCATTCTGTGCATTTAGTTCAAAACGCCATTGCCGATCAACACCATTTTTGGTGTGGGTGTTGGGAGTGGGTAGCTACAGAAGCCTATCGATTTTCTTTGCGCTCCGATATATAATATGGCTGCCACGGCTGCCATCTTGAATTTGCATTCCGTGCATTAAGTCAAAAACGCCATTGCTGATCAACGCCATTTTTGGTGTGGGTGTTGGGAGTTGGTAGCTACAGAAGCCTATCGATTTTCGTTGCACTCCGATATCTAATATGGCTGCCACGGCTG
Organism: Gymnothorax javanicus; assembly: GCA_029692085.1. Taxonomy (NCBI): domain Eukaryota; kingdom Metazoa; phylum Chordata; class Actinopteri; order Anguilliformes; family Muraenidae; genus Gymnothorax; species Gymnothorax javanicus. Next base: position 43,639,562 of record CM056203.1, read on the forward strand.
CCATCTTGAATTTGCATTCCGTGCATTAAGTCAAAAACGCCATTGCCGATCAATGCAATTTTTGGTGTGGGTGTTGGGAGTGGGTAGCTACAGAAGCCTATTGATTTTCGTTGCGCTCCGATATCTAATATAGCTGCCACGGCTGCCATCTTGAATTTGCATTCCGTGCATTAACTCAAAAACACGATTGCCGAGCAACGCCATTTTTGGTGTGGGTGTTGGGGGTGGGTAGCTACACAAGCCTATCGATTTTCGTTGCGCCCTGATATCTAGTATGGCTGCCACGGCTGCCATCTTTAATTTGCATTCCATGCATTAAGTCAAAAACGCCATTGCCGATCAATGCCATTTTTGATGTGGGTGTTGGGGGTGGGTAGCTACACAAGCCTATCGATTTTCGTTGCGCTCCGATATCTAATTTGGCTGCCACAGCTGCCGTTTTGAATTTGCATTCCGTGCATTAAGTCAAAAACGCCATTGCCGATCAACACCATTTTTGGTGTGGGTGTTGGGAGTGGGTAGCTACACAAGCCTATCGATTTTTGTTGCGCTCCGATATCTAATATAGCTGCCACGGCTGCCATCTTGAATTTGCATCCACGGCTGAGGGGTAACGTCCGCTTTGCGGGGTTATTTTTTTTTATTTCCAATAGTGCAAAAGGGCTCAGGTGAAGTAGATCTCTGATATTTACAGAAATTATGAAACATCAATACAAATATCACTGAATAGATACTGTATATGTATCGTCAAAGAGATAATTTCCCTATTGATATTTTGAGCGCAGCCTTATTATTTTCACAAATTTTTAGCTCTTGTACCCTAATAATTTTGGGAGTATACAGTCACTTTATTACTGGGATTACTATGGCATGTGTTTTTTTTTTTTTTTTTTTTTTTTAAGAATAGTTTAATCAAGTTGTTAGGACGGGTGAGTGGAGCTCATTGTCCATTCTCCTGCTTTTAGGCCATCCAGGCTGCCATTAGCCAGGCATTCAAGACGCCCGAGGTGATACGACTGTTTGCTAAGAAGCAGCCTGGGCAGCTGAGGACCAGGCTTGCGGAGGTGAGATGGCGAGTACATGTGCTATTTCTTACTTGTTTTTAACTTCCAATGGGTTTAGCCAACACTCTTCCTCAGAACAAAAGTAAAATTCTAGATTCAAAATCACAGACAATTCAGGTAGAGGATACCTTGGTCTGGCCTTAACACCCTGATGAAAAATTATCCCTGTTACTGAGAATTCTTATTTCAAGGGGATTTTAGAGTGGAAGTTTTCAATGGGAGAGATTGAGAGTCCTTGTTAAAGGGGGAATATTACTCGGCTGCTTCACTGGTATGAGCAAGTGTGAAGGTGCACTGTATTCCTGCACGTGAATGGGGATGTGATGGTGTGTTTTAATCTGCAGGTGTGAATTTGATGGTGGATTTGTGTATGTACAGGTGTACGGGGATGTGATGTTGTATTTGTGTATCTGCAGGGGAGTGTTCCATCAACGTAGCTCGGAATATCCAGACTAAGGCATAATCTTGAGGCTTGAATTGGCTCTCAATCTAGCCCAGACCCATTCCATTAAGTGAAATAAGCTGGCTCCAACTGACGCCAATTCGAGCCTCACCTGTTAAGCCGCACTTCGTGCACATGCCCAGGAAAAATTAGAAGCCCACACTATTCGACTGCCGAAAATGTCGCAAAATGGCTCAAAGCAAGGGAAAGGAATGAGCGGAGGCGTTCTCCTCTTCTTCTTTTTACTGTTTTATGGCAGATGGAACCAACTTTAAGATGCATTACTGTCACCCACTATGGTGAGGTCTAGAGTGTCTATCTTCAGTATACAAAAAAAAACTTGCCCCTAATCCAACTAAATTTTCTTCTATTTCCCTTGCGCCTAACTTCCTGGAAACATAACTGCACACAACTAATTAATTTGCTCTTGCCAAAACCTTTTTCTAAAATTTCTTGGATTTCTCCCATTACTTCCATAATTCCAAAACGCTAATAATTAAACAAAACCCTACACTCTCAAAATTCGCTCCTTCCACTCTACCCGCGCAGCCCGTCTCTGCGCTTTCCTCAGCGGAGCAAACCCTCTTTATGGGGGTTTATGAGGATTAATGGGAAATTATCTCAAGGAAAGGGAACACTGCTGCTTTCAACAGGGTGAGGGAGGTGGCCTGGTAGAATATCGCCGACCAACAAAATGCATAAGTGGCACAAAGATCATTCAATAGGCTGTATTATATTATTTCAAAAAAAAATCCCGCATCAAAGGGATAAAATGAATGAGGATAGGCCTTCTGAAATTCGGAAAATGTATTCATTTATTTTAAAAAGTGATACCACATTTATCAACCGATCGCTGCTTAAATTTTAGATAATATGCTCGCCAATTGGAAGCAGAGTAGGTGGGGATGGGAGAGCAATCATATTTTCATGTGGTTTGGTGTCCATATCCAAATTTTTTTTAATGCCTCTATTTCATTTTATTATTTTTTTTTAGTATATGTGAATATTTTTAAGTTTATATTGATTTATGTGAATAAATGAATAGTTAATGTTTTTAATGAATTGCATTTATGTTTCACATATTAATATCATTACATGACAATTGTGAGCGTGTAAATACACTGGCAGAACTGCCTTTTGGGTGTCTGTTCCTGTCTATTGGACATAGATGGAGCTAATCTTCTCCTTAATCCTGCTACAGGGCAGGATTTCCTTGCAGCTCAAATCACCATGGTTACTAGGCTGGGATTCACATTAATCACCTTGATGGAGCGGAGATGTGGCTCAGGTTGATGGAACTGAAATCTGAGTTTAGCTGGATGTATCAGGCTTAGCCAGAACCATGGTTTCCATGGTTACCGATGTGGGGCTAATCTCGGCCACTTTGATGGAACTGAACTCTCACACATTAGCCAGATTTGGCAATTTAAGCCAGGATTTTCCCTTCGGCTGCTTGGTGGAATACCCCCCAGGTGTTCGGGAATGTGATGTTGTGTTTGCGTATCTGTTTGTGTACATGGATGTGATGGTGTGACTGTGTATCTGCAGATGGATCGGGATGTGATAATGTGTTTGTGTACCTGCAGGTTTATGGGGATGCGATGGTGTATTTGTGTATCTGCAGTAGGGCTGGGCGATATGGACTAAAAGTCATATCTCGATATTTTTTAGCTGAATGGCGATACTCGATATATATCGATATTCTTTTGGCCGTGAACCGGGTTTACAGTTTAAGGCTATTTGACCATGACTTCCAGTACGCAGGCGCAGTTGTATCATTTTCGGGCTTGGTTATATGTCTGCAGAACTAGAAAAAGGGGTCACTTGGGATTTTTTTCTATTCTGAGATTAACGGGGTATCTCAGTGATATCCCAGTAAAAGTTTGTTCAAACGCGAATGAGTGGCGTAGTTACTGTGTAAGCTTTAAGCATTAAGACCGCTGGCTATTAGCGCTTGAACTTATCAACTATAAACTCTTGAGCATAGGCTTCTCAAGCTCAGGCTAGGGCGCACGCCAGTTGCAGAATAGACACTTGCTAGGGGGAGGTGCACAGTTCTCAACAGCTTTGTTTACTACCAAACAAATTTAATTTCCGTTTGCACCTTAGTGGTCGCAGATTCCCATTTGCTATTTCTGAGTATTGCGCTAATTCCATGACTCTGTCTCTCATTCGCGTTTGAACGAAGGTTTACGGATTTTAAATCCACAGAAAGCCGAGTAGTTAATTAACGGTAGCTTGTTTGCAAACAAACTATATATATATATATGTATATATATATATATATATATATTTACTGACCAACCCCTCTTCTGCGGCGCACTCCATCTCCATGTTGTCGCTGAGTGAAGGTGAGAGTGGAGGCGGAGGGGGAGGGGGGAGGGCTTGTGGTCACAGAGCGAGGGAGGCGGAGCAGAAAGGTTGTGTGTGTGAGACAGGGACAAGGAGAGAGAGAGGAGAAATAGGCGCGAACATGCGGCCCATGTATTGTCATTTAAACGCAAAATTGCCTATATCGATACAAGCGATATTGTCCGATGTTACATCTCAGTTTGAAATACATTGATATATATTAAAATACCGAGATATCGCCCAGCCCTAATCTGCAGGTGCATGGGGACATGATGGTGTGTTTGTGTATCTGCAGGTGTATGGGGATATTACGGTGTATTTGTGTACCCACAGATGTGTGGGGATGTAATGATGTGTTTGTGTATCTGCAGGTGCATAAGGATGTGATGTTGTGTTTGTGTATGGCTCACTCCATACTAAACTGTACAAATGTGTTTCAATGGTGATGAAAATTCAAATACACCTTTTCCAAAGTTTTTCATTGCAGTGGTGAAACCCCATCCATGGGCATCACAAAGAAGCAAGCAAGAAGATAAACCGAGTGATCACTTGATTTCAGTGACCCCATAACGTGCTAAGGTGGCGGGTGTTGTGGGTGTAACAAGGACGTAAAACAGATATTGAATTCCTGAAAATCAGATACATTTCAAAGTCAATTCTTTTGTATGATAAATGGCCTCAGTCTATCAGTAATGTTCATGGACAATTACGGCCAGTCAGAATGTTTTTCATGTCTATTGTTTTTTGAATTCCGTTCACCTGGCTTCAGTGCAAAGCATCGTCAAAATTTTGTAACTGGTTACCTGTTGCTCTAAATCACCTAAGGAATATTTTATTTTATTCACAAGAAGGCATTTCGAAGAATAAAATTATTTATCATTTGCAATTATTTAATGTATTTTTTACCAAAAAATAATACAATGAATTACATGTACATTGTGCTTTGTGGATGTAACAAGGACGCAATTCATAACATGTGCAGCAATTTAATGATAACACTGACAGATAATAGTTCAATGCCAGAGTGGGAACAGATTGCGAAACCTACTCTAACATCATTGGTAGATTCGGGAAAGGACAGAAGAACTCAAATGGGGAGCTCCTCTTGAACTTCTGTACCCAACAGGAGCTCTGCATCACGAACACTTACTTCTACCAGCCCGACAAGAACTTCTTCACATGGAAGCACTCACGCACAGGCCGCTATCACCTGCTTGACTACGCTCTCACAAGAAAGTCAAACCTGGCAGACATCCTGTGCACCAAGGCACTGCGCGGCCCAGAATGCTCCACTGACCACTACCTCGTGAGGTCTCAACTCAGACTCAAAATCATGCCACCAATCGGGAAATCTAACCCAAGTGCCAAACCCAAGAAGCTGGACACCAGGAAACTGCAAAACGCTGGCCATTGCCAAAGGCTTGCCCAAACAATCTACAGTGTCCTACAAGACCTGACAAGAACTGAAGATGAGGATGATGTGGAGGCGACATGGAAAACCCTGAAAGAGGCTGTGTACAGTGCCAGCAAAGAAGTGCTCGGCCACCCCAGCAGGAAAACGCCAGACTGGTTCTGGGAGCATGGGGAAGAGATTGAGCGGCTGATGGAAGAGAAGAGGCGCAAACACCTCCAACACCTGCAAGAAGGCTCAGCAAGAACAGAGGCAGCCCTCAGAGACATCAAGGCCAGAGTGCAAAGAGAGGTCAGAGCATTAAAGAACGACTGGTTGCAAAGAAAAGCAAAAGAACTCAAAGAAATGGCAGACAACCAGGACTACCGTGGCCTCTTTGCGGGACTGAAAGCCATCTACGGACCCAAAACCAACCCGGTGGCTCCAGTCAAAGCGGTGGATGGAAGCGAGCTCCTAACAGAAATACAGGCAATAAAAGCAAGATGGAAAGAGCACTTCAGTCTCCTCCTCAACCAAGAAGGAACTGCACAGCCAGAAGCTGGCGATCAGCTGGAAAAGAGACCCCCCCAGAAACAACCTATGCAGAGAGATCACCATGGAGGAACTGGAGAAGGCCCTTAAAAGCACAGCGAGCGGGAAAGCCCCAGGCATGGATGGAATTCCGGCCGACATCCTCAAGAACGGCGGCAGCCTGCTCAAAGAGGCACTCCTCTCTCTGTACAACAGATGTCTCCGCACTGGCAGCGTGCCCCAGGACTTCCGCGATGCCCTGATTGTCCCCATCTATAAGAAGAAGGGAGACCGAGCGGAGTATGGAAAATACCGTGGAATATCCCTTCTCGCCATCGCAGGGAAATTGCTTGCCAAGATAGTCCTGTACAGACTGCAAGCAGTCCCGGACGAGGTCCTCCCAGAAAGCCAGTGTGGGTTCAGAGCCGAGCGGTTGACTGCTGACATGATATTCACCCTGAGACAACTGCAAGAGAAAGCAGTAGAGCAGCATCGACCCCTGTACATCGTCTTCGTTGATTTCACGAAGGCTTTCGACACTGTCAATCGCTCAACCCTCTGAAAGGTCCTTGACATCTATGGCTGCCCTGATCAGCTTGTCAACATCATCAGACAATTCCACGTGCACATGAAGGCCCAAGTCACTGTCGGAAACGAGCCAAGCGAGCCTTTCCCTGTCAACCACGGAGTGAAGCAAGGGTGTGTGCTCGCACCCACTCTCTTCTCTCTGTACCTCACCGCTGTGTTGGACGCCATGGGTCAAGTCCGAAGTGAAAGGGTGTTGCTGCGTACTCGAACTGATGACAAACTCTTCAATCTTGCCCGTCTTTGCGCACACACCAAAACCCGTGAAACCTGTGTCAGAGAGCTGCTCTATGCTGACGACTCCGCACTGGTGGCGGATAATGCAGAACACATGCAGGCCATTGTCGATTGGTTTGCTAAAGCGGCGGACATGATGGGATTGAAAATTAACATCTCCAAAACCGAGTTGCTTTTCCAACACCCACCTGGAGCTCAAGACGAACTGCACAGCATTGAAGTGCATGGGGAAGCGCTGAAGACTGCCCAGAAGTTCACCTACCTGGGAAGCACAGTCACCAGCAGCAACTCAGCAGACCTTGAGGTGGAAAGGAGGACCCATTTAGCGACCAAAGCATACGGCGCCCTGCACAAGCGACTGTGGAGCCAGCGTGACATCAGCATCAAGACTAAGGTGAAAGTCTACACAGCGGCAGTCCTCCCCTGTCTGCTCTACGCAACTGAATGCACCACCCTCTACTGGAAGCACATCAAAGCCCTCACCAGAGTGCAGCTCCAACACCTGAGAGCCATCCTCAAGATCAAGTGGCAAGATCGTGTCGCAGATGTGGAGGTGTTGCGGCGAGCCCGCACTGTCAGCGTTGAGGCCCTCATAGCCACATCGCAACTCTGATGGGTTGGGCATGTGCGCCGGATGCCCGATTACAGACTGTCGAAGGCGGTGCTGTACTCTGAACTGAAAGTCAGGAAACGAAGCCATGGTGGACAAAAGCTGCCCTACAAGGACACCCTGAAAAGAAACCTGAAGAGAGCAGGGATACCACACGAGACATGGGACGAGGCAGCTCTGGACAGGGACAGGTGGCGAGGCGAACTCAAGAAGGCCACCAAGAGCATCGAGCAACTGCACCAGTTAGAATATCAGAGAGCGCACGACCGCAGGCACGCAACAATCGCCGCGAGTGCTTTCCAGTGGTCCTTTTGCCAGCGGTTTTGCAGATCCCGAGCGGGTCTGCAGGCCCACATGAGAGCCTGCCGCGGCAGTCAACTGACAGTCAACTGCAACTTCATAACAGACGGTCAACGTCGATCCCGACGGACAGCCATTGTTATTATTATTATTATTATTAGTTCTAAATGCTTTTGCCTGATGAGTGTTGTATTAAGTCAATGTAATAACAATCAAATATCATGTATAGTATGAATTTAGTTACAAGTAAACCAGAGGTATATGTTGTGGATGTAACAGGGACACCATTATGAAAAAAAACTATTGTTGACCCATCTCTTAAAAGTTAAAACAACCGGGGACTTCCGGTGGCGCTGAAACGAATGGCAGCCTAAAAACCCTGCTCCCAACCGGTTGGATATTTATCCCCCTTGAAGAACATTTAGGAAAAAAAAAACAGTTTTGAAACTTAGCATGGAAGGGGATAAACAAAGAAAGATTAAATTTAAACAAGGCTCAAGACGTGATAAAGGAGAGACAGTCGAAGAAACGTGCAGCGAGGAGGATAGCTGTGAGAACAATGGCGACACTGACGGTGGAGTAGCTAGCCCCGTCATGCAGTCCATCTACAACGAGATTCGTGCTCTCAGGACGGATCTTAAAAGTGAATTGAGTGAATTTCGACTTTCCTTCCGTGATGACATGAAGAAGGATTTGAATGAGTTTAAAGAAGTAATCAACCGGAAACTCCAGGAAGCTACAGGTGAGCTACAGGCTACCATAGCAAGAGTGGCGGAGGCCGAGCAGCGCATATCCGACATTGAAGAATGGGACACGGCTGCAAAGGAGGCTCTCACCCAGTCGCTAGAGAAGCAAGAGGCTCTGCAGACTAAATTAACCGAGCTAGAAGCACGCTCGCGCCGGAACAATCTCCGTATATACGGAGTACCAGAAGAATCAGAGGGGTCCAATCTATCGGAGTTTGTAACGAAGCTAATAAAATCGGAAGTAGGCCTACCGGTCGCGGACATGGACCTTGGAATACAGCGCTGTCACCGGGCACTTGCCCCAAAGCCCCCCCGAGACGCACCGCCGAGATCGCTGGTGATTTGCTTCCTTGAGTTCAGAGTGAAAGAACGGGTACTGCATACTGCGTGGAGAAAGAAAGACGTTCGCTACGTGGGGAAAAGGATTTATTTTGATCATGATTACCCACCTGAGACACTGAAGAAAAGAAAGGCATATGGAGGGATACTGAGAGAGCTCAAAGCCAAAGGAATCCGCTTCCAAACGCCACATCCAGCTAAGCTGAAGGTGTTTTTTGACAGCGGCACACAGGTCTACGAGTGCGCGGCCGAGGCAGCTAAAGACCTGAAGGAGAGAGGATTTTCCATGGAGAACGTTAAGGAGCCAGTCTCTGCGGCGTTGAGGCAGCGGAGATTGGCAACATGGGAGAAAGCTGGTACTGACCGCCGCAGACGGGTAATGGATCACGGGCGGATACAAGAGAAACTACGGAGCTTTCAGCGTGCTCCGCCGAGAGCATCTGTCGCTAGCGAGTGAAATGCCTGAGGGTAAACTTCCCTACACTATCAGGGGGTGAGTGGCTGAAGCCATGTACCGCTATAGAAGGTAAACCCAGTGACTGTGAATTGAAATATTATTGTGTGATCTGGGACTAATCCCCCAGCTTGGACTTGGAAGAAAAGTGTTATTAACCCCCAGGTAAAGTGGCTGACATATTACTGCACTTTAGTCAGCCTATCAGGAGAGTTAATACTATAAATACTCAGATTTGTTTGAGTATAATTATTGTTTTTTCTGTTTCCACATAAATCTACCTTAATTGGAATTATGTGGTTTTACCTAAGATGTAACTCCTCAAATTTACCTCCCGCTGAATTTTTATACTTAAAAGGAAAATGCTTTTGCAATTTAATTCTCAGTCTACGAAGGAATTTAAATTTTCTTTCTCAAAGGTGCCTACTCTTATCTTTATAGCTGAGAAGATAATACATGTGTTTTTCAACTCTTTACCAATTTACAAAGAGACTTAGTACTGCTATTTACTGAGCTTGTTAAGATGGAACTTTATACCGGATATGGGGAAACTGTCTTGAAAAGAATGTTTTTGGTGCAGAGTAACGTCTCTGACACTGACGAGAGGCCCTCGAAGGACGCGAGGATCTCCTCTCAACCTGAGGTTTTATTTGAACTGCGGACTTGGAAGTCTTTGGTTTTTATTTCTCTGTTTTGTTGTTCACAGTTCTTGTTTGGGTTATCATGGGTAATGTTACACAGGTGTACACAGGTTGAAAAGTGTATATGCATCATCAGGATTATAAGATGGTCACGCTAAATGTTAATGGGCTGCATAATCCAATTAAAAGGAGTAAAATTATAGCTAAAATGAAACGAGAGAAGCTGCAGGTAGTTTTTTGGCAAGAGACTCATCTATCTTCTTTAGAACATGAAAAACTTAAAAAATTTGGATTTCAAAATACCTATTATTCATCTCATAAATCGGGCCATAGGAGGGGAGTGGCTATTTTGATCCCTAATGCAGTAAATTTTGAATTTATTTCTTAAGTGAAAGACAAGGAAGGGAGGTTTGTGTTAGTAAAGGGCAAATTAGATAATGAAGAAGTAACTTTATTTAATGTGTGTGCCCTCCCAGGAAGCAAAAAAATGTTTTTCAAGAAATTATTTGAATTAATTGTCTTGGAAACACAGGGAATTTTAATTTATGGTGGTGATCTTAATGTCCAACTTTGACCTAAATTAGATACATCTAATCAGCGCCAAAAGAAAAGTCCAAATGCCATTTTAGTCCAGCGAATGCTTGCAGATCTGGGTTTGATTGACGTGTGGAGAGAGTCTCATCCAGGAGAAAAACAATTTACCTATTATTCCCCATGTCACTCTGTATATTCACGAATTGATTATTTATTTATGTATAAATCAGACTGGCACAGAGTCAGGGATTGTAAAATAGGGATTAGGGATGTTTCTGATCATTCTGGAGTGTATCTAACACTGCACCTGACTAATCAACGGAAAAACACACTTTGGAGCATTTTAAATGACAAAATAGTACAGAAACAGATTCAACAGGAATTTGAAACATATTTACAAAATAATGATAACGGAGAAGTGTCTCCAAATACTCTATGGGATGCAGCAAAGGCAGTCGTCAGAGGTAAAATTATTGCCCTCACGGCTTCTAGGAAAAAGGAAAAACGGAGAAGACTTGTCGAACTTCAAGAGGAAATGAAGTCATTAGAAATTAGACACACTGAACAAAAAGATCCCCAGATACTAACAAGAATAAACAAAATTAAACAGGATATAAATGGTATATATGATGAGGAAATTGAAAAACAACTTAAATTTACTAAACAAAGGTATTATGAAACTGGGTATAGGGCAATGAAACTACTTTCCTGGAGGATACAAAAACAACGGGCAAAGAATACGATCTATAAAATCAGGAACCCCAAGACACAAAAGGTTTGCAGTGAATCAAAGGATATCCAACATTCTTTTGAACTATATTATAAAGACCTTTATACCCAACCGGCCATGGCAGATATTGCAACGATAGAGACTTTCCTAAGTTCGCTAGACCTACCATCAATAGGTGAACAACAAAATAAAAAAATTATGGCTGAGATAACAGCAGAAGAACTTAACAAAGCCATTTCTAGACTGAAAGCTAATAAGGCTCCCGGTTCAGACGGATATCCGTCCGAGTGGTATAAAACATTTAAACTTCAGATAACACCTTTGCTGCTTAACTGTATTAATCATACGTTGAAAACATGGGAAGCTCCCCAATCATGGAAGGAGGCGGTTATCTCTATCATCCCAAAAGAAGGTAAAGATAAAAAGGAATGCAGTTCATACAGACCAATATCAGTCTTGAATGTTGATTATAAACTGTTTGCTTCAATCCTATCTAGGAGACTGGAATCCGTTGTCCCAGAGCTAGTAGATTTAGATCAAACAGGCTTCGTATTAAACAGACAGACACAGGATAATTTAAAGAGAACACTACAAGTGGTGAGTCATATTACATCAGAAAACATCAGTGCAATGCTGGTCAGCCTAGATGCCAAAAAGGCATTTGACTCGGTGGGTTGGGAATATCTATACAGGGTACTTGCAAAATTCGGCTTTAAAGATTGCTTTATTAAATGTATCAGAGCGTTATACTTCTCTCCAACAGCCAGGATCAGGGTTAATGGACATACTATTTATTTGGAAAGAGGGACACACCAGGGCTGTCCCCTGAGTCCGACCTTATTTGCGCTTTTCATTGAACCCTTGGCTCAAGCAATCAGAGAGGACTCTGAGATAAAGGGGATTATGATTAGAGGAGAAGAGCATAAGATATGTATGTTTGCAGATGATGTTCTTCTTTTTGTTCCAGACCCAGACTCAAGCATCCCTAAATTAATGTTCTTGCTAGGAAAATATAATTAATATTCTGGATATAAACTAAATATTCAAAAAACGCAAACCCTCACATTTAATTATACTCCCCATCCAGATATAAAAGATAAATATCATTTTAAATGGGACTCATCCAAAATAAAATATTTAGGAATAAACTTTGCTAAAGATTTGTCAAAACTTTTTGAAAACAATTACGGCCTTATTAATAAAGAGATCAAATCTGACATCTCTAGATGGACCCTCCTCCCATTGGATATGAGTAATAGAATAGAAATAATTAAAATGAATGTGTTGCCACAGCTTCTTTATCTTTTTCAATCATTGCCTCTTGAGATACCTCAAAAACAATTTGATGAGTGGAATGCCTGGATCTCAAGGTTCGTTTGGAACAGTAGAAGACCTAGGGTTCAGTTCAAGACACTACAGCTGAAAAAAAGAGAAGGGAGGAAGAGCTTTACCATGCTTACAAGATTATTATTGCGCTGCGCAATTGAAACCCTTAGTATACTGGTGTGCTCCGAATTATGAATCTAAATGGAAAAGCTTGGAAACTATGCAGGTAAAAATCCCAATACAATCTATACTAGGAAACAAAAACCAAGCTGAAAGACATTACAACAGCTTGAATCAATGGACTTTATTCACTCTTAAGTTATGCTTTAAGGTTTTGAAGAAGGAACAACTAGAGAAACAGGCTAGGGTCTTGAACTGGGTAGCATATGACCCAGAATTTGAAACTGCTAAATTGGCCAGGGGCTTTAAACAGTGGGCTACAAGAGGTATCACATCCTTTTGTTCCCTTATCTCAAACGGTAAATTTCAGAGTTTTGAGTTTAGATACAGATACATTTGGACTGGAAAAGCAGGACTTCCATAGATTCCTGCAAGTCAGAGATTATTATAATAAAAAATTACAACTTAAAGAGAAAGAATACAATTTGATTTCTATATTTTATGATGCTTACCAAAAGAAAGACAATAAAAAGTTGGTCTCCAGAATATATGGAAGTTTACAATCCTCTAAAAATCATTCTACAATATCTATTAAACAAAAATGGGAAAGGGAGTCTGAAACACAAATATCAGAAGAGATCTGGATGGAAATATGTGAGACACAAGCGTCCACTGCAAACTCAAGGTCGTTGAGAGAATTTGGCTGGAAAAATGTGGTGAGATTTTTAATAAATCCTAAAATAACAGCACTGCAAACAGGCACACGGAGTCGAGGCTTTTGTTGGAGACGATGTGGAACCTCTATGGCTAACCACTTTCATGTTTTCTGGGCCTGTCCAAAAGTCCAGTCATTTTGGAGGGAGGTGGCTACCGAGATAAAAAAAAAAAATAATAGGGGTGGATTTGGGTTTCTCTTTCATGGGGCTCTAAATTAGTAGACCAGGCGCAGGCGTGGCGCAGGCGCGGCGAACGGAGGGTGCGCCGCGCCAACGGGGTGTGTCCAGGCGTATGTTGCAATTTCGTGCGCGGTGCAGCCTAGCGCAAGTACTCCTCTGTCCCGCCTCGGTCCCTCCTGCCGGCGCAAGTGGCAAAGAGGGTGGAGAGAAGGCCTGAGTGGGTTTAACACAGCCGAGTTAAATCTTCACCAATCAAATGAGCTCCTCTCCTCACCTTTAAAATTGGAATAAAGAAGCCTCTGTCCTATATCAGCATGATTCGTGAATGTTGCTTTTTACATTGCTGCTTCAGGCATGTGTTCTGCTCCGCTTACGTCTATATTAAGCATTACGAATATGAGTTAGCTGGCTAGCTGGGACATTTGCGAATTATTACCATTAGCTTAACTTGAATGGAATTTCCAAAACGAAACCACGCCAGATCGTTCAAACTTCAGAAGTTGGAATGAAATACGACGGTTGCTCATTGATTTCTTCTGCGTGCATCATTGGGAAGAGAAACGATGGATTGCGTGTTCCTATTATTACACCCTGTTGCTGCATAAAATTTTGGGATTAACATGCATGGACAACAATGCAAGATACGTTACACATTTATTTTCAATATGTGATCTTAACTCAGTACGAGATCATAGCAATCAGGCTGTATTCCTTTCCCCACTAAAACGATAAAACCTAAGTGACAATAGCCATGTTCCCATCCACACGTTCTTATGCGAATTAAGTCATATCGAATAAAAAATGCCCTATGGAAACGGTGAAATTTGACTTGATTTTAACATTAAGTTTATACGGTTGATCTCAAGGGATTTTCTTCTTGATCGGTAAAAGGTTTATGCGACAACTGCAACTGGAAACGTTATTTGCCGAATAAATCTGCGACTGCATCGTGACAGTGTTTCGATGCCGTCGTTGCCTTCTGATAATGGTTTGCATGTTGCTAATAGCTGGCACATAAGCACTATTACAACTTGTGCAATTATCATCATTTGTTGGGAGACGCGATCCATTATTGCGAACTAGTTAATTTTGTTGCAAACCACACAACTTCTGTTTATTTCTCCACCCGAAATAAATCCTTTTTTCTACAAATGCTCTCATCCTTAGCTGAAATTATAAATTGGTATCGGTAAGGGAAGAGAATTAATGACAAAATCGATGGGACTACGAGACCGTGGAACACGTTTGGTCTGAGGCCGCGTATGTGTTATCTTGGCTGATCGCATAATGTATATTTCTCATCAGAGACTTTCCCTGATCCAGGATCAGGGAGTTTGTGGGACATCTACCCTCCGCGGCACCAGGGGGCGCCGCCAGCACAGACCACGACCCGCACCAATGGGACTGCGTCCTAACGGGAGAAATAAATGATGTTTTACACTGATTGGGTGGACACTGGAAATTACGCACGCGCATACTCGGGTAGACACTTGGGAGATTGTAATTGAGATTCATGTTTAAAGATCCATTCTTGCTGGTTGATTGTAATTGAGATTCATGTTTAAAGAGCCATTCATGCTGGTTGATGTATGCACTTACTCGTTGGATGTAATGTAAGTGGCTGCTGGGTGATTAATAAAATTTTACACAAAAAAAATTCTTCTAGATTAAATATAATCTGGGAGGAGAGGGTCTTAATTATGGAGTTATGAAGAATGTAAAAATATGAAAACAGCAAAAAGCAGCACTGTTGCTGCTGTTGAGGCCAGAGAGGGCCTATGATGGAGTTGTGGAAAATTACTTTAGTTTCTCGGCCAGTTCAAACAAAGTGAAATTAAATTACAGATTGAATATTACCTGACTGTGATAAATAACAATAGTACACTCAGTTTTACCGATTTCTTCGTTTTTTTTTTCTATTTTTTCCATTATCTTTCTTACAAAACCCAAAACCAGTGAAGTTGGCACGTTGTGTAAATCGTAAATAAAAACAGAATACAATGATTTGCAAATCCTTTTCAACCTATATTCAATTGAATACACTGCAAAGACAAGTTACTTAATGTTCGAACAGGTAAACTTTGTAATTTTTTGCAAATATTAGCTCATTTGGAATTTGATGCCTGCAACATGTTTCAAAAAAGCTGGCACAAGTGGCAAAAAAGACTGAGAGAGTTGAGGAATGCTCATCAAACACTTATTTGGAACATCCCACAGGTGAACGGGCTAATTGGGAACAGGTGGGTGCCATGATTGGGTATAAAAGCAGCTTCCCTGAAATGCTCAGTCATTCACAAACAAGGATGGGGCGAGGGTCACCACTCAGTGAACAAATGCGTGAGCTGATTGTTAACAGTTTAAAAACAACATTCCTCAACGAGCTATTGCAAGAAATTTAGGGATTTCATCATCTACGGTCCGTAATATCGTCAAAAGGTTCAGAGAATCTGGAGAAATCACTGCACGAAGGCGACAAGGCCGAAAACCAACATTGAATGCCCGTGACCTTCGATCCCTCAGGCGGTACTGCATCAAAAACCGACATCAGTGTGTAAAGGACATCACCACATGGGCTCAGGAACACTTCAGAAAACCACTGTCAGTAACTACAGTTCGTCGCTACATCTGCAAGTGCAAGTTAAAACTCTACAATGCAAAGCGAAAGCCATTTATCAACAGCACCCAGAAACGCCGCGGCTTCGCTGGGCCCAAGCTCATCTAAGATGGACTGATGCAAAGTGGAAAAGTGTTCTGTGGTCTGACGAGTCCACATTTCAAATTGTTTTTGGAAACTGTGGACGCCGTGTCCTCCGGACCAAAGAGGAAAAGAACCATCCGGACTGTTATAGGCGCAAAGTTCAAAAGCCAGGATCTGTGATGGTATGGGGGTGTATTAGTGCCCAAGGCATGGGCAACTTACACATATGTGAAGGCACCATTAATGCTGAAAGGTACATACAGGTTTTGGAGCAACATATGTTGCCATCCAAGCAACGTCTTTTTCATGGACGCCCTGCTTATTTCAGCAAGACAATGCCAAGCCACATTCTGCACGTGTTACAACAGCATGGCTCCGTAGTAAAAGAGTGCGGTACTAGACTGGCCTGCCTGTAGTCCAGACCTGTCTCCCATTGAAAATGTGTGGCGCGATTATGAAGCGTAAAATACGACAACGGAGACCCCGGACTGTTGAACAACTTAAGCTGTACATCAAGCAAGAATGGGAAAGAGTTCCACCTGAAAAGCTCAAAAATTGGTCTCCTCAGTTCCCCAAACGTTTACTGAGTGTCGTTAAAAGGAAAGGTGATGTAACACAGTGGTAAAAAGGCCCCTGTGCCAACTTTTTTGCAATGTGTTGCTGCCTTTAAATTCTAAGTTAATGATTATTTGCAAAAAAAAAATAAAGTTTCTCAGTTTGAACATTAAACATCTTGTCTTTGCAGTGTATTCAATTGAATATAAGTTGAAAAGGATTTGCAAATCATTGTATTCTGTTTTTATCTACGATTTACATAACGTGCCAACTTCACTGGTTTTGGGTTTTGTATATACAGCATGATTTTAATAAAATTTTATCCCACCAATAATCCTAACCTGTTGCACCACTGCAAATTTACAGTAGTCCTATGGCATATCAAAGAATATGAGTTTAAGAATATTTGTTTATTAATTTTGTACTGCTGCAAAGCGGCTTTTTTATTGAATTAAGCAAGTTTTAGACTGTGCACCTTAACACGCATGAGTGCACCCATTTTCAAAATCTGTCAAAACCCTAATTCGAGCCCTGGATGTTGTGCTTGTGAATCAGCAGATGGATTTGGATGTGATGGTGTGTTTGTGTATTTGCAGATGCATGGGGAGGTGATGGTGTGCTTGAATCTGCAGGTGTATGGGGATGTGATGGTGCATTTGTGTCTTTGCTGATGGATTGGGATGTGATGGTGTGTTGTGTATTTGCAGATGTATGGGGATGTTATGGTGTGTTTGTGCATCTGCAGATGAACGGGGATGTGATGGTGTGTTTGTGTATCTGCAGGTGCATGGGGATGTGATGGTGTGTTTGTGCATCTGCAGGTGTATAGGGATATTATGGTGTATTTGTGTACCTGCAGGTGTGTGGACATGTAATGGTGCGTTCGTGTATCTGCAGGTGCATGAGGATGTGATGGTATGTTTGTCTCTGCAGATGGATCAGGATGTGACAGTGTGTTTGTGAATCTGCAGATGGATTGAGATGTGATGTTGTGCTCTTGTATTTGCAGATACATGGGGATATGATGGTGTGTTTGTATCTGCAGGTGTATGGAGATATGATGGTGTGTTTGTGTATCTGCAGGTGTCTGGGGATGTGATGGTGTATTTTTACACATGCAGATGTATGGGGATGTAATCTGGTATATGGGGATGTGATGTGTGTTAGTATATCTGCAGATGGATCAGGATGTGATGTTGTGTTTGTGTTTCTGTAGATGGATCGGGATGTGATTGTGGGGCAGCTCCAGAGGGATGTGTACACCCAGCAGAAAGTGGAGATCCTCAGTGCCCTCAGGAAACTGGGGGAGAAGGTAGGAGGCCTCAGACCCACTGCAGTGTGAACACTGTACACCTACACACACCTGCACGCACAAGCACACCTGTACGCTTACAATGATCAGCCACAAGATTAAAACCACCTGCCTGTTGTCGTGTAGGTGCCCTTATGCTGCCAAAACAGGTCCATGAAAACTAACAACACTTTAATTGAGAACTCAGGGTTTCCCAGCAGAACATTTGCCACAGTATATGGAACGAAATTTGTTCCAACAGAAATTGAATTGAATTTTGGTTTGGAATTGAATTTAATTAGTTTTGAATTGAATTTAACCTGCTTTGAATTGAATTTAATCAGGTTTTGAATTGAATTTTGGGTTTGAATTGGATTTAATTGGCTTTGAATTGAATTTTATCAGTTTTGAAATTGAATGAACAAGTATTCTGAAACTGAATCCAATTATTTGTATTAAATTTAAGATAAAACTTGAAGCATTTCATCCAATTCGCAGATTCAAATTCCGTTCATAAAATTCAAATTCACTTCTCAAAATTCAAATTCAAGTTGAGTAACATCACATGAATGTGCATCACGAGCTGCAGCCCCGCCTCAGTCCCTCCTACCGCCCCATGCGTAATTTCTTTTCCTACGTTAGTTGAGCGTATATCCAAAAAAGTGGGCGTGGCCTGCCTTATTTGGAATAAGGTGACCTATATAATGTCCGGGAAGCGCACCTCAGAGCGAATTCTAAACCCACCCAACTATACACCAAAAAATATTTACCAAAACTTCGGCTCTTTAAAAGTTTATTTGTTTCAGCTCATCATATTAATTTTTTATTTTATTTATTTTATTTATTAAACTTTGACAGCAGTCAGGATGAGATCGCACAGGTGACAAGGCACCTATAGTGAGCAATCCTCCAATTACATATACAGAAAATTGCAAAAAGAAAAAAACAATTAAAAACAAAGAAAAGAAGCCTCAGAAATACGGAATAAAAGCGGCAAAAAAAAAAAAAGTTTAACTATATTAGAAGGCAGCGTGTACAATGGCATTTGCCAACCCATGTACAAGAGTTGTTGGGCAAAAAATTATCGTTGAACTTTTTTGTGTTATAATTGAATAACTTCAACTTAAAAACAGCTGTGGTATCAGAAGGTTGATAAAGTGCATTGGCATTCCATAAGTAAAATATTCTATTAAAATACGAATGTCGGAAAGTTTCCGTCCTAAATTTTGGAATTTGTATTGAAAAAGTATCCTCGGATTGGAATGAAACAAAATGCACATAGGAAATGTCATAATCACCCCTCAAACATTTACATAGAGATACACAGTCCATTATGTCACGCCGATAGCCAAGCGGTAATAAGTTCAGCTTCATTAGACGAACTTTGTAATCGCTACCTTCACAATCACTGTAACCAAGAATGTACTTGGTTGCTCTCCTTTGCACACCTTTGATGTGAAGGAGAGATTTTTTGGATGCTACAGCCCAAGATTGGGTAGAATATTCCAAGAGTGGTCTTATGAGCGAAGTATACAGTTTTCTTTTTGTTTGAATTGAACTTGAGTGACCTCAAGTTCTTTGAATTAATCCTAGCATGCCATTTGCTTTACTGACCAGTACATTTGCATGTGCATCCCATGATAAATTAGATGACACCACAATCCCGAGATCACGCATGCAATCGACTTTTTCAATTATTTTACCATTCATTGTGTACTGGTGAAGAATGGGAGATCGCTTCCTTGTAACACTCAAAAGTTTACATTTGGCGGTGTTAAATCTCATATCCCATTTACGACTCCAGACCAAGATGTTTTCAAGGTCGCACTGCAAATTTGAACAGTCTTGAGTGTTTTTGATTTCTCTCATGCATTTTGAATCGTCTGCGAACAAAGCAACCTGTGTCTCAGGACTTACGCAGTCTGGCTTGTCATTGATGTACAATAAAAACATTAAAGGACCTAATATTGATCCTTGTGGAACTCCTGATGTAACAGGAGACCAGGAGGATAGAGCACCATCGACAACAACTCTTTGTTTGCGATTAGATAAATATGACGTAAGCCATTTTAAGAGATTGCCATGAAATCCATAAACCTGAAGTTTATGCAGAAGTAAGTCATGGGGGACAGAGTCAAAAGCAGATGAAAAGTCTAAATATAGAATGTCAATTTGTCCAGACTGATCCAGGATTATGCCGACTTCGTGAAAAACCTGAATTAACTGAGTTGTTGTCGAGCGTCCCTTTACAAAACCGTGTTCTAAGTGATGCAAAACAGACACAACGTGAGGATAAACCAAATTTAGTATACACCTTTCCAGCACCTTGCTGCATATGCGCAATAACGATACTGGTCGATAATTTCTCACATTTTCTTTATCAGATTTTTTATGCACAGGAATAACATTTGCTCTTAGCCATGCAAGTGGCAAATCTCCAGTTTGAAGAGATTTGTTAAACAGGCTGCAAAGTGATGGCGCCAATTCATGAGCACATTCTTTTAAAATCCGAGCCGGTAACTCGTCTGGCCCGCATGCTTTGTTCGTATCAAGATCAGTCAGAACAGATCTGACATCCCGGACAGTAATCGTTACATTTCCCAAATAAGCATGTTTAAAAACTGTTCTGTCTGGATATGAACGTAGTGAAGGCTGGGGGGTGAAAAAGGATTGAAAATACTTCGTTAAACAGACTAGCCTTTTGCGCAAGGATCAGAGGCAGTTTTCTCACCGTAAGCAACAACGCTAGGGACACTTTTTGTCTTTGTTTTGCTCTTGAAAAACCCCCAAAAGCGCTTTGGTGTTTTGGCAAGAGAACACTGAGAACATCTAAATACTGATTATACTTAAAAGCACATACATTTTTTAATTTGTTCCTTAATTTACGAAATTTTGCCCACAATGCTGCAGTGTTGCATTTTTTAGCTTGTTTCCGTGTGGATTGTACTTTGTTGCTCAGGTGACGTACTTCACTGTCAATCCAGGCAGGAGAATTTACATCCTTGATTACAGTAGTAGGAATGAATTCATTGACAGACGAATGCACAAGATCTAACCAACTTTGCCAGTTAACGTTAAGATCAGGATGAAGCATAGCAGAGTGGAATGACACTTTGCTCATGTAAGATCGAAGCCCATTCAAGTCAGCTCTCTTGAAATTGTACACTTTACACGCGCATGTGCGAAGTCTGTTGACTCGAGTTAATCTTCAGCAGTTAACCCTGAGTTAGCCCAAGATCATCAGTAAATGCACTCGCTAATTTCTAGCGTTTCTTCGGCGCAGTAAATAATGCCAACGTTAGTTACGACAAGAGTCACTTTTTCTCCCAATCGGTATGTGTGAATGTATTTAGCTGGCGAGCCTACACGTTTAAGCTCGTGGGCTTCAAGTGTAACGTTATATTCAATCAAAATCAAAATAATTAGATAGAGCTGTTCAGAACTTAAACTTCAACTTCATATGGCTTAATGGTTCAGAATACCTGGAGTCACAAAATGATGACATACCCACGAGGAGAAGAGACTGCAACTAATCCAGTAGGGGTTGCAGCTGAAACTGGTCCAAGAAATATTCAGTTTTTGTAGCGGTACTTCACGCACATACAAATTCACTCGTGCACCAAAATATGCAGTTAAGAGTTTACTTAACTCTTAACATTGCATTGAATTTACATTGCATTTCATGTGTCTGTGAATGCTGTAAATGATTTTGTCAGATATAGCTAGCCAGCTATATATGAATCTGGAGCGTTTAATACGCAACTACAGAACCATGTGCACACAATACGTAAATCCGTGTTGGCACCGTATTTCAGCAGAGAGCATATCCCCGTACTCTTACCTGCATATTTTCAGATTAGTGATCAGCGTGTCATTACATCTTTTGTTCCAAATTGCTGTTATTAGCATTGAGTCTGCAGACCGCAGAATCTGCTCTGTATTTACTAGTTTATGCCATCTGTTTGTGTCTCTTCTGGTAGCTGTTGTTTTTATTGTGTGGTCCGCTGCTGTGCGAATAAAGCCAGTTTACTGCACTTTATCAGCACTTCATCAGCAAGAGAATCAGTATCTCGGCGAACAAGCCCAGAACAAGGCTCCTGTGTGATAAAGCACAGTTGGTGCGAGAACCCGTTTCTTTGCTTGTGTCTCGTTGCTTTCCTTTTTTCATTTTCCCTCGTCTCTCTGAGTAACCTACACACATACGCGTACACCCTCACGTGTCACACACTTGAATGTGGGCTACGAATTGCATGGGAGCGCAACCTAGTTGGCCTCACTAATCTTGCCATTAAAGCGCGCTGAACCACTGCTTTCATTGTGCTCCGTTCCTCCCCATTCAACTTTCCTGGTCATCATTTTCGAGTGACGGTGCCCTCTCACGTGGTCACATCGGCCATCTTTCTTCACTCAGCAAACCTCGGCCGATTCGTTCCTCATCAAGCCTCGGATGTGTGCCTGTGGAAGCCATGAGCTGAAACTTTTTTTTTTTGTCCCCCGTTGCCGCGGTAGCGATAGTATTCAGCTCATTCTGTCCGTCCATCCGTCACATCCCATTTGTTGTGAACGCGATATCTCAAGAACGGTTTGACCGATTTCATTCATCTTTGGCTTCAATGTGTATTAGTGTGATACGCCGACCCCAGTCCATTTCTGTGACCTGGCGGGGGACATGGCCACGTTTAGTGGCAACACTTGTTCTGGATAAACATGGCGGCGTCCGGTGGCAGCAGCGCTGGGTTTGATGTCAAATTGGTGAAAACATCGTGTTGCCTCATGTGTCAAGAAGAAGCGTCACGGCACATAGATTTTGCAAATGTCAGTTTTGCCTCCATTTTAGGTGGCGATGTGGTGAACGGATTTAGACAACTGCGTAAATCGGTCTTCCGGCAAAGAAATGTCAGGCGGAGCAGCATGTCAACTTTCTGTCACACATCAGAGGCTTGATGAAGAGTAGCAGAATCTGCCGAGAAGTTCCTAACGCTCTTTCGCGTGTGGTATCCACTCACGTAACTGCGTCGGCCATCTTGCTCGCCTCTTTCCCTTCCTCTTTCCCTTTGTTCCCTCACGTGTGCAGTGTCTGTTACCTTCAATATATATCTTAGTTGCTTGTGCATGAAGCTGTTTGTCGTGGCAGTTTTACGAATAACAGATGTTTGTTGACTAAAGTATTGTTGATTGCCATCAATATTACCAACGTCAAATAAACTCTGTTATAATTTTTGAACAGCTTCCTGTGATTATTTGTGCATGTTTATTGTGGTAATAGCTGGCTGGGAGGTCCAGTGCTCGAATTTCACCCTTCATTGTTAATTCCACAAATGTACATATTTTTAATATTGACATTTTGGCTTAAACAATTCCCTTTAGCCTAAATTTTTGGTTCGGTTATTGGTCTCTGATCCCAGGGTGGTGCCCTGTTGCTATTAACTCACACTAGCAATCCTGTTAATAAAATTATGATAAATAATTGTTAATACTTGTATATAACCAAATCTGTCCTTCCCAGTTACTCCAAGAATGATGCACTGTGTGTTGTGACACATTCCTTACGTAAACATTATTGAAATTCTTAGCGACTTTTGCCAAAGTTGCCCTCCTGTCGGTTTGGGCCAGACTGGATAGCCTTCATAGCCCTCGCACATTGATGAGTCTTGGATGCCGAAAACCGTGTCTCTGGTTCATGGTTTGTCCCTCCTTGGAACACTGTCAATAGGTTGCTGACACTGCTGACAGGGAGCACCCCAGAAATCTTGCCACTTCAGAGATGCTCTAACGCACTCAGCAGGCCATGATGATTTGGCTCTTGTCAAAGTCGTTCAGTTCCCATCTCTCCCACATCTCACATGCTGAATACAAGAACCAAATGCTTGCTTACTATCTTAGATCTGTCTGCAGACCTTGTCATGTGCCGGTGATGTAAGATGATCAACATTCGCTGACTCTGTGAGTAATTTTAATGTTTTGGCTCATTAGTGGCCTGTACACTCAGGCCTGTATGTGCACACCCGTGAACCAGTGCTGGATGGTGGTCATTTGAAAGTATTAAGCAGAATGATGCGGATCAAGAACACCAAGGGCACCCTAAGTTATGCTTCCCCAGGGAATTTTTTTTTTGTAAACACACTTTAAATGGCCACTTCTGACTTTTCTGGGCCATTAAATTGAAACTTAATTTATACGTTAAACAGAGTCCTGTACCTCATCACAGGTAAAGTGACAAATTTTGCTCCATATAAAATGGGTACCATGAAAACAATTTTGTGTTTATTTATCGAAAGTGCATGTTCATTGGTCTAAGAACTTTATAAGAACTGTTTTCACGTTCATTAAATAACTTTTAAATTTCAATACTATCTGCCCCTTAAAATTAGTCAAAATCAATTTTGTAGACTGTCATCTCTGTTTTGAGAGACAATTTATTATGAAAATGATTATAATAATCATTCATTGTAAAATAATCAAATAACTGTGCAATGGCATATCTGCTGATCATTACCAAGGCTCTCTGGGCTACAGACAGCGATGAGAAGAGCAAAAATGAGATGACGGAGGGGCAGTAAGATTAAGAATTTGAAATCCATCACATACTGACATGCATCACATTATAAATTATGCTTCTTATGCGTAATTACTGCACATTCATTAGATGTAATTACCTACTTTCTTTAACAGGAGGCATGACCAAAGAACAAGTGATTTCAGAATATTCTGCCAGTTTCGCCACTCATGTCTTCCTTGGTTGATGGAAAGCCCAGTTTAATTTGGAACTTATCTCCTTACGCAATAGAATTGAATGAAAATGCCAAAATTTTGTCCATTACATTCACTTCATCAGATGACATTTATCAAACGTAAGCTAGCTAGCTAGCTACCTAGTGATGTACAGCTAGTAATAACCATGATGAAATTAAAAACTGTATCATCTATATACTGTACCTACAGTGATTCTGTGTTCAGTAGCAACAATATATGCCTTTACTAACTAGTAGCTACACAAATGTAGCTGAGTTATCGCTAAATAATAGCTACAGGCAGGGCCTGGGTTTATAAAGCTTAACTCAGTCTCGGCTCAGAGTCGACTTCAAATCTCTGAGTTTGTACTCCAGAGTTTTACTTAGAGGCTGAGGTTATTAAGCACTTTGAGAGCGAAGACCACGGAGCAGGACTCTGTTTTGAGCCTGTGACTCGAGTGCACTCAGCGACTGTAAATTTACACCAGCAAAAGCAGCATTTCAGAACTTTTTAGCGAATAAAGGTAATTTAGGTGTCAAGCACATGGTATCGTCTGATAACGTCTTCCAATTTCATTGCTGTCTAGTTAGATCATCTGGACCAAAGGTCCAGTGTGCTTATGCCATGGCCTGGTTGTCTGTCGTTCGTTGTCTGTGAAAATCTGCTTCTCTGAAACCACTGCGCATATGAAGCTGCAACTTGACTTGCATGTTCCTTCTAATGAGGACACCAAACTTTTGCTGCGTTTGATTTGTACTGGGAAGTCAGGATTTCTAAGCTTCCAGTCGGAAATTTAAATTCGAACTCCCCTTCAAGTCGGATTTTCAACTCGGAAAGTCTGAGATTCTTCACCTACCCTGAGTTCCAACTTCTGAGTTCAAGATGGCTGCACCATATGTCAACAGTAAGTGAAAGCAGGGATGATTAACTGTATACTTGCACTTCCATGTCATCTGTGTTTCATAAATCAGTCGTACACGCAGTACTGTAAATAGTTTTTTGGCCGACTTGTTGCTTGGGTGTTTGCACACGAAAAATACCGAGTAATGCGTTATTATCAACTAGTATAGCTAACAATAGCTAATTAAGGCTATCCTGGTCAGAGGACACACCACTGATCCAAAGTCAGTTTTTCGATTTACTTAATAGAATGCCGTCAGCTCGGGTATGACATTATTCTCAGCCCCAACTTCCAAGCCAAATCGAAGGCAGCATTAATATAAGACTTTCCAATCCAATTTCAAATATGGCCGCCATATTGAAAATGTCATTTTGAGCCATATGTCAGTCATTTCGGTGGCAATTGAGCTAAAATTTGGGTAGCTCTCAGCAAGCCCCAACACATATCAAACAAGTTTAGTGAAAATTTCATCTTGACCTTGATTTTACCTCTGGACTTAAGCCATGCCCACATTTAAGGTGTTGGATGTAAACATCTTCAGCACTGTGTACTTTATATGTTATAGCTTAATTCAGGGTTCCCGCGGTCATGAAATTCCTGGAAAAGTTATGAAATTTGAAAAACCTGTTTTCCAGTCAGGAAATGTTATGGAATTAACTAACGGTTTTGGAAAAGTTTGGAAAAATACACTGTTTGCCTAATGCTTATAATATGTTCGCTAAATCCCCAAAAGATGTCTAGAGTTTACCGCAAAACTTCAAGCTATTATTTAAAATCGAACGCGACACCGTTGAAACTAGCATGACGTTTCGTGATACGCGTAGGTTACATATGCAGCTAGTTGGCTGGCAGCGATTTGTTTCCCCCACCGGACTTCTTAATACCAACTTTATCTCATTAGCTTACAGCCAATAAGAATCAAGCACATGCTTTTGTTTACCTTTTGACGCGCATGCTGTACCCTCTATGCACATGGTTACTTGGTACGCTGTTCGCCGGAATTTAAAGGGCAGTAATTGTACAGTATAGCTAAGCTGTGCCCACCCAAAAATTTGGCTTGCACAGCGCCCCTGAAGGGCACCGTTTTTCCATTAACGCCAGTTGAATTTTCCCACTGCCTCGCTTCGAATTAGTGTAATAATAGCATCAATGTCAATCAGAATAATGAATTAAATAACGTGAATATAATAAGATTTCAATACAAACATACAACTTTATTTAAATTTATGCTCGACGTCCATCTATGGCCCAATTGGTTTCTCTCCAAGTCATTTTCCTGCATTATACACTGTTCAAAAATATTTCATTTCCATCCTGGCATTTTTTTTTTTTTTTTTTTCTAACTGATTACCCAGGTTCGCTTGCTAAACTCAATGATTTTTTTTCTTCTCGATGAACACGTCATGCACGTAAATTGATTAGACCGCAAAGAAACCCGATTCGATTGTGGCAGAACGGAGTGTCTGAAAAAATATCTTCACTATTTGCTTTGAAATTCTCCTGCAAGTTCTCTCATTCCAAATAACGTATTTTATGTATTTTTAAAGCGTGTCTGTTTCGACATTATTGCGATGCATGTTCGTATAAACGCCGATGTTTGATTTTCTAAGAAAATTGGACCAAAATTAAAGCAAAAGGACCCCAATTCTGGCTTAAAACACATTATTAATTTTTTCATTAAGCACACAAAATTTCAAAATAGTAATTCTATACGAACATGCGCAACATCTTAAACAATGTACACTTCGGTTCATGACTGTGGCATTTGTTACGTTTGAGAAAACTTGCACAAAGTGATTTTGATGATCTTGGGGGAAAAACCTCATTAACTCCACCAATTTGCGTTTTTTTTTTTTTTTCAAATTTCCTTTTCATATAATGTAGCAATACAACATCGTCATTGACAGATAGCTTAATTTGATAGGACTCGCCCACACAACTGAATAATAGGCCGATGTTATTCGTGACTTACGTGTGGCCAATGCTGAATGTTTTTCTTGGCCTCACTTATAAGTGCGCCAGTTGATGACCATTCCAGTTTTTAGAAAAAGTACCGCTTAAAATAAGTTTGGCCAAGACAAAAAATTAGCTTTGGACACACTTAAAATAAGTGTGGGCAATGGAGCATGTGCATCTTAGCCACACGCCTAAAGTTTAATTTCGACGATTTTTGTGCTTGGGCGCACTTAAATAAGTGCGAATAGTCACTTCGATAATAATATCAAGTTTAGCGGCTACTGTGGTGTCAAAAGGTGGACGTCGACCTTAACTTTCTCTTTACATGTAGGCTTCACTGAAAGCTTCCATTTCACCGTGTTCACCAGAAAAGTAGCCCATACGTTATGCCGTGGGCCAAAACCTGGATCCTTTATTGTCGCCGTAAAAAACTTTCTGAGGGCAGTTCAAGTATTTTTCCATCAGAACAAGTATGATGTGCAGATATTATAAAATGAAAATATTCTCAAAAAAGTATGTGCACATTAATGAGAACAATTAGTTTGCAGCTTTGTCAGAAACATTTTTTCTGCAGCCTACTGCGATAAGCACTGGGCTTCCTACAGACGAATGCACTGACAATTTTGCATATCGCTCATACAAAAAGAAAATCTCACAAAAGACAGCTATTCTATGAACCTTTTCCTCCGTTAGCTTTTCTATGAAACCTTTCCTCGGGTACAGTCTACAAAACCCAAAACCAGTGAAGTTGGCACGTTGTGTAAATCGTAAATAAAAACAGAATACAATGATTTGCAAATCCTTTTCAACCTATATTCAATTGAATACACTGCAAAGACAAGTTACTTAATGTTCGAACAGGTAAACTTTGTAATTTTTTGCAAATATTAGCTCATTTGGAATTTGATGCCTGCAACATGTTTCAAAAAAGCTGGCACAAGTGGCAAAAAAGACTGAGAGAGTTGAGGAATGCTCATCAAACACTTATTTGGAACATCCCACAGGTGAACGGGCTAATTGGGAACAGGTGGGTGCCATGATTGGGTATAAAAGCAGCTTCCTGAAATGCTCAGTCATTCACAAACAAGGATGGGGCGAGGGTCACCACTTAGTGAACAAATCGTGAGCTGATTGTCGAATAGTTTAAAAACAACATTCCTCAACGAGCTATTGCAAGAAATTTAGGGATTTCATCATCTACGGTCCGTAATATCGTCAAAAGGTTCAGAGAATCTGGAGAAATCACTGCGTAAGTGACAAGGCGAAAACCAACATTGAATGCCCGTGACCTTCGATCCCTCAGGCGGTACTGCATCAAAAACCGACATCAGTGTGTAAAGGACATCACCACATGGGCTCAGGAACACTTCAGAAAACCACTGTCAGTAACTACAGTTCGTCGCTACATCTGCAAGTGCAAGTTAAAACTCTACAATGCAAAGCGAAAAGCCATTTATCAACAGCACCCAGAAATGCCGCCGGCCGCTGGGCCCAAGCTCATCTAAGATGGACTGATGCAAAGTGGAAAAGTGTTCTGTGGCTGGCGAGTCCACATTTCAAATTGTTTTTGGAAACTGTGGACGTCGTGTCCTCCGGACCAAAGAGGAAAAGAACCATCCGGACTGTTATAGGCGCCAAAGTTCAAAAGCCAGCATCTGTGATGGTATGGGGTGTATTAGTGCCCAAGGCATGGGCAGCTTACACATATGTGAAGGCACCATTAATGCTGAAAGGTACATACAGGTTTTGGAGCAACATATGTTGCCATCCAAGCAACGTCTTTTTCATGGACGCCCCTGCTTATTTCAGCAAGACAATGCCAAGCCACATTCTGCACGTGTTACAACAGCATGGCTCCGTACTAAAAGAGTGCGGGTACTAGACTGGCCTGCCTGTAGTCCAGACCTGTCTCCCATTGAAAAATGTGTGGCGATTATGAAGCGTAAAATACGACAACGGAGACCCGGACTGTTGAACAAATTAAGCTGTACATCAAGCAAGAATGGGAAAGAGTTCCACCTGAAAAGCTTCAAAAATTGGTCTCCTCAGTTCCCAAACGTTTACTGAGTGTCGTTAAAAGGAAAGGTGATGTAATACAGTGGTAAAAAGGCCCCTGTGCCAACTTTTTTGCAATGTGTTGCTGCCTTTAAATTCTAAGTTAATGATTATTTGCAAAAAAAAAAAAAAGTTTCTCAGTTTGAACATTACACATCTTGTCTTTGCAGTGTATTCAATTGAATATAAGTTGAAAAGGATTTGCAAATCATTGTATTCTGTTTTTATCTACGATTTACATAACGTGCCAACTTCACTGGTTTTGGGTTTGTATAATGGTTACATGTCATGTCAGCGTCATTTACAACGTCAACTTGGCTAACTCGACGACGTCCCCCAGATTCTGCGAACAATGCATGCAAGCAAGGATAATACACTCTAAATTAGGGTTTAGTATGCGGGCTCTCATCTCGAACCCGCATACTGTAGATTTAGTAACGTCATTGGCATTTTAATCATTCATTTTTGGAAATTCTTTAGCGTCATTCGGCGCACAATAAAAAATACTTCAATTTGCGTTCATATGAAAGGCATTCACACCGTCTTTAAAATCATTTGGAACAATCAGCGAGCATTAAAGTGCATTGAACACTTTTATCACACCGTTTGACTTTCAATAGCATTTCTGGACCGCGTTCTTGCGGATAACACAAATATGCACGCGATTGTACAAACGTTCTTAACATTCAATTCACAGAAATCTTTTTTCAATCTAACAGTAGCCTACATCTGGCTCATTATTCCATCGTCAGTGTGGTGTAAGATTAGGTATGCTCTCAATTTGATAATTACTGTGCAACAATGAGCAAAATGTGGGCTAACTGTTCAATTGAAAAAAAAAAAAAAGATTTTTGTGGATTGAATGTTAAGAACGCTCAATTGTTTGTACAGTCGCGTGAATATTTGTGTTATCCGCACTAACGCGTCCAGAAATGGTACCGATCACAAAACGGTGTGATAAAAAAATGTTAAATGCACTTTACCGCTCGTTGATTGTCGCAAATGACTTTAAAGACGGTGTTAATGTTTTTCATATTAACGCAAATAAAAGTATTTTTGCTGTATTGTGTGCTAATGAAGCTAAAGATTGTCCAAAAAGGAGTGATTAAAATGCCAATGACGTTACTGAATCTGCTGCAGAGGTGGAAAATCCAGAGGTCGGAAAGTAAAAATCCAGCTCGGTTTTTTTCTCCTCCCACAGAATGAGCTGATCACTCATATTGGCGCTATCTCCTGTCAAAAGTAAATCCAGGTGGTTGGAACAAAGTTCTGGGGAGGATTTTTACTTTCTGTAACGTGGACTTTTATGTACTCGCAAATGTTCGATTTTGGTGCTGATGAATGTTTCTTGTTGAAATTGGTCGCCATTTCACACAAATGAATCGTATTTTTCATTGATTGAACAGCAAAAGGTGTACAACTAATATTACAATATACTAGGCCTATTATAAAATATATAGGCCTTCTATTTTTACAAATATATACTACTCTTATTACTATTAGGCCTATTAATTATTACAGCCAATTTTAATATGTTAGTTTTTTTTTTTCTGATCAAGCACGTCTCCTATGCTTATAATAAATCTGCCAGATCATCATCTGAGGATCATGGTAAGGTCAGGGGCGTTGCTCAAAAAAAGGTTGAGAACCACTGCTCTAAATAACAATTTGTAATTGTTCAACATTTGTCTCAGAAAATATTACATGCCATCTGTTTGTTACCTCTTCAATGTTTTTGCCTTCTTGAGCATTTAAATGTAGCACTTGGTTATTTTTTTTTTTTTTTCTGCCCTACAAAGCCTAAGTGCAGTAACTACATATTGGGTAAAATGTGAGTGACTCAGTTTTGGGCCTGAAAGTATATTGAGGTCAGGATTTATTTGGACAGAAATTATACCATGGTGAATCAGTTAATCATAATCTGTCATAGAAGTGCTGACTATTTATTTGTTGGGACAGCAAACAAACTCTAAAGCCATTTTTTTATGTTTAAATTATTGCGTAGTTACTGCACTTAGCCTTTGTAGGGCAGTATTGTTGTTTGTTTGTTAAATATAATTGAGAAAATACAAGAATGGTGCCATAGGCCCTTATGCCATTGTGTGATGCCCAAGGATAGGTGGTAGATAGACACAACTTCCCTTCCATTCTCCATGCTACATTTGTGCTACACTGCTTAGGGCATAGCACACTGTAGAAGCTCATTATGGTGCTCTTTGCTCGCGATTATAGGCCTTACCTATTTTAAACTAAGTCATGGAAATTAGGTAAAAGATTATGGAAAAGTTTTGGAAAAGTTTTGAAAAATCATGGGTGAAAAAGTGTGGGAACCCTGTTAATTACACATGTGATGTGCATGTAGGGAGACGGTTCATGTACAGTCCTGTGAAAAAGTATTTGCATGCATTAATCTGCTGCTATCCCTGACCTTAATATAGCGCTAAGCCATTTTATCAAGTCATTTAATGCTGTGGCAGATAAGCATGCTCCCTTTAAAAACTTGAGAAATAAGAACGGAGTAATTCTCTGGTTTTCCTCTGATATTTCTGAATTGTTAAAGCCTAGGGATTTTGCATGGAAAAAAGCGAGTGTTCCTGGGTTGCGTTCTGACTGGCAGCATTTTTGTTACCTTCGTAATAGAAGCCTTGCGCCATTCAGAAAGCCAAATCCTTGTATTATTTCTGTAACTTATCAGACAATCCTGATATCAGCAACAATCCTGTGAAATTTTGGTAGACTTTTAATTTCTTGTCTCAGTCCCCCTCCTCAGCTTTACCTGGTAGGGTTACTCAGGATTCCGTATAAGGGGAAGCTTTGTGATATATTCAATGAGCACTTTGTTAATGCTAGCCATCTATTTGAAAATTTAAGGTTATTGCCGGCTGTTCCGAGCTGTCATAACATGCCTTCTGTGCCGGTACCTCATAGCTCCTTTAGTTTTTCCTTCCATCTGTCATGGTTCTGAGCGTAGTGGCCAGGTGCTGCCACTTGGGGCTGATTAGAATCATGATTGCTTTTATCTACGGCAGCTGTTTTGGGTTGCGCCTCTATTTAAGCTCTGACTTCAGCATGAGTCTTTGCTTCTGTGTCAAACAAGCCTTGCACAGAGCCGGTATAGTATTGTGTGTGGGCCCGGTGTTGACAGAATCTTTGTTTAAAAGAAATATTTCTTTTGATTCTGTGTCCGTTTAGAGGAGTCTGGTTTTCTGTTCGTTGTCCCAACCAGTACTCTAAGTTTCTTCCTATTTGATTCCTTTTTAGGTCCTTTTGTTTTTTTTCTGGGCTGCGTCCTGACAGGGGATTTCTGAGGTGGGTTTTTCACTAGGGTGTCCTAGTGGGGTTTATTCGACTGCGTTCGGGTTTGGGCTTTGTTTTGTTTTCCTTTTTCGAGCTGCGTCTCGCTGTTAATAAGGACCTTTTTTGCTTATTGTTCCTCAATCGCGAGCGTCATCTTGGATTTCTCCGCATCTTACTTCTGGTCGTTCTATTTCCTGGCCTCATTCGTGAGGTCCTATCAGGTGGATTTTCTCGTAAACTATTATGTTATTTTCTTTCGCCCTCTGCTGCTGTTGTCCCGAAGTTTCCGGGTGCTTTTGAGTTCTTTACTTTTTACCAGAAGTACGTTTTTCTTTTCGCATTTTTTCCTTGAGGGTATTTTCTCTGGAGATATTAGTTCTTACGAGCTAACATATTTGAGCTTCCTTGCCCACGTTCGGCGAGTGTTTCGCTCCGCTCTGAGGCGGAGTTTGTTTTGGGTTGATTTATTTTTATGAGTATCGCTATTGGGCAAACTTCCGGTTTCGTTGCTTGTAAAAAGAATCCCAGAACTAGGATTTTTCAGCGTGTGATTATCTTGCCCGTTTCATTTTGAGGCGAAGTTCTTTTCGTTTTGCATTTTCCTATTCGCCCAGCATTTTGGCTGGGGTTGCTTTGATTTATCACTATTTAGTTTTGTTTCGCCTCCTTAGGTATTTTCGTGGCCATCAACCTTTTTGTTGGCTTTATGACACGGTTTCCTCTCGCGTCTGGTTCACCAATACCTCCCCCTCACACCATCCTTTTTCTGAAGGTGACGTGCTTGAAGCACTTCGTAGCATTGACCCTAAGCAATCCACTAGGGCAAATAAATTAAACCCAGGTCTTTTATTGCTGGCATCACCCTGGATTATTAATATCTTGACGCACATTTTTAATTTAACCCTGTTGACAGGTTCAATTCCTGTCTTGTGGAAAACAGCCTTTGATCTTCCCTTACATAAAAGTGGCTCTTCAGATGACCTGAATAACTATCGTCCAATTTCAAAACTGCCGTGCTTAGCTCTGGTTTTAGAGAGGCTGGTCAATAATCAAATTATATCATTTCTATCTGACCGTGCTATCCTGAATGTATTTCAGTCAGGCTTCAGTGTCATAGCACTGCAGCTGGGTATTAAATGATATTGTTTCTGCCTTGGACAATAAGCAGGATTGTGCTGCCCTTTTTTGTCGACTTATCAAAGGCTTCTGACGTAGTCGACCATTCTATATTCATAAAGCGGCTAAGTGCCGTTGGGTTTGATATTAAATCTCTGAAATGGTTTAAAAATTATTTAACTGGTAGGTGTCAAGCAGTTGTGGCTGATGGCTATCAATCAAACTTTATTTATCTCAGCAAGGGGGTTCCACAAGGTTCTATTTTGGGGCCTTTGCTATTTGCACTTTTTAAGAATGATTTTAGTGCTGATTTTATCAACAGTGCAATCCATCTATTTACAGACGATACAGTCATCTACTCAGTTGCTCCTTCTGCTGAGCTAGCTCTTCAAAATTTACAATCAGATTTTCAAATCTTCCAACAGACTCTTTTAGACCTTAAACTATTATTAAACTCTGGAAAGACTAAATGCATGCTATTCTTTCAGAAACCTCCTGCTAGGTTTTATAATGGTAGCATTACTACAGCAAGTGGAATACAAATTGAAAGAGTTCCTTGCTACAAGTACCTGGGCATTTGGGTGGATGAGAAGCTTAAATTTAGGAAGCACATTGATGAGCTGACAAAGAATTTGAAAGTTAAATTGCCTATGCTTTATAGAAATAAAGCCTGCCTGCCGAGGAGTTGCAGAAGGCAGATTGTGCAGGCAACTATTCTCTCTCGAATGAATTGTGGCGACATGATTTATATGCACTCTGCTCCCTCATCACTGAAGCCGCTTGATGCAGTATACCATGCTGCCTTAAGGTTCATAACAGGAGATGGCTTCAGAACACATCACTGTCATCTTTTTATTTGAAGGTTGGTTGGTCTTCACTAGCAATGAGAAGGGAGGAACATTGTTGTCTTTGTGAAAACAAGGCATTTTTTTTTTTTTTTTTTAGAAATCTGTTTGTTGATGAAAATCGAAGTAATACAGAGAATAAAGTAGACACTGTCTACTAAGACAAAAATAGTAAAAAGCTGTTTCCACCTTATTTCCTTTTAAAAACATGGAACAGCAACAAAAACAATAACTCCATAAAATAGAATTCAAGCCAAGAAGAAAAGAAGAGAAGCAAAGGAAGAAAAAAATATAGAGGGGAAAATAAATAAATAAATAAATAAAGGGGGGGGGTGTTAATAAAACACATCCAGGACACCTATAGTGAATGTGAATAGCCCAGGTGTTCAAGATCAGCTTCATGTGTACTAAACCTACTCACTCAAAAAGATCATGGGAAGGTAGCGTAAGCTATGTGGATTCAGCCTCCAGTTCTTTTAACTTATCAAAGTAAGTGATAAGGGGTTACCATCTCAAGTAAAATTTTTTCATCGCCCCTTTAAGAGTAAATTTAATCTTTTCTAATTTAAGAAAGAACATAGTATCCTCCAGCCACCAGGCTAGTGAAGGGGGTGTGGAAGATTTCCATCCTAAGAGAATTCTACGGCGGGCAAGCAGTGAGGTAAAAGCAATGACATCAGATTGAGTTTTTGAAACGGTGTCTGCAGAAACACCAAAAATTGCAGTTTAAGGGGTTTGGTTGATGGATATATTGAGTGCCTCAGACAAAGCCTTAAACACTCCAGATCAGTATCTTTCAAGGGAAGGACAGGACCAAAAACTGTGGGTAAGATTAGCTGGAGAAAAGGAACACCTACTACAGCTTGCATCCGCTCCTGGGTATATTTCAGCCAATTTGGCTTTACTATAATGTACTCTGTGTAAGAATTTGAACTGAATAAGAGCCAGGTGTGCACGGGATGATGACAAATTAACTCTTGAAAGTGCGCAGTCCCAATAATCTCCCAGCTCCATTCCTAACTCATCTTCCCAATTAGACTGAATCCTGGCTAGATTGTGGTCATCCAAAGACATTAGTTTCTGATATATGACAGAAATTATACCTCTTTCTGGTTTTAAAAGAGATAAGTCTTCCCAGGCTCCCAGTGTTGGTAGAGTGGGGAGGGAAGGGAAATTAGTCTTGAGAAAATGTCGTATTTGGAGATACTGAAAGAATAATTGTCTGCGTAGATTATGCTGTTTCTGTAGATTTTCAAAACTGTCCATGGTCTTGGAGCTGTAAAGACTCTGGAAACAGTAAATATCCCTCTTCCACCACTCCATGAATAACAAGTCCATGGTAGATGGAGGAAATAGGTGATTTTTGTAAATGGGGCCAAGGATAGAGGCAGAAAGAAATTTGTAATGTGAACGAAACTGGTTCCAAATTTTTAGTGTGCACGGAACTATAGGATTAGAGGAGAAGCGAGTAAAGGTAAGGATTAGTAAACTAAAGCCCTAAGACTTGAATTTCGGCATGACTGTTCCTCCAAAATACACCAGTTTGTGTTAGTGGCGTGTAACTAATAAAGTATCTTCTGGACATTTGCAGCCCAGTAGTAATGGATAAAGCTGGGCAAGGCTAATCCACCTACACTTTTCTGCCTTTGTAAAAGATTCACCTTAACTCTCGGTACTTGATTGCCCTAAATAAATGAGGTCACAGCTTGACCTAGCAGTTGAAAGAAAGACTTAGTAAGAAAGACAGGTAAACATTGAAAGAGGTATCAAAACTTTGGGAGAACCGTCATCTTTACAGTATTTATACGGCCTGCCAAAGTAAGAAGTCAAGCAGACCATCTTTTGAAGTCATCATTCATTTAATTAACTAATGCTGTAAAATTCGACGAAAGAGAAGTGAAGGATTTAGTAATCTTAACTCCTAAATATTTGAAACCTGAACCGGAAAGGTGAAAAGGAAAGGAAGGTGTTTAGCTGCGCAGGTGCTTGGATGACTTAGAAAATATAAAAGTGATGACACATGTTGTTCAGGGGACCTAAAAGAGGTGTTGAGATGTCAGTAAAGTGAGGTAGGATATGTGCTCTACAACACATTACATAGGCTGAGTATGACTGTAATATAGGCTTGAGTCCTAGGCTTACCATTTGCATTATAAGAACTGAAAATAGGGGGGAGAAAATTAAAAATATAAAGTAAAAAAATAAAAATAGAAAGCACAAACATCAAGAACACTTTCCTAGATCGACCTCTATTAAAGAACCTGAGGAGGATCGTAGGCTTAATCAATCTAAAGACTATCCGATTTGACATCGCCTGAGAAGTAAATTTAACACACACACACACACACACACACACACACAAAAGAAAAGCACTGATTAAGTGGCTCCCAAGGCCACATGTAAAACAGAACCCCATATATGTTGAGTGTTTAATAACCTCGTTCAAAAGTATTCCTAAATGCCCCATTCTAAGATGAGGAAAGAGTAAAGTAGAAAACAATCCAAGCTGTAAGAAAAAAACGTCCAGGTCTCAAAACGAAACTGAAGCCTAATACGCCAAGCCCAGCCAATGTTACTCCCTCATAGTAGGCTGATTACAGTGGCATGCTGATGATCACAGAAGACCAAAGTCATTAGTATCGTAGCCTATGTCTTATTCAACTTGGTATCGACTTAAGGAAGGAGAAGAACATTTCGTGTGTGGTCCATAATAGCAGAGTCCAATGCAAGTTCGAATGTCTTTAAAAACAAAATGCACCACACACCGTTCACGATTTAGGCTAACATAAGGTTACGTTACCTTAGTCAAGAGACTCCAGTGTAACAGAGGTGCCAGAACCCCAATGCCCATGGTAAAAGTTCATCGCCTTCCCGGGAGTATCGAAACACAACTCCGTATTGTCGAACGACACTTGGAGGCGAGCTGGGTACACCATCCTGAACTTGACCTTTTTTGCATAAAGTAAAGTCTTCACCTCCTTAAATGCTGCTTGCTTGTGTCCCAGTTCAGCGCTGAAATCTTCGTGAAGGAAAATCCTGTGGCCCTGGAAGGCCATCTCTCGTTGACGTCTGTGTGTAATAATCCGCTGTTTATCTTGATAGTTGTGGAATGCAACAATGAAAACTCGTGGGCATTGATTACCGCTCGCTTCTGATGTGGCAAGTGGTACGAGCCGGTGGGCACGAGCGAGAACGGAGGGGGTCTGGAAAAAATCTTTCCCAAATAGTTCTTCAAAAAATGTGTCATGAAAGCGACTGGGTTAGATCCCTCTACCCTCTCAGGAATACCAACCACTCTTAAGTTGAGCCTGCGAGAACAGTTTTCCAGATCTTCAACTTTGTCCTTCAGCCAGGCGCTTTCAGACTGAACAGTGGCAAGTTTAGCTTCGACAAGAGAAAGTCTGTTTGCTTTGGTCAAGAGTAACCTCGATTCCACCAATCCGCTCCTCATGAGACTCATATAACGATTTCACTTGGTTCAACGTAGAATTGAGGAGATAAAGCTGTATCAAGGTCCTTCTTTATGACCGTGTGGATAGATTGAGTAAGCTCTGAAAGAAGCACAGAGCGGAGTTTTTTTTTTTTTTTTTTTAAATTTGACACCTCCAATCCCACCCGAATCTGGAATGCCCAATTAGTGAACTATGTACAAAGCTTGCTCGTATGCGACCCCTTGCTGCCAACTCAGGAGAGCGAAGACAGTTCACGGCTCTCCTCCGAAGCACGTGGCTGTCAGCCACTGCTTCTTATACACTCACTGGTTGAATCTTCAAGAAGTTCAGAACGAGGGCGGAGGATACCGGACATGAACAGACTTAGTTTCTTCCTAACGAAAGCGCCCGTCTGGCCAACAGGAGGCGCTTTGAGCAACGAACAAAGCTATCTATTTATTTCCCTTTTCCCGGCAGTCCCTTCCCAATTTGAAACCCTGTAGCGCGATGGCCAATTGTGCGCTACTCTGAAAAATCTGCCAACCACTGCCGGTTGGTACGACCGGGGCTCGAACCCGCGACGTGATAGTCACTTCTGCATTGCAACGCAGTGCTTTAACCGAGTGAGCTATCCGGCAGCTCAGAGCGGAGTTTTTCAAACTGCTCTGTTAGCTCTATGCTTGAAGTTTGGATAGTCTTGCTTGTCATCAAATTAGCAGTCTATTTATCCTTCGGTTTTCTGTCATGAGGAGGCTTGTTAGGCATAATTAAAATTGACTATTTTTCCAAGAAATGCTTCAACTTACTATGGTAAATGATAATAATAGATATTAATGGGGTAAACAAGAAAATATAAAGTTAACATAACATAACATGAATGGCGAGAACAGGCCGTTCAGCCCAACTAGGCTCGCCAGTTTCTTTATACTATTGTGAATATATCACTTCAGATACTCAATGACTCAATGGTATCTAGCTTTAAGTCAAGCCTGCTCTTGAAAACTCCCAAGGTCTCTGCCTCAACAATATGGTCAGGCAAGCTATTCCACATCGAAATTACTCTTTGGATGAAGAAATATTTCTGAATATCAGTGCTAAATTTACCTTTGGTCAACTTCCATTTGTGACCCCGAGTTCTACTAACAACACTTGGTCGAAGGAATCCTACATAATTCACTTTGTTAATCCCTTTAACATATTTAAAGACCTCAATCA
This sequence comes from Gymnothorax javanicus, assembly GCA_029692085.1. Lineage (NCBI taxonomy): Eukaryota > Metazoa > Chordata > Actinopteri > Anguilliformes > Muraenidae > Gymnothorax > Gymnothorax javanicus. The sequence goes on from CM056203.1 coordinate 43,678,951, forward strand.
GATCACCCCTAAGTCTCGTTTTCCTAAGACTAAAGAGATTAAGGATCTTCAGCCTCTTCTCATAGCTTTCATCTTTTATACCCGGAATTAGCTTAGTGGCTCTTCTCTGAACAACTTCTAGAGCCTCTACATCTTTCTTAAAGTATGGTCCCCAGAACTGTACACAATACTCCAGATGTGGTCTGACGAATGTGTTGTACAAAAAAAGCATCACCTCCTTGGATTTGTACTCAATACTTTTGGCAATGTATCCCAGCATCCGATTGGCTTTTTTAACTGCTACGGCACAATGGCTAGAGCCTGTGAGGGTTTGGTCAACAATCGCTCCCAGATATTTTTCTTGTGGAGCACATTCCAGTTTTAAACCTCCCATGAAGTAATCCCGTCTAATGTTTTTATTACCCACATGTACAACTTTACATTTCGCTACATTCAATTTCATTTGCCACATTTCTGCCCAATTCTGGATTCTATCCAAATAATCCTGAATCACTTTAGTGGACTCTAAACTATTTGCCAAACCTCCCAATTTAGTATCATCTGCAAATTTAACTAATCTGCTCTCAATATTCCTATCAAGGTCATTAATGTAGATGAGGAACAGCAGGGGTCCCAACACCGATCCCTGGGGGACGCCACTCCCCACCATACCTAGCTCAGATGAGATACCACTGACCACCACTCTTTGTGTTCTGTCCTGTAACCAGTTTTGAATCCACTTTAGAATACCTCCTGTAACTCCAATGGAGCTCATTTTAAAAATTAGTCTCTTATACGGTACTGTGTCAAATGCTTTCTGAAAATCCAAGTATATGATGTCATAAGCCCTGCTCTGGTCATAAGTCTTGGTGGCCTCTTCAAAAAATTCCAGAAGGTTTGTCAGGCATGACCCTCCCTTACGGAAACCATGTTGGCTGTCCCTCAAGATATTATTACGTTCAAGAAATAAGTCCAGCTCATCTTTTATGATAGATTCCAGTATTTTGCACGCAATGCAAGTTAAACTGACTGGCCTGTAATTTCCTGGCTCAGTACGGTCCCCTTTCTTATATATTGGTATTATATTGCCCTGTTTCCAATCATTTGGTATTTCTCCAGTTTCTAAAGACCGTCTGAAGATGGTGGATAGCGGCTTAAAGATGATCTCACTAACTTCCCTGAGCGCTCTAGGACAGTGTTTCCCAAACTTTTTTCTCTCGCGGCACACTGTTTACGATGAAAAAATCTCACAGCACACCGCTATGATATTACCCCACAGCGTGACCGAGTGACGAGAAACCACTCGAGCCTTCCAACCAGGTTTCAGGCTTTTTTGTGCATGTCCACTGACATCGGTTGTTTCATCCACCTGCAGCGCAAATTTACAACATCCTCTATATCTGCCAACATTTCTCCTATTTGTCTGCCAATTGTATTGTTTTAGAGAGGAACCTTCGATATTTCATTGGCAGCATTTTGACCCAACATGGTCCCGACGATAGCTTTGCATGCTGGCAGGATAAGAGATTCGGCAATTGTGTGAGACGTCTTTGATTTTGCTACTAGTTCTGCGACCAGATAGCTAGCTTCTAATGCTTTTTCTGACACTGTTGCGGTTTTCATCATGAAACTAGCTTGTTTGTTCTTCTGGCTTCTCAACCGCATTAAATATTTATGGTCTTTTTTTTTTTCTTTTTTGCAAGAGAAGGGTGTTTGGTTGAAAGGTGTCTTTTTGATTTATTTGGCACCATAGCTTCGTTCACCAGCTTTTCGCCGCAAGCAAGACACAGTGGTATTGGGGTTGCGGGATCTCCGGTGAATGTGAACCCATACGTCAGACATTCCTCACTGTAAAGTCTGCTCACCACTTTGATTTTCTTTTTCTGGCCAGCGCAGCAAGAGTGAAGTGGTTCAGGGTCTTAGTCGGCCGGCCTTTTCGAGGTTTTGGTCAGGAATTTATCCATTTTCATTGTTTTGTTTCAACTAGCCAACACTGCTATTTTAGCTGAGTTTTCCCGGGGAATGTTTAATTTTTGGCGTTAGACGATGTGTGATTGGCCAATCACGAGAAGGAATTGTACAGTAGAATACATGATGTGGAAATATCGAGAAGGAATTTTAAATAGGCATTTTAATAAACTGAATTGAATGAATTGATAATGACATGAATTGTGATTTTTATATCCTGTAAGTTCAGCCATTTTATATTATTAGGCTATCAGGAAAAAAACAGTAAGTGGGTTTTCTTGCGGCACACCTAGGAAGCTCTCACGGCACACAGTTTGGGAAACACTGCTCTAGGATATAAGCCATCAGGACCCGCCGCCTTATTTGCCTTTAGTTTATGCAACTTGTCTAATACTTCGTTATCTCTAACCTCAATTTCCGCTAAATAATCTTGAGCATTGGACATGCCCTCTGGCCGAATAAAAACCCGCTCTGAGGTAAAATTCTCAGCAAAGTAACTGTTTTAGGTATCCGCAATATCCGTGTTATCATATGGCAGCGATCCATATTTATTCTTTATGCACTTAACCTCCTCTTTGACTTTCCTTTTTTATCCCCCCGTCATAGAATGCGGGGGGATATAGGCATCGCCTCATCCGTCTGTCCATCCGTCTGTCCGCCCGTAATCATTTTGTTTCTGGAGCAGAACTCAGAAACTATGCAAGATATCAGCACCAAACTCGGTACATGTATTCTATGTATAGTCTAGATGTGCCTTTTGCTACTTTTGAAATTTCAGGATTCCTATTTTTGTTGTTTCCACGGAAACAAATCTGGACTTGGTGCCCATCAGGCCTAGTTCGTTTCCGGAGCAGAACTCAAAAACCGTTCAATATATCTTACTGAAACTTTGCTCGTGTATTACTCACATACTGAAGTGGTGCCTTTTGATATTTTCAGATTTCTGAAAATCTTATTTTTTTTGTTTCCATGGAAACCAGTTGCATTTGGACTCTGTACAGAGATAGGTTCGTTTCCGGAGCAGAACTCAAAAACCATTCATTATATCTTACTGAAACTTTGCATGTGTATTACCCACATACTAAAGTAGTTCCTTTTGATATTTTCAGATTTCTGGGAAAAAAAAAATTTTTTCGTTTCCATGGAAGCAAGTTGGATTTGGACTCTGTCCAGAGAGGTTCGTTTCCGGAGCACAACTCAAAAACCGTTCAATGTATCTTACTGAAACTTTGCATGTGTATTACCCACATACTGAAGTCGTGCCTTTTGATATTTTCAGATTTCTGAAAATCTTCCTTTTTTCGTTTCCATGGAAACCAGTTGCATTTGTACTCTGTACAGAGATAGGTTCGTCTCAGGAGCACAACTCAAAAACCGTTCATTATATCTCTCTGAAATTTTGCATGTGTATTTCCCACATACTGAAGTGGTGCCTTTTGAAAGAATAGAATAGAAAAGAATGTTTTATTTCAGGCTCACGGCCCATATAAACAGAAAAATACAGAATAAATTAAAAGCAGGAGTACAAAATCATCAATCCTATCACATTAAAAACAGAGCCATCAATCGTTATACATAGAGTAGGGAGGTCCAGTATCTCCACAAGGAGGATTTATACTGGGGTAAGTTAACAGTGTCACAGACAAGTGAATTTGTACCAGAACAAAGACGTTTGATAAAGTTAAAGATGTTTTTACGAAGTAATTGGTTAAAGCAAGGAACACTGCTATACACAAACATACCACTAGCACTGCACGATAGAGACAAACCAAAAATGCGTCGAAACGAGTTATCGTAGCCAACAATAGTTTTTTGTAGTGTGATATTTTCAGATTTCTGAAAATGTTATTTTTTTTCGTTTCCATGGAAACCAGTTGGATTTGGACTCTGTACAGAGATAGGTTCATTTCTGGAGCACAACTCAAAAACCGTTCATTATATCTTTCTGAAACTTTGCATGTGTATTACCCACATACTGAAGTGTTGCCTTTTGATATTTTCAGTTTCTGAAAAAAAATTTTTTTTCCTTTCCATGGAAACAAGTTGGATTTGGACGCTGTCCAGAGATGGGTTCGTTTCCGGAGCAGAACTCAAAAACCGTTCATTATATCTTTCTGAAACTTTCTATGTGCATTACCCAAGTACTGAAGTGGTGCCTTTTCATATTTTCACATTTCTGACATTCTTTTTTTTTTCCTTTCCATGGAAGCGACATGGATTTGGACTCAGTCGCAGGGCTGGGTTTGTTTCCGGAGCAGAACTAAAACACTGTTCATTAATGACCCTTTTTTTTTATTGCCTTTGCCAACGTGTGCTTCATAGTCTTTGCTAGGTGTTGCCAGTACATACTTCCAGATCATTCCAGAGGAAAATCACCTCAACATTCTTGTTTGAATTTCTTTGAAGGTGTAGGATTGACATGACTTTCGCAAATAATCAGGGGCCGGGGGGATATGTCATCTTTTGATGACTCTTGTCTGCTACAGTACTGAGAGAAGCGCGTAGGGTTAGTTTTTGCCCCCTCTGCAATTTGTTTTTCATACAGTCTTCTTGCATTCCTCAGCTCTTTTTTGACCACAGCCCGCATTTTACAGTATTGAGCCTTAGTGTGCTCACTGTTATCCTTTATGTACATCTTATAAAGATTCCTCTTTTCCCTCAAACTCCTACGAATAGCTGTGGTCATCCACTGAGGATTCTGCTTTTTCAGCTTACTTTTAGGCACCTTTGGAATGAATTTGCATTGTGAATCAAGTAAAACCCCCTTAAAGCTTTGCCACATATCATTTACAGAGTCACAGTCCAGGAGTGTGTCCGATTTTATTTCACTTAGATATGAGCGCATCCTGTCAAAGTTTGCTCGCTGAAAATTGAAAATTTTTGTTTTTGAAGACACCTTTTTAACTTCCCATGAAACATCAAAATTAACAGTAGAGTGATCACTTGTCCCAAGTGGCTCTGGTACCTCAACATTGCTAATTTTATCTGGGTCATTACAGAGCACTAAGTCTAAAATTGCCTTCTCTCTTGCAGGTTTATTAACATACTGCATCAAAAAAATTATCATTTATAACATCTAGAAATTCTTCCTCCCCTCTACCCTGTCCTTTCACCATTTCCCAATCGATACCAGGATAATTTAAGTCTCCCATAATAATAGTCCCTCCACCTCTACAAGAAGTAAGCCTGTTCGAGCCTAGTGGCCCATCGGGCCGGTGCTTAACCCTGGTTTCCATGGCATGAAGCGACTAGGAGTATTACTACTCCCCCTGGATGGGATGCCAGTCCATCGCAGGTACTCCCCCAGCTCTTAGACAAGTTTCCCTGCCTATTTGCTGGTAACCATTTATACACCTGGGTGGAGTGAGGCGTGGAGTGTGGGAGTAAAGTGCTTTGCCCAAGAACACACTGCGAAGGCCATGGCCGGGGCTTGAACTCGGGACCTTACAATCTCAAGTCAAGCCTACTTGACCACTGCGCTACCGCGTCTCCCCTAATGCTCTGAAAGAGCATTTCATTGACAATACTGTCTAAAGCTGGCGGTCGGTAGCATACTCCTATGTTTAAACCAGTCTCGTGTTTGCCAATGAGCCTGACCCAGATATCTTCACAGGGCAAGGAATGTTCAATTTCAAGAATTTCCTGCACATTTATGTTTTGGTTCACATAGAGTGCTACACCTCCTCCTCGCCTATTGCATCTATCCTTCCTAAAGAGCTTATTACCTTCTATATTATATTCATCTCCATCCTCTTCACTAAGCCATGTCTCTGTAATCCCAACTATGTCATCGCCCTCACTAATCATAACGCCCTCAAGTTCTGGAAATTTATTTTTTATGCTTCTTGCATTTGGATAAAAACATTTCAGGTTATCACGAATGCTCTTCCCCTTCGATTTCCCATGTGCCCGCTGCACCAAGCCCCTCACTATGCTTTTTTGCTTTAAAAATATATTATCAATAGTGCATGGAACGCTGTTAGCTTCCATCAGGGAAGTCTGCATTTCCCTCTGTATAACACTCTCTAACCTCCCTGCCCCCCAAGTCCCTAGTTTAAATAACTCTGCGCTACCCTCAACATACGCTGACCCAGTGCAAAGGTACCCCTCCGGGTCAGGCGTAGCCCGTCCGGCTTGAACAGGTCACCCTGTCCCAGAAGTAGTTCCAGTGCCCCATAAACCTATACCCCTCTTTCCTACACCAGGTTCGTAGCCACGTGTTAAACCTCCAGATAAAATTCTGCTTCCCTCTGCTTACACGTGGTACCGATAGAATCCCGGAGAAAATTACCGTGGAGGATCTGCTCCAAAGCTTTTCAGCTAATTCCACAAATTTGCCTTGCAGAACCTCAAACCTACCCTTACCTATGTCATTTGTCCCAACATAGACCATGACAACTGGATCCCTCCCCGCTCTGGCCAGGAGCTTGTCCGTACGCTCCAGGAGGTCTTCTACCTGGGTACCAGGCAGGCAACACACCGTACGAGACTCCTAGTTGCGTGAACAGACTAAACTGTCTATTCCTCTAAGTACTGAGTCCCCCACTATCACTAACTCTCTTTTCTGAGGGGTAGTGGCCAACAGGTGCCCTGATGCTCATGAGTCCCCCCACTCTCAGGGTCAGGGGCCGATTCAAGTTCCTGCAAGGGCCGGAATCGGTTTGATACCTCAACCACTGGAGGAGCTGTTGCTGTACGGTGTGCAAGCCCTTTCCTGCGCTGACGTCGTGCAGTCACCCAACTTTCTCTCCCTGCCTGCTCTGGGGTCCCCGCACCACCCCGCTTTGGCGCACACACCATTTCTCTAAACGACATACTATTTCTTTCCTCCAGGAACTCTACTGATTGCGAACTATGTTGCGCCGCGAACTGGCCCTGAAGATCAAGGATCTTGCTCTCCAGATGCTCAATTAGCTGGAACCGGTGGCAGACAAACCCACCCTGGAAATCTCTTTCCAAAAGTGTGATCATTCTGCAACCATCACATAGTTTTGGCCACATTTTGAACCTCCTACCTAATGACCTCGCTCACCCTAGATAATAAAGAAAATTAGTAATGCCGAGACAGAAGCTCAGGAACCACAATTTATTAATGTATTAACCTGAGAAGCCCTAAGCAGCAGATTAGGGAGCCACTACATCGCCTTGCCACTCACGCCATATCCAACCCGGAAGTCCTAAAAATAAGGCATTGTTGGGTAAGCTGCCTGGATATATTGCCAGTCTGCTTAATTTTAGAAAGGGGGAGTACCATCTGCGTGCTCGGGACTTTTTGGTTTTTGACATCATGAGGGTTCATACTGAACTGGGTAAAACTGCTTTTAGGTATTATGCCCCACAGAAATGGCATAGGCTTCAACAATTGCTGAAATTGGAAAAACTTATTTCATTTGATTTTTCTAAATGTCAGTTATCGGATGCGAAGAAGCTGGAATGTACATGTGTACTGTAGTTCTTTTGTTTTTTGTTTTTGTTTTTTATTGTTGTACTGCATGTTTTTCTATGGTCCATGACTGGGCTCCATTGCAAAAGAGATCTTGCTCTCAATCGGACTCCCAGTATAAATAAATAAATAAAAATTTGCCCCCTTCCTGATTTCTTATTTTTTTTGCATATTTGTCACACTTAAATGTTTCACATCATCAAACAAATTTTAATATTAGACAAAGACAACCCGAGTGAATATAAAATGCGGCTTTTAAATGATGATTTCATTTATTAAGGGAAAAAAGCTATCCAAACTACCTGGCCCTATGTGAAAAAGTAATTGCCATCCCTTGTTAAATCATGAATTACCTTTGATGAACCACATTTTTTTAAGTTCAATTTCACTAGCCACACCCAGGCCTGATTACTGCCAGACCTGTTGAATCAAGAAATCACTTAAATAGAACCTGTCTGACAAAGTGAAGTAGGCTAAAAGATCTCAAAAGATCTCATCTATCAGTCTGAAAAGGATTACAAAACCTTTTCTATGGCTTTGGGACTCCAGGGAATCACGGTGAGAGCCATTATCCACAAATGGAGAAAACTTGGAACAGTGGTGAACCTTCCCCAGGAATGGCCGGCCAACCAAAATTACTCCAAGAGTGCATCGATGACTCATTCAGAAGGTCACAAAAGAACCTAGAGCAAAATCAAAAGAACTGCAGACCTCACTTGCTTCAGATAAAGTCAGTGTTCATGATTCAACAATAAGAAAGAGACTGGGAAAAAATGGCATCCATGGGAGAGTTCCAAGGCGAAAACCACTGCTGACCAAAATGAACACAAAGGCTCGTCTCACATTTGCCAAAAAACATCTTGATGATCCCCAAGACCTTTTGGAAAATATTCTGAGGCCTGACGAGACTAAAGTTGAACTTTTTGGAAGGTGCGTGTCCCGTTACATCTGGTGTAAAAATAACACAGCATTTTATAAAAAGAACATCATACCCACAGTCAATCATGGTGACGGTAGCGTGATGGTCTGGGGCTGCTTTGCTGCTTCAGGACCTGGACGACTCGCTGTAATTAATGGAACCATGAATTCTGCTCCCTACCAGAAAATCCTGAAGGAGAATGTCCGACCATCAGGTTGTGACCTCAAGCTCAAGTGCACTTGGGTTATGCAGCAGGACAATGATCTGAAACGCACCAGCAAGTCCACCTCGGAATGGCGTTAAAAAAATCAAAATGAAGGTTTTGAAGTGGCCTAGTCAAAGTCCAGACTTAAATCCAATTGAGATGCTGTGGCATCACCGTAAACAGGCGTTTCGTGCTCGAAAATCCTCCAGTGGCTGAATTAAAACAATTCTGCAAAGTGGAGTGGGCCAAAATTCCTCCACAGCGATGTGAAAGACTGATTGCCAGTTATCGCAAACACTAAATTGCAGTTGTTGTTGCCGAGGGTGGCACAACCAGTTATGAGGTTTAGGGGGAACTTACTTTTTCACATAGGGCCAGGTCGGTTTGGGCGACTTTTTCCCTCAATAAATGCAATCATCATTTAAAAGCTAAATTGTATTAAATTTTATTTACTCGGGTTATCCTTGTCTAATTTTAAAATTTGTTTGATGATGTGAAACATTTAAGTGTGACAAATATGCAAAAAATGTGCCCGTGGCATTATTTATTTATTTATTTATTTATTTTACAGCAAGTTACTCTGACCATGCAGGAAAATAACCCAAACTACATCTCTGCAAACGCATACTGATTCAGTATTCACAAGCTTCTTAACAGGCTGAAACTACAAAATGTTATTCACAATACTGCCACTATAATACTTGATAATTGCAGATTACAATAAAAAAGCAAATTTTTTTTCTGACTCATGAGCACGAACGCTTACCCCTGATGGCTGAACTGTGGACTACGTACTTGTGTACAGTGTATTGCATTGGTTGCATTTTCTGTCCATCATATTGTGTAGAAATGCACACAATTGACATAACATTATGCTGAGCATAAAAAGCGTTGGGCCCACAGTGCAAACTGTGCAATTGGGGTCATTCAAGGCTTTACATGAAAGTGAATTACACCATTCATTTCACCAATCTCTGCCATAATGTGAATGTATCTCCCCGACGATGATAGTTGGGAGATACTATGGTTTACTTCCGGGGCCGCCGCCACAGAGATTTTCTGTTCCGGGCTGTGGAAGCCACAATTATTACAAGAATTTCTCCAAATTTCACACAGGCGAAGATATTGATTGGACAATGCTCAAGACCGATTTTCGCGAATTGCGGATGTCCAGTATGGCTGTCGGCGGCCATTTTGTCCGAAATTTGGGGATCGGGGAGATGCACGACTCTGTCCCCGTGGCGACCGAGTTATCTAGTTATTTTATTAGACTGTAAAGGGAGCTGTTTCCAAAAAATTGCATTAATTGAAAGAAAGCAATATGCCACTGATGGAAAAAGTGTTTTAATTCATTCAGATTCCAATTAAATTTGTAAGTTTTCTCAATCTGTTTTTATTTCGCAATTCATAATGTGCATGAATAAACAAGCTGCCACTGCTGTGCACCTCTACTGATCTGTACTCACATACACACTTGTTCACATACACACACCTGTCCTGAACACTTATATACAATGTACACCTAAAATGATCTGCACACAAACACAGCTGTACGCCTACACATGCCAGTACATCTACACACTGCTTCACACACCAGAATATTAACACACATGGTCACAACTGTACAGTAACACACACCAGCACAACCACACATGCCTGTACTGCAACACACATCTGCACTCCATCACTTTTGTACGCCTTGTCATGGTCTTGAGGCTCCTTCAGTTTGAAGGTCTAAGAATAGGCAATCATTTTAAGCGTAAACATCATAAGGTTCATAGTTAATAACTATATTACTGAAAAAAATTAAACTTGAAGAATTAAGTGAGAGCCATACTCACACAATCCATTTAGTATCAACACACCCCATTTTAAGGTTTACAACGGTCAGTTGATGCAAGTGTTCGGATGAAGATGTTACCAGTGTCTACACATCCTGGTTTTTTCATTGAATGTTGGTCATACCCTAGGGCAAATTTCAGCAAATTCCCGTAGGGTGTCATGGCCGGGAACTTTGTCAAATGTACCGTCGTTTACACACGTGGCCGTTTGAAATCTCCATTTCAGAACATATTTTTTGAACAAATATCCTCCTATCTCGGCAGTATGACATCAATTTCAGCAAAATTTTTTTAGTTCATTAGGAAAATATATCAGCTGCAATGTGCATTGATAAGCACATCGTCCCTTGAGAATCAGCTGGTTCTATGTCCACTTTTCCTCATTTTGAGAAAATGGAGTTTGAAAATTTCAACTGTCTTTGATGTTTAGAGAGTTATCAAAATTCATTTTGTGTGGAATATTGTTGACTGTGGAAGGTACCCTAAACATATTGCAAACATGTTCAAAATCTCCATAGGCTTAGAGATATAAGCAGTCAAAAATGGACATAGAACCTTCTGATTCCGAAGAACGTAAGTTGCCCTTGGTCAACAAGTTCTATGTCCAACATAGGACCTGGTGCCTTTACTGGTTTTACGTATGATCGAAATCAGGAAGTTCTATGTCCATCAGAGTTGTTTTAAAAAAAGTTATGAACAAACTAAGAACGTTTTAGTCAATGAATGGTTACTTGTAGTTTATACTTATTTCACAAAAAATGTACTGGGACACCATGAACGACGTTTATAAGACTGAGGATTAATGAGTATTGAAAATGCTTCATACACTCATAGTTCTACATAGATACAATAATAAATCAATGGTAATGTGACCCACTTTTCATAATTATGTATGGAGAAAATTAGGTGGGGGTGGGGGGGTCGGGTATCTCCCCCCCCCCCCCCAGATAAAATTAGATTTTCTGTGAAAATAGCATAGGCCTATGTTCTGTAAAATCAACTACAATATTGGGGTAGGCCTAGCTAGGGCCTAAATGGTGGGTGGGGTGGGGGTTCGGGTGGGGCAGCCCGGCGGACGGGGGGGGGGTAGGGGTCTCCCCCGATATCCCTGGGTTGCCCCGATGTCGCTGACAAATTGTATATTAAGTGCACTGTACATTAGCACACTAGGCCTAGAGTTGATCGTTTGAGAATTAAGTAGTTCTATGTCCATGCATATTGACAAATGTGACTTTTCCACACCAGTCCTAACACGACAAAATTAAGATTTACAGTGCGTATACATTGTTGGTGAACAACTTACCCATCAAAATAATCCATTAGTCTTTCAGAAGGGATCAAAATCGAACGTTTTTTCTGAAGAGTTCTCATTTTGTGCATTACATGTGCTCCTTGGCCATTTTGAGCGAATGTCACATGATCCAGGTACGGACCTTGATTGGTTCCTTGGACATAGAACCACCTGATTTGAAACGAGCCCCACTCAGGATATAGAACAATGGGCTCTATTTTCACACTGCCCTACCCGTTGCCATTACCCGCTACCCGTGAAATACGCATTTAGCAGCTTCCACTATCCATAAACGGTATCTTGCGGCCACACAACTCGCTATACATTATGCCGAATCCTTTATTTGCGACTGGAGGTGTGCCCGTGGGCGTGTTATGCGCTTTCCCTACAATTGCTATCTTGACCACACAGGTTAGGGAAAGCGTATAGCGGGTCCTCAAACCACCCGCTACTCATTTGGCAATTGAAGACACGGCTTCTCTCCTCCTATGCGATCTAACAGCGACAAATGGGCTACATTCAGTTCAGAAAAGTAATTAATTATAATTAGGTCTTTGCACTGGCACTCAGCGAATTAACTTTTTTTCCAGCGAGAGCGGCATTTCAGAACTCTTCAGCGAATGAAGGTAATTCTGCTGACAAGTACGTGGTTTTGTCAGTTTACATTTTCCAATCGGACAGCTGTCTATTTTTTTTTTTTTTTTACAGCAAGTTGCGTGACCGTGCTGCAAAAACAGGTGTGCGTACTTGTTGCCGAAATTACCTTCATTCGCAAAAGAGTTCTGAAATGCCGCTCTCGCTGGAAAAAAAAAAATTACCGTTGCTGAGTGCCAGTGCGACCTATTCATAATTAAATTGTTTTTCTGTACTGAATGTAGCCCATTATTTTGTCGCTGTTAGATCGCATGGGGGAGAGAGGCCGTGCCTTCAATAGCCACTTGATTATTCTTGAATTGGAAAACGTGTTAATAAGGGAAAACCATCTAGAATTAGCCAGTACTAATTGTAGTCAATAAAGGGAAGGATATTTTCTCCCAAATTTTTTTCAGGTCTAGCGCCCCGCCCTGAGTATTATTTCCCACAGAGCGAGAACGCGTGACAAAACTGCGCCTCTCCCATCAGGCAGTGACGGAAATATGTCGCCTGGTTGCAGATGATGTATACACTGCTGCCAGCTGTCCGTATGCCTTGCCCGTTGCTGTTAGGGGTACTGTGGCACTATTTTTTCTATGCTAGTGGGTCATTCCGACACCCACTCAGCTCAATTGGAGGCATGACCCAATCATGGTGAAACGCATTTTTTCTTTTTTTTCTTTTTTTTTTTGAAGTTTCCATCACAAAAGGGGTAGGCTTGATTTTTTTTATTATTATTATTATTATTATTATTATTACATACCAAACATTAAACAATATGTCAATGTCAAATAATAATAATAATAATAATAAAATAATACAATTCATGATTAACTTAACAAAAACAGATCCTCCCCTGTCTGGATTTGACCTCATGCACGAGCAATTTAACCTCGTCTTCGGAGAAACGTGGCGACCTTCGTCTCTCCATCAGGGGTTTCGGTTTGAGGATTTGGGATAGCGCAGCCTGCTCCTTAAGGCAATGGCACCTGGCACACTGATTGGTTTAACTGGCGTAACGCCCAAACCACGCCTATGCATAATATAACGGTTAGCGCAGGTGTTTTAGGGATATAGGCAGGTGTGCAAGATAGCAACTTTTGCGGGGGAACGCCTCTTACGCAATGCTAAATCCCCAAATAACGGGTTTAGGGACTCTGGCGCAAGATAGGGCCCTAAATGTTTCTATGTGTTAATATGGTGTAGACTTTAGGTTGGAACTAAGCACTAAATGACATAAACCTAACTGATTTTAGAATGTCCTGGTATGCTTAACTCCATTTCTGCGAAAAGTGGACATAGAGCCAGCTGATTCTCAAGGGACGACATGATTATAATCATTGGTGACACTTTGTGGGGCTCCAGAATGGGTGGGTCCTCCCAAAAACTAAAAAATTTTAAAATATCATTTTTTTTATCATAAAGAAAATTGATATTGCAGTTTTCTCTGGTGGATTCATGAACCCCATGGGGTGGTTAATCAATGCTGAAAATTATTTTGAAATCTGTGGTTTGGGCCAGAAAATGCCTTGAATGGGACTCCACCTTTTCATGGGCAGCCTCGAATTAATCTGTTCAGAGGCTTTTAATGTACAACCCCAATTCCGAAATAGTTGGGACAAAGTGTAAATTGTGAATAAAATCAAAGTGTAATGACTTTCAGATCACGAGCCAACATGTTATTTACAATAGAACATAGATAACATTTCAAATGTTGAAACTGAGACATTTTACATTTTTATCCACAAAATGAGCTTATTTCAAATTTTCTTGCTGCAACAGGTCTCAGAAAAGTTGGGGCACTGGCAAAAAAGTGCTGAAACAGCCACTAATATATAAGAGAATCAGCTGAAAGAACATTTAGCAAGTAATTAAGTTAACTGGAATCAGGTGTGTAACATGATTGGCTATAAAAGGGATGTCTTAGAGAGGCTGAGTCTCTCAGAAGTAAAGATGGCCAGTGGCCCTCCAACCTGTGAAGCCTTTGTGCAATACTTTAAAAACAATGTTCCTCAAGGTCAAATTGCAAAGGTTTTGAACATCTCATCAGACAGTGCATAACATCATCAAAAGATTCAGAGAAACTGGAAAAATCTCTGTGCGTAAGGGACAAGGCCGAAGACCTTTACTGGATGCCCGTGATCTTCGGGCCCTCAGACGCCACTGCATCACTCACCGGCATGATTCTGTCATTGACATTACTAAATCGGCCCAGGAATACTTCAAGAAACCACTGTCTGTAAACACAGTCCGCCGTGCCATCCACAGACGCCACCCAAAACTCTATCATGCAAAAAGGAAGCCATTGTTGAGCATGATCCAGAAGCGCCGCCACGTTTTGTGGGCCAAGGCTCATTTAAAATGGACTGTAGCAAAGTGGCAAAGTGTCCTGTGGTCAGACGAGTCCAAATTTGACATTCTTGTTGGAAATCATGGGTGTCATGTTCTCCGGGCTAAAGAGGAGAAGGACCACCCCTCCCGTTATCAGCGTTTAGTTCAAAAGCCAGCATCTCTGATGGTATGGGGATGCATTAGTGCATATGGTGTGGGACATTTGCATGTTTTAAAAAGCACCCTGAATGCTGAAAGGTATGAAAGGTTTTAAAGCAACATATGCTCCCCTCCAGACGACATCAATTCCAGGGAAGGCCTTGTGTATTTCAGCAGGTGAATGCAAAACCACATACTGCAGCTATTACAACAGCATGGCTTTGTAGTAGAAGAGTCCGTGTGCTGAACTGGCCTGCCTACAGTCCTGATCTTTCACCGATTGAGAACATTTGGCGCATAATTAAACGAAAAGTCCATCAAAGGAGACCCAAAACTCTCCAGCAGCTGGAAGCCTGTATTAACAAGAGTGGCATCAAATTCCAATGGCTAAACTGAAGAAACTTGTCTCCTCAATGCCCAGACGCCTCCACTCTGTGTTAAAAAGAAGAGGGGATGCTACACCATGGTAAACAGGCCCCTGTCCCAACTTTTTTGAGCCCTGTAGCAGCCATCAAATTTGAAATGAGCTCATTTTGCAGATAAAATTGTAAAATTTCTCAGTTTCAACATTTGCTATGTTATCTCTGTTCTATTGTGAATAAAATATTGGCTGGTGTGATTTGAAAGTCATTGCGTTTTGATTTTATTCACTATTTACACTTTGTCCCAGCTCTTTTGGAATTGGGGTTGTACATTGAAATATGATTGAAATAATCATATTTCTAAAGGTGCTGTATTTATTATTTGATAATTTAATAATGCAGATTTCCCTTTATGCTGCCACAGCTCGCACCGGAGGACGAGGCATTTCTGGTGGCAAACGCGAGCGCTACGCTCAGCCAGTTTGAGAAAGTCACTGCAGAGTTCGGTGAGGTTCCGCTTCAAAAAATCATCCTTCACACATACAACAACTGAAAGAAATGTATTTAATTGTAACATTCTTGTTTCTGCTAAAGTCAAGTGTTTCCTCATTTGCATTGGATTTTATCTGAACCGCTTTAAAAGTGATGCATTTCATTGTAAACATAAGTTATAACTCACTTTTGTCCTCAGGATCTGAAGACAAGATTTTGGCCCTGGCGTGTTCTGGCGTGGAAAAAATCAAGACATAAAGTTTTAATCTCATCAGGGAATAGAAAACATTCCTTAGCCTTTTATCATTTCATCGTGTTAGTCTCCTGTTAGTACTATGGTGGATTGCATTGTTCACATATTTTATACACAATTGTGTGGTTATATGCAAGAAGAAAGGATTCAAAAACTGTGCTTGCCGCTATGCTGGTTAAAAAAAAATCACTTGTAAAGATGGTACTTTTGTACTTCATTGTCTTCGCTGGCACCATTCTATCGGATTCCTTTTTGCTGAAACTTATGTAAGTTCCGCAGTTTAAAAATTCCTTAATCACAGCAGTGTAAATTTGAAACAAGTTATTGGACAGCATTGATAGATTGAAGCACTTAAGAGTTTAGACTGTGACTTGTGTACGAGATTATAAAGTATATACACCTGTGCAAAAATTAAGCACCAGATTCAAAATTAAAATTTCAAAAAAACTGGCTAGTCCCGAACTCCCTACATTTGCACTGAAGTTTTAGCATGCATTCCCTGTGCATTTCATGTTCAAATGCCTTTGTCATGAACCATGCTCAATTGCATGTGGTGAATATTAGCCGTTGGGTGGCACTTTTGGAAACGTGGGTTTCATCTTGGTACAATTGACTGTCATGACTGTGCCATCGTTTCTCAAAAAGTCTTGTCATTAAAAAACATTGAGTTTACAAGTCTTTTTGACAGCTTTTAAGGACAGAAGGCTGTTGTTTTTAATAGCATTAAATGTGTTGAAAACCACCCTTTCCTTTAAAGATTTCTTTTCAAACTGATTATGTTTGCAAGGTAAGGTATGTCCAAGCCATATTTCCAAAAAGTGGAAATTGTTTGTTGATGTTAATAATTGAGTCCTTTGATGAAGTGGAACTTCTTTAATAATTGGGTGGTGCTTACATTTTTTTTTCCAGGTGCATGTATTTGAATATTTCTGCACGCATGAATTTTTTATGGTATACAATCAGAGCAGTCGAGGGAACCCTAGACACCAGTTGTGTTCAGAAGCAGCCTCCAATATTCAGGTCAGCAATCTCATTTACAACTCCAATTCCGAAATAGTTGGGACAAAGTGTAAATTGTGAATAAAATCAAAACGCAACGACTTTCAAATCACACCAGCCAGTATTTTATTCACAGTAGAACAGAGATGACATAGCAAATGTTGAAATTGAGAAATGTTATAATTTTATTCACAAAATGAGCTCATTTCAAATTTGATGGCTGCTACAGGTCTCAAAAAAGTTGGGACAGGGGCCTGTTTACCATGGTGTAGCATCCCCTCTTCTTTTTAACACAGAGTGGAGGCGTCTGGGCATTGAGGAGACAAGTTTCTTCAGTTTAGCCATTGGAATTTGATGCCACTCTTGTTTAATACAGGCTTCCTGCTGCTGAAGAGTTTTGGATCTCCTTTGATGGACTTTTTGTTTAATTATGCTTCAAATGTTCTCAATTGGTTAAAGATCAGGAC
Organism: Gymnothorax javanicus; assembly: GCA_029692085.1. Classification (NCBI taxonomy): domain Eukaryota; kingdom Metazoa; phylum Chordata; class Actinopteri; order Anguilliformes; family Muraenidae; genus Gymnothorax; species Gymnothorax javanicus. The sequence goes on from CM056203.1 coordinate 43,696,293, forward strand.
TGCAGGCAGGCCAGTTCAGCACACGGACTCTGTTACTACAAAGCCATGCAGTTGTAATAGTTGCAGTATGTGTGCATTGTCCTGCTGAAATACACAAGGCCTTCCCTGGAATAGATGTCATCTGGAGGGGAGCATTTTTTGCTCTAAAACCTTTATATATCTCTCAGCATTAATGGTGCGTTTTAAAACATGCAAGTGTCCCACTGACTCCCACACCATATACACTAATGCATCCCCATACCATCAGAGATGCTGGCTTTTGAACTGAACGCTGATAACAGGAGGGGTGGGCTTTCTCCTCTTTAGCCCAGAGGACACGACGCCCATGATTTCCAACAAGAATGTCAGATTTGGACTCGTCTGACCACAGGACACTTTGCCACTTTGCTACAGTCCATTTTAAATGAGCCTTGGCCCACAGAACACGGCGGCGCTTCTGGATCCCTGGGCCGATTTAGTAATGTCAATGACAGAATCATGCCGGTGAGTGATACAGTGGCGTCTGAGGGCCCGAAGATCACGGGCATCCAGTAAAGGTCTTCGGCCTTGTCCATTATGTACAGAGATTTTTCCAGTTTCTCTGAATCTTCTGATGATGTTATGCACTGTCGATGATGAGACCTTCAAAGCCTTTGCAATTTGACGTTGAGGAACATTGTTTTTAAAGTATTCCACAATTTTTTTTTACGCAAGCCTTCACAGGTTGGAGAACCTCTGGCCATCTTTACTTCTGAGAGACTCAGCCTCTCTAAGACATTCCTTTTATTGCCAATCATGTTACACACCTGATGCCAGTTAACTTAATTACTTGCTAAATGTTCTTTCAGCTGATTCTCTTGTATATTAATAGTTTTTTAGCCCTTTTTTGCCTGTGTCCCAACTTTTTTGAGGCCTGTTGTAGCCAGAAAATTTGAAATAAGCTCATTTTGTGGATAAAAATGTAAAATGTCTTAGTTTCAACATTTGAAATGTTATCTATGCTCTATTGTAAATAACTTACTGGCCCATGTGATCTGAAAGTCATTGCATTTTGATTTTATTCACAATTTACACATCATCCCAACTATTTCAGAATTGGGGCTGTAGGTTGCATCAGCAAATATCACCCTGAAGAAAACATTTCTCGCAGACAGATGTGCCTCTTACAGACTTTTATCTCAAGTAATGTACTGGGCATATATCAGTTTTCAGCCATTATGCTCCACTAGGATTAAGCCCAAAACCTCAACACTGTTCGAAGAGAACTCTCCTAGTCTTTGCTCTTGCCACAAGTGTGCTCATCATGGGGTGTTCAGGATTCATGTCAACATTCACATCCCCAGCCTGTCAAAAAAAAAAAAAATTTGCACACTGTAATCTTTTGTTGGGCCACCTTAACCATTTTGGAAAGAAGCCAAATCTGGCTGTTAATGCGTTACCTTATTTAAGGCTTTATAATTCAAGATTGCAGCTTCTTCGAAAGGAAGGGAATGGCTCAACTGAGTCAAGACACTTGAAGCATTTAGAATTTCATCGTATTTCAGTTTATTTCATGATGTTGGTAGAGAAAAAGGGCTGCAAACATAAAAAATCTTCATGAAAATTCAGCATTGAAGTTGTAAAAAAAAAAAATTATAACAATACACAGTAAAAATCCCAGTGTTAATTCAATTCCAATAGAGTTCATTTGAGTCCAAGATGGATGGGTTGGTCTCATATAAACTCTACTGGAGTTGAATTAACACTGGGATTTTTGCTGTTTACTGAGAATTGAAAAATGGCTGGGGGTTAAAACTACACATTTCCTGGATCACAACTCCTTGACCGCAAGTATAATTCATCTGAGCATTAAAATTTTGAATAGCCTACTCTCTAGGAGCCAAATAAGACAGCTCTCCAAGTGGCTCCCCAAACTCTAAGATCCTTCAAAATGGCACACAGTCAAATCATAAAATAATCATATATTTAATGCAAATCAACTTTTGACGCATGAAATTCAAAATGAATTAATGATTTTCTGGTTGAATTTACCATGAGTTTATCAATATAGGCGCAGTTGGACATCAATGGTCACCAGTAACCTCTCCAAACACAAAACATGCCTTTTCTCCATGATAAATGGACAAAATTCTCAACTTTTTCTTCAGAGTCCCACAAGCCAGCGCACATACTCATTAACAGAACTGCTAATTTAACTGTCAGAATATTTACCCTGCAATGAAAAGCTAGCAGTTCCCACTTCTGAGCTCAAGACCTGATATGAACACTTTCCATACCTTACAAGGAACAAGTCTAACTCACAAACTCAGTAACATCTGAAATATACCTTATTATAACAGAACAGACATTCCACTATCAGGAAAAACCAAAAATGCCACCTCATGCAGTAGCTATTATGAGCAAAGACTAATGGTTGCTCTTACTAACCAAAGTGGCAATCAAGCCCTGCGATCACCATGGCTTTGGTAATCCAAGAATAAAAAACAGCTAGCGAGCTACCCATGGGTAAAAAAAACAATTATTAAATTGCATTTACTCATAAAATGAACAAAAACCTTTCTTCATTGAATCCCTCCTTCAGAGACACAGATGTATTGGGTAGAAGGAACCCTCCAGTGCTGTTCCCATTGACCAAGTCCTGATCTCATGTAAATCCCATAAATGCAACTGAACACTTCAGGCCAGTTTTGGGAGTCTTTTTTTCCTTTGAAATCGCATCATTTTCAGCTGCGCAATCGTACACAGTGTTAAGAGAATACAACCTACCTTGCTGTTACGCAAAGGTTAACATAACATAACATGAATGGCGAGAACAGGCCGTTCAGCCCAACTACGCTCACCAGTTTCTTTATTCTATTGTGGATATATCCCTTCAGATGCTCAGTGACTCAATGGTATGTAGCTTTAAGTCAAGCCTACTTTTGAAAACCCCCAAGGTCTCTGCCTCAACAATATGGTCAGGCAAGCTATTCCACATCGAAATTACTCTTTGGGTGAAGAAATATTTCCGAATATCAGTATTAAATTTACCTTAGGTCAACTTCCATTTGTGACCCCGAGTTCTACTAACAACACTTGGTCGAAGGAATCCGACATAATTCACTTTGCTAATCCCTATAACATGTTTAAAGACCTCAATCAAATCACCCCTTAATCTCCTTTTCCTAAGACTAAAGAGATTAAGGATCTTCAGCCTTCTTCTCATAGCTTTCATGTTTTATACCTGGAATTAGCTTAGTGGCTCTTCTCTGCACTTCTCTCTAGCCCTCTATATCTTTTTTTAAAGTATGGTCCCCAGAACTGTAGACAATACTCCAGATGTGGTCTGACAAATGTGTTGTACAAAAAAGCATCACCTCCTTAGATTTATACTCAATACTTTTGGCAATGTATCCCAGCATCCGATTGGCTTTTTTAACTGCTACGGCACAATGGCTAGAGCCTGTGAGGGTTTGGTCAACAATCACTTCCAGATCTTTCTCATGTGGAGCACATTCCAGTTTTAAACCTCCCATGAGGTAATCCTGTCTAATGTTTTTATTACCCACATGTACTACTTTACATTTCGCTACATTAAATTTCATTTGCCACATTTCTGCCCAATTCTGGATTCTATCCAAATCATCCTGAATAACTTTAGTGGACTCTAAACTATTTGCCAAACCCCCCAATTTAGTATCATCTGCAAATTTAACTAATCTGCTCTCAATATTCCTATCAAGGTCATTAATGTAGATGAGGAACAGCAGGGGTCCCAACACCGATCCCTGGGGGACGCCACTCCCCACTGTACCTAGCTCAGATGAGATACCATTGACCACCACTCTTTGTGTTCTGTCCTGTAACCAGTTTTGAATCCACTCCAGAATACCTCCTGTAACTCCAATGGAGCTCATTTTTAAAATTATTCTCTTTTGCGGTACTGTATCAAATGCTTTCTGAAAATCAAAGTAAATGATGTCATAAGCCCTGCTCTGGTCATAAGTCTTGGTGGCCTCTTCAAAAAATTCCAGAAGGTTTGTCAGGGATGACCTTCCCTTACGGAAACCATGTTGGCTATCCCTCAAGATACTGTTACGTTCAAGAAATAAGTCCAGCTCATCTTTTATGATAGATTCCAATATTTTGCGCGCAATGCAAGTTAAACTGACTAGCCTGTAATTTCCTGGCTCAGTACGGTCCCCTTTCTTATATACTGGACAAAGAAAGTTAGGGATCTCTCTGATTTTTAATATTGAAATATGAAATGGAACATAATTTGAACTATCAAATATTTCAATTTCGAAAATTGGGGTGATCCCTAATTTTCTTTGTCCAGTATATATTGGTATTATATTGCCCTGTTTCCAATCATTTGGTATTTCTCCAGTTTCTAAAGACCGTCTGAAAATGGCGGATAGCGGCTTAAAGATGATCTCATCAACTTCCCTGAGCACTCTAGGATATAAGCCATCAGGACCCGCCGCCTTATCTGCCTTTAGTTTATGCAACTTGTCTAATACTTCGTTATCCCTAACCTCAATTTCTGCTAAATAATCTTGAGCATTTAACATGCCCTCTGGCTGAATAAAGACCCACTCTGAGGTAAAATTCTCAACCAAGTAACTGTTCAAAGCATCCGTAATATCCTTGTTATCATATAGCAGCGATCCATTTTTATTCTTTATGCACTTAACCTGCTCTTTGACTTTCCTTTTTCTGCTACAGTACTGAAAGAAGCGCTTAGGGTTAGTTTTTGCCCCCTCTGCAATTTGTCTTTCATACTGTCTTCTAGCATTCCTCAGCTCTTTTTTAACCACAGCCCGCATTTTATATTATTCAGCCTTAGAGTTCTCATTGTTATCCTTTATGTACATCTTATAAAGATTCCTCTTTTCCCTCAAAATCCTACGAATACTTTTGGTCATCCACTGAGGATTCTGCTTTTTCAGCTTACTTTTGGACACCTTTGGAATGAATTTGCATTGTGAATCAAGTAAAACCCCCTCAAATCTTTCCCACATCTCATTTACAGACTCACAGTCCAGGAGTGTCTCCCATTTTATTTCACTTAGATATGAGCGCATCCTGTCAAAGTTTGCTCGACTAAAATTGAAAATTTTTGTTTTTGAATACACCTTTTTAACTTCCCATGAAACATCAAAATTAACAGCAGAGTGATCACGTGTCCCAAGTGGCTCCAGTACCTCAACATTGCCAATTTTATCTGGGTCAATACAGAGCACTAAGTCTAAAATTGCCTTCTTTCTTGTCGGTTTATTAACATACTGCACCAAAAAATTATAATTTATAACATCTAGAAATTCTTCCTCCCCCCTACCCTGTCCTTTCACCATTTCCCAATCAATACCAGGATAATGTAAGTCTCCCATAATAATAGTCCCTCCACCTCTTCAAGCTTGCGTAATCCTCTTAGAAAGCATTTCATTGACTGTACTGTCCAAAGCTGGTGGCCGATAGCATACTCCTATGTTTAAACCTGTCTTGTGTTTGCCAATGAGCCTGACCCAGATATCTTCACAGGGTAAGGAATGTTCAGTTTCAGGAATTTCCTGTACATTTATGTCTTCGTTCACATAGATTGCTACGCCCCCTCCTCGCCTATTACATCTATCCTTCCTAAAGAGCTTATAACCTTCTATATTATATTCATCTCCATCCTCTTCACTAAGCCATGTCTCTGTAATCCCAACTATGTCATAGCCCTCACTAATCATAACGGCCTCAAGCTCTGGAAATTTATTTTTTATGCTTCTTGCATTTAAATAAAAACATTTCAGGTTATTACTAATGCTCTTCCCCCTTGATTTCCCATGCGGCCGCTGCTTCAGGCCCCCCACTACGCTTTGTTGCTTTAAAAGTATATCATCAATAGTGCATGTAATGCTGTCAGCTTCCATCAGGGCAGTCTGAATTTCCCTATGTGTAACACTCACTAACCTCCCTGCCCCCCAAGTCCCTAGTTTAAATAATCCTGTGCTACCCTCAACATACGCTGACCCAGTGCAAAGGTACCCCTCCGGTTCAGGTGCAGCCCGTCAGGCTTGTACAGGTCACCCCTGTCCTAGAAAAAGTTCCAGTGCCCCAGAAACCTGTACCCCTCTTTCCTACACCAGGTTCATAGCCACGTGTTAAACCTCCAGATAAAATTCTGCTTTCCTCTGCTTGCACGTGGTGCCAGTAGAATCCCAGAGAACACTACCGTTGAGGATCTGCTCCTAAGCTTCTCAGCTAATTCCACAAATTTGCCTTGCAGAACCTCAAACCTACCCTTACCGATGTCATTTGTCCCAACATGGACTATGACAACTGGATCCCTCCCCGCTCTGGCCAGGAGCTTGTCCGCACGCTCCAGGAGGTCTCCTACCTGGGCACCAGGCAGGCAACACACTGAACGAGACTCCTTGTCGCGCAAACAGACTAAGCTATCTATTCCTCTAAGTATTGAGTCCCCCACTATCACTAACTCTCTTTTCTGAGGGGTAGAGGCCAACAGGGTGCGATGCTGCTCATCAGTCCCCTCACTCTCAGGGTCAGGGGCCAATTCAAGTTCCTGCAAGGGCCGGAATCGGTTGGACACCTCAACCACTGGAGGAGCTGTCGCTGTACGGCGTGCACGCCCTTTCCTGCGCTGTCGACCTACAGTCACCCAACTTTCTCTCCCTGCCTGCTCTGGGATCCCTGTACCACCCTGCTTTGGGCGTACACCATTTCTCTAAACGACATACTACTTAGTTCCTCTAGGAACTCTACTGATTGTGAACTATGTCGTGCCGCCAACTGGGCCTGAAGATCAAGGATCTTGCTCTCCAGATGCTCAATTAGCTGGCACCGGTGACAGACAAACCCACCCTGGGAATCTCTTTCCAAAAGCGCGATCATCCTGCAACCGTCACATAGTTTTGGCCACATTTTGAACCCCCTACCTAATGACCTCGCTCACCCTAGATAAAAGAAAATTACTAATGCCGAGACAGAAGCTGAGGAACCACAATTTATTAATTTATTAAACTAAGAAGCCCTAAGCAGCAGTCACAATAGAAACCGTGGGGAAATTATGTAGATGGATTATAAGCCTCTTTTAACAGGGGCTTAGTTTCAGTAAACAGAAATGAAATACCAAATTGAGCCAAACTCTATATGTAATAAGCACTCCTAATAAGCCGACTTGAGTTTATCTAGTCCCAGTACTATTAATATACTAATCTAAAAATATCACAGGGCTTAGCTGAGAACCCAGATAAAACAGACTGGCTACAATGCCCAGGAGAAACTGGGGGAGGGAGGAGGCGGAGCACTCCGGTAAAACTTGCCGTTTAAATTCCAACCTAACCGAATGGACGACTCAAGTGACTGCTGCCCTACTAACTTAATACTAAATCTCAGATCCCCAGCCAAAAATGCAAACAGTACTTATCTAGCAAGCTAGCCACAAATACAACTAAGGGTAACCGAGAAGAGAGAAAAGCCCCGATTCCCTTTAATTAAAACGGACCGAATAAACAAGTCGTTTACTATGTGAGCGAACTAAACACGGTACCTCCCCCAACAAGCTGTCAAAAGCACTCAAACAAGCAGTTAAACTTTAATCAGCCGATCAAGACACAGCAACTGGAGGAAAATGCAAAGATAGGGTAATTTACAATGTGTTTAATCAGAAGAGCCCTTCGGTAATAATAAAATGCGAAAAAGACAAAAAACCCCGGTTTGCGTTAATATTCAAGCTTGGCAATGCGTTTATGCGGTAATGCGGTCAGGATAGAGAACGAAGGGGATTAAAAAACCCCGGTGAACGTCAATATTTATTGGCTAGAAGACTGTATGAAAGGCAAGCGACCAAGTATGAAACCAAGCCGGGTTATAGTTAGATATCCAGGTAATTCAGTAATATTCTTGACGTTGAGAGCTTGCTGGGGTTCGTTAGCTAAGTCAGCTACAGAAAAACCAGGCGACAGTACCTCAGTCCTTGAAAACAACTGTTTTACTTTGTATATCGCACAATTCACTTCGTTAGACAATTATTTAGCGTTTAGTTTATTCTCTATATTTAGTGTTTAAATTTGTTTTACTTTACCTTACTTTGCTTTGCTCCCGGGAGACTGAAACCCCCCAAAAAAAAACCCAAAAAACCCCCGTCGCCTTTGTTTGACCAGATTAGCAACTTAATTTGGCTGTTTGTTCACTGAGTTGTTACAAGGGGGAAAAAGGGGAAAAAGAAGGAGGAAGATTCTCCCTGCCCCTAATGCGACAACGGTTATACCTCGGGAGCAAATTGTCTAATCTCTATTACTGTTTGAGCCTTAACACACAAATTATTTTCAGAAAACCCCGTTTAAACAAGAGTAAATCTTCAGCTTCAATCCCACACGTCTTCCTCTGTCTCAACTCAAGCAGAATGATCACCAACGAACAGCGCTACAGCACAGCCAAGAGGTCTGCAACAGCCAACAGCCAAGGTTCATCTATAGTTTTGTTTTACCAATTAATGTCTTTCAATTACTGTGGAAAGTTTATACTCTGCAATTGGATAAGAAACATGTCAATCAATACATCATTACCGGGGAAGTTTCACAAGGGCGTGAACTATCAGTGTGCATTACGCAGATGAGTAAATACGCCTAAGTAAATAATTGAGTGATTGGCTATCAACAAGAGTACGTAGGAGGATATAAGAGAGTGCTCAATTCCTCAATGTAGGAATCTACGCGTAAATCCACAGTAGGGAACTACATGTTTTTGATATGTGATGACTGTGATTGATAGTAGAATGACATAGTATCAATACCATGTCAAATTTTTGCTTCAGAAAACAGATTTTTCTGAACTACTAATTGGGATACTGTCGGCTCGCTAAAACTGAAGTGGTTGCTACAGAGCACAATGATTTTTTCCGTTGCAAGAGATCTTTTTTTGAACTGCTGGATAGATACTATGGGCAAGTACATTGAGCAGTTTGCACATCAGGCTTAGCAGAGGAGTTTAATTCATGCAACTCCTGAAAAACAGGGATGGGACTGAACTCATCCTTATTCTAAACAGTGTTCAAGCTTGGCTTGCTAGTGAATATTCAATAACTGATCCGGGTGTGCCATCTAGTGAAAGAAATAAATTTGCAGCTTTATGTCCGCTGGCGACTACATCTGCACAGAGGGTTTGAAGTCTTGGTAAAGTGAAATCAGCGGTTTTCTTCCAAATACATTATACATGTTAGAAAATAGTTGCTGATAACATGTGACAAGACTGTAAACTAAACTAGTGCTGAACTGTTCAGTTAGACCGTTAAACAGTTTTTCACCGATTTTATTTGGCAAATTTTTTGGGCTGGGCTAAAACATGGCTCGATGACGCATTCGGGCCATCCTTAAAGGGATAGTTTGGATTTTTTGACATGAAGTCGTATGAAATGCTCTTTAGAAGTGTAGTGGAGGTGATTTTTTATTTTTTTATTTTATTGAGTCTTGTGAGCGGAGTTCTTGCCTCTCGAAGTTTTGAATGAAGTATTTCTGGCTAGTTTGCTGCGGTCACAAAAATAAAAAGTTTTGCCTCCCAAAACAACGTGCTTAAAAGAGTAATATATTTCAGTCACAAAACCATGGTCAGTCAATAACTCACACTTCATAATCACTTCGCTCTATTTTTTTATCCCTCTGTATCACTGCGCGCAGGCTATCAGCTCTTTGACGGTCTCACTGGTTCCTGTAAGTGACAAAAAAAATTTTAAATGTCTGAATACGAAAGCGACGATGACATTCCCTTTACTACAGTGTCAAAGGGATGACGTTATCGGTAAACTCCAGTTCATGCCAAACTTCATCCGATGGAGACAGATGGGGTAGAGAGAGAGAAAGGGAGGAGAGAGAAGCTGTCGAAGCTGAAGATGAGCCCATGACAGCAGCTAGGAGAGACAGAGTTAACGAAAAGTAGTGGTGCACTTGTTGAAAGTGTCAGATAATGCCAACGGAGCTGCAGAGCTACTGTTGCCACAAATTGGAACTTGTCATGCCACCAATGCAAGATCTCTCAGAATCAGACGAGGCTGGGTGCACCTGCCTGTGTGCGCATTGGGCCTTTCTTTGAGAAGTGAACCAAAATGTCACACACATGACCAGATGTCATCAAATAAAGAAATACTTTGAAAATTAATGAAAGGTATCAAATTTATTCCTTGCTATTCTCCATACCCCAAAACTATTAAAATTCTAGATTTTTCAACTTAACAGAGTTTTTGAAGTCAACTAGAGTTATGAAAAACCTGTTTCCGTGTGAAGTCACACACGTGACCAGTCGTATTTGACCTCTGACCTTAAGTAGTTAAAGTTAATGTAACAAATAACATTTTTACTTGATAGACTTGGATAAGTAGTACTCTTATACAAGGTCCACAATCATGAACCTCCAATGCTTTTGTAATTGGAGGAGATTTTTTCTACTATTTGTTACATTTTTGGTCACACACGTGACTGAGAATGGCCCATTACTTGCCATCAAGACTTCCCTGCAATCTTGAATGCTGGTGTCTTGCTGACCTTTTTCCACATTCCAAAAATATACTGGAAGAACCGTCCCAGGCCAGTAGGACCTGATGGACCGCTGTCTTCAGAGTAAGTGTGATGGCTGTTTCTTATAAGATAATCATGGAATTCATAATTAGCTGTGAGGGTACTTTGGCCGCAGAAAATGTACTGGATGGTGACTAATTATACAGTCATATATATCCTATTAGGGTATCATCTGTTTATTAGCAGAATATAACTGTGTGTACACACAACTACAGCAAATAGGCTACATACCATCAGTCATCCAAATGCAGACATAATCAGTTACATCTTGTAATCAGTGGCGGTTCATCCGCAGTAACAAAGGCCTTTGGAAACCTCGCCTTTCAGTGCTAAAAACTGAAAACTCTCGCAGTTTAATTTTCCTGATTAGCAACAGTTGCTTAGAATAATTGGCAGAGCCAACGAAAGTCCAATTCATTTTCAATAGCATTGTTATACATTGCGCCACTAAACTATTAAGTGTTTTCTTCTGCACATAAATGACTGGGTAAAAAATCAATGTCAAAGTTCTGCGCCCGTGTAGCTCGCGAAACAGAGCAGATTTGTGTAAATTAGTTTGTGAGGCTCATTAAGCAATAAGCCACTAGAGTCTGTTCTATATTCTGAATGTAGTCACTGCTAAAGACGTCATTTAGGCACGATGCACAGCTTAGTGATAAATGTAAGGATGGCGAAAATGAATGCTGCGAAGTCAGCGGAAGTTTTGGACTTTTTTTTTGCCATCCTGATGGTGCTATATCAATAATATCAATGTGGGCAATAGGCATTCACTTCTTCATTATACCCCCGACGACGAAATGTCAGGAGTATATAGTTATAAACCAAGAATTCCGTCCGTCCGTCATTCTGTCCGAAGACATTATTTGTCCGATCGATATCTCAAATATGATTCATTGGATTATTTTCAAATTTGGCACACATATTCTCTACCACAGGGAGAGGTGCAGTGCAAAGTGTTGGCCATCTGGGACCATCCGTCATTTCGTCACATTATTTGTCCGATCGATATCTCGAATATTATTCATTGGATTCTTTTCAAATTTGGCACACATATTCTCTAACACAGGGAGAGGTGCAGTGCAAAGTGTCGGCCATCTGGGACCATCCGTCCGTCCATCATTCCGTCTGAAGACATTATTGTCCGATTGATATCTCGAATATTATTTATTGGATTCTTTTCAAATTTGGCACACATATTCTCTATCGCAGGGAGAGGTGCAGTGAAAAGTGTCGGCCATCTGGGACCATCCGTCCAAAGACATTATTTGTCCGATCGATATCTCGAATATTATTCATTGGATTCTTTTCAAATTTGGCACACATATTCTCTACCACAGGGAGTGGTGCAGTGCTAAGTGTCGGCCATCTGGGTCCGTCCGTCTGTCCGAAGACATTATTTGTCCGATTGATATCTCGAATCGTATTCATTGGATTCTTTTCAAATTTGGCATACATATTCTCTACCGCAGGGAGAGGCGCAGTGCAAAGTGTCGGCCATCTGGGACTGACTGTCCGTCCGTCATTCCGTCTCATTATTTGTCCGATCCATATCTCGAATATTATTCATTGGATTCTTTTCAAATTTGGCACACATATTCTCTACCACAGGGAGAGATGCAGTGCAAAGTGTCGGCCATCTGGGACCGTCCGTCATTCCATCATTCCCTCCGAAGACATTATTTGTCCGATCGATATCTCGAATATTATTCATTGGATTCTTTTCAAATTTGGCACACACATTTTCTTTCACAGGCAGAGGCGCAGTGCAAAGTGTCGGCCATCTGGGACCATCCGTCCCTCCGTCATTCCGTCCGAAGACATTACTTGTCCAATTGATATCTCAAATAATATTCAATTGATTCTTTTCAAATTTGGCACACATATTCTCTACCACAGGGAGAGGTGCTGTGCAAAGTGTTGGCCATCTGGGATGATTTTTAACAAAAATACCCCCGTTTTCCTGTTTTTGGACTTAGAAATTTTCAAGTGGGTTCAATGTCAATTTGTCCGATCGATATCGCAAATATTATACATTGGATTCTTCTCAAATTTGGCAGACATATTCTCTACCACAGGGAGAGGTGCAGTGCAAAGTGTCGGACATCTGGGATGATTTTTCAATAAAATATCGCCGTTTTCCTGTTTTTGGACTTAGACATTTTCAAGTGCGTTCAATGTCAATTTGTCCAATCGATATCGCAAATATTATACATTGGATTCTTTTCAAAACTGCCACACAGTTTCTAACATATGGAGAGGTGCAGTGCTACATGTCATAGATGTGTTGTTATTTTTGTCAAAATTGATTTTCGGATTGCAATAATTTCTCTAATCACCAACGGAAAAAGCATGATTGGGGACATCAGCGGTATTAGTAAGCTCTGCTTACTTTTTCACTTTTCATTTCTTATTATACGTATTGGCCTTGGTTGTTCAGTCGATACAAATCCACACCATTTTTTCTGTATTTTCTTGTCTTACAATAAACCTATCTCTGTGTATAGCTCTCTTAGGCCACGGTAGTCAACATCCAAGCGTGTTATCTTTGATATAGGTGATAGCCAGTGCGAAGTGATACCGAGAGCAAGAAAAATGGTTCAAAGTGATTGTAAAGTGTGAGTTATTCAATGACCATGGTTTTGTGGCTTAAATATATTGCTCTTTAAAGCACATCTTGTTTTGGGAAGCAAAACTTTTATTTTTGTGACCCCAGCAAACTAGCCGGAACTACTTCATTCGAAACTCCGAGAGGCAAGAACTCCGCTCACAAGACTCAATCACAAAAAATCATCTCTCATGCCCTACACTGTTAAAGAGTATTTCATACGACTTCATGTCAAAAAATCCTAACTATCCCTTTAACATAATCACGCCCCAAGCACTATTTCAAGTTAAGAGCGCATTGCATTGCTGGTTATCCGCTCAATCACGAGCTACAGCCAGGCGATCTGTATTTAGCTCGTTAGCTTAGTCACCAGTGTTCAGTTTTTTTAGCTAGCAAGTCAGCTGTGCTGCCTTCATTGTCCCAAAAATGCATCTTCCCTGAATGCAAGAAGTTAAAAAAAAATTTTTTTTTTTAAATCTTTCAGTTTCTGAAAAATAACATGTAGAACAGGTGGATTACTTCAGTGAAGAGCCATGTTGATGAAGAGCTGAGGATCACCACCAACACTGCTCTTTGTGGTAAACATTTTACACTGGGTACTTTCACAAACTTTGATTGGAGACAACTGGGATTCATGGTTAGTCTGCTGTTATTGGTAAATGCAGCCGAACCAGCTATCTTCCCACGCAGCCTTTATCTTCCCCTCTCCTGGCACCCTCATCAGGAATAACGTTCGCTCCGGTGCCCACCAGCAAGTTTACCAATGAGGTAGTTACCTGGTGCGCCAATATTTTAATTACAGTAGTGAGCTAGCTTGGGAGGTAGTCCACCGTAAATGCACGAAATTGTGTGGGATGTGCGACTAATTAACGTGATTTTAAATTGTGTAATGTTAGCCGCATTAGACGTAGCCACATTGACAGCCTCGCCCATTACTGCGGTACTGCAACTTATTTGACATAGAGCATAGGGCTATATTGACCTGTAAAAAATGCAGGCTAGTTAGCTAGTAAAGGGGGGTGCTGTTGTTTTTGGATTAAAATGCACTAAAATGTTTACAGTTCCTTACTAATTTCAATTAATCTTTTTTTTCAACTGGTGGATGATATATATGTGGGGCAGAAGAAAGTTTTGAATTGGAATCTCGATAGTCACTGTGGCATCTCTTGCTTGAAAAATATCCGTTTGTCTGTATTTGATGAAGTTTTTGTTTATAAGAAATCAAATGAGAAGAATAAAATGGGCAGCATTCTTCTTTCGGAATCGAACTTCGACTTCATTAAAGTATGCTCTCCTCCTAGCTAGCTAGTACACGCCATGGTCATTCCGCTTCCCCACCGATGCTCAAGAGACAGACCTTGGGTTAACAGCCAGCGGTTTCACTGGCTAAATCACCCAACACCCCAGTCAAGCTACCACCACAAATAGAATAATAAAAGGAATAAGCCCCGAGAAGCAGTGGATTCAGGGGCGGATCTACAGGGGGGCAGAGGGGGGCAACTGCCCCCCACTGTCGAGCCTTGCCCCCCTAGCTGCCCCCCTAACTTTAAAGTTCTTAAAACTATACTTGTAAAACAAATCACCACTATGTCTAAAAGCCCCTCAAAGCATCGAAATAAAAGACGAATTCACACATACAAAAAAAAAAAAAAAATTATTAACGTAAATATATTCGGCTCCTCAAATACTTAGCTACGGTCCTGCATCAAACGCGCGGAGTCTGCGTGAAGAGCCTCCTGCTCCGCGCCGGCGTGTGTCAGTTGCCATGGACACATGTTGGAGTCTGCGTGCAGCGCAGCGAAGTGGAGCCACTTAGCCGCGCAACTTTCTCCAAGTGAAGTCGGCTTCCCCCGGTGAATAAAGTTAAGTTAAATTTTTAAGAGATGGAATGTACGCTAAAGGCGATCGTTCAATGCGTTCATTAATCGCTTGTCAAAAGTGACTTGCTCTCGTGTGATTTGTTGGAGCATTTTTCTCCTCGGTTTGTTTTGATTATAGTAAAAACGAGAACAGTTTATGAAGCATTTAGCTAGATATCAAAAACAGGCGTGTTGAATCCAGAGGGTCGCTGTTAAGTTGCAGTGTTATGTGATCAATATCACAGCAATGAGGCTGCATAATAAAACCAGGTCCTTACCCGCACGGACCCGTATCTCTAGCCCGTATGCTGAAGGTAAGGCAGCGGTATTATTTGCCTCTCGTCTCATTCTATCACAGGTAGCTAAAGGTGCGGGCGGGTCCGTACGGACTACCGTTAGCCCTTTTTGCAAACATACGGATGGTATGTCCTAATGAATTTGGCATGTTTCAGCCGAACCAGGCAAAACTTCTTAAATTCAATTGAAACTTGAAATATAATTGTTATTATTTTACCGTATATATGTTTGTATAGATCTAGCAATTCCGTTTCCTGACGTAGCTCATATACTCGCGGCAGGAGCAATATCCGACTTGGCGGAAATTCCACCACACGACTAGAGGTCTATGCAGCCTGACAATCATCAGACGATCGTCTTAGAAATCTAGCTGTTCTCAGTATTGAAACAGCGTGCAAAACAGCTAGATTTGGATATGTCTGTGAGACGTTTTGCTGCACTGCACAACAATCGTCGTCTGAAGCTCTCTTAAAAGAGATGGCCAATATCAGTCCTGGACTGTGACTTACGTACTTTTGCTGTATTTATTTTGAGGTACTTTTATTTCATTCGGCCTAAATATTCACTCTGCTACATCTTGGAAGGCGTAATAATACAGTGCATCCGGAAAAAAAGGAAACTGGGAATAAAATGAGAAGTATTCTGTTGAAACTTAGGATCTATAAAACTAATTAGGACTATTAATTTCACAACTGTGCACTTTTTCACATCATACAAAGAACACAAAATTAGTCAGGCATCATTGTCAGAACTCATTGTTCTGTTGTCAGCTGCATGATTTGTGTACATCTGTCATGCAGCTAGTAGGGTTTACATTTAAAGCAGTACACATTACCCAACCTAAAGCACTAATGGCACCGACAATGAAAAGTTGAAACTGATCATCCAGGTTCATCCGTGTTTCGGCCTGTCATCATTTTATGTAATCTGGCGCAAAGTGGTTACTGAATTACTCCAAAAGTGTCATTGTTGTTCAGTTGAGTGCGACACAAGCTCCACTTACTTGACATCATTAGATACAGGAGTTATACAACACCAAATGCCATTTTTAAACAAAGAATGTTAAGTAATTTTTATAGAATTAACCATTTATTCTTGGTTTCCTTTTTTTTGGGACACACTGTTCAATAAATACATTGAAGAATATTTTTCTGAAATTGTTCCCCAATTTTTAGACGCAGTGTTTTTGCAGATTGGTGAACCTCTGCCTGTCTTTACTTACAACATCTGATATGTTGTCTATGCTCTATTGTGAATAAAATATGGGTTTATGAGATTTGCAAATCATTGTATTCGGTTTTTATGCACGTTTTACACAATGTCCCAACTTCATTGGAATTGGGGATTTCCTAATACCGCATTGAGGACGTCCCATGCCACCCCTCCCAGACCTCCTGCCACCCCTTTGCCACCCCATGTAAACTTTTCTAGATCCGCCACTGAGTGGATTACAGTGATTTTATAACGGCCGAGGGGCGTTGCCTTACCCGGGATTTACACCAGGCGTGTCTGCGCAGCGCCGCGGTTTTGTTCCGTCATGCTCGCGACTTCAATTTACACCAGCAGCGTCTCACAACGCAGAACGTCAGCGCAGCGTCCTGCCAGCTGATACAATCGACTTGCTCAGATTTTGCATATTTCGTCATTTTTTACCGGCATATTTGTGCAACGACCATAAATGCTTTGTTATTTTTTCTGCTTTAATTGTATTTAATGTCATTTCCGTCTTTGTTGTGCTGTCGAACCTACTACAGTCCAGCCGTGAACACCATAGATTTAAAAAAAAAACTGTGCCGGTGTTTTAGTTGTAACAAAATCACAACTTTGAAAAATAGGTTATAAACGAATTTTATATCAAAGATTTGTGGCTGGTTTCTTTTAGTTAAAAGCGTATTCCCTGATAGTTACTTCCTGCCTGGCACGATTTGGTGTGCGATTCCCATTAGCACAAATACTAGCGTACGTTAGATCCACTAAATGTATATGGTCGAACTATGGAAAACGTGTCCCTGCTATATTCAGATCAACTCGACTGCGGCTCGCCAGCGGCAGAAATAAGGCCTGATTCCACCGGGAGCGTCTTGGACGCGTTACTGCCGCGACGCGGTTGCCGGAGTTGATCCGCGGCCATTCTAGACAATGGTTGTGATTCCACCAGCCGCGCCACGGCACGTCTCGGCAGCGTCCCAGAAGCGGCTCTCCGCGCTGCTCCACTTGCTGCGTATTCTTTGCGGAGCGGAGCGGCGAGCCGCTTCTGGGACGCTGCTGACACGCGCCGCGGCGCACCTGGTGTAAACACGAGCATTGACTAGAATGGCTGCTTATTTCTCCGAGTGCCGTGGCGCGGCCGCGCCTGGTGTAAATTGGGGGTTAGTGCCCCTCCGCCGTTATAAAATCACTGTAACCCACTGCTTCAAGGGGCTTATTGCTTTTATAAAACAGTTACCGTACATATAGCCCAATAAATAAACACACAAGAAAAAAAATCAACAATTTATTGGTAGTAATGCAACAATAAAATTGAGAACTATTCGTTCTTCCACCAAGCAAGATCGAGTGGACAGAATGGTTTGCAAGCAACACAGACGCTAAGATTGCTTTTTCATCTAGCGCCATTATCATGTCACATCAGGCTATTTGGGCTCGTTAATGTAGATATACTATGGAAGCAGGCTATTTCGAATGTGGCCTTCGATCTCCCGAAGGCGCCGTTGAATAATTTTACGTTCGTTTCGGTTTTAGTTTCCCTGTTCTCAACTCGCGCTGATGGGCCATATCATTACAACCAGCAGCGAGAGTAGGAAACAAGATTGACTTTTGTCCTCCACACTTGCCGGTGTCCAGGAAAATATGTTTAATTGTGCATTAGATTGCTAGCCAGCTTGTCAACTAGCTAGCGTTCACTACAATGGATGCGGTTACCCAACACATAGCCCATAAAATAAACACACAAGAAAAAAAAAAAAACAATTTATCGCTCATACTGAAATAGCGAGCTAGTTAGCAACGTCGCTAGCAAGCTAAAGTGATATCGAACTGGATAATGCTATAGCTAGCTAGGTAGACAGCCAACTGGTTAGCGGGTTAAAAGGCTAAACTTCGCCAACACTGAAATAGCGAGCTAAAAGTCTTGAAACAAACGTAACCTAACGAGTCAGTTGAGCGCAGAGTAGTTGGTTGCTCGGCCAGGCGTGCAGGATTATTTTGTGCTACGGTCTGCCTCAGACTACAGTGGGTTACACTGATTTTATACCGGCATGGAACGCGGCTCAGCCAATCACATTTAAGGATGGCAAGCACCCGTTTTGTAATTCTGAATAAACGCTGTACGGTGAAATATGATTATCTCGTTAACATGACAAAATATGTTTTGTTCTGGATATTTAATGACTCATAGCCTTATTTATTTGGCTTGGTAGTTAGTGCTAAAAACGGCTTACTTGTGTCAATGGAATAGAAATACGATTGTGTTGCAGACTAAAAAGAACGTGGTTGATTGCGGAGCAAGTCAGTGCTTGCTGGTTTCGAACTGGATTCCGGCTTCAACGGCTCGAACAGTTATGACTGTTCTATTCTAATAAACTGTTCACTGTAGCATCCATTTCTCTGGCTGTGGTTTCCTCGAGACAGAGCTATGACAGCTGCTCCTTGTGCTTGGGCGTGGTTTCAGCAACATTAGCGGACACGGCCACAGTTTTTTAGAGCTGAGAAAGGGATAGGGCTTACTTTTTTCGCAGTTTTGACATGTTATTTTGTTTGCTTAGCAATTTTTTTTTTTTTTTTGATTATCAAAATGTGGCTGGGTGCTTAATTACACATTTCTATGTGGTGAACCAAAGTCAGAACATGTAGTTTTTTTTTTTTTTTTTTTTTTGCTTTACCCGGACTTGGATCACGGTGCTCATTTGTCTTGGTATTGTTTCGGCAATGTTACATAATGTTACAACATTTTTTTTTTTTTTAACCAGATTTTCATCTATTTTTGGGCAAGATATTGTGATGACAATGGGTGAGTCAAACCACTCCGTTAAGCCTTCTCCAGCACATTCCAAAGACTTTCAGTTGGTTAAGGTCTGGAATCTGAGATGGCCAATTCATGTGTGAATGATTCCTCATGTTCAATGAACCACTCTTTCTCACTTTGAGCCCAATGAATCTTGGCATTGTCATCCCAGAATATGCCTTTGCCATTAGGGATTAACAAATCCATTGATGGGTAACTGGTCATTCAGTATATTCAGGTGGTCTGTTGAATTCATTTTATTGCTGCGGAACAGTGCTTGCCTCAACCTGACCAATTAAAGCAACCCCAAATCATAACTCTGCCTCCAGAGGCCTGTACAGTGGGCACTATGCTTGGCGGGGGCATCCCTTCATGGGCTTTCTTTCTTACACTGACGTGCCTCTCACTCTGGAATAAGGTAATTCTGGACTCATTTGACCACATGACCTTATTCCATTGCTCCTCAGTCCTCAGTCTTTATGCTTATTCGTAAATTGAACTCAATTTTTTTTTTCCCAAATTAGCTGCACTAACAAATGGCTTTCTTGTGGCCATGCAGCTGTTTAATCCCAATCCTCTAAGCTCTTGTAACATCGTGCAAGTGGAAATGCACTTTCCTTCATCATTAAACATGGCCGTGAGTTCTACTGTTGACTTCTTTGTGATGAGACTGTGCCGAGCATTTTTGTGATCTTCTATTAGGATCAGCCATGATTTTTCTTTAACCTATTACCTCTGTGAAGTAGACAGTTCACCGCTATCCTTCCAGGTTTCAATATCCTTCCAGGTTTTCAACAGACATCTTGGCTGTGCTGTTGCGCTATTCGTTGGTGATCATTCTGGGAGAATGAGAGTGTGTGTGAGTGTGAGTGAGAGTGTGTGAGTGAGGTAGTGGGAGTGAATGAGGGAGTAGGAGGTGGAGGGGGGGTCTTGAGTAAGGAAAACATATCAAAAGCAAGTTATACATTTGAGTAGACAAAGAGCTAGAGTAAGGGTAGCAGTTATTGATTTTGTGAATGTCAATTTGAGAGAGACAGCAGCAGCAGATATAGATTGCAGTTAAAGTATGTATGTATGTCCCTGAATCGTAATGAAACAATAAAATTATCATTACAATTGTGCTAATCGGGGACGTGACATCACTTTCGTGAACACATGGCATTTCCTATATAGTGAGGGTGTAAGAACGAACTTCAAAGTTTCCTTTTTTTCCCCCCATGTTTCTTCTTTGGGCATAATATGGACAAAGAATCCACAGTTTTGAGTAAAACCACTTAGTAAATGAGCCCCTAAGAACCATACCGGGCCATCCCGCACTTTTGGCAGAATTGAGTTGAGGTAGTCAGCATGTGCAGAAAACTGAGATCTACATTTCCTAAACGAGCCAACCCAATCTGCCCACATGGATTGTTCATGTAAGCAAACGTCCTCTCTGCCACTGTAAATATGCAATGCACTGCCTTAGTCATAGTGGACCATCCCACAACTTTTCCATAATTCAATGTAAACATGGCGGCTAGGTATCGCACTGATGAGGAATTGCTTGCTATGATTGATGATGATGGTGAAGTGGAAGATAATGGAGACCCAGAGTTTGACCCAAATCAATCAGAAGATGATGGTTCCTCTTCAGAAGGAGGTACCTTTCACTTTAAATGAAACAGAAGGGCATCCAAAACCTGCATAAGAAGTGCACTACGTAACTGTACATATCTTGAGTTTTTAACAGAAGCAGTGTTTCTAGTTCCCAGATACTCTAGATGACGCAGGAAGCTGGCAACTTTGAGTCCCATTTTCTCAAAAGTTCCCCAACATGGGTTGGCCCAGTATGGCTCTTAGGGGCTCAAATATGTTCGAAGGAGTTGCCATGTGTTTACATAAAGCATTAGACAATATTGGTGATTGCTGAATATGGTTAAGTATGTGACAAAAAAAATTGAAATGCAATTAATTTTAATGAATTTATGAGCTATTGAAAGCTCTTGAAAAGGCCTTGTAGTTGATACCAAGATCCTGAGAATTGGCCGAGAAATAAGAAAGTTTTGGAATTTTATAGTGCCCCCAAATAGCGAATTGTTTGGTATTTATTTCGCTCGCTGTGGATAAAAAAAAAAGTGTGTTGCAAAGTGAGCAATTTAAGTCAATTTTACCTCAAATATGAAACAGTCAAAAAAATGATATAATCATAAATGGGGTCATTCCATATGAAATCAGCCGGGTCTTCCAGTGTCGTACTTGGGGCCAAATGAAGAAATACCAAGTTTTAGCTCAATACCCCCAGCGGTTTTCATTTTCTGGGGGGTCAAAAAAGTGGGTGTGGTACCCGCACATGCGGCAAAATGAATTATAGCCATTTTCATGGGGCCATAACTCAAAAACTAATACAGATATTGACTTCATTTTTCAGGAATTATTAACCTTCCATCAGTAAACAATTTACAAGTAAGAGGAACAAAATTAACCTATTCATGTCTGTGCTGTCGTCATTCAAATACAGGCAGAACCCAAAATTTGGCACGTTTCAGGTGGCCCTTTCACCCGAACAGAATGAGAAATCTCAAAATGTTATGTCTCTTAGTGTAAGTGCACATACTCAGGTCTTCATTGGAACATTGACATCTTGTATGTATTTTGCAGTTGTTCTGTGGTGGGGGCAGTTATGATCCCCTGTCTTGGGGGGTAACCCACTTTCGGGCCATTTTTTATCAAAGGGAGTATCCTCCAATTTTTATGAGATCTATATCATTAGAAAGCTCTTTGTCTGTACTTTCACCACAAACAAGTTTTAAAGTGGTCTCTCAATTGATTTATTATTAAAATTGTATCCAAAAGTTGCACTTTTTATGGTTTTCGTGTACAGTGTGTTTGTACCTTTTTCATACATATTCATGTACAAAATCAGCACATTTCAGATGACATTGCAATCTCTACTGAAAATTTTAGGTATTTACTGTGTCACTCATTAGATGGCACCACGACCCGATTCTCTAATTTGGGGGCAGCGCCCACTAATTAAAGCACATGGCCTCAACAGACATTGTGGCTTCAACTTCCAATCCTTCGCTTGATCCACTCTCCTGTACTGTTGGAAAAGTCAGCAGGTCTACAGATGACTGTCATCGAAAGACATACAATGCAAGGTAAGTTTCTTCCAAATGAGGTACGCAGTGAAAGTGAAAGTACATGTATACCCATATTTAGGCTCGATACAGTTCACATACTACATTGATACCTACCACTATGGACTGCAGACCTGAACAACTGAGCTGATGATCAGAAAGGTCTTTCCTCAACTGCTTTCATTTTGAGTTTCAGAAAACTTCGACTGAAAATGCTTTGTGCCTTTGATCCAAGCCAAGGAATATTTGTGCAAGAAAACCTGCTTGTGATGGTGGCAAACCGATGCAGTCTAGGTCTCGAGTTCATTTTGCAGAAGATGCTCATCAATACCATTGTCTTTGAACCTCGATAAAGTGACACCAATGACTCTTGTAATTCGGAGTTCTTTTTGCCTAGGATCAAAGGCAGAATGGTGCTCCGGGTGGATGCTAGGGCGTTGCTAGGCGGTTGCTATGGTGTTCCGGCTGGTTGCTAGGGCATTGCTAGGTGGTTGCTATGGTGTTCCAGGTGGTTGCTAGGGTGTTATTAGGCAGTTGCTTTGGTGTTCCGGGTGGTTGCTAGGGCGTTGCTAGGCGGTTGCTATGGTGTTCCGGGTGGTTGCTAGGCGGATGCTATGGTGTTCTGGGTGGTTGCTAGGGCATTGCTAGGCAGTTGCCATGGAGTTCCGGGTGGTCGCTAGGGCATTGCTAGGCGGTTGCTATAGAGTGCCAGGAGGTTGCTACGACATTGCTAGGCGGTTGTTATGGCGTTGTTGAAGGTTGCTAGACTGTTGCTAGGTGGTTGCTATGGTGTTCTGGGTGGTTGCTAGGACATTGATAGGTGGTTGCTATGATTTCTGGGTGGTTGCTAGGGCATTGCTAGGCGGTTGCTATGGTGTTCCGGGTGGTTGCTAGGGCATTGCTAGACGGTTGCTATGGCGCTCTGGATGGTTGCTAAGGCATTGCTAGGCAGTTGCTATGGTGTTCTGAGTGCTTGCTAGGGCCTTGCTAGGCAGTTGCTATGGTGTTCTGCGTGGTTGCTAAGGCGTTGCTAGGTGGTTGCTATGGTGTTCTGGGTGGTTGCTAGGGCGTTGCTAGGCGGTTGCTATGGTGTTCTGGGTGGTTGCTAGGACATTGATAGGTGGTTGCTATGATTTCTGGGTGGTTGCTAGGGAATTGCTAGGCGGTTGCTATGGTGTTCCGGAGGTTGCTAGGGCGTTGCTAGGCGGTTGCTATGGTGTTCTGGGTGGTTGCTAGGGCGTTGCTCGACGGTTGCTGTGGTGTTCTGGGTGGTTACTAGGGCATTGCTAGGCGTTGCTATGGTGTTCTGGATGGTTGCTAGGGCGTTGCCAGGCGGTTGCTATGGTGTTCCGGGTGCTTGCTAGGGCGTTACTAGGCGGTTGCTAGTTGGAATTGTTGAACAGTTGGATGGTTGAGTAGTATAAATAGTTAAATTATTTAATTGTGATTAATTGTAGTGAGGACTTTTATTTTGAAACAGTTTTGGACAGAGGAAACAGTTGGCGGGAGTCATAGTTGATGATAACTGGCAGTTGGAATGGCTGAACGGTTGAAAAGTTGAGTAGTTTAAATAGTTAAATTATTTCATTGCGATTTATTGTAATGAGGACTTTTATTTTGAAACAGCTGTGGACAGAGGAAACAGTTGGCAGGGGTCATAGTTGATGACAACTGACAGTTGGAATGGCTGAACAGTTAAATATTTGAGTAGTTTAAATGGTTAAATTATTTAATAGTGAATTATTGTAGTGAGGACTTTTATTTTGAAACAGTTGTAGGCAGAGGAAACAGTTGAACAGGATCTGTCGTCTTCGGAGAGACAGATTGTAGTCTTAAAGCCTGAGAAACTGACAGTTGCTGCAGGTGGCCAGGACATCTGGCACAAGATTCGATTTGCTTAATGGCCCTACTGTGATGTCATCAGCCCAATGTTAAGTCTATGGGGAAAAAAAAAAAAAAGTTTTTCATTCATAGTTTAAAAAGTATAAAAGTTACAAAGATGAAAAATACATTGCACAGGTGTCCTAAGTAAGACCTACGCAACGCAATTTGCATGAGGTTTCTACGTTAAACTGTTGAGGCCGCATTAAGTGTGTTAGAAGAGTAATATTTAGAAGAACTCGGAAGAAGACCAGAATAACAGAACTGATCCTGGTGTGCCATCTTGTGCTTTCTTCACCCTTGTTTTTTTTCTCCTTCAATAATGCTGTGAACAAAGATGTACATGTTAAGTTAGACATTACATTAGTGTTTGCAGCAGTATTTGAACCTGGAAACCCGTGAACAAAGCAAAGCAAACAAAGCATCACACACTGTGGTCTTAACCACTAGACCAACTGAGTTTAATTCTAGATATCTTTTCGCATCAGTTTTTATTTATCGCTGAAGGGTAAAAGACAACCAACGGTATAACGTTCTATCAATAATATTCATTTTCCTTTTTATTTATTGTTATCAATGAGGAGACGTCATGTGAATATCCATTTTGACGTATTTTATGCTGGTGGATCCGTTGACCCTGGGCAGAATAATTCGAGCTGAACAAACCATTGTTTGTGTACGAGTTGGGTTAAGATTAGGGACAGAGATAGGGATAGGATTGCCTATGAGTTAGGTTAAGGTTAGGGTCAGGGATAGGGATAGTTTAGTTCGTTTGGCAAGTGTGAGCACGAATGTACCGTGCTCGGGCAAGATACGCGAGTACGGTTGTAAGAGGTGGACTCGGGCACGATCCATCCGTACTCGTATCAAATGTGAAAGCAACCGTACTTGAGCACGGCAGATTACCGCTATATGTCACGGCTGTCTTGTTCTAACAAATGCAGCGGCGAAAAGATATCTCCATTCAAAAGAATAAATTTAATGCTTGCGAAATGTAGAAATGTAGGCGGACCAAAATACAATCACCACTGAGAAGCCTACTACGCACAAAACACGGAGTTCATAGGAATAATTTGAAAGTGGATTGCATTCGCGTAGTTCTCGCTGAACAACATGCGGCAGGCCGAAAGTAACCTGGGCGGGGAATCGAAACCCAGAGTCTGAATAAGAGGCAAACGTGCTGACCACATCGCCAATGAGGTAGACGTCAACGGAGCAGTGGCGTGACAGATTAAACAAAACTAGCCGATACATGTGCGACAGAGGTGAAGGAAGCCAGCCAAATCCCATCCTCCGCGGGCACTGGAAGCAGAAACTTAGGACCAGAAAGCTATGATGACTCCAAGTGACCTGACGTACAAAGACGACCATAATTTGTGCAGCTTACGACTTGGGCAACATTGAGTCGGTATTCGGTGTGAAAGAGGTCAACGCAAGTTCTTCAGCTAACCTTGATGGTCGTGTTTTGGTAGTTACAAGAGTCGTGAATGGGGCGTGCGAAATAAACGACTCCAGTCAGACGGCATTTCGCCCCAAGCCAGCCTAATCCCATCCTCCCCGAGCCCTGTGTTGTTTGCAAACTAAACGTGATTTCTCCCAAGATTTGTGCTGATTGACGGATGCCCACGATACAAATGTACATGTCCATCTTGGGGTGCATTCAAAGGAGAATGTTACGCAAAGTTTTCGCATGTTGAATGATACGTTTGCCCGTGACGCTACGAGATCAAATTGGCGGAGAAAAAAAAATTCCAAGTACCTACCTCAGTGCAACTAGTAGGCTACCTACTTATAAGTTGTGCAGGTTTTTTGGTAGCCGAATTTTACTACCTGATACGTTGTGGTGACCAGCACCCCCGCCAGATTGCCTCCTTGTCTGTGGGAAACACTGAATTGTATAGCTATGTCTTTTTAGGGCATACTGTATTCTTTAGTAGAATGAGTGACGATAGCACTACACCAAATAGGCTACATATCATCAAGCATCCAAAAACAGTCATCACATTTATTAATTTCTTGCAATTAATATACAGGATTGGTGATGTTTTTTTATATGACTCATAGATGTGTCATTGTTTTCAGGTTCATGTACAGTACGCACTGACTTATCATGTTGTGTTGTTTGCCATTTCAGACAGTACAGGCTGGTTGCCTATCGCATCTTGATAGAATGGGCCCTAAAAGGAGAGAAGCTCAGTCCAGGCAACAGGAGAGTTCTTCCTTCATGTGTGGTTGACTTAATAAGAAAAACATATCCATCACCAAATGGACAATACACAGGGTTCAAGGAGTCTGAGGAAGCACATATTTTGTTTTAGATGTAAGCGCAAAAGTTTTCGAAGACATTTTGGACATTGTGTTACATTGACCATGTTTTATTGAAAATATATTTTTGAAACAATATTTTGTATAGAAAACACAAACAGAAATGCACCACATACATAGGTTTTATTTGTTTCAGTCCTGTTTATTACTAATATAATAAAACTAAGTTTGCTAAGACACCAGTTCTAATGGTATTATTACTATTATTATAAAATAATTTAATAAACAGCAGCAGTCATGCTTATACATAAATGTGGAGAACTCCAACATGCCCAGAAAAAAAATCTTTTACACTTTTCTTGTATTTGCGCCACAAAATAAATCAGGCAAGAGATTAAAACTTCTTGCGAAAAACATAAGGGAAGAGAATATTAAAAAAAAAGTAAAAGTTGTAGAAAGTAACTAAATAGTACACCTGAGACACCTGAATATGTTTGGTAAACATAGGACACCAAAATTGACTTTCTCAGTCTCAGACACCAGGTTTATCAGCTGCATCTTATGTTGTAAAACGTGATGCATGTTCTGCCACCAATTCGTCTTTTTTTGGCTTTGGAGTGGGAGCAATGTTGGCCGGTAAGTTGACTGGAGGATCAATGTGGAACTGCTGATCTCCAAGCGTGACATTCTTATCAAGCCGCCATT
The DNA here is from genome assembly GCA_029692085.1 of Gymnothorax javanicus. Taxonomy (NCBI): domain Eukaryota; kingdom Metazoa; phylum Chordata; class Actinopteri; order Anguilliformes; family Muraenidae; genus Gymnothorax; species Gymnothorax javanicus. Next base: position 43,723,565 of record CM056203.1, read on the forward strand.
GAATGACCTGCTGCACCAATTCTTTCCTAAAGTCCTGAGTTGTTGGCTCATACAGCTTCCTTACAATTCACTGGTTTGATTGCTTGGAGTAAACCACATTGTATTTTTCTTTTCCTGGGAATGAGGAGAGTGAGGGGACATGAGAATGATCATGAACATGCTACATGTGCATTACTTTGGTATGAAAATGAATAAGCTGTGATATATTCCAGTCATTCTCAACCTGTGGGTCAGGACACCCTTGTGGGCCATGAGATAAATGGCAGGTGTCTCCAAGTCATACTTCTAACATAAGAAGTCACAATTATGATATGAAAAGTCAATGCTATGAGATAAAAATGTCACAATTCTGAAATGAAATTATGAGATGTACAGTGAAATTCTGAAATTAAAAGTAAAACATTATTACCTAAAAAAGTAATAACTCTAAGATACAAAGTCAAAATACTATGATGAAAATCATCAATCAGAAGTCATAATTCTGGGAGGAAAAAAAATCTATACATTTACTGTATACATAATATTGGTTCCATCACTTATATTATCTGCCTGAAATGATAATGTCCAGTGATTGGACAGGGGTGGTGCTTTCTCGGGGGACTCATATCACGTTATGTTATGTAGAAGCTTCACTGGCACTATGACCTTGAGTGATTAGATGATCATAACGTTACTAGCTGATTCTTGATAGTCAGTTCGAGCATAATACCGTTAGCTTCTAAACAAGTAATAGGCGCAATCTAATTAGCTAAGTTAGTAGCTAGTTGTTCTTACCTGGGGTGCTGGTACAGCAGTGCTCTTCAAAACATGTTTCTTCCTTCGTCTAGGACGTGTAGGAAGATAATCGTCCTCGCTGAAGTGTGCACTACACACATAAAGCTGTTTAATCCTTTCCACTTTAGTTCCAATGCTGAAGCCTATGGCAAGAAGCTAAGTTGCCTAATGGCAATGTCTGTGACAAGAAAGCGGTGAAATGCATATGGCGAATCAGACAGGTTTTTGTTTCTACAGCCTGGAAAATCACAAATTCGCACCATGTTTATATATTTTTCTGTCTAATAATATATCTCTCTCTCTCACGTTAGCTCTCTCAGGTCACAGCGGTCGCCATCCAAGTGTGTAAACACCGTGAAACGGGTGGATTCAATTGGCAAGACGTTAGCTGACGTTAGCTAACAAGACAATAGAGAGTATATTGGACTAACAATAACGTTAGCTAACGTTAGGGGCTGTTGAACGCAAGGCAGGTGATGGAAGGGTGCACGGATGTCAACAGGCGGCAGCGCGCAGTGATATGAAGGAAGATAAAATAGCGCCGAGTGATGGTGAGGTCTGACTTTTTTCAGGGGTTGGTTTTTGTGATGCAAATGTATTACTCTTTTGAACGCATATTGTTTTTGGAATCAAAACTTTTTATTTTCGTGACCCCAGCAAACTAGCCGGAACTACTTCTGACGACACCAAAACCGGGCCAGAACTCCGCTCACGGGACGCAGTAGGGGGGAAAGTCACTGTTTATGCATGACACTGCTAATAAGGATGTCATACAACTTCATGTCAAAAAATCTGAACTATCCCTTTAAGTCAGTGCTAACTGAAAGAGGTGCAGTTCCCTTTCAAAACTGTGGTAAAACATATCCATCTTCAGTTCGTGATAGAGGGCTTGGTGGAAATGCCGGAAGTTTCAACAATGAACTTCCGAAATGTACGCTGCTAAATGGGCAGAAGGTTTCTACAGTGGCTACTATATTCACCATCAACAGGTTGGGTGTACTGTTTTGCATGCAAATTATTCTCCAGCAAGCTGCTGGTGGGTAGGGTAGGCTGACAATGGCTGTGGGGCCGTGAGGCCAGGGTGGGTGGTGGGGCGGCCTGCAGTAGACGTGCTTTGGGGCCTCACAGGACCTTGATCCAGCCTTGGTGATAAGGGGGAGGAAGTGCTAGGAATTTTGGAGAAAGGGGTTGGTGGGAACATAAAAATTATATCTGAGTAAATTTTGTCCTCAAAGATAGTGGGTTAGGGTGAGGGAGTGAATTTCGGTCGTTTTTTTGTTCTGCCAATCTTCTGTTCCACACTCCAGTCCGGTTGGGGGGCGGTGGTGCACGTAAGGGCCTACAATCACATAAACTCAAAAGAAGAACAAGAAAATAAGAAGACACACTGGTCTGCACCCAATGGTCTTCACGCCCGTAGAGCATATTATTATGCAATGCCCAAAGTACCACCAAGATAGGCAAATACTGACCACTCAGTTGCGAGGAAATGGGTAGAATTCAGCCTACAGAACGTACGAAAGCTAGAATCTAGAGAGATCTGCTTTAATTACCTTTACAGTTATCTGAAGAATACAGGATTACTTAGCAGAGTATAAGTCTAGATTTTTTTATTTTTTTTTTTATTAGTGGTTTGGGGATGTTCGACTCCTGATTCACACTCCAGTACAGATGGTGGCAGTAATGCTCCATATAAGCTGGGTACCAGCGGCCGTAAAACCAGAAGAAGAAGAAGAAGAAGAAGGCGAAGGCGAAGGCGGTCTGCACGCGTGACATCAGCACACGTTTTTGGATTAAGTAGGGGCGCAGAAATGCTTTCCGAGCGTGCCTAGTCCTTCTGAATTCAATTGTTTATAGCCTTGGTTGCTAACATTGCTGTGCTGATTTTCTTTTTCTTTTTTTAGCTTGGGAATAATCTCATGCGCAATGGAAGCACTGGGTGAAATTGCGTGTCGTCACCCTCAATTAATGTATGGGGGACTTGTAGCAACGACATGTGCTGCTGCAGCCTTGATTTACAGAACTGTAACGAGGTAAGTTGCTAGTTAGTTTCCTAGCTGGCTCGTTACTTCTGTGTCACACGCGCAACCCTTACGCGCTGTCGGCGCGCTACTGCTTGTGATTAGCTGGCTAGGTTGCTGGCTGCTTAGCTCGCTTGCATCTTGGCTTACATGGCTAAGTTACTAAAATCGTTAAAGACAACTGTAGCAAAGTAATAGCCAAGCAAATGTGTTGACAAACCGATTGCATATGGTCACGTGTCATAAGGTCATGCAATTTGAGTAATTTTACGTTTAACTGATGGTTGTATGTACATAGCATGTATAAACCATGCCATATCATGCATCACTGGAAAGCTTCTCTTATTCTCTGTCACATTAACTGATCAAAAGTCATCTGTCTTAAAGAATAAAGCTGTCAGCCAACTAAAACCTTGGGATAATAGGTGATTTTCATGTGTCCCACGTTACATCAGAGTTGAAAAAATCATCATTAAAAGTGACAATGCATGGCAATGATATGAGATCTTTTGATCTGTTTTTTTTTTTTTGTAGGTATGCCTAGTCTCTGCTGAAGGTCAGAAAGCTGGTATTGCATGTCTAGCTGTTGTTTTGCCTTCTGGAGAGCCTTTAATATACAGCAAAGTTAACCTGTCCTACTCGCTGAAAGAATTTGACAAATTTTATTTGCTTTGCTCTTAAACTATCAATGTAGAAGCTAGTAACTTCAAAAAAGTATAAATTAAATGTTCATTAGTTCTAATTTAAATTGCATATCTGAGATTTTGCTTGCAGATAATTTACTTTGTATACAGCTTGTCAATTTTACCCTGAAATGTTTGTAACACTGGCAGAAAACTCTAAAATTGCACAGGGGTTATAAGTTTCAAACCCCTAGAAAACTAACCAGTATAATTTTACATTCTAAGCAAGGCTATTTTCTAAATGCTCATAAGTTAGGCGTCATTATGGTATATAACATGTTTAGGTTTGCATTGATTTTCTGAAGTGTATGATGTTGTGAAAAACCCTGAAAAAATGTAACACATGCTCATTCACGCCAGTGGGAACGGTTATAAAAATGTTTCCAGAAGAGGGTCATTCTGTGTCATTTCATCAAATGCCTCCCACCTGACCATCTCAGAATGTCCTGTAAAAATTCGAGTAAAAAGACACACTTGTTAATAGGAAAAATCCAAAATATTAGGTCTCTACTGTCAATAGTTTTCTCAGGAAAAATCATTGAATGAAGGGTAGTTTAGACTGTTTTTGGCATCATACTCTGAAAAGCCATTTTTGAACAGCAATATCTGGAAAACTATCTCCTCTGTAGCCTTCAAAATTTCTACAGTCAATATCTGTTACTAATAGCCTCCAGATTTGGAATGTCAGGGGTGTAGCTCAATTATAACATAGTATGGTAGGTACTTACACTTCTCCCAAAATTTGGCTTGTCAAAATGAAATAGCAAATTTGAAGACTTGTTGAGCCCCCATTTTTGCAGAAAGAAGACTTCTATCACTTCTGCCTCTATCTCTGGTGGTAGGTTAAACATTCTCCAAAATATGGTCTCTTAGTTGATCAGTTTCACAGATATTAAGGCTCAAAAAAGGAAGTAAACACATATTCACCGCACTTAACAGCCATATTCCAAAAAACTGACAAGTTTCAGATCCAAACTTACTTTTTTTTTGAAAGATCAAATTCTTGTTAAAATCATATTTAAAAATTGGGAGGGTGTTTTGCCTCGTTTTGTCGCAGTGATTTTTTGAAATCCTGATATTGGTTGGGTTTTTGTGGCCGTTTTTGGTACTGCATGTCCTAATAGCCTACTAGTAAACATCACAGCAGGGCAATTCAATTGTGTTTTTTACCATTTACTAGGGCTGGGATGATTCTGAATCGATTCTTTTTTTAAGGCGTAGTACCACCGCCTGCTGCCATGGCGCGAACATCTGAGCTTTCCCTTTTCCTTTAGGAAACCCGACGCAGGTTGAACGAAAGTGCCAAACATCAAAGGGCATTTGAAATGCTTCCGGAAAAAAACTTGACTGACATCAGTATTTTTCGGCGACATGCGGCACGGAGCCAAGTAAAGGACTACGGAATCGTCTCCTATTAACCAATTAGGCTACTCTAAGAAAAGCAACCTGTTCCAGTTTACTTGCTTGATTAGCAATCAAATGGTGGATGCGTTTACTCTAAGTTGAATGAGTAGAGCTGTTTATTAAGACAGCATGTTTGATTGCTGCAATTTGAAATTTAAATGGCCATAGAACAGCACAACATGAACACGATTGCCATTGCCACGGCATTTCGTGCGACTGTGACAATTTATATCTCACATTCACGTTTCATCCACTTTACAGAATGTTTTCCACCTTGTGTATTTTTTAGACGCTTGAAATCCAGGGCGATCTGAAAACAAATCTCTGTTTTTATTTTATCATTATAGATCTCCTAAAAATACTACAACGAGAGATGAAATGCAGAGTTGGGATATGGTGATGTTGAACAAGGATTTTTTTAAAAGTGTGATAAGACCACTTGCCGTCATGGGGTCGCGTGTAATTTCTTGAAACATACACACCTGAAGCGGCTTAAACGATTTAAAATGCCGTCGGGAAGACGCCTGAGTTTAGATTTCGCTAATTGCAGGTGTTCCGCCCTTCCTTAAATCTGCTCCCGTGTACTTGTCCTAAATAACAATCAAGCAATTTCAGTAGCCTATAACGATTAAGATGTGATGGTGAAAAGCAGACAAACCTAACTGGGCTACGGTGTTAGAGTGAAAGAATGCCAATACTTTGAATAATTTAAAAAAATCTTCCTCTGAAATGCATCTCTCATTGTAGCATTTTAGGACATTATTAAAGATTAACTTAAAACAGATTTGTTATAAGATCGCCCTGGATTTTTAGCCTTGCAGAGCAGACAGCCCTGCCTGATTCATTGTCTGAAATCCTGCTGGTCCATCTTGCCAACTACCGTCGTCCAACAATTTCACGGCTAAATTTTTTACAGCCCAATCAGGGGAAAGAGAGGCGAGAGTTGTAGACATGACATCACCAGGAAGCGACTTTGTTTGAATACAATGACGGTGTGCGAAGCGGTTCCTGTGGATGGGTCAATATCAGCAGATTTATCAGAAATAGACTCAATTTCTTCATTAATAGAGGAGCAAAGAATGTCACTAAAAGCTCTTCTGACCTGAAATGATGTTTTTGCTGTTCTCCCGACCCGTTTCGGTAAGAGTTTGATCTACCAGCTGGCTCCTCTGGTCGTGAAAAAGATGGGAAAGACCCGATTGGTCGATGATGAGTGTAACGAGAAGAACCATCGTCCAATCAGCAGCCGCAGATTTTTTTGAAGGTTCCTCCTCTGAAAACTTTCTTGAACGGCTCTTTCCCAGATGGACTTGTGAAATATTTCCTTGGCGGATATATGGAACTGTCCGTCTGGCGTGTCAGGTTACCTTTGACCAGTTCAGCAAATAATTTCCAGTTTCGCAAACAGCGCCCTTTTCAGGCCAAACTTATGATATTCTTTGTTTATTGGCATAATTGCGTGCCACTGGCCACAAAGGAACAGACACATGTATTTTCCACCAATTTTAGCCAGCATTAGGCTACTCTGCAGGGTATATCATAATAATTGGTCAAATTTACGGATAATTGTTCCGTGTGTCGAGATTGTGTCAGCTGGAATCCACGTGAGCTGTCAGTTCAAGACTATTTTGTACATCCATCGATATTCAACTGCTATCAGCGACGATGGATGATTCTTTTCTACTTTCTGATTCAAGTATACATGAAAATTATCAGGATGAGACTACAAATTCAGATTAACACAATGATCAACCCGTTGAGCCACTTAAAAACATTTATGGCGGGGGAAAAGATGTTTTATTTCACATTGACTACATTAAACTTTAATAAAATTCTTTCAGAAAAATAAACAAGAATAAACATGTCTCATAAATTACAAGTTTGAAAACCTACAAAATGGCGTTTGCGGAACCAGTCAAACGACAAGCAGTCACTCTAATGGATGTTGATGAAAAAGTACCAAGAGTACGAAATTGGGATTTATATGGTCAAATATACGATAATTTCCGATCATAATGACACTAATAACGTGATGAATCCCGGGAATACACGCGTTTAACGGCCACACACTGCGCTCTGCGCCTTATCACAGGCGTTGATTTGGTACCGCTGCAACGGCAAGCAACAGTTATCGGGCATTTATTTCTCTATCAAGCCGAATATCTGGAAACGATGGTTAAGAGTTAAGAGCCAGAGTCTGTAACTTTGGACCAGCTCATAGAAGGGGGTGATATATCATGCTCCAGTAGACCACTGAAGTTTTTTGTGGGGGTAGATATATTGTCCAAACTGACAAAAATTACTTTTTTTATCAGAAGATCCCTTCGGGGTGGAAATTGCAGCCCTTTTTAGGGTAGGGGTGAAACGGGCCAAAATATTGACATGGTCAAAATCTGGACTTTGACCTTCGAATATTTTGGTGCGCCCTCAGTGACCCTCCTTGATCTTATGGTATATGAATGTATGGGTAGAGTTCTTACATTTAACATTATAATTTTCAAGGTTTACTCAGGGCGCCGCCTATAGGTGGCCCTTCAAATCATGACTGTCTGCATTTTGGGCTACATTTGAGACCCTCCCAGGGCCTGCGCCCTCATTAAACCTTGCTTATGTATGTGTATTTGGATACATTAGGACTAGTTCTTTCCAAATTTGCATAAATGGCGGTGGCTTAGTTAGGGCGCTTTTGCATAGGTGGCGCTTTTTATGGCAGGAACGCGATTTTAGGCAATTTTCATTTGGCCATATCTCAGTGAGCCCCCTATGGGTTTCAGTGAAACTTGTTTTATTGTGTTTCTCTATATCTCTGCTATTCATGATGAAAATATCAAGAAGGCTTTTTGCCTCGTTAACCCTCTTTGTGCTAAAACGTTCACACCAGATCACACTCCACTTTAATCAAGAAAGACAAAAGGTTAGTTCTCCAATGCTCCAATAGGCGGCTCATGTGGCAGGTGGCAGCATTGCTGTGACCACATTTTGATGGCATGTTCAGAGTCGGAATAGAGCCGTGGAAATCCTGCTTTATCATGAACATCTTCTGATTTTAAGACCTGCGAGCGGTACATCGTTCCATCTTTACCTTGTGGGATATTGTGCTAATGATTGTTTTGCTCCCAAGATATTCGATCATATATTTTCTGATCACATTTTTGAATGGGCGTGGCCTGTGTGTATGCATAATGCATGCAGCAATGCAGAATGTAAAGACAAGGCCCTCAACCCCCTCTGAAAAGTACTATGGTTACCTTCTGGACAAGGATGCCCTTCAGTTAGTTTTGAACTATGTCGTGAGATTTTCTGGACAAGTTTGTCCCATATTTTTAGTTGATGTGGGTTAAAACTTCTGGACAAGGATGTCCTTCAGTTCGTTTTTTGAACTATGTTGTGAGATTTTCAGGACAACTCTGTCCAAAGCGTTTTAGCCAGTTGTGAACTATGTACAATTCAGTTGCTGTCCTGAGAAGCTCTTGAGGAGCGTGTCCCTTAGTTAGAATGACAGGCAGTCATTTATTTCAGACTATTTCAGGAATACCAACGCAGAAGCCTCTGTTACGGGTACAATTTTTATATAGTTTTTATTCCATGCTAAACAATTCTAGAATTATTGAGTCATTATTCTGTGGTGGCGGCACCAACAGAAAGATGCCGTCCAATAAGGCCTAAGTATCTTCAGCACCTATGGGTGCCTTGATTGTTGTTTTTCTGACTTTTCATTTTTAACAATTTAATAAATTGTTGCTTTTTTTGAATAAGTCCTCTTGCCTCAATGCTTTGAAAACACTCAAATAATTCTCCCCACTGGTTGGTGGGGACTAAAACAAAAATGGGCATTTTTCAGAGGTGGTGCTTGATTGCGACATATGTCAAACTCTGGCATGTAAAGGGTTAATGAGGCAAAAAGCCTTCTTGAAATTTTCATCATGAATAGCAGAGAAATAGACAAACATAATAAAACAAGTTTCACTGAAATCCATAGGGGGCGCACTGAGATATGGCCAAATGAATATCGCCTAAAATCGCGTTCTTGCCAAAAAAAGCGCCACCTATGCAAAAGCGCCCTAACTAAAGCACCGCCATTTATGCAAATTTGGAAAGAACTAGTCCCAGTGTATCCAAATACACATAAATAAGCAAGGTTTAATGAGGGCGCAGGCCCTGGGAGGGTCTCAAATGTAGTCCAACATGCAGAAAGTCATGATTTGAAGGGCCACCTATAGGGGGCGCCCTCAGTAAACCTTGAAAATTATTATGCTAAATGGAAGAACTCTACCCATACATTCATTCATCGTAAGATCAAGGAGGGTTACAGAGGACGCACGAAGATATTAGAAGGTCAAAGTCCAGATTTTGACCATGTCAATATTTTGGCCCTTTTGACCCCTACCCTAAAAAGGGCTGTAATTTCCACCCCGAAGGGATCTTCTGATAAAAAATGTAATTTTTGTCAGTTTGGACGATATATCTATGCCCACAAAAATCTTCAGTGGCCTACTGGAACATGATATATCACCCCCTGGATCATAGTTACAGACTCTGGCTCTTAAATCCAAAATAATTTACCGTTCCAGCGGTGTCAAACTCAAGGCTGACTGCGAAGTCGTTTTCCCGCAAATAAAGTTTGATTTCTGCAAATTGCGGAACCGGTCAACCCAGCACAAATTCAGTAGAAATGCTTGCGATAGTGCACTGATCTTATTTTATTTAATGTTTTGCTAGATGCTTATTTACTTGCTTGGTACTTGAATTGTGTTCGGTTTAGGTAAAAACGGTGATCACGAACTTTTCGCCGAGTTTCTTTGCTTTAAGAGGATATGCCGCATGATGAGGTTGCTTGTAGGAAACATGCTGTAGGCCTATTTATTATGCAAATTCACTTCCCCCGTTATGGGGGCGTTCAGGCTTAAGGTTAATATTTGTATTGAATATATATTTTCCACTAATTTCTTTAGATCTTCACTTTAAAACCAGTTTTCATTGCAACAAAACTGTTGACTTACTTGTGAACTTCTGGTAGGTGAAGCAGCTTTTCTCGAAGTGCTCTGAGCAAAGAACTGAATGTTTTGTTGGTTTGTAAGGCTTTCCACGGTCAATTCTTCTTAATTTAACAAGACAATCTTTCAAAAGGGCTTCATTATTTTGTGTAAATCGATGGAAACTTATTTTGCCGTATTTTCCAGACGACTGAATGGCATTATTATTGGTGCAAGCAACAGCAGCACAAGATTTCCCCATTTTCATTATGCTGCGATCAACCTTTGTGTACATTTTGCTTCGGGGATCAAGTGACCACCAACGTAACTTGCAACGACCTCATTCTGTGTGAACCCGTCACTGTGCTGTATGCTGCCAGCCATCCACTCACACGATTTAGCGAGTATTCAAACTTTGCATCAATGTATGTGACTAAATGGGATTCAATACATTTGCTAAATATTGGCCAGTGGAAATACACTTTACTTTGTTGACCTAAGGTTCGAGTTCGTCTTTTCGTGTATGAAAGTTAATACGGAGATATATTTGTAAAGTGAACTACCCAGCTCCGTCTTAGTCTTAACCAGGAACATTCTATAATTGTGTACAGTTGAGTTTAGCATGGCGAAGCGAGCGGGAGGGTTAATGTCGTGGTTGGGCAAAGAAGAACCGGTGTTCTGCCCAATTTTGCTCTCTTGTCAAAAAATGCTACCGTAATGCAAAGCGATCGTAAAGTCTTTGTTTTCGCCATGATATTGCAATATGAATCAGTTTACAGTAGTAACTTTGTTATTTGTTAGCTTATTATAACATAAGCAGATTTTATAACGAGTTGGATAAGTTTGTTCAAAGATATATGCCCATTATCTAATTTCTGCATTTTCAGGAAAACCCAGCGTATACATGCAAATATACTACACGCTTACAGGTCAAAATGCGCACTGAAAATAAATCTATTTTTATGATTTTTGAAAATACTTAAGATATGAGTGAGGAAACAGCCCGAGATTTCAGGTGTGCGCCAGCGCAGAACTGCGAGGTAGCATATTTTGGTAGGTAGCAAAATTTGTCAGAACACTGGCAAAAAAGAAAGACTGTTAAGGATCTCAGATTTCTGAAAAGGAGAAGAGAAAAAGGCTCTCCCGAAGGGGGAGCGAGGGTATTGTAATCGGGTCCGTCTGTCTGCCTGTCCGGACGCGCATCGAGGGTTTGGAGCACAATGGTTATATGTCCATTTTAGAGGTTTTGAGAAAAATTTGATTTTTTGGTTTCCAAGTGTTCTATTAAATCAGGTATTTTATATCTTTTTTTTTTTTTTTTTTTTTTTTTTTAAACCAGTCACTCTCTTGCTGCATGGTTCAGAAGTATGTTGAACACCTAAGTTTTCATCGGAGTGCAACCGCAACATCATGGTTAAAATTGCCAAAAATGGACATGTCACCTCAGTGCTCCAACAATTCCAGCACATGATGTGACAAAACACAGTGGTGATTGGTTGAAGGTAAGTTTGTTTGCAATGGAAGACAGACTATTCTGTAGTAAAATTCATGTGCATTCATCAAAATGTCAATGTTTTATTCATTTAAGCAGATTTTGTTGGACATATCACAAAATGAAAATGTGAATTCTGATTAAAAATGAATGCAGATGGACATATAGTTATTGTGCTCCAAGGATTAGCTGATGGAAAGCTGTGACAGGGGGTAAAAATCTCAAAACCACAAATTTTGGACATATAACCATTGTGCTTCAAACCCTCTATCTTAAAAACCATTGGCACGATTTACATAAAACTTTCACAGCAGAAAGGTCCTACCCGTGGCTCGGCCTTCCTCTAACGTCAGACTGCTAGGTCAAAAATCAAAGTCACAAACAAATGTCAAAGGGGCGAGGGTTTGCAATCTGGTTGTCTTGTTGTCTGTTCAGAAGACAGCCAGTTAAGCTGCCTCAGCACTTCACTTTTAAAAATCCTGTCTTATGTATATGATACACAAGACCTCGTTGTTGCTATATTCTGAGAAATAAATGTTTTGTTCATAAAAAGGTGTCTTTTTTTGGGTTTTGCATTTGAAAAAAATTAGGGCTGACAAAAACTCAGCCGGGCTGACAGATTTTGGGGTCTGTCAGCCCGGCTGGCTGACAGCTGAAAAAGTAAAGGTCGAACCCTGCTTGACACCAACAGTATTTAATTGCTTGTGCTTAAAACATATGAGCTGATTTTTCTCAAGCCGGAAGGATGTATGGTTGTAGGATACCAACCTCACACAACGTTGCCTTATTTGTGAGTTAGTGGGTGTGTCGTTCGTCGCACAAAGTGCTCAGAAGTCCAGCGAAGCGTGACGACAGGAGCCGTACAGCTCAGTCGCTGTGCTGAAAATCGCCACTTTGGGTAATTTTTGGGCACCATGGCCACTTGAAAAAAGGGCAAGCCAATCTGGCCGTTTGAGTAGTCGGGCATTACGGCCGCACAGGGGGGCAACCACGGCAATTGCCCCTAGGCCGTGGTATAATTCATGCGCTGATAAAGGAATTACTATTTAGTATGTGATTGACTAATGATTGAAAACACTGAAGATGTTGCACAGTTAAATGTGTAAGAAGCTGAAAGTGCCATGCGATTCTCGAGATTACCCCACCCCTGTTCAGGCATCTGCAAAATTTATAGTGGTCAAAACACATCAACAATTTTTGGAGTGGTCTTTCTACTATAATAGAGGAATCGGTGAAAAAAAAAAAAAAAAGGAAGAAAATCCAAGGTGTGCCCCTGGAGATACGGGGCTTGAACAGGTCGCAATGTCGTGAGCATTTTAGCTTTTTTTCCACATTTGGCAAGGTACTGACTGCAGTTGGCGATGAATTCAAGGTGAATTAAGCCTGATTTATATTCAACAGACACAAATAAATGGAAAAAATGCCACTGAGTCTATGCTCGGGTTTATATTTGGGGTGCTTTGGGGACCTAAACATGGAACTGCCTGAACAAAAGGCACTTTTGGTGTCCTCATAGCACCACAACCAAGAAATATTAAGTAAAATGGATTGCTTTTTCTAATTAAGCAGTATAACATTAGCTTAGATGCAAAGTTGCAAAGCTATAGGTGTAATAATAAAAAAAAAAAAAAAAAAAAATGCCATGTTAAATACAACCCCAATTCTGAAATGGTTGGGACAAAGTGTAAATTGTGAATGAAATCAAAACGCAATGACTTCCAGATCACACCAGTCAGTATTTTATTCACAATAGAACAGAGATAACATAGCAAATGTTGAAACTGAGAAATTTTACTATTTTATCCACAAAATGAGCTCATTTCAAATTTGATGGCTGCTACAGGTCTCAAAAAAGTTGGGACAGGGGCCTGTTTACCATGGTGTAGCATCCCCTCTTCTTTTTAACGCAGAGTGGAGGCGTCTGGGCATTGAGGAGACGTTTCTTGAGTTTAGCCATTGGAATTTGATCCCACTCTTGTTTAATACAGGCTTTCAGCTGCTGGAGAGTGTGGGTCTCCTTTGACGGACTTTTTGTTTAATTATGCGCCAAATGTTCTTAATCAGTGAAAGATCAGGACTGCAGGCAGGCCAGTTCAGCACACGGACTCATCTACTACGAAGACATGCTGTTGTAATAGCTGCAGTATGTGGTTTTGCATTGTCCTGCTGAAATACGCAAGGCCTTCCTTGGAATAGTTGTCGTCTGGAGGGGATCATATATTGCTCTAAAACCTTAATATACCTTTCAGCATTCGTGGTTCTTTTTAAAACATGCAAGTGTCCCACACCATATGCACTCATGCATCCCCATACCATCAGAGATGCTGGCTTTTGAACTGGACTCTGATAACAGGAGGGGTGGCCCTTCTCCTCTTTAGCCCGGAGGACACAACGCCCATGATTTCCAACAAGAATGTCAAATTTGGACTCGTCTGACCACAGGACACTTTGCCACTTTGCTACAGTCCATTTTAAATGAGCATTGGCTAACAGAACGCAGTGGCTCTTCTGGATCATGATCAACAATGGCTTCCTTTTTGCATGATAGAGCTTTAGGTGGCATCTGTAGATGGCACAGCGAACTGTGTATACAGACAGTGGTTTCTTGAAGTATTCCTGGGCCCATTTAGTAATATCAATGACAGAATCATGCCGGTGAGTGATGCAGTGGCGTCTGAGGGCCCGAAGATCATGGGCATCCAGTAAAGGTCTTCGGTCTTGTCCCTTATGCACAGAGATTTTTCCAGTTTCTCTGAATCTTTTGATGATGTTATGCACTGTCGATGAAGAGACTTTCAAAGCCTTTGCAATTTGACATTGAGAAACATTGTTTTAAAAGTATTCCACAATTTTTTTAACGCAAACTTTCGCAGCTTGGAGAGCCTCCGGCCATCTTTACTTCTGAGAGACTCAGCCTCTCTAAGGCATCCCTTTTACAGCCAATCATGTTACACACCTGATGCCAGTTAATGTAATTACTTGCTAAGTGTTCTTTCAGCTGATTCTCTTATTGCTTTCTCAGCCTTTTTATCCCCCGCCATGAAGTGGGAGGGGGATCTAGGTTTGAGCTCCGTCTGTCCGTGCGTCCGTCTGTCCGAGAGAAAGGGGACAGCTTTTCTCAAACTATTACAGATAGGGCAACCAAATTTGGTGTGTAGCTTCAGACCATAAAGGCCTTGATGGAGTTCGAAAATGAGATGCGCGATTATTTTCTCCAGCGTTATTGCCCTTGATCCGTATTTTTGGACTCTGTCCACGGTATCTCTAAAGGGGACAGCTTTTCTCAGAAACTGTTACAGATAGGATAACCAAATTTGGTGTGTAGCTTCAGACCATAAAGACCTTGATGGAGTTCGAAAATAAGAAGCACATGATTATTTTTTACAGTTATTGCCCTTGTGGCATTTTTGGGAGCCTCTGTTCTTAGTATCTTTCAAGAAGACATTTTGGCGGGGGATGTTGTTGACCATGTCTGCTTGTTTTGCCTGTTGATATGTATGAGTATTTTAAGTAATGTACTGTATATCATTTGTAAATGGAGATTTGTTACATACTATTTGTGCTGCCTTACTGGTCAGCTATTTGTTTATTTTGTTCATCATTTAGCACCCTCTGGTGGTATGTCTGTAGAAAAACATGATCTGATGCAATACTACTTCTTTGTGATGAAATAGACTAGTGCTTTCGAAGTTTCTGGCTTCTTCTTGCCTGGAGGGGGCCGGATCACCCAGGAATCCTGTAGATCTTTCCAGATTGTTGCTAGTCTATATAAATGCTGTGATTTTGGTCAGTAAGGAGAGAGTTTTTGTTTTGGCACCCGTTACATAGTGGCATTAGAGTGTTATCATAAGATTAAACAGTGGATTATTTGTAGAAGCTTTTTTTTAATCAGTGAAGAATAAATTTGTTTAAGTTGTCATTGCTGGTTTTCTTTATTGTGATTTTCAAGTCATAACAAATTGGAGGTTCTACCGAGATAAACCATTCATTGGATCAACGATTGGATTCACCAAAGATTAAAGCTGAACTATTATTTTAAATCTTGTGACTATTTGAAAAACCAGCAATCATGACTTTTGATGTGGAAAGTTTTTTGAAAACTCCAACCCAGGAATCAGTTGTGCTGGCAAAGAAGGACTTGCTGCAAATAGCCTCAACCCTTGGATTATCTGATGTGAAATCATCAATGAAGAAACAAGAAATACTGAACATTTTGGTTCAGCATTTCATCGATGAAGAGATCTTTTGGGAAGAAGCAGCAGAATTGATCAAAGATGTGGAAGTGTCTGCAACAGAGCTGCAAAGACTTGAGATGCAGCTACGCCAGAAACAACTGGAACTAGAAGAAAGAAGATTGGAGGAGAACTAGAAGGAAGAAGACTGGAAGAAAGAAGGTTGGAGAAGGAGAGAGAACTGGAAGAAGGAAGGATGCACTTGCAGTACGAATTGGAAATGAAGAAAATAGAAGCAGGTACTGTGACAAAATCTTTTGGACTTTCTGATCATTTTGATGTGGTTAAACACATCAGACTTGTTCTTCCCTTCCTTGTAAATGATGTTGACCAATACTTTACCCATTTTGAGAAAATTGCTGAAAATTTGAAATGGCCAAAAGAGCATTGGACAATGATGTTACAAAGTGCTCTTACTGGTAAAGCTAGGAAAATCTATAACCAGTTATCTGTCCAACAGTGTTCTGATTAGGATTTTGTCAAATCTGCCATTCTGAAGGGTTATGAATTGGTCCCCGAGGCTTACAGGCAAAAATTTAGGAATTCTCGCAAGGAAGCCAGTCAAACTCATGTTGAATTTGGCAGGTTGAAGGAACAGTTGTTTGATCAGTGGTGTAATTCCATGAAAGTTAAGAGATTTTGACAGAATGAGGCAACTTGTTCTGGTTGAGGAATTCAAAAGGTGTATCCAGCTTGATATCAAGACTTTCCTTGAGGAGAAACAAGCCAATACTTTGCAAGATGTTTCCGCCCTGGCTGATAGTTATGCATTAACTCATAAGTCTTCTCTTGTCCAAAAATCCACTTTTTCTAAATTTCAAGGCAAGTCTCAGTCCAAGACTTCTTCTAATAACACTTCTAATGATTCTAAGGCCACTTCTGAGAGGAAACCTTTCAGTGAGAAGCAATCCTCTGATTCTTTACCTTCTGTGTCTTGCCAATACTGCAAATAGCAAGGTCACCTTATTTCTGAGTGTTATGCTCTCAAGAAAAAACAACAACGAGAAGAAACCAAGCCAACTGCTTTCACTAAGAGAGAATCTCTTGTATCAAAGGTCAGTTCGTCTGATCCTCTACCTTCTGTGTCTTATTCTGTTATGGAGGGTTTTGAGCTATTCATCACCGATGGCGAGCGTAGTTGGGCTGAACGGCCTGTTCCCGCCATTCATGTTAGTTATGTTGTGTTATGATGGTTTTGGCTCACTTTCACATGATTTTTCCTCATCTGCTCCTGTTCGAATTCTAAGGGATACTGGGTCTTTTTCCTCATCTGCTCCTGTTCGAATTCTAAGGGATACTGGGTCTTCCCAGTCTCTTATTGTTGCAGATATTCTGCATTTTTCGGACAAAACGTCTACTCAGGTTAATGTCCTTATTCAAGGAGTAGAATGTGGTTTTACAAGTATACCTCTCCATAATGTTCATCTCAAATCAGACTTGGTCTCTGGGCCTGTTACAGTTGGTGTTAGGTCTTCTCTTCCTTAAAAGGCGTTAGTTTGCTTTTTGGTAATGATCTTGCTGGGGATAAGGTTGTGCCCTACCCTATTGTAACTGACACTCCTTTGATTGATCAAGAATCTGACTCTATAGAGGAGGAAATTCCAGACCTCTATCCTTCATGTGCAGTTACTCTTTCTATGGCCAAAAAGGCTATTCAAGATGATGCTGACCTGGACTTTAACCTGGCTGACGCCTTCATTGGGCAGTCTTTTCATCAGGAACCTTCCAGTCCTGAGATGTCTGGGAAATCTTCAGACTTGTCCTTGTCAGGTCATTCTAATAACATTCTGTCTCGGAAACAACTTATTCAGGAGCAACAACAAGCTCGTGATCTAGAGCATCTTCTACCACAGGCTGCATGTAAACAAGAGGCTACTCAAGTTCCTGTCTGTTTTTACTACAACAATGGTGTGCTTATGAGAAAGTGGAGTCCACCTGATGTTTCTGCAGATGAAGAGTGGATGATCACCCATCAAATTGTTCTTTCAAAGTCTTATCATTAAGAAACTCTTAGTCTGGCCCATGACAATCCTATGGCAGGTCATTTGGATATCAAGAAGACCCTTCAACGTGTCAGGAATCAATTATTCTGACCTTCCATGAGGTCCGATGTACAGGAGTACTGCAAATCCTGTCATACTTCTCAAATGGTTGGGAAGCCAAACCAGAATATTCCAAAGGCTCGACTTAAGCCCATTCCCGCTTTTGAAGAACCTTTCAGTCGGATCATCATTGACTGTGTTGGACCATTCCTGGAGACTAGATCTGGTTGTGAGTACCTACTGATTATCATGTGTGCTTCCACTCGGTTTCCTGAGGTAATTCCACTTCGTAACATCAAGGCGAAGATTATCATCAAGGCTCTTACCAAGTTTTTCTGCTTTGTTGGTCTTCCTAAGTCTATTCAGTCTGATCAAGGGTCAAATTTCATGTCTGGCGTATTTCAACAAGTTATGCATGAGCTTGGTATTAAACAATACAGGTCATCAGCTTACCATCCTGAGAGTCAAGGTGCTTTGGAGAGGTTCCATCAAACCTTGAAGAACATGATAAGGACCTACTGCCTTGACACAGAGAAAGACTGGGATGAAGGTGTCCATCTTCTTCTTTTGCTGCCCATGAAGCTGTTCAGGAGTCTCTTGGGTTCAGTCCTTTTGAGCTTGTTTTTGGGCATACAGTCCGTGGACCTCTGAAGCTTCTGAAGGAAAAGTTGCTGGTCGAAGATGATGTCCCAAGGAACTTGCTTCAGTACATCTCTGACTTCCGTAATCATCTCTCTGAGGCTTGTGACTTTGCGAAGTCTTATCTCAAAGAGGATCAGGGCAAAATGAAAACCAGATATGACCTTCATTCCCAAGATCAAAGTTTTAAAGCTGGTGACAAAGTCCTTGCGCTTTTGCCAGTTTCTGGAAACCCTCTAAGAGCCCGATATTTTGGCCCTTACACTGTCCTCAAAAAGGTCAGTGATGTAAATTACAGAACATTAACTCCTGAAGGAGGAAACAAAAACAAATGTGGCACATCAACATGCTGAAAGAATACATTGACAGAGACACTCAGCAAAAGCCAGTCAACATGGTAAATACAGTTGAACTGGAAAATTCTGAAGATTGTGACTGCCCCTTGGAAAATGAACCTGGTCCAGCCAAACTTGAAAATTCAGACATTCTTCAAAATATTGACAGCAAGTTGTCCCACCTGGACCCTTTTCAACAACAACAGCTAAAGCAGCTCATATTTGAATATAGTCACATATTCCCTGACGTTCCATCAAGGACTGATATGGTTTACCATGATGTCATCCTACAAGATAATGCCAAGCCTGTAAAACGGCATCCTTACAGAATGAATCCAGAGAAGCAGAAATACCTTAAACAAGAAGTCAAATACCTGCTTGAAAATGACTTTGTTGGAATGAAATATACCAATACAAGGTCATGCCCTTTGGAATGAAAAATTCTCCAGCCACCTTCCAACATCTGGTAAACAGTGATCGCTGGGCTACCAGGATGTGAGGCCTATATTGATGACATTATCATCACCAGCGACAGCTTCCAAGAGCACCTCACCTACATCAGAAACTTCTTTCAGAGAGTGAGTGATGCCAAGCTGACTATCAACCTTGTTAAAAGTGACTTTTGTAAAGCTACAGTTGTTTACTTAGGTCATATTGTAGGACAGGTCAAGTCAAACCAATTGATGCAAAAGTAAAAGTTATCACTGAATTTCCTGAGCCTACAACTAAAACACCACTAATGAGATTTCTAGGGATGGCTGGCTACTACAGAAAATTCTGTAAAAATTTCTCTATCATTTCTGAACCTTTGACAAATTTACTGAAGAAAAATGCAAAATTTGTTTGGGATGAAAAATGTCAAAATTCATTTGACCAACTGAAAGCTATCCTCAAAAATGCACCAGTACTCTTATCTCCTAATTTCAAAAAGGAGTTCAAGTTGGCTGTTGATGCCAGTGATATTGGTGTTGGCGCAGTTTTACTGCAAGAAGACAATGTTGGAGTAGATCATCCTGTTTGTTACTTTTCTAAAAAGTTTGATAAACATCAGAAAAACTATTCAACAATTGAAAAAGAACGTTTGGCACTTGTTTTGGCTTTACAACATTTTGAAGTCTATTTGACTTGTTCAGCTACTTCCATCAAGGTCTTCAGTGATCACAATCCCCTCACATTCTTGCATAAGATCAAAAACAAGAATCAAAGATTACTAAGATGGAGTTTACTTTGGCAAGAGTATGATTTGGATATTTCTCACATCAGGGGAAAAGATAATGCTATTCCAGATGCACTTTCTCACATGTAATTTTACTTTTCTATTTGATTGTGAAAATTGCACTGGTTATGTATATGATTGTTATAATGATCAATGATACTTTTTGTGTAAAGTTTAAGATTATGCTGATTATAAAGCTGTGTTAATTTTAACAAAAGAAAGCTTTTATTAAACCTTTCTTTTCTTATAGAGGGGAGGTGTTATGAGTATTTTATGTAAAGTACTGTATATCATTTGTAAATGGAGATTTGTCACATATTATTTGTGCTGCCTTACTGGTCAGCTATTTGTTTATTTTGTTCATCATTTAGCACCCTCTGGTGGTATGTCTGTAGAAAAACATGATATGATGCAATACCACTTCTTTGTGATGAAATAGACTAGTGCTTTCTAGAAGATTCTGGCTTCTTCTTGCCTGGAGGCGGCTGGATCACCCAGGAATCCTGTAGATATTTCCAGAATGTTGCTAATCTATATAAATGCTGTGATTTTGGTCAGTAAGGAGAGAGTTTTTGTTTTGGCATCAGAGTTGCATTGTGGCATTGGAGTGTTATTATAAGATTAAACAGTGGATTATTTGTAGAAGTTTTTTTTTTTTTTTTTAAATCAGTGAAGAATAAATTTGTTTAAGTTGTCATTGCTGGTTTTCTTTGTTGTGATTTTCAAGTCATAACACCGTGTCCCAGCTTTTTTGAGACCTGTTGCAGCCAGAAAATTTGAAATGAGCTCATCTTGTGGATAAAAATGTAAAATGTCTCAGTTTCAACATTTGAAATGTTCTCTATGTTCTATTCTAAATGACGTATTGGCTCATGTCATCTGAAAGTCATTGCGTTTTGATTTTATTCACAATCTACACTTCGTCTTAAATATTTCGGAATTGGGGTTGTACAAGAAAAATGTCAATT
This sequence comes from Gymnothorax javanicus, assembly GCA_029692085.1. Classification (NCBI taxonomy): domain Eukaryota; kingdom Metazoa; phylum Chordata; class Actinopteri; order Anguilliformes; family Muraenidae; genus Gymnothorax; species Gymnothorax javanicus. The sequence goes on from CM056203.1 coordinate 43,744,344, forward strand.
GACAGATGGCACCCTTTGAAAATGATGTCCCATGTTAAATTACCTATCAGAAGTCCAGGCTAATGGAGCATTAGGTGGTTTCTCATGCGGTTCGCCATTTCTTCCACCTCTAAAGGTGTTCTTGTAGAAACGTGACATGCGAAGTTGCTGCACTGACAAATGCGTTGTACACAAGAACATGAGCTTCTCATTTCTAAATTACCTCCGCCATCTAAGGTAAAAGGAGGTTATGTTTTCAGTCCCGTTAACTGGAAAATGTGATGACATGCTGTATACCCAGCTAGTATTAAGCTCTGCTGTGGAGAGCTGTGGATGGAGAAACGTGTCGTGCATAATGTTAGCCAGAATGGAATCTTAGGGTTTCTCACCCCAGCGACCAGGCTAACCTGGCCAAGACGAAACCACCTACGGCAGGGATTCGTCCCATCGAACCAGCTTGTTGCAAACAACATTATCTAGAGATTGTTTTTAAAGCAAAAAAAAAAAACAAAAAACAAATGTCTCCCCCACCAACTCGACCCCTCCTCATTGATGTCCACAGACAGTCAAAGGCACATCTACATACAATATTTAAAGAGTGTGCAAGGTTGGATGTAAATATCATAAACGGTTTCCGAGTTACAGCCCAGAAATAGTGGGAATGCCGACGGGAAACTATACAAAAACAATATGTCTCCCCTCCCTCCTGGGGGCTGACATAATAACAGAGGGGTATTTCTTGCCATTGATACAGAAGGAGTCAAAGACACCACTTCATTTCAAAACACCACATTTAATTATACAAGATACTCATCTTAAATATATAGCTGTACTTGCATCCAAACATGAGTGCATTAGTGTATTTGGTTCACTATAAAGGCAACTGTAAATGAAAGAAAATCATGGCATTATTGAAACCTCAAACCTAAATGAATTCAGTGCTGTACTATGCCTGGGAAAACCTAAAGTGATCTAAGACGATACGCATGCGCCACCTGCGGACAGCCTCGATTTGTACTATCGCGAAGAATACTGGGAACAGCCTATAGGACGTCTCAAATGCCAGACAAATTGATCTCAATACAAGCCTGAAGACAGTACTTTTATTTATTACAATCGGTGATGCCACAAGTTTATTTAGCTAGTTTAGAACAGATTCTCCAAGAATGGGCTCTAGTGGAAACACTGGCCGTTTCCCTGACATCAGTATTTTGTGGGTGAAGGGAGATCGAGTTCGGCGCTCCATCTACCTAATGGGGTTTTCTGTCATTTCTCGGTGTTGCAGCACCAAATATTATTCTAAAGTAACTAAATGAGTATAAGAATGCACACCAGTGACAAAATCATGATATATTTCAACATTTATAGAGATCTCAGCTGGCAAACAACATGTTGGAAGTAGTGCCGTCCTTCGACATCATGTCACTGACCAAAGCGATTGGATTTCCCTCAACTGGGGTTCCTAGCTTGGCCAGTCCGCTCGTGAGTCGCCAGCTCAGCGCAAAGCAGTATCCGGGGTGATCTCTCAGTAGAGAAAATGGCCCGGCCTGCAAAAAGTTTTTTTTTCCCCCACTCCAGTTCTGAGCTCAAATATAATATACAACATTTGAGCAATCACTTCTCGTGTCAGAGCTGCATACATAAAAACATGGAATAACGAAGCGAGCACTAGGGAGCCTTTTGGTATGCATTAACACTTGGAAAGACGAGACTTGCACTCGGAAGCCTTTTTGATGTATGGACTGTATCGACAAATCGGCTCGCCTCGCGATTTCAGAACACAATGAACATGATTAAATAACTTGTAGGGAATCGCCATCTACGTGATCAAATGACAAGAAGTATCTATGTGGCAGAACTGTTCGCTGTTCCACATAGTTCATATCAGCTGCGGTAGATGGAATATCATTTTGCCTAAAGATTGTCATTTAAAATTAATTAATAATAGGAATATTCACCCAATTCTACCACTTGTATGAAACGTGTCTCCATTAGAATAGTATTTTATGTCCTGTGGGCTTGGATTTCAAGAGCGATCCAAGAAGGAAATGATATGAGTCAAGTGGATCAGCAGGGGATGAAATCTGGCGACTTGAACTTCTCAGAGCGGAAAGCTGGCGATATGATTCTAAAATAAATAAGTGGAGCCACGATTACTGTAATATATGCACATGTATTTCTTTTGGGCTATATTTACTCAAATGCCCAATTTCTGACAAACAAGTTTCAATTGCCAACACTCACACACCGATACGAATAAAAACTACTTGAAGGGGCTTTGAACGAGGTATTGCATTTAGCAAATAAGTGCAAGGCAGAGCGTTTTGAAACACATAACAGTGAATAAAATGCTCTTGGACACCTATGTTATCAATATAAGCGCCGACCTACCTCTAAAACAACTCTTGTACAAGTGGACAATGCCCAGTTGCGTAAACAGGTTACGAGACTTAGCCATGGCACCATTGTGTGGTGTAAGACAGAAGTGCCATAGTAGCGAAGCAGATAAGTCAAACAATCGTTCAATAGTGAAGCAAGCATGAAATTTGGTACAGGTTCTCTTCAAGGTCCACCCTTTCCAAAAATACCGCTGGCCACGCAAAAATTCAAGATGGCGGCCATTTTTCAAGATGGCCGACACATCTGACTGAGCGTTGCTGTTTTAAGTCAAAGAATTGGAGGAGAAAGTTCATAAATATGGTCCAATTCTGGGTTTTTTGGCACTAGAATGGTAAGTGAAGGTAATTTTATCCATAGCAGTTGCCGATTGCACTTTAACCAAGATGGCATCCAAGATGGCCGCCGTGAAATGCACATTTTGTGATATCTTAGCTGCTAATAGACAAATGATATTTTCGTCTAATCCCACATTTTTTTGGGTCAGAGAATGTGATCGACTTGTTGCAAAAGCTGTAAAGGCTACCTGAAATGTATCAAAGATGACACTAAACATGTCTGCCATGAAACAAACATTTTCATAGGAAAATACTGCCTAACTTGCATATTGCCCTCTGACAGTCATTTATCTAGCGTAGAAATAAAAAGGTGCTTTTCTGACTATTACACATCGAGTTAAAAAAAGATAAACAAATAAACAAGAAGATGATGAAAAAAAGTGACAAATTTATTTCAAGTGACAATAACCCATCAGGGTCACACTTTCATCACTCAAAGGCCAGATAATCAAAGAAGTACACCTCACATTTGCAAGTGCACAGAGCTGTACAGGCGAGACCCAGCCTGTAGCACTTGCACCTGTCACGACAGCCTAATTTGCAGCCACATTTGGTCAGCTGTTGGCAACTCTTGGCTATGGAGGAGTTGGCTCTCCAGAAGACCTGCCTCTCTTCGCCAACTTTCTGCTATCCCCATTCAGCAGGGCTCTCTGTTTCTGGCGGACACTGGGTTGCCTGGGCCCACACACAACCAGCCTGGTAGGCAGCACGCCTAGTTTACTGGAGCAGAGCTGCTCTAGTTGGTGGAATGGCCTCATAAGGATTTTGTTTTCTGGCAAACATGTAAAGCCTGGCCTGGTTTTCTTTTTAAACTACTCAACCATTCAACTGTTCAGCCATTTCAACTGCCAGTTATCATCAACTATGACTCCCGCCAACTGTTTCCTCTGTCCTAAACTGTTTCAAAATAAAAGTCCTCACTGAAATTATTCACTGTTAAATAGTTGAGTAGTTTAAAAAGTTATATTATTTAACTGTTCAGCCATTCCAACTGTCAGTTGTCATCAACTATGACGGCCGCCAACTATTTCCTCTGTCCACAACTCAGGGTTCTGCCGATGCTGGTCGGCGGTGGTTGGCGCCGACCAGCACTCGGAATGCACTGACCAGCACTCTGAATCCACTGACCACCACTCAGTTCAGATAGTGCTTTTCCCGACCGGCACATTTTTTCTAAGATGATTTAAATTAATGCATCCACTGTCCAATGAATTCGCTCGAAACAAAACATAAATGACTCTAAATGTGCTCCTGTCCTTCTTGTCAGAATAGCGAACTTTCGTTTTCGATCCACGCCCCGTCTGCGCTGGTCGTCATCCATATTATAATAGCCGAGTGGCCTCTGTGTGTGTGCGTGTGTGTCCGGCCGCTCCGTGCAAGATTCTACCGGGCGCATGCTAGATTCCACCGGGCGCATATCTGCAGCATAGCGGGAGCGACGCTGTTTGGCTCCGCCTTGCAGGCGACTGTGTCCGGCCAATCAGTGCTAAACTCGGCCTGGCGCGTATCTACAGCATAATGTGAGCGACGCTATTATACTATAGACATACAGGGGGAATCCCCCGGTTTCTCCCTCTCCTGGGGATTCCCCCTTTTGAACCCAAGCCAATGAGCGCGGAATGTCAGCGCAGCGTATTCCCCTTGATAGTTACTTAGTTTTAGTTATTATAAAAACATCGGTCGCGTGACAGCCACCTTGGTGTTTATGGAAACACCATAGCCACGTGATGACATCATAGAGGTGCACGTTATGGCATCATAATGACTCATTGTTCACTATAATATAAAAGCGAAGTTACATAAAACAATATGCTCCGTCATGCAGGCGTCTCCGTGTTCCACCGAGCGCGGAGTGTCAGCACAGCGTCTTTCCCTTGATAGTTGGTTCCTGCCTGACACGATCTGGTGTGCGATTCCCATTAGCACAAATGCCAACGTAGTTGGATCCAGTGACTGCATATGGTCGCACAATTGGAAGCTTATGCCTGCTATATTCAGATCTGCGCAGCGTCCTGCCAGATTTCGCTTATTTCGTCATTTTTACCGGCACATTTGTGGAACGAACCTTTCTGCGCAGCGTCCTGCCTGCTGATAGAATCGACCTGCTCAGATTTCGCTTATTTCATCATTTTCATCGGCATATTGGTGGAACGAACTTTTCCGCTTTGATTGCATTTAATGTAATGTCCGTCTTTGTTGTGCTGTAGCCTACTACAGTCCAGCCGTGAACGCCATAGATGGATAGATGGATGGATAGATAGATTAAAAATGCGACCGTGTTTTAGTTAAAACAAAATCCAAATTACGAATTCAGTGCCCAAGAATTCAGACCGCAAGAGAAAGCGTCTCAGCGACAGCCACCTTTCAGCAGATGCTGAGTCTTCCCTCCGGCAATGAATTGGCTTGTTCACGTGATGTTTTTATGGAATGGACATAGCACCGTGATGAGATCATAATGGTGCGCTGTTTACTATAGTATGAAGGTACTTTGGTGGCCTGACACACACGCAGATCCACAAGAGTCCCGAATCCCAATAAACAGATGCCAGGCCACAAGAGAAAGCGTCACAGTGACGCGGATGCAGATGCTAAATGCAACCTTGAAAATGAAGCTCCCTCAGAGAGAACTTGGCGCCAAACTGCAAATGCTGAAGGAATGAGAGCTAAGAGAGCCCGCTAGAGAAAGCTTCTCAGCGACAGCCACCTCAAAACATGCTAAACGCAAAAGGTTGCGTAGAGCTGCTGAGTCTTCACTGGAGAGACTTTGGCGCCAAACTGCAAATGCTGAAAGAGACAGTCACAGAGCCCGCAAAAGAAAGCGTCTCAGCGACAGCCACCTCAAAGCAGATGCTAAACGCAAGAGGTTGCGTAGAGCTGCTGAGCCTTCACTGGAGAGACTTCGGCGCCAAACTGCAAATGCTGAAAGAGACAGACACAGAAGAGAAAATGAAACTCCCTCAGAGAGACTTCGGCGCCAAACTGCAATATCAATGATCAAATATCAAAGATCAGGACATATCTGGAAAAGTCATCCTTACACCAAAGAATGAGGACTCACTGAAGCTCAATGATGAAATTCTGGAGAGAGTAGATGGAGAGAAGAAAACCTACTATAGTGTGGATAATGTTATCTCTGACAATGAAGAGGAAGCATATTCCTACGCCCAAGAATTTCTCACACCAACTGGGATGCCACCCCACCGACTCAACCTGAAGGTGGGAGCAATTGTGATGTTGCTGAGGAATTTAGACATTTGTCAGGGTCTCTGCAATGGAACCAGACTCACCATTAAGAATCTCTTTGCCAATGTTCTAGATGCAGAAATTGTCACAGGAAGCAACAAGGAAAAACGTGTTCTAATTCCAAGAGTGAAACTGGCGCCTTCAGACCCAAATCTCCCTTTTGTGCTGGAACAAAGGCAGTTCCCAGTAAGACTTGCCTATTCAGTGACAGTCAATAAATCCCAGGGACAAACATTTTTCAAAGTAGGCCTGTATTTACCAGCACCAGTATTTTCCCATGGCCAGCTATATGTGGCACTCTCCAGAGCTAAATCATTTAGCGATGTATTCGTGAAAATTGATGCCACTCCAAAACAAGGCCTCCTTAAAGATGTATTGGTTACACAAAACATTGTGTATCCCCAAGTACTGTGACTGATCATGCTGATATGCCAAGTCTAATACTGCAGCATGGATAGTTATCATCAGAAACTTATATCAACTCATTACATAAAACAATAAAATTTAAACTTGGGCTGAAAATTGGGCCCCACGTGGGCAGCCCACAGTCACATGAAACAAAACCCTAAGTGAAATTGAAACCGTACAGAAAATGAGACCCCCACAGATTCTCTTATGTGTTAAAGTTACATAAAATAGAACCCGTGGATCCCCACGGGCAGAGTGCTAGTTGATATTGAAAACCCTGCCCAACAGTGATGGAAACACCGAGTGCCATCCGAGCCCGCGTGTGCTGGGTATGCGTGGGGAAATGATTGCTGCGGTTGTCTCAATCTAATGAATGACAGGCAATTATAATCGGGGCAGGGTGATTGATTTCTGTAGCGCTGTATTTTGCATATCGAGAGAGAAGTTTTCTTATGTAAACGAAAGCAAAACAAAAGGACAGTAACATTCCTCCCATGTTAATCTATCAGTGTTTCAGTGGCGGTCGGTGGACGAAACCTGAGGGGGCGGAAATGCCCCTGAAGAAGTGTCTAGAGATACGGCAGTATTATGGGTACGGCTGTCGATTTGAAGGGATTAGGATAAGGATTGGGGATTATGGTTTGGGTCAGGGTTAGGTTAGGGCAGAGTTTAAAATTGGGACTGCCGTACCTCTCTACATTGAAATGAATTGGAAAGTGCCGTACCCGTAGCAACTGCCAAACCTTGAAACGGATGAGATTATTGACCCGATTTTAATCATTGTTCTTGGTTAACACGTTTTCCAACAATATGAATAATCCATTTGCAGTTAAGTACACAGTTTCCCTTTTAATGAAATGGCAAGGTGAGTGAATAATAAATTCAATAAACATGTTTAATTCACGTGCCTTAATAGGTAACCATTCAAAAAAAAAAAAAGGATTTTCCGCGTTAACTTTTGCCACATCTCACAAAGCAAGCCATCAAACCCTCGCTTCATGATTGTCTAATTGAAAACAAAGATTGAAATGCGCACTTTTTTGCCTTCAGTTGATGCGTTCTCTCTCGTCTAAACGAATTAGCCGCACCTGAGAAGGGATAGTTTAGGTATCTTTTATCAAGGAAATGACTGAAACAGATCAAGACTAATAAGCAGTTTAAAGACGTTTATCGCCCTCCTTGTTCTCTGTACAACGGGTGACACTGAAGAAATGTTTGCAACATAAATGACAGTTGTTAAGTCGTATTTACAAATTTAATCAAAAGTATTCGGATACAAAATAGAAAAAGAAGTTTATGAATATGGCATCTATCTATGAAAATTAGAGGCATCTCGCTATGCACTGAGGAGCACATCAAAGAAACACAGTAATCTCTGGTGACTCAGAGGAAATATTTGCTTTTGAATTGACTCAAAAAATTTTCCAGCTCGCGCGCTCGCATACAAACAATTCCCCGACCACCACTCCGAGCATCCTGGGCAGAACCCTGACAACTGTTTCAAAATAAAAGTCCTCACTACAGTTAATCACAATTAAATAATTTAACTATTTAAACTACTCAACCATCCAACTGTTCAAACATTCCAACTAGAAACCGCCTAGTAACGCCTTAGCAACCACCCGGAACACCATAGCAACCTCCTAGCAATGCCCTGGCAACCACCCAGAACACCATAGCAACCGCCTAGCAATGCCCTAGCAGCCACCCTGAACACCATAGAAACTGCCTTGCAACGCCCTAGCAACCACCCAGAACACCACAGCAACCGCCTAGCAATGCCCTAGCAACCGCCTAGCAACGGCCTGGCAACCACCCGGAACACCATAGCAACCGCCTAGCAACCATGAAGAACGCCATAGCAACTGTCTAGCAACGCCCTAGCAACCTACCGGCACTCCATAGCAACCGCCTAGCAATGCCCTAGCAACCACCCGGAACACCATAGCAACCGCCTAGTAACAGCTTAGCAACCATGAAGAACGCCATAGCAACTGTCTAGCAACGCCCTAGCAACCTACCGGCACTCCATAGCAACCGCCTAGCAATGCCCTAGCAACCGCCAAGCAACGGCCTGGCAACCACCCGGAACACCATAGCAACCGCCTAGTAACAGCCTAGCAACCATGAAGAACGCCATAGCAACTGAAAACTGAAAATGCCTAACTCCTGAAAACTGATCCGGAAATGATTACGTGCCGTGGCAACTATGATAAGAGCCTTCGAATTCTTTAAATGTTAAGGAACGGTGTCTCAGTGCTTCCTAATTTACCTCCTTTAGCATAGGGTACACAGACGCATCCTTTTCGAAAAGAAAGGAGATAACGCCATTCCACAATTCTGCGCAGCAGCAGTATTTAAAGGGGCAATTATTCATCTTACCAATCGCGTAAAGAAACGTATGGGACCCCATCATGTTCACGTTGCCTGCTTTCAGTGCATTCAGATTTTCTTATTAGCGCGGTTGTATTCCCAAGTGGTAGGAATTCCATGTTACACCCTTCCTTTATCTTCAGACATTTTCCACATAGATTAAAGAAAAGTGGTGTGGAATTATTCTATAGGACATAATTTTTGACTACTTGGACACAGCCCAGGATAGCGCTTGTGGGCATAACGTCAACAGACTCCATACAATTAAAGAAGACGCAGTTATGTTTGCTGGCAGCACACGCTTATTTAGATTGAATCGCAAATCGCCGCCTTTTTTACGGTTATGCAATCGCACTGCTTGACATCGCGATTGCAATTGCAATTAGATTAATCGTGCAGCACTAGCAACCACCCAGAACTCCATAGCAACTGCCTAACAACGCCCTAGAAACCTACCGGCACTCCATAGCGACCGCCTAGCAATGCCCTAGCAACCACTCAGAACTCCATAGCAACCACCTAGCAACGCCCTAGGAACCACCCAGAACACCATAGTAACCTCCTAGCAACGCCCTAGCAACCACCCAGAACACCATAGCAACCGCCTAGCAATGCCCTAGCAACCACCCTGAACACCATAGCAACCGCCTTGCAATGCCCTAGCAACCACCCAGAATACCATAGCAACCACCTAGCAATGCCCTAGCAACCACCCAGAACACCATAGCAACCACCTAGCAAGGCCCTAGCAAGCACCCAGAACACCATAGCAACTGCCTAGCAATGCCCTAGCAACCACCCAGAACACCATAGCAACTGCCTAGCAAGGCCTTAGCAACCACGCAGAACACCATAGCAACCGCCTAGCAATGCCCTAACAACCACCCGGAACTCCATGGCAACTGCCTAGCAATGCCCTAGCAACCACCCAGAACACCAAAGCAACCGCCTAGAAACGCCCTAGCAACCACCCGGAACACCATAGCAACCACCTAGCAAGGCCCTAGCAAGCACCCAGAACACCATAGCAACTGCCTAGCAATGCCCTAGCAACCACCCAGAACACCATAGCAACTGCCTAGCAAGGCCTTAGCAACCACGCAGAACACCATAGCAACCGCCTAGCAATGCCCTAGCAACCATCCTGAACACCATAGCAACCGCCTAGCAATGCCCTAGCAACTGCCAAGAACACCATAGCAACTGCCTAGCAACCGCCAAGAACACCATAACAACCACCTATCAATGGCCTAGCAACCATCAAGAACACCATAGCGACTGCCTAGCAATGCCCTAGCAACCTCCCGGAACTCCATGGCAACTGCCTAGCAATGCCCTAGCAACCACCCAGAACCCCACAGCAACCGCCTTGCAACACCCTAGCAACCACCCGGAACATCATAGCTACCACCTAGCAACGCCCTAGCAACCACCCGGAACACCAGAGCAACTGCCTAGCAATGCCCCAGCAACCACCCGGAACACCACAGCAACCGCCTAGCAACGCCCTAGAAAACACCCGGAAATCCATAGCAACCGCTTAGCAATGCCCTAGGAACCATCAAGAACCCCATAACAACTGCCAAGCAACGCCCTAGCAAGCACCTGGAACATCATAGCAACCGCCTAGCAACCATCAAGAATGCCATAGCAACCGCCTAGCAATGCCCTAGCAACCTCCCGGCACTCCATAGCAACCGCCTAGCAATGCCCTAACAACCACCCGGAACTCCATGGCAACTGCCTAGCAATGCCCTAGCAACTACCCAGAACACCAAAGCAACCGCCTAGAAACGCCCTAGCAACCACCCGGAACACCATAGCAACCACTTTGCAATGCCCTAGCAACCACCCGGAACACCATAGCAACCACCTTGCAATGCCGTAGCAACCATCAAGAACACCATAGCAACTGCCGAGCAACGCCCTAGAAACCACCCAGAACTCCATAGCAACCGCCTTGCAACGCCCTAGCAACCATCAAGAACACCATAGCAACTGCCGAGCAACGCCCTAACAACCACCCGGAACTCCATAGCAACCGCCTTGCAATGCCCTAGCAACTATCAAGAACACCACAGCAACTGCCGAGCAACGCCCTAACAACCACCCGGAACTCCACAGCAACTACCTAGCAATGTCTTAACAACCATCCAGGACACAATAGCAACCACCTAGCAACGCCCTAGCAACCACCCGGAACACCATAGCAACCGGTTCCCAGAACCCTGGCAAGCAGCCCGAACACTGTACATGTAGAACAGCAGGCACATTCAAAATTTCTACCGGAATTTTCTCGTCATCCGACTAAAAACCTAGCTAGTAATATCATGAAGCAATTATTTGCCACAAATTCCACCTTAAGCAACTACAGCTTGCATTTTCATGCACTCGTAATTCCCTGGAATTACATTCTCTAGTTGTTGTTGTTGTTGTTGTTATGATGATGATGATGATAGTTTTCCTTTCTTCCAACCAAGCCATTGCGATGAATTCAGACTGAACCGTTTAACTTAGAGACTTCATTCAAACTCCGTTGCGTAGGTTTTGGAAAGCACACTGATGCTATGTTTTTTCATTTTCCTATGATTTTTACTTTTTAAGATATTTAATTTTAAAAATATTTAAACTTTACAATGGGTTTCTATGGCACGGAATCTTGAGACTCAGAGTGCGTGACAATCATTAGAGTGGAGGGGAGTTTGAAAATCACCTAAAAGTTTTATCTTTGATTTGCTATTTCTCCCACAAATTTTAGACTACATACATAATATTCACATCAAAATGCAGATGAACTTGTGCTTGTTCCTCTCATGTATTAGTGGTCTGAAGCAGACCAACACTTTTTGCCATCTGAGCCTCAAACCAACAGCAAATCCAAACAGATCTCTCATTTAACCCCATATAAAATGACAGCCTGTCTTTCCCCAGAAACCAGTTACGGACAGTTTTTTCAAACTGCTCTAATGCCACATTTTTTCGACTTAAATGACACAAAATTTATATTGAAATTTTCAGCGAAGCCTCAGCCTGCCTCCTGTGGCAATGATACCACCTAAGACTTTGGAGAAATCTCGCATTTTATAGTGGATGGCATTAAGAGGATAATCATGTTCAAATGACCTATGTGACTCAGCCGTTAAGTGAGTCAGCCGTTAAGTTGCCACGGTTACCGTTTTAAAAATTAACTGTCAGCAGGGCTGGCTCTGGCCTCACCAATGTTTCAACCGTTGCAGTTCAAACGTGCCCCGCCCGTTGAAGGCATTACAACGCACCCCCGGCAAGTGCCTCGAAAACCCCCTAAACTGCGCTCTTTCTCGGAGTTGAGGTGAATGCGGAGAAAACGCGGCTCTCCCATTTGACTGGGTGACAGTCAGTTCCAATGAAATATGTTTCTTACAGACAGTGAAAAGAGCCTATCCAGGCCCATTTCTGCTTGTTCAAATTTTTGGATTTCTACCGTAAATGAGCTCATTCCTTGCACTAATACCTGAATATTATAATTATTGGGTACGCATTAGTTAAAATGGTCCGATCAAGACGGACGTACCCCAGGAAGCACATATACGTCGCCGCGACGTATTGGCGATGTAATGAGTGTGTAGGGAAGATGTCGTATTTACGTCGTTTGCTCATTGGCCCTACGTCGCCGAGACATCAGTATTAGGTAAAATGCATTTTTAACAAATGCCGATGTCTCGGCGACTTAGGGCCAATGAGCAAACAACGTAAATACGACATCTTCCCCACACATTCTCATTACATCGCGGTGCTTACTGGGACATCTGCGCTACCGAAGAGAAAGTGATTTCGGACCTCCACAATTTTTTGCGGAGTGGCTTAAATCAGAGTTGGCTGTTAGGCTACAGTCTCCGTCAGATGTATTTGTTGCATGAACACTGAGCTGGCTAAGAAGTGTAGTAATTATCCATCGTTTACAAATGGTGGTAGCTAAAGAGTTAAACTGCTTTCACACTAGATGCGACACGAATTCGCGTGTATTCGCGTCTTTGCATTGACTTTGAATGTAATCTGTCGAGCGAAAAATTCGTTCCGGGTGCAGTGTGAAAACGGCTTTATGATGGCTGATAGTCTGGCTTTTCCGCTAATACAGTCGTCACAGGGGCGTAGACTCACTTTTATTCCCATGGGTTTTTTTTTCACCCCAAAGGGGCCCCTGATTAGCCTGTCTGTCTGTCAATCAAAATATATCTTTCTATTAATGTATTCATTAAAATATTGAATTTATACCAACTGAAACATATAGCTAGCAGCACAAATAAATGTATTCATTTAGGCAAACGTTTTTGCCAAAGATAATAGGCCTATATAGGGTGCAGCTGCATGATGTTAAAATGCTGGAAATAAAGTTTCAGGAATCCGTTTCCAATTTACTGCCTTTTATTTTCTTTTATTTTCACTCAATTCGTTCAGAGGCAACATGTCATGGTATAGGCTTATAGGCCTAATAATCCAATGTCGGCTACTCAAAAAAGGTTTGAACAAATGAAAAACGCATTAAAAAAAAGTAGGCCTACTGTTTGAATGTGTAGACTATATGAACTTATTTTCTTCATCCTCGCAAATGTAGGCTATCAATTACATTGCTGAAGTCCACCCTCTGTCATTTCTCTCTCGATAAAAATCATTGCCAGATTTGAGAGACGATTCTCACTCATTGAAGACCGCAGATATGTTTTAATTAAGACGACTGAAAGTACGCTCTGCTTGTGCGCTGCTAATGAGAATAGTGAGATAGATCAGATATAAAGTTGAGATGGTAGGAAAAGTTCGGTGCATGTCATTGGCGATGAGAAAATACAAAATTTGGCCTGTATGAAACTCTCCTCCTTCGGGGAATAGGTCTTTGTAATACTCATCAACAACACAATCTGCGTCCTGATCCGTCTTAGAACTGAGCCAGATCATTGATCTTCTCGACTGAATTTGGATTTTTTTTTTAAGTGCCGTTCATTGAGGACTTGAAAATGACTTGCCATGTTGCGAAGGTCTGTGAAACGTGTCACAAGCTGTTGGTCAAATACGTCCAGGATATAATAGAATGAGTCCACTTAAAAACGTGTTCTACTGTGGTATATAGGCTCGTCTGCAGTTTTTTCGTCGGGGAAACGCTTTCTCTTTCTCACTCTGCCCTCCTGGAAATCAGTAGATATGTCGCGTTTTAAGTTACGGTGGATTTCGCCACTTGTAATATGGAAATCAATTATTATTCCGGACTTCTCACGCTTTTCTTCACTCAGGGGTTGGAAGCAATGGAATTGCATAAAAATGTTTCAAATGGTCTTATTTCATTTAAACAATTTGAACGATCATGAAACCCACGCATTGCATTGATTGAATAATTGCTGACTACAGCACGCACAGGAACGTGAATGAAGCACTAAATTTAATCTCACGCAGAATGCGTGAGAGGTGCCAGCCCTGATTTTTCTTGTGCTCAAGCCTCGATATTTGCAAAGCCCTCCTCTGGCGCAAGCTTTACAGATCACTTGCGCAGCGGTCAATAAACTCAAGCGCGGTGTTCAAATCGATGGATTCTTTTTGAGGATAGTTTGATAGAACAAACGTTTCCCTAAAATCGTGTTCCAAAAATTGATTCTATGTTTTTTTTCTCTCAAATAATAGCCCTGCTTTCATTTGCCTCAATCGCTGAATTCAACCTTTTTTTTTTTTTTTTTTTTTTCCCCTGGCCGTCCTCCTGAGGGGACCCATGGGTTCGCAGAACCCACGCACCCTATGCAAATTACGCTACTGAGTCGTCACCTTCGCCAATGTTGCTAACGCCTCGGGCTTACCGGTTAATATGTGAGGGGAGGAAAAAAGTTATTAAGTTGCTGCATTCCGGGCCTATTTAAAATTTAATATAACGGTGAGCTTTGATGAATAAATTTTATTGCATTATCCAGCAATTTTATCCGTTTTTCACGCATTAAATTATCAATGAACATTATGGACAATTGTGGAAATCAGGCAACAAAATGAAAGGGAGGTTTTCTGAACTGGAGGCATGCGGTTTACGTGGTGAATGATTTGGAAGCTGCACCCAAATATTAAGTTAAAGTAGCGGACAAACGCAGATCTCCACAATAACCTTTAATTTCACACGCAAATTTTGCTTGCTAAGTAGCTAGCAACTTAACTCGTTTCATTTAGACAGCTTAAGCAGACAATTAACCGAATTACTTGCTAATTTTCCTTGCGTGGCCATCGCGGCCACGCTACGTAGCTTGCTACACAGATATCCAAATAAACATTTTATTTCATTACCCAGATAGCATGACTACATTGAAACAATGTTGATTTTCCATCTGAATCATCAGAATGGTTGACATTGAAATATCAATGCTAAATCAATGTTGAATCACCGTTACAATAACAATGAAACCCGACGTTGATACAGCGACATTGAAACAACATTGATTTAAAGTTATGATTATAATTGATTGAGCGTCGATTCCTGGTTGACAGGGTGATGATACTAATGTTGAAAAGTCATTGAAAGCACATTGATCTATGGTTAGGTTGAAATTTCAACATTGTTTCAATGTTCTTTTTAATTGAAATAACATTGAAATACCGTTGATCTTTAATTAGAAAATCAACATTGATTCAATGCTAATTGAGGGTGCACATTCAATGTTGTTTCAGTGTCTTAAACATTGACAAAACAGTGTTGATTTAACATTGTTTCAATGAGTCTTTGCCTTCTGGGTATGCAGCATTGATAGCGAAGTTCTCTCAATCAATACTAATGCATCCGCTCACAGAATGGACAAAATAGCTTGATGTGTCATTTTGATATCGAGCAAATAAGACACAGCCATCATTGTAATCAGGAGAATTAACTTGGCTTCATTTGCTTATGCTTAAAGCGTCTTCTCCTCTTCCGTTGCTGCCCTTGTTTTTGTGTCTTCCTCATATACTTTTCATTTCTAGTAGTAGTAGTAGTAGTAGTAGCTCGTTGTTAGTACATATATTATAATATTACATTAATTACATATTCATTATATTTGTCATGGTATACATTTATCGAGCGGACATTTTGAGAAATTGCATGGAAATTTCCTTGGTTGTCATTGAGACATATCTACAATGAGGTCGTTGCAAGTTAAGCAGGTGGTCACGTGATCCCCGAAGCAAAATGTACACAAAGGTTGATTTCAGCATAGTGAATATGGGGAAATCTTGTGCTGCTGTTGCTTGCACCAATAATAATGCCATTCAGTCGTCTGGAAAAAAATGGCAAAATAAGTTTCCATCAATTTCCACGAAATAGTGAAGCCCTTTTGAAAGAGTGGCTTGTTAAATTAAGAAGAATTGACCGTGGACAGCCTTACAAACCAACAAAACATTCAGTTCTTTGCTCAGAGCACTTCGAGAAAAGCTGCTTCACATACCAGAAGTTCACAAGTAAGTCAACGGTTTTGATGCGATAAAAACTGGTTTTAAAGTGAAGATTTAAAGAAATTGGTGTTAAATATATATTCTATACAAATATTAACCTTAAGTCTGAACGCCCCCGTAACGGGGGCAATGAATTTGCATCATAAATACAGCATGCTTCCTAATAGCAACCTCGTCATGCGGCATATCCTCTTAAAGCGAAGAAACTCGGCGAAAAGATCGTGATGACCGTTTTTACCTAAACCGAACACAATTCAAGTACCAAGCAAGTAAATAAGCATCTAGCAAAACATTAAATAAAATAAGAGAAGTGCTCTATCGCAAGTATTTCTGCTGAATTTGTGCTATGCACACAAACGATACCTCAAATGAAAAAGGACAGTCCACAAATTCCAATGATATAAGCCTTGTCATTTTAAATTGTCACCATACTCAAAGAACAGCAGGCATACACTTTAAATGCTACAGAGATGAGCAAAAAATTTCTTACCTTTTGATATTTTGTCATAAAAGCTGTTTGTGGGTAAATCTGAGCTTGCTATTGTTTTAGCCAGTCTATCTGAGAGTCCTCTCGCCATTATGCTATGCACTGGAAGACCTCAGCAGTATAATCACTTAAAGTGGTTTGTTTTTTGTATTTTCGCGATAATTAACCGCTAAATATTCAACTGTTTTCAAAGTCTGTTTATGACTGAGAATCCTTGCGTCAATATGCTCAAGTTCAAATGCAGCACAGCTCTATGTGCTAAATCGACCAGTGAATATATAGTCTGTAGAGCTAGTGTCGTGGATAAGGCGGAGCACTTGGACCTGAGGTTCAATATCCGGTTATACAAGCGACCTTTCAGAGCAAGGAAATAATTTTTTTTTTGTATAAATAAATAATAGTTAATCGATGCATCCCCATTCAATCAAAGCTATCTTCCTGGGTTACTTCGGGGATCACGTGACTTACGCTACGGTTTCTGCATCCAGTGCAACGCCTCCATTCAGAGATCAGGGTTGAATTAGAGAGGTAGTGGTGCTGCACTCACCACGACTTCCATACAACTAATTTATTTTCTCAGTAATCATTATTATTTATACAACGCAACTTTACACGTAAGCTGCTGAAATTATTGCACAAAAATCTCAATGTCATGCATCAAACATATTGGTTTATTAATAAACTTATTGTAGCCTATACTTGATGTCAGTCATTATTAGTGTGACTTAAGATGAGCAAACCAGGGGTGTGTTTCCCAAAATCACAGATGCTAACTTACCTGTACATGGTTGGGCCCATTGACTGTGAATGGACGAACTATGTAGCAACTACACTTTGGGAAACGCACCCCAGAGCAACTAGACTGAAGCAAGTTTTTAACCAACAGCATG
This sequence comes from Gymnothorax javanicus, assembly GCA_029692085.1. Classification (NCBI taxonomy): domain Eukaryota; kingdom Metazoa; phylum Chordata; class Actinopteri; order Anguilliformes; family Muraenidae; genus Gymnothorax; species Gymnothorax javanicus. Next base: position 43,761,884 of record CM056203.1, read on the forward strand.
AGTTTCTGTAACTAAAAATGATGTTCCTCACCAAAGTCAATACTGATTGATAGCGCTTGTAATTACAAGTGTACCGTATTCTGGCGCGATAATGTATTTTCACTTAATCTATGTCACAATACTTTTTAAAACTTCACTCTCTGTTAATCATGCTTCAACTCCTGTTTGTCACTATCCATATACTGTGATATTTGTTTTCCCCATGTTATTCCTCCGTGTGTTATGAGGCAACTTCAACAGTGCATTCATCACTCTTATCTTTCTCTGTCCCTCTCTTTCTCTCTCTCCGCTTAGTGAGTAGGGCCTAGGTGTAACAATTACCCTGGTCTTTACTGTTTCTACTCAAGCATACCTTCTCAAAGTTGGCTCGGAGATGGCTGTGCAACTTTTAGCTTTTTAAAAAAAAATCATTAACTGTGAATTGATTTTCTGATTTTATAACTTTGCTTTGCATGCACTGGTATTTCCTTCAGGAAATGCAATTCTAGTTTATTATTTTTCTTCTGACCTTTCCTGCCCCAATTTCACCCCTTTCCAAATTTGACAATGTTTCTAACTTCCTACATTTGTCCGGCCGGATCCGAAATTCAATATTTTTGTGCGCTCCCACATGGTCGACATTAAATGCCGAAATGGCGCCCCCTACAAATTTTCAAATAACCCTCCGCTTTGGGGTTAGTTTGTCGTAGGCGGACGAAATTAGGTACGCACATGTATCATAGCCAGACGCACAAAAAAGTCTCTGGACGTCATGGTAAAATCCCAACAGGAAGTCGGCTATTTCGATTTCAATTTTTGATTACCGGCAATTTCCTCACCTCGTATTTTAACGAACTCCTCCTAGGGATTTCGTCCAAATGACTTCCCATTTGGTACAGATCATCAAAAGACCATGCTGATCAAAAGTTGAGCTCTGCATGTCTGTAGGTTAGCGGGCGTGGCCGCTAACAGGAAGTGACCAGTTTTTACTTTCACTTGTACTGATGACACATAGTTGAACCCATCAACTTCATTCCATTTCTAAAACATGCAGAACAAGTGAAGCTACATTATGAATGCTGTGTAGCTACGAGTAATGGCGTCCGTGTGACGACGCGGCGACTATCGATCCCTCGCCATGAAAATACGTTTGGTTTTTTGATGTCTTTGATGAACTCTCATCCTCATGAAATTTGATACACAGGTCAAGTATGGCAACCTCTTGCATTTGATAGGGCGTTGCCCATATGGAGGGTGGCAAATTTCTCTCTAGCGCCCCCTTGAAGTGTTCAAAAACCCCTCTTCATAGGGGTTTTTTGGAGTAGGAAGAAGAAAATTGGTACACATGTGTAAGTTTCCAAGATGAACAAAAAAAGTCTCAGGCACCATTGGTCTACTCCAAACAGAAAGTCGGCCATTTTGATTTTAACGTGTCATTTTGGCCTGATTTCCACACATCGTATTTTAGCGAACTCCTCCTAGACATTTTGTCCAATCAACCTCAGATTCATTACATATCATCAAGAGACCATGCTGATCAAAAGTTGTGCTCGGCATGTCTGTAGGTCAATGGGCTTGGCCGCTATGGCGTCCCCATTTCTGATGCCTCGCCATGCATATTCGAGCAGTTCTCTCCCCCTCATACTTCATCCAAACGGCTCCAATTTTCCTGTACATGATAAGAGCCTCGCCCTGAACGCCTCCTCACAGTTGTGCTGAGGGTCTGCCCCTGAATGCACCTGCCCACGTTTGGTTACACTCCGAGCGTCCCTTGGTGGATGAACTATCAACATTTCATAACTCCTTTGTGCTTTGTCCGATTCGCTCGAAACTTTATCACAGGTTGGTGCCTGTACTTGACCTGTCCAATGGTCGTGAGTGCACACCTGCACCTGTCAGGATCTCACCACTACCCCAAACGTGCACAAGGGTGCAGGAGCCCGTTCAACGCTGCTTGCAGCTTTAATTCTACATGATATTATAGACATCACAATTACACAAGTTAATGCTGCAAAGACTGCAAAGAGCACAATCTCAGGAATAAGCATCAGTTTGGGTTTTATGTGCAAGCAATATAAGGTGGGTTAAAGTCATGCTTCTACATCTGATGGTGCCAAGTTCATTCACAAAGCCCACAACCAAGCAAGTTCACGGGCCCCCTAGAACTTGGGATGCTCCGATCAGGGTTTTTGGGGCCGATCACCAATTGCCGATCATCGGAATCAGTATCACCGATACCGATCACACAGCATCTATTTGAAATTGAAGCTTGCTTTTTATAGTGTAGCATTTATTATTCATGTATTTATTTATGGTAGAATGCTGCTATTAAGCATGAAAATCTTTATTTCATCACTTACATCCAGGTGCTTTATTGATATGAGAAGCAAACATTCAAATTAGCAGGGATGGAGGTGATTTGCATAAATTAGGCAAATTAGGTGTCCAAGATGGCTGCTGCAAAGGGGGATATCATGACAATTTCAAAACACCATACCTCAGTAACTAATGGACATATCAGCTTTCTTAGTTTGCACATAGGTTGCCTGATCCAGCATCTATGGGCTAAACCTCTTAAAGTTGGATACTTTAACAAAATGCAAAGGTTTTTTGAAATTTTGCTCTTGACTTGAAAATTCCCTACCTTTTTATATATTCAGCACCCCCTGAAATTAAAAGAGTACCAAAGGGCCATATTTTTTAGGTTCAGGACAACCATCCTGCTGTAAACTATTTATATTCCAAACTTCATTAAAATTGGACTAGCGGATTAGAAATGGCGCGTGAAAAATGTGGAAATGGTAGTGGTATTTTTATAGCAGTAATCTACATTAAGTTATTCTTAACTCTGTATAATCTCTTCATTTAATAATGCTGAATATAGAGTATCATGAATTGACAATGCTTAAATTTGCTAAAATATGCAACTGACAACTGACCAAATAAACAGCAGGGCAAGAAACAAAAACCTGTAACCAACTAAAACCTATAACAATAACATCTTGTAGTACCTCTTTATCTGTAGGCCATCTACATCCATCCATCTGTAACCTTTTCTCAGCTGAGGTAGTTTTTATGGCCTTATATAGGGGAGAGAGAAAATGTGTTTGTATGCATGCGTGGAGGGTGTACAGAGTTCAGACTTCAATTTTCTGTCCTATCTTTCTCAAGCAGCAACACTGGCAGATTTACCTTCAGAAATATGAGCATCTCTGCATTTTCAGCTGTTAGCTTGTTCCTTGTGTCACGTTTTGACGGTTTATAATACCTGATTGTATTATTTTGCTCAGCCAGTAGTTTCTATATGCTTATGTAAGGGTAATGAATATTCATGAGTGCTTGTAAATATTATGACTAGCCTGGGAACACCATAGATTCTTCCATCTAGAAAGTTTTATTGTCTGCAAGATTCTTCAAGAGCCATCTGGAGGGTTCTATCACGCTCAAGATTCTTCTTTGTGATGTCAGTCAGGATTCTACTTTATGACATCATGCAGGATTCTTCTATGACATCATACAGGAGTACAAGGCCTATATAAAAGGAACTTGCAGCCAATGGAGGCGGGGGAGTCCTGTCCTGTCTGCTACACCTGAAAGCTAGACCGGCTTTGCTGGGTGCAATCGGACTTTGGATTACACAGACACTTCTTGGTTACGGACTTTGCGGTGATCAGGATCACCCCACCGAAGACATCAGATTCCAGTGGATTTTCACTATCGTCGTGGGAACATCGCAAGGACGGACAGTTTGGGCTAGTGAACAGTATTTCTATCTTCAATGTAGTAATTTCATTATCCATCCCTGTATAATTGTAATTGCCACGTTCATTCGCTCAGTTATTTAATAAATTGTTTAAATTTAATCCTCCTTCTAAATTCGAATCTTCCAGAATATTCTGGAACACACTCCTGTCCGTAGCACTTTTCATCTGCAATATTTCCTTCTGCACTAAAAAGTCGCTCACGGTCTACGTTTGTGCACAGTGCAGAGAGGTAGGCTCGTGCTGCTTGTGAGAGATGGAAAGCGACTTTTACTGTCCTGCCTGAAAGGATGTTCCCACGCCTCATTCCGTTTAAACCAGTTTTTTTCTGCACGATTGGTGATGAAGATTTAACTACATAGTTATCCTAATAATAGGCCTACCAGTCTAATTGCATTAGCTATTATTAGTAGGCTATAATGATTTTAATCCAAACTTTTTAAGTTCCATTAACTCCAGATCATTATAAAAATCCAACGGTCAAAATGTCCAAAAAAAAGAACAAAGGATGGATGTAATAACTTTCTGAGTTCACAAAATATTTTTATCTCACGAGTTATTTTGCTTCAGTCCACATTTGTGAGCGTTTGGCCGGTCAGACACCACATTTTCACTGCGTGCCGTGAAACGATTTCTGCTATGTACACTGCACTTGACACCTTAGCAAAGCAGTCTAACTGCGACAGCCATAAAATTTCCATTTATGCAACCACAGTCAGTAAAATCATTTTCATCTCCAGGAGTATTATCGTTGGTAGCCGATTCAACTTACTAAAAAAGATAATCGACTGTATCTGCTTTTGTTTGGTGCTGGTGCTCAGTCCTCGAGTCTGTCATCATCAAGCATGGGCGGCGCTAGGGTGGTGCTTGCTGGGGCTATAGCACCAACAGAGATTTCAATAGCACCACCGTAGCACCACCAAGAAAATTACTGAATTTTCACATTTAAATTCTGGCTATACTTTCTCCTTTTTTTTTTTTTTTTTTTTTTTTTTGAAGTAATTAACTCTGCTCTGGTGGTCTAAGGTCAGATCCACTCTACACCTCTTTTGTTGTAAGTTCGGTTTGAGCCGCTTATAGATCCCCATAGAAGACTACATTGCTGACAGGGTACGCTCAAGTGAAGCAGCTGTCCCAACAGCGTATCCACCCGGAGGTAAAATACGCTCGCAGACTCCCATTCGTTTTCGCCTACTTTAAAATCACATTTTCAGAAACACTTGCGCGAGTCGGTGTTTTTTGGTATCGGTGTTTCTTCACTTCATTGTACCCGGATTGAGCATATTTGGCGTCAACCGAATTGTTTATATTGAATCATATGGCTAACGCCAACGTTGTTCAACGGAGGCGCTAGTCAAGTCTAAAAACTTTAACAAGTTTCACCTTTCAAAATGCTGCTCATCAAAATGATCACTGCACAGCTCTGATCGAGGGTGTGGCGAAAAGTTCCTTCTCCTGACTTGTAACAGTCGAGCCTTTCTTACCATCAACGTAATCTCCGCGACGGTAAGGTTACCAAGGTAGCTACAGTGCCTGACAAAGGTTTTGTCGCATAAGGACATAGTAACTAAAAATAGCATATAACTTTATTTCTAACCAATCAATTGTTACAATAAATGGTCCATTTTAATGTCAAGGGCTTTCACATTAATAATTTGGTGCAAAATGAAACCGTCAAAAAGTGTTCTGATGTTCACAGCTTGGCTAAGCCCATAACATCTGTTTTTGCTAGGACAAAAGTCTTGTCGTCTCCTCAGATGATGCAACAAATCGCAGATTAGAGTTTAACCTATGACAAATACTGTAATTAACACATTCCCAGATGCGTATAGAAATGACCCCGGCACACCAGACTTTCATATGAGGTGCGACTAGACCTCTGACAACATACCAAAGATTCAACCACTGACCAAAGTGCTGATCATCAAGAGCCTGAAGACTGAGTCTGCTGCTGAGATGGCAGACATCTTTAATGTATCCCAATGTCAAGTGGAGGGGATGAGAAAAAGATTTGAAGAAACTGGTGACGTTCATGGCAAGCGCAGGTCAGACAGACCCTGGTATGACAACTGTTTGAAAGGACTGTTTGTTGCTTCAACTGTACAAGGCTAGCCCTTCTTCAACTACAGCGAAGCTACATGAGGAAATGTCACCAAAAATCCCGGTATCTACAAGAAGAGTTTGTCAAATTCTCTCAAAGTGGTTTTCATAGCCAAATTAGTACACAGAAGTCTGCATTAAACAGAAAACAAAAAACCTGCATTGCATTTGCCAAGGCCCACAGCTCGCAGAAAGGATTGATACTGGAAAAGTGGCTGAAAGTTTATTTTTCTGGTGAATCATCCATTGAACTGCATGCCAGTCGCTGTACAAGACCTGCTGGAACCCTCATGGACCCAAGATTCTCCCAGAAAACAATCATGTTTGGTGGAGGAATTCTTCTGCCTCTTCTGCCTCCATGTCACAGTTCCTGAAAGCGAAGAAGGTGAAGGTACTCCAGGATTGGCCAACCCAGTCACCTGACATGAACATTATTGAGCATTTCAGGGGTAAGATGAAGGAGGAGGCTTGGAAGATGAAACCATAGAATGTTGATGAACTCTGGGAGTCCTGCAAGACTGCTTTCTATGCCATTCCGGATGATTTCATCATCAAGTTATCTCAGTCATTGCCAAGACGTATGGATGCAGTCCTCCAAGCTCATGGGAGTCATATGCAATATTAATTCTTTTTCCAAGGCACCATGGCTTTATGTTCTGATATTATAGTGGCATATTTGTGTATTCAAAATAAAGTGTATGTATAATTTCCACATTTTTTTTCAATGCGACAAGACTTTTGTGCAAGCAAAATCTGACCTTTCTGTACAAATTAAATTATAAAACTCAATCAATGACACAAAACTCTATTTTGGTATATTTCGCATAATCTAGAGGGCTTTGCCTTTCATATAAGCCATTTTTGATTCCAATTGATCAACTACAAGTCAGGTTATTTGTTGTTCCTACAACTTGGATAAGTGACAAGACTTTTGTCAGGCACTGTAGTTAGCTGGTGAACGTTAACGATCGCCAGCATTTGCTTTTAGTCAGCGGTCTATTCAAGGCCATGGGATGGCTGATAGCTTGCACGCAAACACGATTTTCTCCATTAAATGAATAAATTTGCGTATCTACGATAACTTGCGCATGAAACTTTTTATTAAAGCCCTTCAAATGAATATTGTTGCAAAATGCAGCCGCACATCTTGGCATTTCAACGACTTTGTTAACTTATTTAGCCTAAAATTGGCCTCATTATGGGAAACCATTCGTTTTACGCAGTGTCTACGTGTCCGAAAGTCGGACAGGGTTTTAATATAACTCCGTGTCCGACAGTCGATTACTGTTTTTAATTTCTTCAAATCTACTGAATCTTTTAGATATTAAACGTGAATGTTTTGATAAGTGGGCTTAGTTCTTCAAGATGAGTAGCCTACCGAGAATTTCAATCAATGTTTCTGTTTAAGGGGAGGAGAAACCCAAAAATCACTTCAATCTGCTCAAGAACAGGACAATCAATCAGAGGGAGCAGGAGGGAGAAGTTTATGCTTCAGGGGCATTTTAATGTTCTAAGTTGACTGTTACAATGATTTGTAGGTGTACTTTGACTTTAACCTGGATTTTCTCAAAACCTGATTTTTGCCCCGATTGCTATCATTTAAGGCACTATATCTCACTTATTTGTGGAGCTTTTCTCATGAAATTTTGACAGAAGCCTGTGTACATATATGAAAATTAGTCAGATGGATCGAACAGATTCACGCTTTATTTCCACACCGGAGATAAAATGGCGCTTGTAGTCAGTGAGCAAATCAATTGCATGACCATTGACATTGTGAATTAAATATTGCATGCACGATCAAGACTGTCGGACGCGAAATGCAAAAAAATCCATGTCTGGAGCCACCAAAAAGTAAAAGTATTGATATGAGAACAGATTTATAACGAAATAAAGAATAAAAATATATCACCAACAAACAGAACATCCAAAAAAGATGGCCCGCAAATAAATAAATCACAGTGTTCATTGGATGTTCTGTTTGTTGTTAAACTGTTTTTTTTTATTCTTCATTTCGTGATCAATCTGTTCTAATCGTTTTTTTTTTTTTTTTTTTTTTTTTTTTTTTTTTTTTCGGCTGTCGGACACATTTAATGCCCGACAGGCATTGTACGGACTTCGTTGTATTTATAAAAATGGCCCAAATAAATTGAGTGCAGTGCCCATTGGATGTTCTGATTGTTGGTGATGTATTTTTATTCTTTATTTCGATATAAATCTGCTCTCATATCAATACTTTTACTTTCTGCCGGCTGCCGGACATGGAGTACTATTTTGCATTTCGCGTCCGACAGTTTTGATCGTGCATGCAATATTTAATTCACAATATCAGTGGTCATGGAATTGATTTGCTCCCTGACTACAAGCACTATTTTATCTCTGGTGTGGAAATAAAGCGTGAATCTGTTTGATCCACCTGACTAATTTTCAAAAGAGAGATCGAATAAAGACTGTTGTCTATCTTCAACGGAAGAAAACAGACAAATAAAAAGACCAAGAAAAGTCGATAGCTATCAATTTGCATTTTGTGAAGGTCGAACACAAACATGGCCAAGTTTGTACGCCTTACACTTGCTGGAATACTCGAAAAATTAGAACTTTTATGTCTTACGGACACGGAGTATTTCAGGATCTCTGTCCGACAGTCGCTAAATTAGTCATAAATGCACCAAGTTCCGCGCCAATGTCGACTCACTTTATTGAGCAGAGCTTAAACAGAAACATTGATTGAAATTCTCGGTACTCATCTTGAAGAACTGAGCCATCTTATCAAAACATTCACGTTTAATATCTAAAAGATTCAGTAGATTTGAAAAAATTAAAAACAGTAATCGACTGTCGGACACGGAGTTATATTGAAACCATCCGACTGTCGAACACGGAGTTGTATTAAAACCCTGTCCGACTTTCGGACACGTAGACACTGCGTTCATTTTAATGAAGAAGTTCGTTGTATCAATTTAGCGGCCAGGTGCTTCACTTTAGGTAATGAGTAAATATGACATCATCAGCAATCTAGTGATCTAAATGTATGCTATTCAGTCTATTGGTTTTGCTTATGGACCTCCAAAGCGTGATTCTTGGTTTTTTGTTTAAATTGTGGTTTTGTTTATGGCCGATGATATTCGCACTTATACGTGTGGCCCATGCTGAAATTTGTCCTTGGCCACAGCTTAAAAAATAAGTTTGGCCAAGAAAAAAATTTTGGCTTTGGACACACTAAATGTGGGCAATGGAGCAATGTGCATCTTGGCAACCTGATCTCACAGAAATCTGTGAAATGACCACGAAATCCTTTATCCACAATCTGTGGTGGCAGCACGAAATCTGCGAGGTTTTCATGATAGGACCACAGAAATAATGCCAGTGGAAAATCAATGAGGCTCATTTTTCGTGGTGGACACACGATTCCCTGTTTCAATGGCATCACTCATTGGGCGTTGCAACGATCAATGCCGCTTTTTTTCCTCATCAGCTTAGATTTTTTTTTTTTTTTTTTTTTTTTGGTCGCTATTTTTATCCTCTGCATTGATGACGAATTTGTTAATGAGTTTAATTTTGCGGTTAGTTTTCCATCAAATTCAGTTCGATCACGTTAATAGTGTATTTTTTTAATAACCGTTTCAGTTGCTTCCATATCAGCTGATTCCCCCCCCCCAACACAGTCTCACACCCAGCGCGTCAAAGACTGACGCTTGGTCAGGGGCCTTTTGCGTCAGTTACTGACGGTAAAGGTCTCCTCTAGCGTACTACCCCGACGCAGGGGGCTTTTAAGTATTTACAATATAATCCCGTCCGCGGCAATATTTGAAGCTCAGAGCGAGTGCCCCAGCCGTGCATTCGCTTCAGTATTAATTCAACCACGGCGCATACAGACGCTGTGGGCATCCGTCCCATTGGCTTCTGGATAACCTGACACGCGGAAGTATTCTCCTTACTGTCATTTTTTACGTTAACGGTGATTTTACAATGATATCTGCGACATTTCTCACCGCAAAAACACCAATGTGTCCTTGTTAATTACACAAAAGTGACGGGTTAGTTGTATAGGCATCAGTTTTTTTGTTTTCCCCTTCGATTGTGAGAAACAAGGAGTTTTTTTTCCCCGTTTTGAATAGCTGAAGTCACTACACTACCCATGATCTTCAGCGGTCGTTGCTATGGAGACGACGGCAGTCCACTTTGCTTGACAAACCGCTTTTGCACAATTTATTTCAAAATGAAACAAAATACGAATGTGAACAGATTAAAATAGATTAATAATTAAACTGGTTACTCAAAACATCAACATTTAGCTTCAGCTTGACCCGGAAGTTATCTTCCTCACTGTCACTGGTATCTGCGATATTTATATGCACAAAAACACCAGTGTTTCCTTGTTAATTACACAACATTGACGGGATAATATTATGGGCATCATTTTTCGTGTTCCCCCCCCTTCGATTCTGAGAAACAAGGATTTTCTCCTCCGTTTAGGATAGCTGAAGCCACTACACAACCCATAATCCTCAGCTGTAGTTGCTATAGAGGCGACGCCAGTCAGCTTTGCTTGACAGAACTGTTTTTAGACAATTTATTTCAAAATAATGTGAACTGATTAAAAGTGATTAATAATTAAACACCAACACTTGTTACTGTCCCACACCACAGTCTATGCTCCACACCGGCTGAATTCTACAATGTGGATGCCTCCACTCTGTGTTAAAAAGAAGAGGGGATGCTACACCATGGTGAACAGGCTCCTGTCCCAACTTTTTTGAGACCTGTAGCAGCCATCACATTTGAAATGAGCTCATTTTGTGGATAAAATTGTAAAATTTCTCAGTTTCAACATTTGCTATGTTACCTCTGTTCTATTGTGAATAAAATACAGGCTGGTGTGATTTTAAAGTCATTGCATTTTGATTTTATTCACAATTTACACTTTGTCCCAACTATTTCGGAATTGGGGTTGTATGTATCATAACCAAGCAAAATATCAACTATTTGATATTTTTGCAATGTGCCATGAACCTGCATTAGTCAAAAACAGACAGCAAATGTGGTGTTTGAAAGGTAATTTCTAAGGATGTCATTGTCATGTACCTACACAAGAATACAATACCATCAAAATTGTTTTTATTTTTGTAGCTCACACATTTATAACATCTGAAGATAAGGAGGTTTAGTCTTTTTTTTTCATTATTTTACACGATATCACTGAAACATTATTACATATATTTCAGCTATACAAGTATATGTGCATATCTCATTTGTAAAACATCACTGGAAAAAATGTATGGTTTACCTGTTACCCCATGGTGCTTATCAACATTATGTGTGCTAAAAGCAGAAATAGTATATGGATCTATGGGCCTATATACACATACGCACATACACACACACATACATATACACACGTGGACAAAATTGTTGCTACCCCTCTGTTAATGAAAGAAAAACCCAAAATTGGCTCTGAAATAACTTGAAACTGACAAAAGTAGTAATAAGTAAAAATTTACTGAAAATTAACCAATGAAAATCAGACATTGCTTTTGAATTGTGGTTCAACAGAATCATTTTAAAAAACAAACCAATGAAACAGGCCTGGACAAAAATGATGGTACCCCTAGAAAAGATTGAAAATAATTTGACCATAGGGACATGTTAAACTAAGGTGTGTCCTCTAATTAGCATCACAGGTGTCTTCAAACTTGTAATCACTCAGTCTGCCTATTTAAAGGGTGACAAGTAGTCACTGTGCTGTTTGGTGACATGGTGTCTACCACACTGTACATGAACCACAGAAAGCGAAGGAGAGAGTAGTCTCAGGAGATTAGAAAGAAAATTATAGACAAGCATGTAAAAGGTAAAGGCTATATGACCATCTCCAAGCAGCTTGATGTTCCTGTGACTGCAGTTGCACGTATTATTCAGACGTTTAAGGTCCACGGGACTGTAGCCAACCTCCCTGGACGTGGCTGCAAGAGGAAAATTGATGACAAACTGAAGAGACGGATAATACAAATGGAAACCAAAGAGCCCAGAACAACCTCAAAAGAAATTAAAGGTGAACTCCAAGGTCAAGGTACATCAGTGTCAGATCGCACCATCCGTCGTTGTTTGAGCCAAAGTGGACTTTATGGGAGACGACACCACTGTTGAAAGCAAATAATAAAAAGCAAGACTGGAATTTGCCACAATGCATATTGACAAGCCACAAAGCTTCTGGGAGAATGTCCTTTGGACAGATGAGACAAAACTGGAGCTTCTTGGCAAGGCACATCAACTCTATGTTTACAGGACTTAAAAAAATAAAGCATACCAAGAAAAGAACACTGTCCCTACTATGAAACATGTAGGAGGCTTGGTTATGTTGTGGGGCTGCTTTGCTGCATCTGGCACAGGGTGTCTTGAATCTGTGCAGGGTACAATGAAATCTCAAGACTATCAAGGCATTTTGGAGAGAAATGTGCAGCCTAGTGTCAGAAAGCTTGGTCTCAGTCGCAGGTCATGGGTCTTCCAACAGGATAATGACCTAAAACACATCGCTAAAAACAACCAAGAACGGATAAGAGCAAAACATTGGACTATTCTGAAGTGGCCTTCTGAGCCCTGATCTAAATCCTATTGAACATCTGCGGAAGGAGCTGAAACATGCCGTCTGGAGAAGGCAGCCTTCAAACTTGAGAGAATTGAAGCAGTTTGCTCACGAGGAGTGGGCCAAAATACCAGTTGACAGGTGCAGAAGTCGCATTGACAGTTACAGAAATCGTTTGATTGCAGTGATTGCATCAAAAGGTTGTGCAAAAATGTATTAAGTTAAGGGTACCATCATTTTTTTTCCAGGCCTGTTTCATTAGATTGTTTTTTTTTAAATGATTCTGTTGAACCACAATTCAAAAGCAATGTCTGATTTTCATTGGTTAATTTTCAGTAAATTTTTATTTATTACTACTTTTGTCAGTTTCAAGTTATTTCAGAGCCAATTTTGGGTTTTTCTTTCATTAACAGAGTGGTACCAACAATTTTGTCCACGTGTGTACATATACAGCGCCCTCCATAATTATTGGCACCCCTGGTTAAGATGTGTTAAAAGCCTGAAAATCAATTTTTATTGCAGAAGCATACTCTCACACTGAAAATTGTAGAAAAATGTAACCTTCAACTCAAGTGAATTTTAAGAGAAAAAAAAAATCCTGACTAAGAAATAATTATTTTTCATAAAATCACCTGTTCCACAATTATTGGCACCCCTAACAATTCCTAGGAAATAAATGTAATTGAAGAATTTCTGTCATTTCTACAGTAGTTTACAAAGTTGATCAGAGTATCTAGGAACATATAATTAGTAATTCATCACTTCCTGTTTCCCTGGGGTATAAATATGATGTGACACAGAGGCCATTTCTCTAATCCACTCTTCAATATGGGAAAGGCAAAGGAACACACCATTCAAGTAAGGCAGATGTGTGTCAACCTTCACAAGTCAGGCAATGGCTACAAGAAAATAGCCACTTGCCTGCACCTGCCCATATCTACTGTGAGAGGAATCATTAAGAAGTTTAAAATAACTGGAACAGTGGTAAACAAGCCTGGACGAGCCTTAAGGTTATTTTGCCACCACGCACAGTGAGGAGGATGGTAAGAGAAATAAAAAGTTCTCCAAAGCTCACTGTTAAAGAATTGCAACAAATGGTAGCATCTTGGGGTCACAAAGTCTCCAAAACAACCATCAGGCGCTATCTACATGCCAACAAGCTGTTTAGGAGGCATGCACGGAAAAAACCTTTTCTCACTCACAATCACGCAAATGTCTGGAGTTCGCTAAGCGGTACTGGGACTTCAACTGGGACCGTGTGCTTTGGTCAGATGAGACCAAGATAGAGCTTTTTGGCAACAAAGACTAAGTGGGTCTGGCGGAACACAAAAGATGAGTATGCAGAAAAGCACCTCGTGCCCACTGTGAAGTATGGGGGAGGATCGGTGACGCTGTGGGCCTGTTTCTCTTCCAGAGGCCCTGGGAACCTTGTTAGGGTGCATTGCATCATTAACGCTTTGAAATACCAGGACATTTTAAATCAAAATCTGGTGGCCTCTGCCCGAAAGCTGAAGATGGGTCGTCACTGGGTCTTTCAGCAAGATAATGACCCTAAACGTGGCCAAATCTACACAGAAATGGTTCACCAGACACAGAATCAAGCTCCTCCCATGGCCATCTCAGTCCCCAGACCTCAACCCCATTGAAAACCTGTGGAGTGAGCTGAAGAGGAGAGTGCAGAGGAGAGGACCCAGGTCGCTGATGATTTAGAGAGATTGTGCAAAGAGGAATGGTCGAAGATCCCTCTTTCTGTATTCTCCCATCTTGTGAAACATTATAGGAGAAGATTAGGTGCTGTTTTGTTGGCAAAAGGGGTTGTACAAAGTATTAACATCAGGGGTGCTAATAATTGTGGCACACATGATTTGATGTAAAAAGAATTATTTCTTAATGTGGGATTTTTTTTCCCACTGAATAAATGCACTTGAATTAAAGGTTGGATTTTCCTCTTTTTTTTCATTGTGGTCCTATATTATTTAGAAAAAAACTGAATTTATTAGAAGCTAAAGAACACATCTTAACCAGGGGTGCCAATAATTATGGAGGGCAGTGTACATACACATATTCACATACACACATACATATATATATACACACACACACACACACACACACACACACTATTATTATTATTATAAAAAAGAAAAAAAAAAAGGGCGGCACGGTGGCATAGTGGTTAGCACTGTTGCCTCACAGCAAGAAGTGTAGTGGCTTCAGCTATCCAAAACGGAGGACAATACTTCCGGATGTAGGTTCTCGTGACCCATCGCTTACAGCGAGCTGAAGCTAAATGTTCATATTTTGAGACACCATTTTAATTATTAATCACTTTTAATGAGTTCACATTCCGTTTCATTTTGAAATAAATTGTCTACAGTTTTGTCAAGCAAAGCGGACTGGCCTCGTCTCTATAGCAAGGACCGCTGAGGATTGTGGGTAGTGTGGTGACTCCAGCTATCCTAAACGGAGGAAAAACTCCTTGTTTCTCAGAATCGAAGGGGGGAACACGAAAAATGATGCCCATAACATTATCCCGTCAATGTTGTGTAATTAACAAGGACACACTGGTGTTTTTGTGCATATAAATATCGCAGATATCATTGTAAAATCACCGTTAACGTAATAAGTGACAGTAAGGAAGATAACTTCCGGGTCAAGCTGAAGCGAAATGTTGATGTTTTAAGTAACCAGTTTAATTATTAATCTATTTTAGTCTGTTCACCTTCGTATTTTGTTTCATTTTGAAATAAATTGTGCAAAAGCGGTTTGTCAAGCAAAGTGGACTGCCGTCGTCTCCATAGCAACGACCGCTGAAGATCATGGGTAGTGTAGTGACTTCAGCTATTCAAAACGGGGAAAAAAAACTCCTTGTTTCTCACAATCGAAGGGGAAAACAAAAAAACTGATGCCTATACAACTAACCCGTCACTTTTGTGTAATTAACAAGGACACATTGGTGTTTTTGTGGTGAGAAATGTCGCAGATATCATTGTAAAATCACCGTTAACGTAAAAAATGACAGTAAGGAGAATACTTCCGCGTGTCAGGTTATCCAGAAGCCAATGGGGACGGATGCCCACAGCGTCTGTATGCGCCGTGGTTGGATTAATACTGAAGCGAATGCACGGCTGGGGCACTCGCTCTGAGCTTCAAATATTGCCGCGGGCGGGATTATATTGTAAGTACTTGAAAGCCCCCTGCGTCGGGGTAGTACGCTAGAGGAGACCTTTACCGTCAGTAACTGACGCAAAAGGCCCCTGACCAAGCGTCAGTCTTTGACGCGCTAGGTGTGAGACTGTGTTGGGAGGGATCAGCTGATATAGAAGCAACTGAAACGGTTATTAAAAAATACACTATTAACGTGATCAAACTGAATTTGATGGAAAATTAACCTCAAAATTAACCTCATTAATAAATTCGTCATCAATGCAGAGGATAAAAATAGCGACCAAAAAAAGAAAAAAAAAATCTAAGCTGATGAGGAAAAAAGCGGCATTGATCGTTGCAACGCCCACTGAGTGATGCCATTGAAACAGGGAATCGTGTGTCCATCACGAAAAATGAGCCTCATTGATTGTCCACTGGCATTATTTCTGTGGTCCCATCACGAAAACCTCGCAAATTTCGTGCTGCCACCACAGATTGCGGATAAAGGATTTCGTGGTCATTTCACAGATTTCTGTTAGATCAGGTTGATCTTGGCAACACTTGTAAGTGCGTCTAACGCGAATTTCGATCAATTTTTGTGCTTAGACGCACTTAAATAACTAAGTTTGTTTTTTGCATGCGATTTGTCCTACAACTCCAACAAAGCCTCGCATCTGCGGTTTTCCTTATTTTACTTTTGGTGTCAATTCTGTCAATTCAATATGAGTGGTAGACATTGTTTTTCAGTTGAAAAGCACGCATTTAATGCTGATTGCTGGATTGGTGTGATTTGATGATGTGCACTCTGGCTCGGATGCTTTGTTAGTTTATTTTTTATGCTCTTGTGTAGCCGGGGTGTCTCCCATGTTGCTGTATCGTTTGTATATGAAATACAAAATCGCTTTAGTTTTGTTAATCAATAGAGGCATTGGTAAAAACATATCTGAAACTACTCTTGAATGGCGCGCATCTGGCTTTTGCGCAAATACAGACTACCACACGATACATTCATCAGCCCCATCACTAAATGATTCAGCCCCACTATAGCAGCAGCAAGAAAAAATCTCTGGCGCCGCCACTGTCATCAAGTGCATCAAGGACTAATAAAGGACTCGCCAAGACAAAATGGTGAAGAAATCGGCGGTTTGGGATCATTTTAAGATAAAAAGATGAAACAAAAAAAAAGTGCAGCGCCAGTTATGCAAGATGAAACGGTTGTACTGTCATTTTTCAGCGAACATGGAGACTAATCTGAGAAATGAAAGTTTTCTGAATTCGCTCCGCTTCGCTTAAGTAGTAAACGAGATCATGTCATCAATTAGGCTACTGGTTACATTTTTAGTATCCAAAATGGCAAGCCTGTGGTGAATGAATAGACGAACTCCGCATAGGAGTTGTGAAATAGTTATTCAATAAATTGTATAAATCAGTAATTTTTTTTTTTTTTTTACGAAAAATGGGTGCGTTGCTTGCAACAGACTGCACTGCTACAATGAGCCAACGAACCCTGAAGCAGGTGATGAACCTCCTTTGCTGGAGAAGAGGAGAAAGGAAATAAGGGATGCGCTTGTGAATGCAATAGACATGCAGCCAATGAATGCTGTGCAGGGTGAAGGTTTTATACAATTTATGAACAAGTTTGAGCCGGGGGTGCACAATTCCAAATCGCGGAAAAAAAAAAAAAATCATTGAAGGGCAAATTAAGAATAGGCAGCAGTGAGAGAAATTATCTGTGATTAATAACGTAATTATATTACGTTCAAGAAATAATTCCAGCTCATCTTTTGTTATAGATTCCAGTATTTTGCATACAATGCAAGTCAAACTGACTGGCCTGTAATTTCCTAGCTCGGTACGGTCCCCTTTCTTATATATTGTTATTACATTGCCATGCTTCCAATCATTTGGTATTTCTCCAATTTATAAATACCGTCTGAAGATAGCCGTCTGTGGTTTAGAGATGATCTCACTAACTTCCCCGTGTACTCAAGGGTATAAGCCATCAGGACCTGCTGCCTTATCTGTCTTTAGTTTATGCAACTTGTCTAATGCTTCATTATCCCTTACCTCAATTTCTGCTAAATAATCTTGAGCATTGGAAATGTCCTCTGGCCTAATAAAAGCTTACTCTGGGGTAAAACAAAGTAACTATTTAAGGTATCAGCAATATCCTTATTCTCATAGAGCAGCAATCCATCTTTAATCTTCCTACACTTAACAACCTCTTTGACTTTCCTTTTTCTACTGCTGTACTGAAAAAAGCGCTTCACAAAATGTTTTCCTCTTTGCGTACATTTTTAAACGCTAAAAAATCAGGGCCGTCTTAAAATTTTTATTAAGAAATCATTGTAATAATCCGTAAAAATTCTATGATTAGAGGTAGAATTCTGAGGTTTTTTTTTTTTTTTTTACAATTTATTCCGATTATTGGCATTTTTTCAATCTAACATGGCCCCGCAAGCATTTCAAATGGCCTCCGATATTTGTTCAGCTTCAGGGATGTGTCATAGAAAAGATAACAAGCAAGCTTGCCTGTCTGCTTCATAGCGGCGGTTCCTTTTATTGCGCTTAAAATTATCTCCCAGCTCTTGTTTTAATAATGGATACACTTGTATTCGGTATTTAGCATGCTCGAGATTAACCGAGGGCATCTAACTGTTATAACTGCTGGATTCGGAAATTGCGCATAATTCAATTAAACTTCACTTCCTGACAGCAATATTGGGAACAAACGTAATATAGGTGGTATTGTAAGGATGGCATCCGAAGCTTTATATGAATTCCATTTCTCGTAAAAGCACTTTTCAAGTAGTGTAGCCTATTTTTTTTTTGTGATTGCGCTCAATCAAATTGTTTTCAGTGTTTAAAATAGGCTACATATGTGAAGTGGGCAGTCGCACATTCATTGCCACGATGCAATGATAATTTATTTAATGCCAACGTTTCTTTGGCTGAAATATAGGTCATGTAATATATTGATAAATTATTTATTATTACGTCGTGGCTATGAGTGTGTGACTGGTCAGCAGCTCTCCTCTATCTTGCAAAAAAAGAATACATTTAAAATGGGAAACATCTTTGGCTTATAGAATTTTAGGCCCATAGAAAATTAGCACGAAGTGGTGTCATTTGAAAGTCTTGCTAACGAAAATGTGCCTCTTTTTTTGAGCCACTGGGATATGGCTGAGGTTTTTTGAAATACGATGTGTTTATGTTGTTGTTGTTCTGCTTCTTTTGTAATATTTCTTAATGATGACAAAAAATAGTACTGTACTTGTATAGAGTTCAACTTTTTTTTTTTTTTTTTTTTTTTTGTCATTTCACTTCTTCCATCACTTCAGGCCTGTGGCGCCCCCAGCATTTTCGTACACTTCCTATGCCCAGGGCCGGTTCGGAGTGTTTTGGCCCAACTTTGAGCAGCATGGCAAAATAAAAATATGACCAAACTAATTAAACACTTTTCGGTAAAAATTTGATTGACCATTATAAGGAAAGTAGACGTGTGTTATTCTGTTTGATGGGGCTGTAAGGTGATGTGTGCCGTGCTGTTAAGTGGGTTGGTTCAATAATGTATGCCGTTCTGTGAGGTGGGTCTCTATGGTGGTTTGTGCTGTATTGTAAGGTGGGTTTGTAGATTTATGCTGTCTTGTGTATTTGTAGGGAAATAGGTGATGTTCTGTACTGTGGGTCTGTACGGTGATGTGTGCTGTACTGTTAAGTGGGTCTGTAAGGTGATTATTGTTCTATACGTTGGGTCTATAAAGTCATGGGCGTTGTTCTGAGAAGTGTGCCTTGCTTGCAGGAAAAGGCCGACGCATGTCCGAGTGAACTGCTGGTTCTGCTGCCAGGACACACAGGTGCCGTACGGGAACAGGAACTGCTGGGACTGCCCCAACTGCGAGCAGTACAACGGTTTCCAGGAGGCAAGTTGTACTGAGCAGGGTGACAGTTGGGGCTCTTTAGAGTTAGTGCAGAGCTCACAGTATTAGGGTTTCTGCCCACTGACAGTGGGATCTCTGTACGGTAACTGCCATGCTCTCAGGATTTGGGTTCATTGCAGCCTTCTGGAGTTGGCACTGTTCACTCTTTTTCTGTCCTGCCTGGGCCATGTGCTTAGTGTTTGCCACAAGCCCTCTATGGTCTGGAGTCTGCTGGGGCATTCCATTTGAAATCAACAAGTGGTGCCCAGTCCGTGGTGCCTGATTTGCTTCATTTTCACATATTTTGTAGTTTATGGGCCCAATATGAAAAATCCAAAATATTAGACTCATACTCCAAATGGTCTCCCTTCTACAAGGGTCCAAAAAAGTGGACGTGGCACGTTTTCGGGCTCAGCCGTCTGTTTCCTAGCCATCTATAAAGTGGAATATTTCCAAACCTATAAGAGGTATGGCCCTGATATTTTGGGGACACCTTCTTCAAGCCTAATACTTTCATTTAAACCCAATTTCAACATCCTACACCCCATTGGTGTGGAGAGAATGGGTACATAATGTACAGAAATGACCATATCTGGGATTACCAATAGTATTGCAACAAAATGGTCATTTTTCTATCTGAAGGAATGCTGTTTTGAAAATGATTTTTGGCACAAGCGAAGATGACATGAAGGTCCCCATAACGCAAAAGTTTCATTACCATTAACCCCTTCCCACATGCTTTTCAGGGGGTCCAAAAATAGGGTATTTAGGGGCTCGGACCCTTTTCACAGCCAAATTTCAGCATATTGTAAATGTCTTAGAGTTGTTATTCCTGCATTAAAATGATGCCACTTCAGGGTTCTTTCAAAGCAATATTCATTCTGTTCCTCCAGGGACTGGGTGTGGCCGTCAGGATCCCCCGAAAAAGCATATTTGGTCCGAAAGTGCCCCTTGGGCCAGGCCCGTTCTCTCCACACCAATGGGAGAATGGAGACCATTTGGAGTATGAGTCTATTTTGGATTTTTAGGTCACCTGAGACAAAGTCTCAAAGTGACCTATTCTAATCGCCTTTTGTCCCTCGTCGTCCGTCGTGCGTTCGTAAACAGTTTACATTTTCGACTTCTTCTCAGAAACCACTCATCGGATTTCAGTAAAATTTTGCAGGAACCTTCCTTGGTCAAATATGCACCAAAATTGTGAATTATATGCTGCCCACCCCCAGGGGTTCTGATCGGCGGGGCTAAAACTGGCCTATACATTTTCAACTTCTTCTCAGAAACCGCTGATCCGATTTCAGTAAAATTTTGCAGGAACCTTCCTTGGTCAAATATGCACCAAAATTGTGAATTATATGCTGCCCACCCCCAGGGGTTCTGATGGGCGGGCTAAAACTGGCCAATACATTTTCCACTTCTTCTCAGAAACCACTGATCCGATTTCAGTAAAATTTTGCAGGAACCTTCCTTGGTCAAATATGCACCAAAATTGTGAATTATGTGCTGCCCACCCCCAGGGGCTCTGAGGGGCGGGGCTAAAACTGGCCAATACATTTTCCACTTCTTCTCAGAAATCGCTGATCCGATTTCAGTAAAATTTTGCAGGAACCTTCCTTGGTCAAATATGCACCAAAATTGTGAGTTATATGGGCGGGGCTAAAAGTGGTCAAATTGGGTGAAATTTTCAAAATCTTCTTCTCCAGACCCAGATATGCTGGAAAACCGAACTCTTCATACATGGAAAGGTCTTCAGGTGCTCTATCAGAATTGTTCATTTCATGGCCCCCAGGCTCCATGTTTGCTCCTGGGGTGGGGGTGAAGTTTACTATACTTTATAAAGGAAAATGATACTTATGGGTATATTTGGTTCATTCACATCAATTACATCAGTTTTTTATACAACTCGGGTGACCGTTAAGGCCCATGGGCCTCTTGTTCATATTGGGCCGATAAACTACAAAATATGTGAAAATGAAGCAAATCGGGCACTATGGACTGGGGAGTTTTCTTGAAATAGGTTGATTTCAAATGGAATGCCCGTGCTGTGGTTGACTGTTTGCCTCGTACCACTTGGGGAAGAGTATTTATTTGGTTTGGGTTTCTCGGGTTCTGGGCAGGAAACTACCCGATTCCTTCTGCGAATACAGTGGCTGCTGTGTCCCAAAGTTGTCCTGCTAATTCCATTTCTTGAACAGATATTCCTAGACTAGAAACTTGGAATAGAGCAGTACCTGAGTGATTTGTTGTTTACTGACAATGTGGCTGGTAGCGTAGGCAAACTCACCAGCTCCAGGTTAAATATCCAAGTGTTTAGCTGATGTTTGGCATTTATTTTGACATTCTGCTTTGATAAAGTCTTCATGAGGAGGGAGGTGATTAAGTAGGAGTGTTTTTAATGTGCAGTTTTCTATGTGATAGGGAGAGTGGGGAATAGAAGCTTGTAGTATCTTTCATCTCTCCTTCATGGCATTTTACTTGGTGCTTATCTGTAGAATGGAGACTACAACAAGCCCATTCCAGCCCAGTACTTTGAGCACCTGAACCATGGTGTATCGCCAGGGTTTTCACGGCACGAGTCCTCGCAAAAAGCGCGGTGGGTTGGCTGCCAGATGCTGCTCTGTAAAAAATGCAACAACAACCAGGCACTGAAGATCAGGCAGCTGGCAACCTTCATGCCTCGGGATGAGGTGAGTTTGCGAGGCTGACTGGCACAGGTATGATTTCATGCAGGGAGCATTATTTGGTGATATCTCCTTTTGTCATTATTCCCTGTATAGTTGTACAGCAGGAGTGGAACTGTTCTAAATTGCGCTGAGGTTTTTATGCTGCTGTAGAACCTGGTTTTAACACTCAGCTCTTCTAGTAGACCTTCAAGTCTTAGTGTATTTTTCGGGGCACAGTTTTTGCCAGGAGTGAAGACATTCAAAGCCCCATTTTATGAAGGGTGAACCATCAAGATGGCAAGTGAAGGATCTGGCCACAGAGTGAAAAATCCAGAAAACTTTCGGTGCTTCCTAGTTTGTTTTATTATTTTTCCAAGCGTTAATGCTAGCCTTTACACAGATATGGAAATACTCTGCATTGAAATCTGCGAGGGAATACTCTGTATTTTATACATGGTGACGAAAAAATCAATTTTATTTCGTCTTGTTAGTCTTATTGAAGACTTCTGCGGCCCTTTCAAAGTTTCTGATGTTCAATCCCTCTAGTATGATTCTAGGAAGTTTTTCAATGGTTTCCAGTTTCACTTATGTCCTCTGCATAGTCTTTACCTGATTTTGCTGTGAGAAACCATGTTGACTGCTAACTGAGGTGACATCTGATGAAGGAAAATGCCTGCCAACACAGAGTGTGGGAAAGATTCTTGAAGCTCTTGTGAAGCAACTCCCTGCAAACTTCATTCAGTCAGAGTGGGGAATTCTGATGAATTATAGGTTCACTGTAGCCAAGACTTGAAAGGTCTATAGTTAGACAGGATTCGTTCAGTGCTGATTAGGGCAGCAGGTATTTTCCCTGGATTACCTTCCTATGGCTGTGTGGTCACAGGCTCTCTAAATACCTCCGTGATGCCCATTAATGCCTGCCTGCCTGCCAAGCAATGAAAGCTCAGCTATGTCTTTTGGCAGATGATTGGGGTCAAAAACCCTGTGAATTGGACTATAAGTAAGTATTCATTGACTCTGAATCAAACCAGTCATTTGTGTTTTGCACAAGTGCATCAAGGTAAGCTGCATTTGCCCCAGTGAAAAGCAGAAGCCTGTTTTATTGTCAGTTAGCTTTAAATCAGTGAACTTGTTGGTTTCCTTATTCAACTTCTGGATGTTCACCATTCTCGTTCTTGAAACCATTAAAGGGGACCTATTATGCTGATCCTCTTTTAATACATACAAGTAATGTTATAATGTTGGATGTCCAGACTCAACCTCTGTAAATCAATCAATCAATAACCTTTATTGCAGGGAAGTCCCACTGAGACAGAGGTCTCTTTGGCAGGGGAGCTCTGATTACAATAAAACAATTACAATGGAAGGTTAAAGACAAACAGCACACATAAAATACACAAAAGTCACAAACAACAATTTCAGATTAAAGGAATAACAAGTTTTAAACTAGAATAAAACATAATAAAAATTAAGAAAAAAAATTATATATATATATATATAAACACATAAGAACATAGGACAGAGAAAAATAAATGAGCAAATCCTACCATAAACTCGAAGCAAATACATCTGGCCTCCAGAAGCAATATATCCAACACTAATTTCTTGAAGGACACGAAGGGGATATGGCAGTCAAGCTTCAAGGTATCCTGGAAATTATTCTACACACAAGGAGCAAAAGCACTAAAAGAGGTACCTCCCGAATTTGTTCTAGTCCTGGTAGCCTCTAACAAAAACCATTCTTGTGATCTGCTATGCGGACTTCTGATTTTGATGGATAAGAGCTTAGTAAGATATGAGGGAAGTTTGCTTAGCAAGGCTTTATAAATAAATAAAATGCAATGTAGCTCCCTTCTAAAATGAAGGGAAAACCACCCCACAGAATTAAATAAAGCACAGTGATGGGTTTGGAAACCATCACCTGTGATGAAGCGCAATGCGCTATGATAGATTGCATCCAAGCATCTTAACATACTAATAGAGGCATGCCTGTAAAGGACATCTCCGTAATCAAATATGGGTAATATTGTTGCCTCTACAATCCTCTTCCTATTGTCCAAAGAAAAACAGGACCTGTTTCTGTAAAGAAACCCGATTTTCATTCTAAGTTTCTTGGACAGGTTGGACACATAAGTCATGATCCAACCAGATACCCAGATATTTGTAAGACTGAACCTGCTCAATTTGAGCACCAGTCACTGAGAAAATGGAGTCACCTGACATAATTGCATTCTGTGCAGAAAAGATCATGAACTTTGTTTTATCAGTATTTAAAACCAGTTTAAGATCAGCTAGAGCATGCTGTATAACATTAAAAGCAGATTGTAAATATGTGAGGGCCTGTAAGCATGTTGGAGCAGAGGAATAAAGCACTGTGTCGTCAGCATAAAAATGAACCTTGCAATTCGTTACATTACGAGCAATGTCATTTATATAAATTGTGAATAAAATTGGACCAAGAATGGAACCTTGGGCTACCCCTTTTGTCACCTTTAATAATTGAGACTGCGCATCCCCAGAAATAATAGCTTGTGTTCTATTTGAGAGGTAGTCCTGGAACCATGAGCATGCTGTGTAACCAAGACCAATGGAGGACAACTTATTTAATAAGATAAAATGGTCTACTACTGTATGTCAAACGCTTTTGCTAAATCAATAAATAGGGCCGCACATTTTTGTTTACTATCCAAAGCTGTTACTAAATCATTTATAACCAATGAAGCTGCAGTAATGGTGCTATGTCCAGGCCTGAAACCAGATTGCTGTGACGTTAAAATGTTGTTGGAAGTTAAGAAATTGCAAAGTTGTTGTTTTACAAGAGATTCTAAAATCTTAGCCAGGCATGGCAATTTTGAGATGGGCCGATAGCTGTTTACTGAACTGGGATCACTCCCCTTAAATAAAGGAAAAACATGAGCCGCTTTCCATATACTGGGAATAGACCTGGTCGATAATGACAAGTTAAAAATATTAGTTATTGAATGTGCAATCAATGGGGCTGCAAGACGCAAAAGACTCGGGACTAAGTGATCCTCTCCAGTGGAATTATTTACATCTATACAATTTAATTCTAGAAGGACCTCATTCACGTTTAATTCCCTGAAAGAAAACAATACTCTAGGATTTTGGGAATTTGTAAATGCACTAGAGCTAAGGTCAGACATATCTCCAATAGTGGATTGATTATTAAAATTTTCAAAAAGGTTTCCGGCCGCTATAAAATGTCCGTTAAAAAAGTCACCGATTTTGTGCTTATCAGTAATAGGACCAGAATCCGTGTGGCTAGAATGAGGTAATGAAGAAGGAGGACTATTGGGACTTGACAATTTTACAAAATTTTGCCGGATTACCTTGACATTTAGCCAATGACATAATGAAATATTCAGATTTCGCCTTTTTTATCATTAAGCAGCATTTGTTTCTTAGTTTTCTGAAAACCTGCCAGTCTGAGAGTGTCTGAGTTTCCCTAGCTTTAACCCAAGCTTCATCCCTTACGCGAAGATCATTGGATAAAGCAACCAAAAACCAAGGATTTCTTCTGTTTTTTACTCGGAATCTCTTGACTGGAGCATGCTTATCAACAGCACGATTAAACACAGAAGTAAAATGAGCTAACGCTAGGTCAGGGTCTGGAATAAAACCTGCAAAGCTTAAATCACTCCAGAAAATATCGTGGAGGAAGGCCTGTTCACAGCAATGTTTAAAATTTCTTTTAGTAATAAAACATGGGGGTGTCTTTGAAACTTTCATATCCCTTATACACGCTACTGGGCAGTGATCACTAACATCCAGGGGAAAGACGCCGCTCAGAGCGTACTTGTGCGGTCTATTTGTTAAAATTAGATCAATTAAAGTTGACCGGGATAAATCTTTAAAATTTGGTCGCATAGGCTCTGAGATAAGTTAAGACAGAATCAGGTCATCACAGACTTCTTTGAAATGGTTTGAGGACGGCGATAGCCAGTCGATATTGAAATCGCCCGCAACAACTAATTCAGCGCGTGCATAAGCAGACAAGATTTTTGAGAGATTGATTATGGATTATGGTGAAGTTTCTAAACGTAAGATACAGGGGTTTTGCTGTAATCCGAGAACGTGATTTCCTCTCTGAACAGCTTGTCCCAAAATCTTGACGAGACCTGGGCAAAACCTGACGTCAGGTTGTGCCGTCCAATTAGTACAGACCTAGCCAGAGCCAATCACGGCGCTGGACCTGCCCACCCAGGAAACTATTCTAGCAGGCCCGAACAACAGAGGATCATATTACGCCTTAGTAGCGTCTACACTTCCGGAAACAAAAGAAGAAGATGAGCACTGGATCATTTGAGGTGCAGTTTCGTCAGTATGTCTCCCAAAGCTGCTCGTCCGTGCTTTTTTGGATGTGAAAAGAAAGCACAACTATTTTATCTTCCAAAAGACGATGCCACCAGAAATCAGTGGGTAGCTTTTTTGTTTGCTGGCGGCAAACAGCCACACTCAAAGGGAACGTTAGCTGTTTGTGCTCGGCATTTCACCGAAGACAGCTTTGTCAATAATGGATAATTCGACACTGGATATGCGTCTCAGCTGCTTCTCAAACCTGGAGCAGTTGCGTCGATCAAGCGCTCGGAGCCACAAGCTGTAAGTAACGATATAACGGCAAATAATGTAAGTGAAGCTAACGTGTTATGGGTGGCTAGCAGGACTGCTAACGATAGTTAACACTAACAACTGGCCTCAAATGCAGGCTTTGTAAAAAATCTGAAGATAAAGCCTGGATTGGTAGCAACTGTCCATGACTCACAGATGCAGAAGCAATAAGTTTTACCATTTTGTGTTGCTTTACTGCATAATGCTGCGTTCGATTTGTACTGGGTAGTTTAGATTTCCGAGCTATTGTCCAAGTCTATTGCATGACATATTGGACCAGGACTCTTAGCCCACAAAATTTCATGGGTCTGCAACAAATAGTTCTGGAGATATTCCAGTTTGAAAATGGTCACTCAGACAAACACGCCTGAAAATGGGTAAAAAAATGGGTCCATTTTGCTCCACTTGGGAATTTTTTGTGAGAAAACTAAAAAGAATAGAGATCTGAAATTTCGCATTTGGTCTATTGGTAATATTACCCACCACATAGAATTTTTTCAAGCAAATCTGAGGGGGTCAGGCGGGGACCATTTGATGAATTGAGACGGACTGACTCCAATACTAAAGCATCTGTATCGAAACCCCCATGGAAGACACCATTTTTGCATTAATAGCGCAACAGTTTTATTGATGTCAAATGTCCTGCAGCTCTTTAATAGCAAGAGATTCAAAAAAAGCTTTCGCTGTTGACCTGAGGTGTCTTTCTCATGAGTGTTCTGACACCCTATGGGGCAGTTTTACGATCCGTGAAGAATTGTGTCCACCAAAACTACAAATGCTCTGCTATATAACCAAACAAATAGAATTGTAAAACGCGACATAATCAACTCCATTAATATTGCGGAGGTAAGTCAACGTGGCACAGCTGATGGCGAAACCTATTCAGAATAAAGTATTTTCTGGGAGTTTAGGGGCCAGCCAAAATGCCCATCCACCATATGGCGCACTGTCAAGAAGCAGACAGGAGATGGTTCACTTTTTTATGCAGCATTTCAGGAGGGATACATGGTCACATTTATGAGTGGATGTAGATGGGGAAGTATGTGTGGTTTTCCTGAAGGAAGAACTGAGAAATTATATATGTAAGTAAATTGTTGCACATGCATAGTAATCTATTAGTGAAGCCAGCTTGGCTAACCAAGTAACCCAATACCAAAATTAATTTGGTAAACATGCTTGGAGTGTGTCATGATCAAATGTGCCGCAAACTTCCCAGATCCCAGTGCTATGAAAGGAGCGACACTGACATTATATTATTGGAATACTCGGAAGACAACTCGGGTTTCGCTTACGCGTACTTTGTATAAAAGAAGCTCACAATTGGAGAAAAAAATGGAACGTTAACAAATCTCCATTTGCTGGACAACCAACATGGAAAAGGAGAGGGAGCACTAACCTGTGGATTAACCAGCATATACTAACAAAATGGCTCAAAATGTGCTGGAATTTAGTGCAAAATGAGTGAAGCCGATACAAATATTGGTTAAGCTATGGTTATTTGACTTTGCTGTCATGTGACTGCCAAAGCGTTCCCTGGCACGTCGTTTGCTTAATCTTTTCAAGGGATGGAAAGATGGCAATCCTCCCCTTTTAAAAAAATTGTTTTGTAAAATTTCAGTTAAATGAAGAATTGTGAAACTTTGCAAAAAAAAAAAAAAAAAAAGATGGAAAAAAATTTATTATATCTGGACTCCATATTGGTAATTCTTTTATTTAACTTTCCCACAAAACCAAAATTATCTTTCACTTTAAATGGAACCTGTCTAGTCATGTGAAGTAGACAAAAATCGGCACATGTACTGCGATCAAAGAAATTCTACAACAAATGAGAAACAAAGTGGTTGACATCCATCAGTCTGGAAAGGGTTGCAAAGCTACAACCCCAATTCCGAAATAGTTGGGACAAAGTGTAAATTGTGAATAAAATCAAAACGCAATGACTTTCAAATCACACCAGCCAGTATTTTATTCACAATAGAACAGAGACAACATGGCAAACGTTGAAACTGAGAAATTTTACAATTTTATCCACAAAATGAGCTCATTTCTAATTTGATGGCTGCTACAGGTCTCAAAAAAGTTGGGACAGGGGCCAGTTGACCATGGTATAGCATCCCCTCTTCTTTTTAACACAGAGTGGAGGCGTCTGGGCATTGAGGAGGCAAGTTTCTTGAGTTTAGCCATTGGAATTTGATCCCACTCTTGTTTAATACAGGCTTCCAGCTGCTAGAGAGTTTTGGGTTTCCTTCGACAGACATGTTTCGTTCAATTATGCGCCATATGTTCTCAATCGGTGAAAGATCAGGACTGCAGGCAGGCCAGTTCAGCACACGGACTCTTCTACTACGAAGCCATGCTGTTGTAATAGCTGCAGTATGTGGTTTTGCATTGTCCTGCTGAAATACACAAGGTCTTCCCTGGAATAGATGTTGTCTGGAGGGGAGCATATGTTGCTCTAAAACCTTTATAGTGTCCCACACCATATGCACTAATGCATCCCCATACCATCAGAGATGCTGGCTTTTGAACTGAATGCTGATAACAGGAGGGGTGGTCTTTCTCCTCTTTAGCCCGGAGGACACGACGCCCATAATTTCCAACAACTCGTCTGACCACAGGACACTTTGCCACTTTGCTACAGTCCATTTTAAATGAGCCTTGGCCCACAGAACACGGCGGCGCTTCTGGATCATGCTCAACAATAGCTTCCTTTTTGCATGATAGAGTTTTAGGTGGCATCTGTGGATGGCACGGCGGACTCTGTTTACAGACAATGGTTTCTTGAAGTATTCCTGGGCCCATTTAGTAATGTCAATGACAGAATCATGCCAGTGAGTGATGCAGTGGCGTCTGAGGGCCCAAAGATCACGGGCATCCAGAAAAGGTCTTTGGCCTTGTCCCTTATGCACAGAGATTTTTCCAGTTTCTCTGAATCTTTTGATGATGTTATGCTCTGTCGATGATGACACCTTCAAAGCCTTTGCAATTTGACATTGAGGAACATTGTTTTTAAAGTATTCCGCAATTTTTTAAGCAAGCCTTCACAGGTTGGAGAGCCTCTGGCCATCTTTACTTCTGAGAGACTCAGCCTCTCTAAGACATCCGTTTTACAGCCAATCATGTTACATACCTGATGCCAGTTAACTTAATTACTTGCTTAATGTTCTTTCAGCTGATTTTCTTATATATTAATTGCTTTTTCAGCTCTTTTTTGCCTGTGTTCCAACAGGTTTTTTGAGACCTGTTGCAGCCAGAAAATTTGAAATAAGCTGATTTTGTGAATAAAAATGTAAAATGTCACAGTTTTAACAGTTGAAATGTTATCTATGTTCTATTGTAAATAACATATTTGCTCATGTGATCTGAAAGTCATTGCATTTTGATTTTATTCACAATTTACACTTCGTCCCAACTATTTCGGATTTGGGTTGTATTTCTTTGGCTCTGAGACTGCAGTTTACCAGAATGAGGGCTGTTGTTTATAAATGGAAAAAAATTGGAACAAAGGCGAGACTTCTAAGAAGTGGCCGTCCCACTAAATTTCTCCAAGAGCGCATGGACTACTCATCCAGGAGATTATGAAAGAACCCAGACCAACATCTAAAGACCTGCAGGCCTCACTTACCTCAGTTAAGGTCAGTGTTCACGATTCCACTGTAGGAGAGGGAGTGTGCAAAAATGGCATCCATGGCAGTGCTGCAAAGCAAACCAAAAGTTCTCAAAGGCTTCTCTCACATTTTCCAAAAAACATGCAAGACCTACAAGACTTGTGGGATAATATTCTGTGTACTGAAGAGTCAAACATGGAACTTTTGGGAGACACTGGTTCTGTTACATTTGGCATGAGGCAAACACGGCATTACACAAAAAGAACATCATACCAGCAGTCAAATACGGTGATGGTAGTGTCATGGTCTGAAGCGGCTTTGTTGCTTCAGGACCCAGGTAACTTGCCATAATTGATGGAACCATGAATTCTGTTCTCTAGCAGAAAATATTGAGGGAGAAAATCAGGTCATCAACTCAAGTGGAGTTGGATCTTTGCAGCAGGATAATGATCCGAAGCACACAAGTGAGTTTTTCTCTGAATGGCACAAAAGGAACAAATATTGAGATTTTGGGGTGGCCTAGACTTGAATCTGATTGAGAAGCTGTGGTACGACTATAAACAGGTAGTTCTTGCTTGAAAACCTCCAGTGTGGTTGAATGAAAAGGAATATGCAAAGAAGAGTGAGCCACTGTGGCGAAGGATCTCTGAAATATTTTCACCAAACGAAAATTCTCAATGCATTTGCAAATGTGGTGAACAGAGTGCAAAGAAACCTCAGAGCAGGTGTTGAGAGAGGTCTTGGGCAAGACCACTAGATCTCCCATGGGCTGCTATGTGCGTGTTTGGTTTGGATTACGCCAGATCTCCCATTGGCTTCTATGTTTGTATTGGGTTTGAGTTACACTAGATTTCCATTGGGCAGCAGTTTCTTGCTTTCTGCTGTCGATGGAAAATTCCCTAAGAGCTCACTGGTCTACACTTGGGTCTGCATGGGATGCTTGCGCCACAACTTGCCTAAAATGCTCATCTACACCTTAGGGCTGTATATGTAAACAGCATCTTTACTGGCTTTGCCTCGTTTGGAGGCTCCTGCTCGAAGATGAAACTGTCTACTTTTCAAGGGGTTGGACAGCGCAAAAGATGGTGTGTCAATGCATAAAGCTGGCACTGTGCAATTTTTTTGTCACAGACCTTGTTTGTATCTTGACTCGCCCAAACCACGTTTTAACGGAAACTCTGTCCCTCTGTGGTGGTTTTGCAGGCCTTAATTTTTCAAATCTTTGTCTGAGCAACTTGCCATTCATGTTTATACAGAACCGTGTTCACCCACCTTTGGGTTCCAGAAAATAAAGTTTGTGTACCTGATTGTTCGCGTCAATGGTTATGCAAAAAAACTAGTGGGACGTGATTAAAAAAATTAATCTAATTAATTAGAGGCTTTGAAATTAATTAATCTTGATTTATTGCATTTTTATTAAATACCAATTTTTTGACACAATAAGCAAAGTTTTTCAATTCAAATCAATTTTGGTTGATGACTTAATCAATGAATAGACATATACGTGAACTTAAACAACAAAAATGTTTATTTTTTATCTATATTTATCTCTGCATTTTTCATCGATGTACTATACTGAGAGGCATTAAAAACGCACAATAAAATATATTGTTTTTAGCAGTGGTAAATGGTTTATTTCGTAGTTGCAAAACACGGTCTCCGGAAACTGTACTTTTGGTAGTGAGACTTGCCCTCACTGTTATCGTTACATTGGCAGTCAATTCAGCAGTTCTTATGCATTATCTGACATGGCAGAGGACGTTTTATGGAATGTGTTTTTGTGGCGTCACAGATGACGCACTTTGTCGGGGACGACAGCTGACACATCTGGTCATTCTTTGTCATCCCTGCAGTCTGGATACAGTCATTTAACAGACATTAATGCATCCAGAATCTTTTCTTTGAGACTGGCCATCATTCAACATTCAAAATGTTTGATTCTTCAGAGATTCATTTGTTTGTGGCATTTGAAGTGGCAATGATGTGACTTTGTTTATGTGTGTTTTTATTGGCCCAGATCTTCAACTTTTCATGTGCAAAATTATTTCTCCCAATGTGACTCACGACCATGATCCAGGGAACTGTGCTGCATTTAGATAATCATAATGAGTTGTTAAACCAAGAAAGGCTTCGAACCCAGACACTTGACATTTTGCAATGCTTACCATACCTGATGGTCATCATGTCAATCAGCATAAGGAAAAACTATCAGTTTTCAAATTAGACGATAAAAACCACTTTGCGTTTTTAATGCCTCTCAGTATACATTTACTGATTAGTGCAAACTCAAAGTGCCATTAAGTGCAATTACAGCCATTATATTCAACATTTTAAGACTTAAGGTGCATTACCGCCACCCACCAGGCTACAGTGTGTGCATTAGTGTTGCCGGTGTGCCAGAAATTAGGGAACTGAGAAAAGTGTGATTAAATGCGGTATTTTTTTTAGCGCGTTATTTTTCCTGTAATTAATTAATTGAAATTAACGCATTAAAGTCCCAGCCCTAAAAAATGTTTCAGTTTTTGCTGCTGTCACTGTCCCTACCCCACCCCCCTTTTTGCTGGTGTTATCTGGAAACTTCAAACATTTACCCAAGCTATGATATGATAAAATCAAACCCGTTTAGCACTGTTGTTGCTTATTTGTTAGAAATATGACCTTTCAATAACTTAGCTTGGCTTGATTTCTATGGTAATGGCCAGTCCTGACGGTCAGAATGACCAAACTGCGTAACGATCTTGTCTCTTGTAATATTTGGATGTATGTATTAAATTATGAAAACTATCCAAACTGATGAACACAAACGACTTTCAAACTTTTGACGCGAATGCCTTGGTAAATTTAACCCCAAAGACTGTTTCCGTAAACCTAGATTGATATTTTCGATGTCTGCAACTTTATGACCTTATATGAAACCCTGAAATAAACGTTGCCGTTTCGCTCTTGGGTCTTTGAAAGAAATAGATTTGTTATTTTTACTAGGATGCAAATGTGTTACTTCTGAGTTTAAAACACCAGCTCGATCTTTACACGCAGTGTTTCCCCCTAAAATGCCTCTTTCATTGCGCTGTTTAGACGCACTGGTCTTAGCCGAAAGAGAATCCTCCCAAAAGTATGGCCTTATTTTTCCATGAAGGGCTGCTTGTTTCATGTTGTTTCTGATATTTTTAGTACCCAAAAAGAACTTTAAATTGACACATTTGTTTCTGAAATCAAAGGGTACCCACATGGTCAATTTTGGGGTTAAAAAGGGCCACGCCCACAAGACTGGCCAGAGAGGGGTTAATTATGCTCAAAATGCATGTATGGCATTTAAATTCTCACTTCACTTTAAGATAGCCCTTCATGTGTACTTTAGCCAAAATCAACTTCAAATTCTAACAGTCTTTCAGAAGTATGAGAAAATCTACCCTCAAACAGGGTCATTTTCAGGGCTCTAGGTCTTTTCATTCCCGGAATTTTTGTCCCCTCAGAATTTTTATCCCCAGGCTCCTCATCCCCGTGGACTTCTCGTCCCCATGTACTTTTCGGCCCCAGACTCTTCGTCCCTAAATTGTTCATCACTAATAATGCTTTGCCCTCTTCCTGCATACTGGCTTCGACACAGTCGACCATTCTATACTCATAGAGAGGCCAAGTGCCATTGGGTTTGATATTAAATCTCTGAATTGGTTTAAAAATTATTTAACTGTTAGGTGTCGAGCGGTTGTGGCTGATGGCTATCAATCAAACTTTATTTATCTTAGCAAGGGAGTTCCACAAGGTTCTATTTTGGGGCCTTTGCTGTTTGCACTTTTTAGGTTGCCGGCCATAAGCCAGTAACCTATTGTCGTTACTTGTCGTCCATCGGCGTCGTCCGTTTAAAGCCGTATCTCAAAAACGCTGTGATGAATTTTTTTTTTTTAATTTGAGGATGTGATCAAATGGGTCATCAAGTTAATGTCCGAGCAAAAAATTTTTTGATTGAATCGTTCGTTTAGACTTGGCGGCCATTTTTGTGTCGAGAATGGCCATTTTTGTCTCTTAGGTGCAATTTTCTCAAAAACTGTCTGATGAATTTTTTTTCATCGCAGCAATGGAATCAGTATTATGACCTGCTTCAACAGTGTGAATGGCGTTTTGATTGAATCGCTCCTTCATAGCGCCACTTAGGCAAAGTGTCTGGACTTTGTCATTTTTTGGGGTGTTTTGGCACAAAATGTGCTGTAACTTGTTTATTTCATTTATAGTTTAAGTATGCATTGAGCATGTACAGCATATCATGCTTGCTGAGCGCTGTCGGTTGGTCGAATTTGACCTTGAGCCGAAAGGTCAAGGTCAAATGGCAAAAATGTGCTATAACTCTCTTAATATAGCATTTAGAGCTCAGGTATGTATGAGGCATCACAGGGAATCAGGTATGCCGAACATTGTGAGTCAGTCACATTTGACCTTGGGCCTCAAGGTCAAGGCCAAATGGCAAAAATGTGCTATAACTTGCTTAATGTGACATTTAGAGCTTAGATATGTATGAGGCCCCTTTTGGGAATCAGGTATGCCAAACATTCTCGGTTGTTCGAATTTGACCTTGATCCTCAAGGTGAAGGTCAAATGGCAAAAATGTGTTATAACAGCTTAATGTGGCATTTAGAGCTTAGGTATGTGTGAGGCACCTATCGGGAATCATGTAAGCCAAACATTCTCGGCAAGTTGAATATGAGGGTGTTTAGGTCAAATGGCAAAAATGTGCTATAACTCGCTGAATATGGCAATTAGAGCTCAGGTATGTTTGGAGCACCAATAGGAAACTATGTATGCTGAACATTCTTAGGCAATCAGTCGAATTTGACGTTGGGCCTCAAGGTCAAGGTTATATGACAAAAATGGCCCAAAACTTGTTTAATATTGTTTTTATTGGGCACTAATAGCAAATCATGCATGCTGGTTGTTTTCGACATTTTGGATTTGACCTTGGGCTACAAGGTCCAGGTAATGAAAAAAAATGGCCTAAAAGTCCTTTAATATTGGCTTTCGATCTTCGGTATGTGTTGGATACTAATGACAAATCATGTATGCTGATCAAACACACCATAATGGATTTGACTTTGGTCTTCATGCCAAGGTCATGTGACAAAATCAATCTATTTATTTCATTTTTTATCTTTTTTTTTGGCCTGATGAATTTTTGTGTAAATTTGCCATAACATACTACTAGGCCATATCTCAAGACGTTTCTTTCTTATTTTTGATTGAATCATTTTTGTCCGCTTTATGGGCCCTTGAAATTTTGGCCCCAATGTTGGATAGGATTGAGAAATTTTAAAAAATTATTTCTCAAAAACTGCATGATAAATTTTTTCTAAATCAGGCAATCAACTTCCCTTGGTACCGTCAATGTACAGTGCGAGCGCCATTTTGATTGAATCGACCGAAGTGGGACTAGTGTGGGCGCTGTACTTTTTGAATAAGCAAGATGGCCTGTAGAGGCCAAATGGTTGCACATAGAGATTGAATTTGTATTATTGACATATAGGAAGTCATATATGACCTATACGTTGGCTATGTTAAAGTTGACCTCAGATGACTTTGAAAGGTCAAACTTGAGGTCAAAGCAAAATGTTACATTTTCAAAGGCTTCTAGGCTTGAAAATATTGAAGATTGGGAACATATGTGTATTAAACACTTATAGGGGCAAATATGATATTTCTTCTGGTGGCCTTGAACTTGACCTTGGGTGACCTTTGAAGGTCAAACTTCACATAGCAAAATTATAATGACTTCTATTACCAAAGCTATTATAGATAGAGCTTTGTATTTTGGGTGTATAGGAAGTCATGTACGAAGTTTCATTTGGTGACCTTGAACTTGACCTTCAGTGACCCTCAAAGGCCAAACTACACAATGAAATTTCAATGACTTATATCAGCAAAATCGTTACAGATAGAGTGTAGGTTTGTACTGGAGACATATAGGAAGTCAAATATGAACTTGAATTCGGTGACCTTTAATTCTATTTACCTTTGAAGGTCAGACTTGACCGAGTGAAAATTCTATGACTTCTATCACTAAAAAGGTCACCGATAGAGCCTAAGTTTCTATCACAGACTTAAAGGAAGTCACACATGAACTTTCATTTGGTGACATTCAATTTGACTTGGTGACCTTTGAAGGTCAAACTTGACATAATACAATTACAATGACTTGTTTTGCCAAAACGGTCACAGATGGAGCCTAGGTTTGTATCAGATGTATAGGAAGTCATATATGAGCTTTCATTTGGTGACCTTCATATTGACCTTCGAAGGTTAAATGTGACCTAGGGAAGAGTAAGTGACTTTTTTCACTAAAATGGTCACAGATGGAGCCTAGGTTTGTGTTACTGACATCTATGAAGTCACATATGAACTTTCATATGGTGACATTCAACTTGACTGTCAGTGACCTTAGAGGTTCAAACTCGACAGTGAAATTACAATGACTTCTATCGACAAAATGGTCACAGATTGAGCCAAGGTTTGTGTAGAGACATTTAGAAAGTTGTATATGATGTCCATTTACTGACCTGTATTTTACCTTCTGTTATCTTTAAAGTTCACAATTGACATATTGAATTTTCAATGACTTTTATCACCAAAACTGATTCAGAGCTTAGGATTATATTTAGGTCTTATAAAAATATGTGAACTTTTATTTGGTGACCTTGGCATAAACTTCACATGAAATTTTCATAACTTGTATCATCACTATAAGATTACTTGCCGGTAAGCTACAGGACCTTTGGTCCTATTTTTAGATGTTTGTTCCTATTAGCATCATGGAATATAAAGAATAATACCGATTAGACCCACTCGGTGGCAATGTTGTGTTAAAAAAATCATTGAAAGCAGAGCAAGAACCAGAAGTGAATTGGGAGGATGGCGCACTTCACAAATTGACAGCAGACAACAGTGAAAGTCCAGGTAAGAAAAAAATCTAATTGGATTTCATGATCTAGACTTCTTAAAGATCATATTTTTGCTAAATGGCAGAAACATGACAAAAAAATGTTGCTGTCTGTCACTCATTAAAAAGTGTGACCGTTCGATGGAGTTGCCCGATAGTGGTCACTAAAAACCCTTTCTCACTGAGCTGCGTTGGCCAGCGGAAGTGTGCAGATGAAACAGTTCTCTTGTTTCGCAGAGAAGCGCGTATACACCGTGAATTGATTCGCAGTGGTACGGGACCGTTCGCCATCACTGCCGAAATTCGCAAAAAAATTGAACAGGTTTAATTTTTTCACGGATGTCCAAGCTGGAGCTTTTTAACACCAGTATCGTGTAGACAACGTGTTGCTTTCACAAGAATTCGTGTTGGCTTCCTCTTGAATCCGTGGATTGATGTTAGTTACTTTTCTCCTGTCGGGCCTGTAACTACCGGTAACCATCAGGGCCCTTCGCACTTTATTTATTAATGATTTTGGTGCAAATTTTATCAACAGGACAATCCATCGATATGCAGATGATACAGTCATCTACTCAGCTGCTCCTTCTGCTGAGCTAGCTCTTCAAAATTTACAGTTAGATCTTCAAATCTTCCAACAGACTCTTTTAGACCTTAAACTAGTATTGAGATGTGAATCAAGATCAGGTTGCACCTTTAGGGACACTGGGGGGTAAAAATTGAAATGGATCAAATTTTACATTTTGTTATTTTCAGTAACTGTGGTATTCCCCTGATAACTGCTTCAAATTTTATGGACTAGTCACAAATACTAAGAATTCCATGGCCTCAAATGTGCGCATACCTGAGATCCATTTTGTGACGTTGCAGACACTACAGCAACTTAAGTAACAACTTAAATGTTTTGAAAAAAAGCAAGTTTTATTCCATAAAACATGCTAAATGCATACTTTTTATCATAATGTAAAAACGGCATAGTAAAAAAAATGTAATTTCTTTCATACATTAGTGACGCGTACCTAAAATATTGCTTATATCCACTGTTCAATACAACATCATCTGCTGAAATTCTCACCTTAGGATGTATTGGCATATCAATTTAATTAGTGGACGTTTTATTACGTCATAAATCAATACATTGTTATGTCATAAATACATTACTGCAGGCACATTCCAAATTATTCTTTAATTTATTGTGTCAATTTTTTTTTTGCATAAATCACAGTTGAACTTTTCTCGCTCCACAAATATTTTAGCACACTGATAAGTTTTGAACACCCTGTATGTTTTAAGTGGGTATGGATTAGTTCTGTCATTAGGTAATTATTCTAGTTTTAACTTTTTATAATCATATTACACGAATATATTCATTTAAGGGGTGATCTGCGGTTAAATGGGCAAAATTTGATTAATTTTTCCCAAAATTTTTTTTTGAATAAAAATATTCTATAATAACCCACCTTTAATAATCACTAATTGCTACAAGGATTAAAAACTGAATTTTGCCATAAAATCATGATTTAAAAGCAACTGTGATGATGAAATTTATGCTTTTCACTCCAGGAAAGTGATAAACATTTGAATAATCAGATAATACAGTCTGAAAATGGGTGTAAGCCACAGACTAAGACTGAACTCAACTTTTCAATGCGGTCTAATGCATTTTCTATTGATTTCCTGAGGTATTACTTTTTCCACGTTTCTCATGTTTGTGGCAGCCATAACTTTTTTATTTATCATTGAAAATCAATGAAATTTGGGCTGCAGGTACTTTACTTCATTAGAAATACAATGACATTGGCTCTATAGTGCCACCATACACGCGGCCATTTTGGAACGCACTTGCTCAGATTCCCACAAAATTTGGTGGGGCCATAGTAGTCAAAATGAAGCTTTTTGTAAATTTTTTTTTTAATTTTTTCGCCCCACAGGAAGTGAGCTATGAGCCATTTCCTGCGTTTTTCCAGATTTTACGAATACATTTTTGAGGGCTTTATCATACTCGAAAACTCGCCAAACTTTGCTCAGAGATTAAAAATTTGAAGCACTTCGAATTGATATACCA
This sequence comes from Gymnothorax javanicus, assembly GCA_029692085.1. NCBI lineage: Eukaryota > Metazoa > Chordata > Actinopteri > Anguilliformes > Muraenidae > Gymnothorax > Gymnothorax javanicus. The sequence continues at coordinate 43,801,252 of CM056203.1, forward strand.
TTTGGCACTAAATGTGAAATTATGGCTCTATAGCGCCCCCTAATACATAATTGCATTTTTGAGGGCCTCACCATGCTCGAAAACTCACAAAATTTTGCACACATATTAATCATGTTGGAAGTTGTACTATGATATAGGGTTTACGAATGGGCGTGGCAAAATGGCATAATAGCGCCCCCTAGAATATTTCAATGAAGCAGCCCTCGCAGCCCGTTTAACCTACATGTTCGAAATACGGTGTCCATGTGGACTATGCCGAGACTTAAAAAAAAGTCTCTGTGTGCCATCACCTAGACTCAGCAGGATGTCCGCAATTTTTAATTGAAATTGCAACTTTTGAAAATTTTTTGCCATTTACAGGCGTCGTACTTGAACGAACTCCTCCAAGAGATTTTATCCGATCAACTTAAAATTTGGCATATGACATCTAAAGACCTTGCCGATGTTAAATTGCGAAGCATTTTTAGATTCATCGAACTATGTATCCGTGGCATAGCGGCGAATTTCGATGTTCCGCCATGAAACAGGAAGTTGGTTTTACTCCCACATACTTTGTGAGATTTGTGCGAAACTTTACAGGCTTGATAACAGTCTCCTTTCAAGTATAAATATTTGTTGATATTAGAATGGGTGTGGTCAGGTGGCTCCACAGCGCCCTCTAGACACGGCCATGTGGAGATAAAAGTGCTTGAATGTTCATTAAATTTGGTCTGATCATTGCATTTGTCATGCCGGGTTAGGCTAATTTTTTTGAAATTTTTTGGCCAAACAGTAAGTGAGCCATGAGCCATTTCCTGCGTTTCTCCACATTTTACGAACACACGTTTGAAGGCCTTAGAATACTCGAAAACTTGCAAAACGTTACAAAAATTATAATTATCTTATCAGCTTCAATTTCATACATCAATTGGCGCTAAATGTGGCATAATGGCTCTATTGCGCCCCCAATCAGATTTTGAAAAGAATTGCCCTTTTGAGGGTCTCATCATGATCGAAAACTCAGAAAATTTTGTGCATATATAAATCCAATCATGCCTATCACTCTGATAAAAAGCTTACTCATAGGCGGGGCAAAATGGCATTATAGCGCCCCCTGGAAAATTTCAAAAAAGCAGCCCTCGCAGCTCCGTAAACGTACATGTATGAAATTCGGTGAACATGTGATTTATGCTGAGACCTAAAAAAAAGTCTCTGGGTGCCATGACCTAGACTCAACAGGAAGTCCGTCATTTTTAATTGAAATTTCAACTTTTTAAAATTTTTCGTCGTTAACAGGCGTCGTACTTTAATGAACTCCTCCAAGAGATTTTATCCGATCAACTGACAATTTGGCAGGTGACATCGTAAGACCTTTCCGATGTTAAATTGCGAAGGTTATTTGGATATATCGAACGATGCATCCGTGGCGTCGTGGCGAATTTCGATGTTTCGCCATGAAACAGGAAATTGATTTTACTCACACATACTTTGTGAGATTTGCCTGAAACTTTACAGGCTTGATAACGGTCTCATTCCAAGTATAAATATGTGCTGATATTAGATCGGGTGTGGCCAGGTGGCTCCACAACGCCCTCTAGCCACAGCCATGTTAAGATAAAAGAACTTGAATATGCATGAAATTTGGTGTGATCGTTGAATTTCTCATGCAAAGATATAATTTATTAGAAATTTTTTGGCTAAACAGGAAGTGAGCTATGAGCCATTTCCTGCGTTTTTTCCAAATTTTACGAACACATGTTTGAGGGCTTTAGAATACTCCAAAACTTGTAAAACATAGCAGCAATCATAACTGTCTAATGGTCTTCAATTTGATGCACCAATTGGCACTTAATGTGGGACAATGGCTCTATAGCGCCCCCAATCATTTTTTTAAAACAATTGCCCTTTTGAGGGTCTAAACATGCTTGAATACTCACAAAATTTTGCACACATATTGAGCCGGTCATTCCTTTGACTAGGTATTGAAATCATGCATAGGTGTGGCAAAATAGCATTATAGCGCACCCTAGAAAATTTTAATGAAGCAGCCCTCAGGGTCCTTTTCACCTACAAGTACGAAATTCGGGGGACATGTGGATCATGCCGAAACCTAAAAAAAAGTCTCTTGGTGCCGTGACCTAGACTCAACAGGAAGTCCGCCATTTTTAATTGAAATTGCAACTTTTTTGGATTTTTCGCCATTCACAGGCGTCGTACTTTAACGAGCTCCTCCTAGAGATTTTATCCGATCAACTTCAAATTTGGCAAATGATATCTAAAAATGTTGCTAATGTTAAATTGCGAAGCTTTTTTGGATTCATCGCACGATGTATCCGTGGCGTCGCAACGAATTTCGATGTTCCGCCATGAAACAAGAAGTTGGTTTTAATCCCACATACTTTGTGAGATTTGCCTAAAACTTTACAAGCTTGATAAAAGTTTCCTCCCAAGTATACTTTTATGTTGATATTAGATCGGGAGTGGCCAGGTGGCTCCACAGCGCCCACTAGCCACAGCCATGTTAGAATAAAAGTGCATGAATGTTCATGAAATTTGGTGTGATCATTAGATTTGTCATGCAGGGTTATGGTAACTTTTTAGAAATTTTTCGGCCAAACAGGAAGTGAGCTATGAGCTATTTCCTGTGTTTTTCCAAATTTTATGAACACACGTTTTAAGGCCTTTGGATACTCAAAAACTTGCAAAACGTTGCACCAATTGTCAGTGTCTTATGATCTTCGATTTGATATTCCAATTGGCAATTAATGTGATACAATGGCTCTGTAGCGCCCCCTAATCATTTTTTCAAAAGGTTTTCCCTTTTGAGGGTTTCAGCATACTGGAAAACTTATAAGAATCAACACACTCGTGGAGCCTGGTATTACAATAACTATGCTATGGGTTTGGCTCGCAGGAATGTCAAAATGGCATCGTAGTGCCTCCTGAAAATTTCAACTCAAAACAGTTCTCATGGTTCAGTTCACCTTCATAAACAAACTTTGGTGGAAACATGAAATATACCAAGACTTGTAAAAAAATTATGAAGTGTCATGACCCGTACCCAACAGGAAGCCCATTATTTTGAATTAAAAGTTAAATTTTTTTTATTTTTTTTTCATGAACAGCCGTCATACTTTAAGGTACTCCACCTATTGATTTCAGGATGGTGTTTGCACTCAAATCAGGAAATCAGATTGTACAGTCTTGCAGTGTCCAAGGGCTGTGAATGCACACCTGCACCTGTCAACATCTCGCCACCACCCTGAACGTGCACGAGGGGTGCGAGGGCCCTTTCAACGCTGCTTGCAGCTTTAATTAGGGCCCGAGCACTGACCGGTGCCAGGGCCCGGAACGGGTCCTGGCACCGAAGTTGCGAGGAACCTATTGTTTTTGAAGGGATTCTCCTTCTTCTTCTTCTTTTTCTTCGTTATTATTATTATTATTATTTTTATTCTGCTGCAAGAACGCGTTTTTGAGGGCCTTGCCATGCACGAAAACTCACAAAAATTTGCAGAGACGTCAGTCGTGGTGAAAATTTCAAAGTTTTGTTATTTTTGTGCTTGGACATGCCCCGGTGGCTCTATAGCGCCACCAAACACGCTGCCAATTTGGACATAATTGCTCGGATTCTCACGAAATTCGATATGGCCATAGTAGTCATTGTGAAGTTTCTTATCAATTTTTTTGAAATTTTTTTGCCTCACAGGAAGTGAGCTATGAGCCATTTCCTGCATTTTTTCAGATTTTACAAACACATTTTTGAGGGTCTTATCATAGGTTCGCCAAACTTGGCTCATAGGTTGAAAACATGAATCTCTTCGATTTGATGTCTCATTTGGCAGTGGGTGTGACATGGTGCCTCTATAGCGCCCCCTAATAGATAATTGCATTTTTGAAGGCCTCAGCATGCTCGAAAACTCACGAAATTTTGCAAACTTATAAAGCCGGTCATAAGTTTTACTATGATATTGGGTTTACAGATGGGCATGGCAAAATGGCATTATAGCGCCACCTAGAAAATTTCAATGAAGCAGCCCTCGCAGCTTGTTTAACCTACATGTACAACATTCGGTGTCCATGTAGATTATGCCAAGCCCTAAAAATAAGTCTCTTGGTGCCATGACCTAGAATCAACAGGAAGTCCGCCATTTTTAATTGAAATTGCAACTTTTTAAAATTTTTCGCCATTCACAGGCGTCGTACTTTAACGAACTCCTCCTAGAGATTTTATCCGATCAACTGAAAATTTGGCATATGAGATCTAAAGACCTTGCTGATGTTAAATTGCGAAGCTTTTTTGGATTCATCTAACGATGTATCCGTGGCGTTGCGGCGATTTTCGATGTTCCGCCATGAAACAGGAAGTTGGTTTTACTCCCACAAACTATGTGAGATTTGCCTGAAACTTTACAAGCTTGATAAAAGTGTCCTTTTAAGTATAAATATATGCTGATATTAGATCGGGAGTGGCCAGGTAGCTCCACAGCGCCCACTAGCCACGGCCATGTAAAGATAAAAGTGCTTGAATGTTCATGAAATTTGGTGAGATCATTGAATTTGTCATGCAGGGTTATGGTAATTTTTTTGAAATTTTTTGGCCCAACAGGAAGTGAGCTATGAGCCATTTCCTGCGTTTATCCAAATTTTACGAACGCATGTTTGAGGGCCTTAGAATACTCCAAAACTTGGAAAACGTTGCTAAAATTATAACTATCTTATGGTCTTCAATTTGATACACTAATTGGAACTTAATGTGGGACAATGGCTCTACAGCGCCCCCAATCATTTTTTTAAAACAATTGCCCTTTTGATTGTCTAAACATGCTTGAATACTCACGAAATTTTGCACACGTGTTAAGCCGGTCTTTCCTTTCACAAGGATATTGGGATCACGCATTGGTGTGGCCAAATAGCATTATAGCGCCCCCTAGAAAATTTTAAAGAAGCAGCCCTCAGGGTCCTTTTCACCTACAAGTACGAAATTCGGGGCACATGTGGATCATGCCGAAACCTAAAAAAAAGTCTCTTGGTGCCGTGACCTAGACTCAACAGGAAGTCTGCCATTTTTAATTGAAATTGCAACTTTTTTGGATTTTTCGCCATTCACAGGCGTCATACTTTAAGAAACTCCTCCTAGAGATTTTATCCGATCAACTTAAAATTTAGCGAATGACATCAAAAGACCTTGCCTATGTTAAATTACGAAGCGTTTTTGGATTAATCGAACGATGTATCCGTGGCATCGCAACGAATTTCGATGTTCCGCCATGAAACAAGAAGTTGGTTTTACTCCCACATACTTTGTGAGATTTGCCTGAAACTTTACAAGCTTGATAAAAGTGTCCTCTCAAGTATACATATATGCTGATATTAGATCGGGATTGGCCAGGTGGCTCCACAGCGCCCACTAGCCACTGCCATGTTAGGATTATAGTGCATGAATGTTCATGATATTTGTTATGATTATTATATTTGTCATGCAGGGTAATGGTAATTTTTTAGAAGTTTTTCGGCCAAACAGGAAGTGAGCTATGAGCCATTTCCTGTGTTTTTCCAAATTTTACAAAAACACATTTTAAGCGCATCAAATATTCCAAAACTTACAAAACGTTGCACAAAATGTCAGTGGCTTATGATCTTCGATTTGATATCCCAATTGCCAATTAATGTGGTACAATGGCTCTGTAGCGCCCCCTAATCATTTTTTCAAAAGATTTGCCCTTTTGAGGGTCTCAGCATGCTTGAAAACTGACAAGAATCAACACAATCGTGGAGCCTGGTATTACAATTACTATGGTGTAGGTTTGGCATGCAGGAATGTCAAAACGGCATCGTAGTGCCTCTAGAAAATTTCAACAAAACAATTCTCATGGTTCAGTTCACCTACATAAACAAACCTTGGTGGAGACATGAAACATGCCAAGAATTGTAAAAAAATTATGAAGTGCCATGACGCGAGCCCAAAAGGAAGGCCATTATTCGGAATTAAAAGTTCAATTTTTTTTCATCAACAGCCGTCATATAGTAACGTACTCCACCTATTGATTTCAGGAATGGTGTTTGCACTCCACTCAGAAAAACACATTGTACAGTCTAGCAGTGTCCAATGGATGTGAATGCACACCTGCACCCGTCAACATCTCGCCACCACCCCCAACGTGCACGAGGGGTGCGAGGGCCCTTTCAACGCTGCTTGCAGCTTTAATTAGGGCCCGAGCACCGACCGGTGCCAGGGCCCGGAACGGGTCCTGGCACCAAAGGTGCGAGGAACCTATTGTTTTTGAAGAGATTTTTCTTCTTCTTCTTCTTCTTCTTCTTCTTCTTCTTCTTCTTCTTCTTGGCTATTATTATTATTATTTTTTATTCTGCTTCGCTATTATTATTAGAACGCTAGCGTTTTTGAGGGCCTTGCCATGCCACGAAAATTCACAAAATTTGCAGAGACGTCAGTCGTGGTGAAAATTTCAAAGTTTTTTGTTATTTTTGTGCTTGAACATGCCCCGGTGGCTCTATAGCGCCACCAAACACGCTGCCATTTTGGAAACATAATTGCTCGGATTCCCACGAAATTCGATATGGCCATAGTAGTCATTATGAAGTTTCTTGTCAATTTTTTTGAAATTTTTTTGCCTCACAGGAAGTGAGCTATGAGCCATTTCCTGCGTTTTTTCAGATTTTACAAACACATTTTTGAGGGTCTTAAAATGCTAGAAAACTCGCCAAACTTGGCTTATAGGTTGAAAACATGAATCTCTTCGATTTGATGTCTCATTTGGCAGTGGGTGTGACATGGTGGCTCTATAGCGCCCCCTAATAGATAATTGCATTTTTGAGGGCCTCAGCATGCTCGAAAACTCACGAAATTTTGCAAACTTATAAAGCCGGTTATATGTTTTACTATGATATAGGGTTTACAGATGGGCATGGCAAAATGGCATTATAGCGCCACCTAGAAAATTTCAATGAAGCAGCCCTCGCAGCATGTTTAGCCTACATGTACAAAATTCGGTGTCCATGTAGATTATGCCAAGCCCTAAAAAAAAGTCTCTTGGTGCCGTGACCTAGACTCAACAGGAAGTCCGCCATTTTTGATTGAAATTGCAACTTTTTTTGATTTTTCGCCATTCACAGGCGTCGTACTTTCACGAACTCCTCCTAGACATTTTATCCAATCAACCTAAAATTTGGCGTATGACATCTAAAGACCTTGCCGATGTTAAATTGCGAAGCTTTTTTGGATTCATCTAACGATGTATCCGTGGCGTTCTTGGCCAATTTAGATGTTCCGCCATGAAACAGGAAGTTGGTTTTACTCCCACATACTATGTGAGATTTGCCTGAAACTTTACAAGCTTGATAAAATTGTCCTCCCAAGTATAAATATATGCTGATATTTGTTCGGGAGTGGCCAGGTGGCTCCACAGCGCCCATTAGCCACGGCCATTTTAAGATAAAAGTGCTTGAATGTTCATGAAAATTGGTATGATCATTGAATTTGTCATGCAGGGTTATGGAATTTTTTTTTTTTTTTTGAAATTTTTTTTTGGCTAAACAGGAAGTGAGCTATGAGCCATTTCCTGCGTTTATCCAAATTTTACGAACGCATGTTTGAGGGCCTTAGAATACTCCAAAACTTGGAAAACGTTGCAGAAATTAAAACTATCTTATGGTTTTCAATTTGATACACCAATTGAAACTAAATGTGGGACAATGGCTCTATAGCGCCCCCAATCATTTTTTTAAAACAATTGCCCTTTTGATTGTCTAAACATGCTTGAATACTCACGAAATTTTGCAGACCTATTAAGCCGGTCATTTCTTTAACAAGGATATTGGGAACACGCATGGGTGTGGCAAAATAGCATTAAAGCGCCCCCTAGAAAATTTCAATGAAGTCGCCCTCGCAGCCCATTTACCCTACATGTACGAAATTCGGTGTGCATGTGGATTATGCCGAGACCTAAAAAAAAGTCTCTTGGTGCCATGAACTAGACTCAACAGGAAGTCCGCCATTTTTAATTGAAATTGCAGCTTTTTTTGATTTTTTGCCATTAACAGGCATCGTACTTTAACAAACTCCTCTTAGAGGTTTTATCCAATCAACTTCAAATTTGGCATATGACATCTAAAGACCTTGCCAATGTTAAATTGCGAAGCTTTTTTGGATTCATCGAAAGATGTATCCGTGGCGTCATGGGCGAATTTCGATGTTCCGCCATGAAAGAGGAAGTTGGTTTTACTCCCACATACTTTGTAAGATTTGCCCGAAACTTTAAAAGTTTGATAACAGTCTCCTCCCAAGTATAATTAGATGCTACTTTTAGATCGGGAGTGGCCAGGTGGCTCCACAGCGCCCTCTAGCACTGGCCATTTTAAGATAAAAGTGATTTGAATGTTCATGAAATTTGGTGTGATCATTGAATTTGTCATCCAGGGTTATGGAAATTTTTTTGAAATTTTTTTGCCAAACAGGAAGTGAGCTATAAGCCATTTCCTTGTTTTTCCAAATTTTTTAAACACACATTTGAAGGCCTTAGAATACTCGAAAAAATTGCAAAACGTTGCAGAAATTATAATTGTCTTATGTTCTTTAATTTCATATATCAATTGGCAGTAAATGTGGCACAATGGCTCTATAGTGCCCCCTAATTTTTTTCAAAAGAATTGCACTTTTGAGGGTCTCAACATGATTGAAAATTTACAAAAATCAAGACACTTGTTGAGCCCGGTATTACGATTACTTTGGTATAGGTTTTGCACACAGGCATGTCAAAATGTTATCATAGTGCCCTCCAGTAAATTTCAACAAAACAGTTCTCATAGTTCAGTTCACCTACATGAACAAAATTTGCTGGAGACATGAAACGTGCCAAGACTTGTAAAAAAATAATATTGTGCCATGACCCGAACCCAACAGGAAGTGCATTATTTTGAATTAAAATTTCAACTTTTTTTCATGAACAGGTGTCATACTTTAAGGTGCTCCAACTATTGATTTCAGGAGTGGTGTTTGCACTCCACTCAGTGAAACACATTGTACACAGTATACCAGTGTCCAATGGCTGTGAACGGAAACCTGAACCTGTCAACATTCGGCACCACCCCAATTTTTATTCTTCCCTTTCTTCTTCTTGCAGCTTTAATTATTATTATTTTTATTCTGCTGCAAGAACGCGTTTTTGAGGGCCTTGCCATGCACGAAAACTCACAAAAATTTGCAGCGACGTCAGTCGTGGTGAAAATTTCAAAGTTTTGTTATTTTTGTGCTTGGACATGCCCCGGTGGCTCTATAGCGCCACCAAACACGGGGCTAATTTGGAACGTAATTGCTCGGATTCTTACGAAATTCGATATGGCCATAGTAGTCATTATGAAGTTTCTTGTCAATTTTTTTGAAATTTTTTTGCCTCACAGGAAGTGAGCTATGAGCCATTTCCTGCGTTTTTTCAGATTTTACAAAACTTGGCTCATAGGTTGAAAACATGAATCTCTTCGATTTGATGTCTCATTTGACACTGGGTGTGACATGGTGGCTCTATAGCGCCCCCTAATAGATAATTGCATTTTTGAGGGCCTCAGCATGCTCGAAAACTCACGAAATTATGCAAACTTATAAAACCGATCATAAGTTTTACTATGATATAGGGTTTACAGATGGGCATGGCAAAATGGCATTATAGCGCCACCTAGAAAATTTCAATGAAGCAGCCCTCGCAGCGTGTTTAACCTACATGTACAAAATTCCGTGTCCATGTAGATTATGCCAAGCCCTAAAAATAAGTCTCTTGGTTCCATGACCTAGAATCAACAGGAAGTCCGCCATTTTTAATTGAAATTGCAACTTTTTTTGATTTTTCGCCATTCACAGGCGTCGTACTTTAACGAACTCCTCCTAGAGATTTTATCCGATCACCTTAAAATTTGGCGTATGACAGCTAAAGACCTTGCTGATGTTAAATTGCGAAGCTTTTTTGGATTCATAGAACGATGTATCCGTGGCGTTGCGGCGAATTTGGATGTTCCGCCATGAAACAGGAAGTTGGTTTTACTCCCACATACTATGTGAGATTTGCCTGAAACTTTACAAGCTTGATAAAAGTGTCCTCCCAAGTATAAATATATGCTGATATTAGATCGGGAGTGGCCAGATGGCTCCACAGCGCCCACTAGCCACGGCCATGTAAAGATAAAAGTGCTTGAATGTTCATGAAATTTGGTGTGATCATTGAATTTGTCATGCAGGGTTATGCTAATTTTTTTGAAATTTTTTGGCCCAACAGGAAGTGAGCTATGAGCCATTTCCTGCGTTTATCCAAATTTTACGAACGCATGTTTGAGGGCCTTAGAAGACTACTTGGAAAACATTGCAGAAATTATAACAATCTTATGGTCTTCAATTTGATACACCAATTGGAACTTCATGTGGGACAATGGCTCTATAGCGCCCCCAATCATTTTTTTTTAAAACAATTGCCCTTTTGATTTTCTTAAAATGCTTGAATACTCACTAAATTTTGCACGTGTTAAGCCGGTCATTCCTTTCACAAGGATATTGGGATCACGCATGGGTGTGGCAAAATAGCATTATAGCGCCCCCTAGAAAATTTTAACGAAGCAGCCCTCAGGGTCCTTTTCACCAACAAGTACGAAATTCGGGGCACATGTGGATTTTGCCGAAACCTAAAAAAAAGTCTCTTGGTGCCGTGACCTAGACTCAACAGGAAGTCCGCCACTTTTAATTGAAATTGCAACTTTTTTGGATTTTTTGCCTTTCACAGGCGTCGTACTTTAACAAACTCCTCCTAGAGATTTTATATGATCAACTTAAAATTTAGCGAATGACATCTAAAGACCTTGCCGATGTTAAATTGCGAAGCGTTTTTGGATTCATCGACGATGTATCCGTGGCATCGCAACGAATTTCGATGTTCCGCCATGAAACAGGAAGTTGGTTTTACTCCCACATACTTTGTGAGATTTGCCTGAAACTTTACAAGCTTGATAAAGTGTCCTCTCAAGTATACATATATGCTGATATTAGCTCGGGAGTGGCCAGGTGGCTCCACAGCGCCCACTAGCCACGGCCATGTTCAGATAAAAGTGCATGAATGTTCATGATATTTGTTATGATCATTAGATTTGTCATGTAGGGTTATGGTAATTTTTTAGAAATTTTTCGGCCAAACAGGAAGTGAGCTATGAGCCATTTTCTGCGTTTATCCAAAGTTTATGAACACACGTTTTAAGGCCTTTGCATATTCCAAAACTTGCAAAACGTTGCACAAATTTTCAGTGTCTTATAATCTTCTATTTGATATCCCAATTGCCACTTAATGTGGCACAATGGTTCTGTAGCGCCCCCTAATATATTTTTCAAAAGAATAACCCTTTTGAGGGTCTCAGCATGTTTGAAAACTGACAAGAATCAACACACTCGTGGAGCCTGGTATTACAATTACTATGGTATAGGTTTGGCTCGCAGGAATGTCAAAATGGCATCGTAGTGCCTCTAGAAAATTTCAACAAAACAGGTCTCATGGTTCAGTTCACCTACACAAACAAACTTTGGTGGAGACATGAAACATGCCAAGAATTGTAAAAAAATTATGAAGTGTCATGACGCGAACCCAACAGGAAGTCCATTATTCTGAATTAAAATTTCAATTTTTTTCATGAACAGTCGTCATACTTTCGCGTACTGCACCTATTGATTTCAGGAATAGTGTTTGCACTCGACTCAGGAAAAGACATTGTACAGTCGAGCAGTGTCCAATGGATGTGAATGCACACCTGCACCCGTCAACATCTCGCCACCACCCCCAACATGCACGAAGGGTGCGAGGGCCCTTTCAACACTGCTTGCAGCTTTAATTAGGGCCCGAGCACCGACCGGTGCCAGGGCCCGAGCGGGTCCTGGCACCGCTTCTGAAAGGAACCTATTGTTTTTGAAGGATTTTTATTCTTCTTCTTCTTCTTCTTGGCTATTATTATTATTATTTTTATTATGCTGCGAACGCGCGTTTTGAGGGCCTTGCCATGCACGAAAACTCACAAAAATTTGCAGGCGTCAGTCGTGGTGAAAATTTCAAAGTTTTGTTATTTTTGTGCTTGGACATGCCCCGTGGCTCCATAGCGCCACCAAACACGCGGCCATTTTGGAACGCAATTGCTCGGATTCTCACGAAATTCAATATGGCCATAGTAGTCATTATGAAGTTTCTTGTCAATTTTTTTGAAATTTTTTTGCCACACTGGAAGTGAGCTATGAGCCATTTCCTGCGTTTTTTCAGATTTTACAAACACATTTTTGAGGGTCTTATCATACTAGGAAACTCGCCAAACTTGGCTCATAGGTTGAAAACATAAATTTCTTCAATTTGATGTCTCATTTGGCAGTGGGTGTGACATGGTGGCTCTATAGCGCCCCCTAATAGATAATTGCATTTTTGAGGGCCTCAACATGCTCGAAAACTCACGAAATTTTGCAAACTTATAAAGCCGGTCATATGTTTTGCTATGATATAGGGTTTACAGATGGGCATGGCAAAATGGCATTATAGCGCCACCTAGAAAATTTCAATGAAGCAGCCCTCGCAGCATGTTTAGCCTACATGTACAAAATTCGGTGTCCATGTAGATTATGCCAAGCCCTAAAAAAAAGTCTCTTGGTGCCATGACCTAGACTCAACAGGAAGTCCGCCATTTTTAATTGAAATTGCAACTTTTTTTGATTTTTTGCCATTCACAGGCGTCGTACTTTAACAAACTCCTCCTAGACATTTTATCCAATCAACTTAAAATTTGGCATATGACATCTAAAGACCTTGCTGATGTTAAATTGCGAAGCTTTTTTGGATTCATCCAACGATGTATCCATGGCGTTGCAGCGAATTTCGATGTTCCGCCATGAAACAGGAAGTTGGTTTTACTCCCACATACTATGTGAGATTTGCCTGAAACTTTACAAGCTTGATAAAATTGTCCTCCCAAGTATAAATATATGCTGATATTTGATCGGGATTGGCCAGGTAGCTCCACAGCGCCCACTAGCCACGGCCATGTAAAGATAAAAGTGCTTGAATGTTCATGAAATTTGGTGTGATCATTGAATTTGTCATGCAGGGTTATGGAAACTTTTTTGAAATTTTTTTGGCCAAACAGGAAGTGAGCTATGAGCCATTTCCTGCGTTTATCCAAATTTTACGAACACATGTTTGAGGGCCTTAGAATACTCCAAAACTTGGAAAACGTTACAGAAATTAAAACATACTTATGGTTTTCAATTTGATACACCAATTGGAACTAAATGTGGGACAATGGCTCTATAGCGCCCACAATCATTTTTTTAAAACAATTGCCCTTTTGATTGTCTAAACATGCTTGAATACTCACGAAATTTTGCAGACGTATTAAGCCGGTCATTTCTTTAACAAGGATATTGGGAACACGTATGGGTGTGGCAAAATAGCATTAAAGCGCCCCCTAGAAAATTTCAATGAAGTAGCCCTCGCAGCCCGTTTAACCTACATGTACGAAATTCGGTGTGCATGTGGATTATGCCGTGACCTAAAAAAAAGTCTCTTGGTGCCATGAACTAGACTCAACAGGAAGTCCGCCATTTTTAATTGAAATTTCAGCTTTTTTTGATTTTTTTGCCATTAACAGGCATCGTACTTTAACGAACTCCTCTTAGAGGTTTTATCCAATCAACTTCAAATTTGGCATATGACATCTAAAGACCTTGCCAATGTTAAATTGTGAAGCTTTTTTGGATTCATCGAAAGATGTATCCGTGGCGTCGCGGCGAATTTCGATGTTCCGCCATGAAAGAGGAAGTTGGTTTTACTCCCACATATTTTGTAAGATTTGCCCGAAACTTTACAAGCTTGATATAAGTGTCCTCCCAAGTCTACCCATATGCTGATATTAGATTGGGAGTGGCCAGGTGGCTCCACAGCGTCCACTAGCCACTGCCATGTTAAGATAAAATTGCTTGAATGTTCATGAAATTTGGTCTGATCATTGCATTTGTCATGCCGGGTTATGGTAAATTTTTAGAAATCATTTGGCCAAACAGGAAGTGAGCTATGAGCCATTTCCTGCATTTTTCCAAATTTTACGAACAAATGTTTAAAGGCCTTTGGATATTCCAACACTTTCAAAAGGTTGCACAAATATTAAGTGTCTCATGGTCTTTGATTTACTACCCCAATTGGCAATTAATGTGGCACAATGGCTCTATAGTGCTGCCTAATTCTTTTCTCAAAAGAATTGCCCTTTTGAGGGTCTCAACATGCTTGAAAACTTACACTCAGGAAAACACATTGTACACAGTCTAGCAGTGTCCAATGGCTGTGAATGCAATCCTGCACCCGTCAACATCTCGCCCTCACCCCCAACGTGCACAAGGGGTGCGAGGGCCCTTTCAACGCTGCTTGCAGCTTTAATTATTATTATTATTATTAGGGCCCGAGCACCGAGCGGTGCGAGGACCCTATTGCTTTTGCTCGGATAATTATTATTATTATTATTATTATTATTATTATTATTATTATTATCATCCCCCCAGCATAAAATGCGGGGGGATATAGGCATTGTTTCCTCCGTCTGTCTGTCCGTCCGTCCGTAATCATTTTGTTTCCGGAGCAGAGCTCTGAAACTATGCAAGATATCAGCACCAAACTTGGTACATGTATTCTGTGTATAGTCAAGATGTACCTTTTGCTACTTTGGAAACTTCAGGATTACTATTTTTATCCCCCTGCATCAAAATGCGGGGGGATATAGCCATTGCCTCGTCCCTCTGTCCGTCCAGGTGGGAGTCCGTCTGTAATCATACCTTGTACAGGCTATATCTTGGAAACTGCACATCCGATCTTCACGAAACTTCACAGACATGTTCAGCATGATGTCTACATGTGCCTTTGGGAGCCTGGTGGGATATACCATTGCCAGATGGCTCTTGTTTTCGTTTCCATGGAAACCAGTTGGATTTGGACTCTGTACAAAGAGAGGTTCGTTTCTGGAGCACAACTCAAAAACCATTCATTATATCTTTCTGAAACTTTGCATGTGTATTACCCACATACTGAAGTGGTGCCTTTTGAAATTTTAAGATTTCTGAAAAAAATTTTTTTTTTTCGTTTCCATGGAAACGAGTTTGATTTGGACTCTACAGAGAGAGGTTCATTTCCGGAGCAGAACTCAAAAACCATTCATTATATCTTTCTGAAACTTGGTATGTGCATTACCCAAGTACTGAAGGTGGTGCCTCTTCATATTTTCAAATTTCTGAAATTATTTTTTTTCCTTTCCATGGAAGCGAGATGGATTTGGACTCCGGACTCCAAATGGGTTTGTTGGGTTTGTTTCCGGAGCGGAACTAAAACACTCTTCATTAATGACTCTTGTTTTATTATTGCCTTTGTCAACGTGTGGTTCATAGTCATTGGTAGATGTTGCCAGTACATACTTCCAGATAATTCCAGAGGAAAATCACCTCAACATTCTTGTTTGAATTTCTTTGAAGGTGTAGGATTGACATGACTTTCGCAAATAATCAGGGGCCGGGGGGATAAGTCATCTTCTGATGACTTGTTATTTATGCGAATAAATTGCTTATTTGGGGGCTTTAACATACTGGAAAACTCACCAAATTTGGTGGTTGCATCAGTCGTGGTGAAAATTTACGTGTTTTAGGGGTCTCGGCGGTGTGTGGGACGAATTGGCTCTATAGCGCCATCTAAAGACAAGCCCCAACAGCACGTTTCACCAACATCCCACAGAAATCGGTACACATATGTATCACACTTGGACGCAGGAAAAAGTCTCTTGGAGCCATAGCCAAAACCCGACAGGAAGTCAGCCATTTTGAATTAAGTGGCCATTTTTTGCGTTTCACACGCTTTGTATTTTAATGAACTCCTCCTACAGGATTAATCATAATGACTTCAAACTTGCTGTGTACCCTCTAGACAAGTTTATGATCAAAAGTTATTAAAAGTTCCCGCTATTGTTGAAGGGCGTGGCCGTGAGGTAGCGCCAAAGTCTGATGTCTTGCCATGAAACAGGAAATTGCTATAACTTTAGCATAAATGTTCCGATCTACCCCAAACATCACTTGTTTGAGAAAAGTCCTGCCCTGAACACACGTATATGAAAAGATTTGATAATTGTCATACCACCCCCTGGTGGCGACAGGAAATGACATGTTGTACACTTTGAGGTGCTGCTCTGAGCACATTCGCCATATCTGACTCAAATTTGGACAGCGAGGCCTTAACACCTTGATAATGCTACTTTGTGAAGATCATGATGTATCGTCAAACGGTGTTTCACCCAGACCGCCGCAAAGTCGATGTTTTGCCAAAACGCAGGAAAGTGGCCTTAACTTCAGTGTCCTTGGTCATATCTTTCTGAAACTTCACAGGTGTGTTTATGGTCCAGGCCTGAACATGTGATATGAATTTCATTGATGGGCATGGCCAAATGGCTTGGCCACGTCCTTTAAACATCAGCCCCTGCGCCACGTTTCACCGACATGCAAGAAAATCGGTACATACATGAACCATGCCCAGACGCACAAAAAAGTCTCTTGGAGCCACAGCCTAAACCCAACAGGAAGTCGGCCATTTTTCATTAAGTGCCCATTTTTTACCTTCTGCACGCTTTGTATTTTAAGGAGCTCCTCCTGCAGGATTTATCAGATCGACTTCAAAATCGGTGTGTGTGTCATCCAGACTAGTTTCTGACCAAAAGTTATCAAAAGATCCAGTCAGCGTTTAACGGCGTGGCGGTGGCGTGGCGTCGAATTTCCAGTATTCGCCATGAAACAGGAAGTCGGTGTAACTTCAATGTATATCGTCCAATCTGCCCCAAACTTCACATGTTTGATAAGAGTCCCGCCCTGAATACGTCTGCATGACAATATCCCGTCTTTATTATAGCTCCACCTGCTGGCAACAGGAAATGACATGTTTCATACTTTCACGCGCTACCCACAGCAGGTTCAGCAGATCCAACTCAAATGTGGTCAGAATAGCCTCAAGACCTTGATAATGCTGTATTATGAAGATTGTGAAGTATCGTCAAACGGCCTTGCTCTGTGAACATCAGTGTCTCGCCATTACACAGGAAGCTGCTTTAACTTCAGTGTACATGGTCGAATCTGCCTGAAACTTCACGTTTCAAAGAGGTGGTGGCTGCTTCATGTCCTAACATGCGTGGAGCTGCGAGGGCCCGTTCATCGCTGCTTGCAGCTTTAATTATTATTTATTATTCTTGTTCTGACATATCAACGGCCTTTTTCACCCCTTAAACATGCCCAAAAAGTCACCAAATTTTGCATGCAAGCCAGGCCTGGTGAAAAATGTGATATTTTATGGTGTTCATCAAAAGGCGGGACAAAATGACTCTTAAGCGCCCCCTTGAAATTTTCAAAAACCCCTCCCCATAGGCCTTTTTTTGGAGTTGGTGGATGAAAATTGATAGGCATGTAGGAGTTGTCCTGACGCACAAAAAAGTCTCTGACGTCATGGCCTCACCCCAACAGGAAGTCAGCCATTTTGATTTGAATTTTTGATTACCGGCGATTTCCTCACCTCGTATTTTAACAAACTCCTCCTCGGGATTTCGCCCAAACGACTTCCTATTTGGTACAGATCATCGAGAGACCATGCTGATCAAAAATTACTAAAAGATACTCTGTCAGTCTAACGGTGTGGCTGCTAGGGCGTGACAAACTTTGGCAACTTTTCGTGATTTCGCCATCCATTTTCCAACGGCTCTCACGCCCACATACTTAATCCGAACAGCTTCAAATTTTATGTACATGATGATGGTTCTGCCCTGAATGCCCCCATATTTTCATATTCTGCCTTACTCATAGCGCCCCCCGGTGGTAACAGGAAGTGACCTTTTTTTACTCTACCATGTACTGATCCAACGTAGTTGACCCCACCAACTTCATTCCAATTCTAAGACATGCAGAACAAGTTGGTGAAGCTACGTTATGAACGCTGGGAAGCTAGACGCTATGGCGTCCGTCTGCTGGCGTGGCGACTATCGATCCCTCGCCATCAAATTACGTTTGGCTCGTCATAACCTCAGGAAAATGGATGCACACGTCAAGAATGGCGAGTGTTTATATATGAAAGGGATGTTGCCCAAGGGGGGGAGGCAAAATGACTGTATAGCGCCCCCTTGAAATCTTCTAAAACCCCTCCCCATAGACCTTTTTTTGGATTTGGTGGATGATAATTGGTACTCATGAAGAAGTAGTCCTGACGCACAAAAAACTCTTGAGGTCATGGTCCAACCCCAACAGGAAGTCAGCCATTTTGATTTGAATTTTTGATTACCGGCGATTTCCTCACCTCATATTTTAACGAACTCCCGCTAGCGAGTTCGCCCAAATGACTTCCCATTTGGTACAGATTATCTAGAGACCATGCTGATCAAAAGTTATTAAAAGATAGTCTGTAGGTCAAATGGCGTGGCTGCGAGGGCGTGACAAACTTTGGCAACTTTTTGTGATTTCGCCATCCATTTTCCAACAGCTCTCACGCCCACATACTTTATCCGAACAGCTTCAAATTTGATGGACATGATAACAAAACATAACATAACATAACATGAGTGGCGAGAAAAGGCTATTCAGCCCAACTAGGCTCGCCAGTTTCTTTTAACTATTGTGAATATATCACTTCAGATACAGTGTCTTAATGGTATCTAGCTTTAAGTCAAGCCTGCTCTCGAAAATTGCCAAGGTTTCTGCCTCAACAATATGGTCAGACAAGCTGTTCCACATCAAAATTACTCTTTGGGTGAAAAAATATTTCCTAATATCAGTGCTAAATTTACCCTTGGTCAACTTCCATTTATGACCCCGAGTTCTACTAACAGAACTTGGCGAAGGAATCTACATAATTCACTTTTTAATCCCTTTAACATATTTAAAGACCTCAATCAGATCACCCCTGAGTCTCCTTTTCCTAAGACTAAAGAGATTAAGGATCTTCAGCCTGTTCTCATAGCTTTCATCTTTTATACCCGGAATCAGCATAGTTGCTCTTCTCTGAACTTTTTCTAGAGCCTCTATATCTTTTTTAAAGTATGGTCCCCAGAACTGTACACCGTACTCCAGATGTGGTCTGACAAATGTGTTGTACAAGAAAAGTATCACCTCCTTGGATTTGTACACAATACTTTTGGCAATGTATCCCAGCATCGGATTGGCTTTTTTAACTGCTACGGCACAATGACTAGAACCTGTGAGGGTTTGGTCAACAATCACTCCTAGATCTTTTTCATGTGGAGCACATTCCAGTTTTAAACCTCCCATGAAGTAATCCTGTCTAATGTTTTTATTACCTACATGTACAACTTTACATTTTGGTAAATTAAATTTCATTTGCCACATTTCTGCCCAACTCTGGATTCTATCCAAATCCTCCTGAATCACTTTTGTAGAGTCTAAACTATTTGCCACACCTCCCAATTTAGTATCATCTGCAAATTTAACTAATTTGCTCTCAATATTTCTATCAAGATCATTAATGTAGATGAGGAACAGCAGGGGTCCCAACACTGATCCCTGAGGGACGCCACTCCCCACCATACCTAGCTGAGATGAGATTCCACTGACCACCACTCTTTGTGTTCTGTCCTGTAACCAGTTTTGAATCCACTTCAGAATACCTCCTGTAACTCCAATGGAGCTCATTTTAAAAATTAGTCTCTTATGCGGTACTTTATCAAATGCTTTCTGAAAATCCAAGTATATGATGTCATAAGCCCTGCTCTGATCATAAGTCTTGGTGGCCTCTTCAAAAAATTCCAGGAGGTTTGTCAGGCATGACCTTCCCTTTCGGAAACCATGCTGGCTATCCCTCAAAATATTATTACGTTCAAGGAATAATTCCTGCTCGACTTTTATGATTGATTCCAGTATTTTGCATGCAATGCAAGTTAAACTGACTGGCCTGTAATTTCTTGGCTCAGTACGGTCCCCTTTCTTATATATTGGTATTATATTGCCCTGCTTCCAATCATTTTGTATTTCTCCAGTTTCTTAAGACTGTCTGAAGATAGTGGAGAGCGGTTTAATGATCTCACTAACTTCCCTGAGCACTCTAGGATATAAGCCATCAGGACCCGCTGCCTTATCTGCCTTTAGTTTATGCAACTTGTCTAATACTTCATTATCCCTAACCTCAATTTCCGCAAAATAATCTTGAGCTTTGGACATGCCCTCTGGCCGAATAAAAACCCGCTCCGAGGTAAAATTCTCAAAAAAACTGTTTAAGGTATCTGCAATATCCTTGTTATCATATAGCAGCGATCCATATTTATTCTTTATGCACTTAACCTCCTCTTTGACTTTCCTTTTTCTGCTACATTACTGAAAGAAGCGCTTAGGATTAGTTTTTGCCCGTTCTGCAATTTGCCTTTCATACAGTCTTCTAGCATTCCTCAGCTCTTTTTTGACCACAGCTCGCATTTTACAATATTCAGCCTTAGTATTCTCATTGTTATCCTTTATGTACGTCTGATATAGATTCCTCTTTTTCCTCAGACTCCTACGAATCGCTGTGGTCATCCATGGAGGATTTTGCTTTTTCAGCTTACTTTGATGATTGATGAATGATGATTGTTCCGCCCTGAACGCCCCCATATACTAATATCCTGCCTTACTCATTGCGCCCCCCGGTGGTAACAGGAAGTGCCCTTTCTTGACTCTACCATGTACTGATCCAACATAGTTGACCCCACAAACTTAATTCCACTTCTCAGACGTGCAGAATAAGTTGCTGAAGCTACACAATGAACGCTGGGAAGCTACAAGCAATGGCGTCCATCTGTCAGCGTGGCGACTATTGATCCCTTGCCATCAAATTACATTTGGCTTTTTCATGGCTTTAACAAGCTCATAACCTCATGAAAACTGATACACAAGTCAGGAATGGCGAGCACTTACATATGATAGGGGTGCTGCCCATGGGAGGGGCAAAATGGCTCCATCGCGCCCCCTAGAAAATTTCATCAAAGCAGCCCTCGCAGCTTCTTTAACCAGGTTGCCACTATCCAACTGTTTTGAATGCACAGCTGCACCTGATCATGCCACCACCCCCAACGTGCACAAGTGTTCGAGGGCCCGTTCATCGCTGCTTGCAGCTTTAATTTGAATTGATTTTACTGAATATAAACCTTATCTTGGGAGCATTATTCAACTTAGGTAGAATAATCCTACTTGGCCAAGTCTTGACAGAAATATATGCTTGACAATATACCATTGTGGACACTACATATTTTTGGCGACGCCATTCGATTCCAAAATCAAAGCTATATACATGACAGGGAAGTTTTCCCTTATCAGACGTGTTATCATTTCTTGGTAGGAATGGTCATGAGGTACAGATGTAACTTTAAGA
The DNA here is from genome assembly GCA_029692085.1 of Gymnothorax javanicus. NCBI lineage: Eukaryota > Metazoa > Chordata > Actinopteri > Anguilliformes > Muraenidae > Gymnothorax > Gymnothorax javanicus. The sequence goes on from CM056203.1 coordinate 43,822,662, forward strand.
TGTTTTAAAGTGATTATAATACCTTGAAGCAAGTAAATATTTAACCCCTTTGCGCAGAAGCCAAATTTGGCCAAATTTGGATGGAGCAACACCATACAAAGACAGCTTTACTCACTTTTCAAGAGAATTATTGAGCTGTTCCTCAAAAGTATCAATGCTCTCAGCCCCCCTGTCTGTTCCATTCAGAACAAGAGCACTCAGAGCGCAGCACCTCCTCCACACCAAGGCAACTCTGCATTAGTTATTTTCGTTGGCTGATGTAGGGTGTTGTTGCATTCCACCGCCAGGTGGCAGCAAAACCCAAAAGCACGCCAATTGGAAATCCGGCCCATTGAAAGACTTCAAATCCCTGCCAGCATAGCTGGATTTGGACTTTGGCCCGTATCTCAGCTCTACTTTGACCTAGATATGCTAAAATTTAATCACTTGTTCCTCTTGTGCTACTCTAAGATCCTGCAAAGTTTGGTTAAAATCTATGCGGCCGTTTTTGAGAGATCCTGCTAACAGACAAACAGACAGACAAACCGATAAACGCCAGCAAAAACATACACCTCCTTGGCGGGATTGAATAACTGCCATTTTCCATCTCAGAATCACATTTCCATCCCGTAAAAAAGCTCAGCTCTCCAGGCTCAGTTCTGGAAGTTTCTTGTTCCCATGCAACGATGTCAGTCTGAGCTGCGTGAAGTTTAGAAAATATAACTTAACCCTATTACGCACATATTTTAATATATTTTTTAGGGTCCAATCAATGTCTTTCATTTACTGAGGAAAGCTTATACTGTCTGCAATTGGATAAAAATCGTGTCAACCAACTGGTAATTACCGGGAGAATTTCACATGGGCGTGAACTACAGCTGGGCTTTCACGCAGATACCATTGAATCACCATTAGAGTGATTGGATTTCCGTGAGAGCTTGTATGAGGCTCTAAAAAACAGCTGAATTCTTCAAACGACAGATCTACACGTTAATCCACGATTGGAAATTGCGCGTTTTTAGTATGTGATGACTGAAATTAATAGAATGTAGAATGACATAGTGTGAATACTATGGCAAATTTTTGCCAGCAGGATTTTTTTTAACTACTTGGAATACCATTGGATCACTGTAACTGAAGTGATTGCTACAGAGGACAACGATTTTTTTCTGTCGCAAGAAATAATTTTTTTAAACTGCTGGATATGGGCAAGGATATTGAGCAGTTTGCACATCAGGCTTAGCTGAGTTTAATTCATGCAACTCCTTAAAAACAGGGATAGGAGTGAACTCGAAATGTTCTAAACTGTGTTCCAGCTCTGCTTGCTTGTGAATATTCAATAACTGATCCGGGGGTGCCATCTAGTGATAGAGTAGTGCAACTGCGTCCATAAAAAGAGATGCTCCATGTCCGTCAACGTCTACATCTGCAGGAAGGGGCTAAAAACTAAGGCAAAAAATGAAAAGTCAAAACAAAGGACATCAGAGATTCTAATTGCGATAATTATGGCATCCCGCGTGGGATCTCCACAAAGTAACCGGCAAATAAACCAGAAAAAAATAGAATTAATACATGCGTAAAACTAGTCAACTATTTTTTTGCTCCATTTAGAAAATCACAATACAAAATCAGTCAATGTTAAAATGCTCCTCCATAACGATGTTAAATAGTACAACCCCAATTCCGAAATAGTTAAGAAGTGTAAGTGTAAATTGTGATTAAAATCAAAATGCAACGACTTTCAGATCACATGAGCCAATATGTTATTGATAATAGAACATTAATAACATTTCAAATGTTGAAACTGAGACATTTTACATTTTTATCCACAAAATAGGCTTAATTTTCTCAATAGGCTCAAATTTTCTGGCTGCAACAGGTCTCAAAAAAGTTGGGACAGGCAGACAAGGGCTGAAAAAGCAATAAATATATAAGAGAATCAGCTGAAAGAACATTTAGCAAGTAATTAATTTAACAGGCATCAGGTGTGTAACATCATTGGCTATAAAAGGGATGTCTTAGAGAGGCTGAGTCTCTCAGAAGTAAAGATGGCCAGAGGCTTTCCAACCTGTGAAGGTTTGCGTAAAAAAATTGTGGAATACTTTAAAAACAATGTTCCTCAGCGTCAAATTGCAAAGGCTTTGAAGGTCTCATCATTGACAGTGCATAACATCATCAAAAGATTTAGAGAAACTGGAAAAATCTCTGTGCGTAAGGGACAAGGCCAAAGACCTTTACTGGATGCCCGTGATCTTCGGGCCCTCAGACGCCACTGCATCACTCACTGGCATGATTCTGTCATTGACATTTCTAAATGGGCCCAGGAATACTTCAAGAAACCATTGTCTGTAAACACAGTCCACCGTGCCATCCTCAGATGCCACCTAAACTCTGTCATGCAAAAAGGAAGCCATTATTGAGCATGATCCAGAAGCCCCACTGTGTTCTGTGGGCCAAGGCTCATTTAAAATGGACTGTAGCAAAGTGGCAAAGTGTCCTGTGGTCAGACGAGTCCCAATTAGACATTCTTGTTGGAAATCGTGGGCGTCGTGTCCTCTGGGCTAAAGAGGAGGAAGACCACCCCTCCTGTTATCAGCGTTCAGTTCAAAAGCCAGCATCTCTGATGGTATGGGGATGCATTAGTGCATATGGTGTGGGACAGTTGCATGTTTTAAAAAGCACCATGAATGCTGAAAGGTATATAAAGGTTTTAGAGCAACATATGCTCCCCTCCAGACAACATCTATTCCAGGGAAGGCCTTGTGTATTTCAGCAGGAAAATGCAAAACCACATACTGCAGCTATTGCAACAGTATGGCTTTGTACTAGAAAAGTCTGTGTGCTGAACTGGCCTGCCTGCAGTCCTGATCTTTCACCGATTGAGAACATTTGGCGCATAATTCAACGAAAAGTCCGTCAAAGGAGACCCAAAACTCTCCAGCAGCTGGAAGCCTGTATTAAACAATAGTGGGATCAAATTCCAATGGCTAAACTCAAGAAACTTGTCACCTCAATGCCCAGACGCCTCCACTCTGCATTAAAAAGAAGAGGGAATGCTACACCATGGTGAACAGGCCCCTGTCCCAACTATTTTGAGACCTGTAGCAGCCATCAAATTTGAAATGAGCTCAATTTGTGGATAAAATTTTAAAATTTCTCAGTTTCAACATTTGCTATGTTATCTCTGTTCCATTGTGGATAAAATACTGGCTGGCGTGATTTGAAAGTCACTGCATTTTGATTTTATTCACAATTTACACTTTGAACAACCCCAATTCCGAAATAGTTGGACAAACTGGCTTCTAGTAGTCTCTGGAAAATTCATCAGTTCCAGTGCAACTGATCATTTTTTGTTTATGTTACTAAAAAGTATAATATTGAACCATATTGTATCCATATCATTTAAAACCGCTTACTATAACACAGACCAGGGGATATTTACAACCTGATCTCGATTCACATCTAAACTCTGGGAAGACTAAATGCATGCTATTCTTTCAGAAACCTGCTGCTAGGTTTTATAATGGTAGCATTACTACAACAAGTGGAATACAAATTGGAAGAGTTCTTTGCTACAAATACCTGGCCATTTTCGTTGATGAGAAGCTTAAATTTAGGAGGCACGTTGATGAGCTAACTAAGAATTTGAAAGTTAAATTGGCTATGCTTTATAGAAATAAAGCCTGCCTGCCAAGGAGTTGCTGAAGGCAGATTGTACAGGCAACTATTCTCTCTAGAATAGATTATGGGGACATAATTTATATGCACTCTGCACCCTCATCACTGAAGCCGCTTTATGCAGTATACCATGCTATCTTAAGGTTCATAACAGGAGATGGCTTCAGAACGCATCACTGCAATCTTTATTTGAAGGTTGGTTGGTCTTTGCTGGCCATGAGAAGGGAGCAACATTGTTGTCTTTTTATATACAATTGCATTGTTGGGGAAGCTGCCTGGATATATTCAGGGTTCCACCTGGGTTCTGAAAAATATTCTTCTCTTACTCCCTTGAGAAATAAAGTCAAAAAAATATTCTTCACTTTATCATAGTCATTTTTTATTAGTCACTCATGGACTTTATAAAACTTTGAAAAGCCTTCAAAGCGGACAAGCATGCAGCATGAACAAGGATTTGCGTTATAACAGGTCTCTCCATCATACTTCTGATTGTATATATAATTTTGGGTCAATTCAAGTTCAGCTTCTAATAATGGGGACCCTGTGGACCATTAAAGCTAAATTAAAACCTCTTGAGCATTTAGCATGGAATTTATTCAAAAGACTGGCAATAGAAATCTCTTTAATTTTTTTTTTTTTTTCCTTAACATTTTTATCAGTGCAGCCATTTTTGGCATCCCAAAATTAAAAAGGGGCACACCCTTTAAGGGCAATAGACAGGCCTGACAAAAATGCTAAATTGGACTTGGGGTGAGCTCAAAATTTTGTGCTGTTGGAATCAGAATTAGTGGAATTGTCAAATGTTTAGTTAAAATGTTTAACTTATAAGATTTCCATTAAGTGATTCCAAATTGAACTTTAGGCAAGTTCAATGTTTTGTGCACAATTTATTGGAATCCTTAAAATAAATCTCAATGTTTAGGGTTTCAAATGTTAAACATCTCAGATAATCACTAATTCTGATGCCAGCAACAAACAAGTCTCAGTACTGGCACCCTCATCCACTTCTCTCTCGGGAGTGCTTTCTGGTTACTGTACTGTCCGAAACCACCATGTGATGCTAAGCTGGTCAACCCAAAGCCCCCCAGCGGTAGCAAGCGCCACGGGATTTACATAATTCAGTCAAACACTAATATATAATTGGCAAAACATCAATATTATCATTCAGTATCCTTTAGAGACATCCATTTTTGATAACCAAGTCACTGTTCCTGTCAAAAAATCAAGTTATAAGCCAATATAGAAACATTTTAAGAATGTTGTTCATTCACTTATATTTGGCTAAAACATGTCATGGTAAATGATCAAGGATCATAATAATCCAGGGCTCGAAATTGCGACCGTTTTGGTCGCATATATGACCAAAATTAACACTGTGCGACCTTTGAATTAAAATAGTCGCACCTGTGCGACCGCTTTCTCCCCTAATTAAACACCTCTTTTCCTGTACTTTTGGTTGTCAGTAGGCGTGCAAACCGCTGCTGCAGCTTGAATAGAGATGTTCAGTGGCGCAGAAAGGCCACAACAAATACAAAACTAACAACGCTGCTGCATAATCCACAACGCAACTGCAAAACCCACAACGGAAGTGACTCTGGATCTAGAATTACCGACGGACCCGGTGACTGACAGGAAGTTTCTTTAGGGATTTTTCAATGAAGCAGGACAAGTAAGTGAAAGTAAGTTGTGCTTACTATAACGCTAGCTATAATAAATACCACGTTCTGACTGTTATAAATCATCCATATTGTACTGTTCAAAGTGTTTTTGTTTGTATATTTATGTAATCTGCCACTTAGTCAGATTTGCGGTGGAGCTAATTACACCAACTTTAGTAAAAACTTACCACCGTGGGTAACGGTAAAGTTAGTCTTTCAGATTTCAAAGCTGTGTGAGGTGATCACAGACAGTTTGAGAAGCAGTGCCATAACATTATATCGTATTCTTAAATTATAATTTATAACAGTCAGATATATAAGCACAGTCAGTCAGTTATATAAGCACAACTTACTTTCACTTATTTGTCCTGCTTCATCCACCGTTTCAACATCACCGATGATTGCTCGCACTTAAAAGTGCTAAATACTGCTTTGATGGGGTTTTCAAGGCAGTGTCGATGTGATAAAACAAAATTTGGCAGGTTCATTCATAGCTCACCACACACTATTAACAAACAGAGCTCAGGTTAACTGCGCTGATTAAATTGCTGAGACAACACTGTTGACGAACAGGTCATGACCTGTTTTCAGTCATTCATTTAAATTACCATTTAAACTCCAAAAACTCTCAACATTATCAAGTGTGGCCAGATTTCATTAATAATGCACACCTGTCAACTCTCACGCATTCGGTGTAAGTGGCATCTGAACGTTCCTCTGCTGTAGTCAGCAATTATTCAATCAATACTTATGTAAGAGATTCTCGCGCGGAATTTAAGTCCTTGTGCATAAACGGGTTGGAAGCAATGGAATTGCATAAAGACTGTTCAAATGATCTTATTTCATTTAAACGATCATGAAACACAAGCATTGCTTCCAACCCGAGTAAAGAAAAGCGTGAGAAGTCCGGAGTCGTAATCGGTCTGCTTATGTTGTGGGTTTTGCATTCGTGTTGTGGCTTTTGCGTTCGTGTTGTGGGTTTTGCATTCATGTTGTGGCTTTTGCGTTTGTATTGTGGCTTTTGCAGTTGTGTTGTGACATTTGCAGTTGCGTTGTGGCTTATGCAGCGGCGTTGTTAGTTTTGTATTTGTTGTGGCCTTTGTGGGCCACCGTAGAGATGATACCCTTCCTAGATAGCAAAAAGTTGTCGGCCCAGATGCGGGCAGATTCAGGGTTCTGACTCCATTTTTATCGGCCCGATTCCGTATGGCCATAATAGGCCCAGAATCAGATTGAATGACTGCCCGATTCTGGCGCAGTTGCCTTTCTGCCGTCGCCCGCCGCGGTTGGCCCTTTCGTATACGGTCGTCATGTTCCCAGAAGGTCGTCATGCTCTCAGAGATATAAAAAAAAACTAGAGTGGACAACGTCATTGGCTGGACCAAAGTGTACACGGCAGAATTTCTCTGCCATCTCGTTTATGTATAAATGTCCAATGAGGCACATGTAGCCTAAATAGTACACATGGGTGTTGACAAATTATTATTTTTTGGGTGGGGGACTTGTTTTCCGTGTTCTTTTTAATCTTTTCACTCTCAAAAAAGGACACGAATAAAGAATTGTAAATCAACAATATTTACGCTCCATTATTTGGCAAAGCTAAAGAATAAGCTCTGCGATTGCCTTACCTTTATATTATCGCTCAGCCACCTACGTTTTCGTTTCATTCAAAGAAAAAGCGTTCGCATCCAGCTGTGCCTGTGAGTCTGACTCAGGTCTATACCTGGAAGAAACTAGTCGTTATATGCATAAATGAATTTATGCTTTGTGTATTACGATCGGAACAACTTCATTCTGAAGTGTTCATAGCCTACCTTCTTGTTGTCTTCATTTAATCCGTCTTTGCCCAGACACAATGGATAATAGGATGATTTTGCGTGTTGCCTCAAGTGGGATCAATGTAGAAGTCTCAAAACTAAAGTGTGTAAATGAAACGCGCCAGTTTCAGTTTCATGAATACACTGTTAATAATAAGCGAATAAACTGAAGCCTTTTTTTTTGCCAGTTATTTTAACTGTAATTTTACAATAAGTTTACCACAGAGTTCAGTGCATGTTCAGTGTAAACCACGGTTAAATGCGCGAAGGACTCCTCTTACAGTTAAAATGACAAGGAGACAATGCGTTAATTTAACGGTTAAATTCAGTCAGTTTATAACAGTGTAGGAAAGCCGAACTTCATTTCGTTGCTCTGTTGCGACTGCGTATGTGCATGGTGCGAACCAGCTTGCCTGGTATAGGCCTACACGAGTGCTTTTGAATGGAAATGCATTGTGACGGGCCTGGACATTTTGTCCGATGTAAGCGAAAATCCGTCATATAAAATCTGATATATTCGATGTTTATTTAATGGAGAACATTACAGAAATTTTTTTTATTTTTTAATTTATTTATCAGGGACAGTGTGAAAAAACATTAAGCTCAGCAGAGTAGATGTTCCAGATTCTATCTTCTTTAGCTAATTTCCATCTGTTGTCGACAACACTCATTCAATAACAGTTTCCATCACTTACATTCATTATTGTCGCCTACATTCAGAAATTAAGTGCTACACACACACACATACACACACAAATATGCATACATACAACCCCAAATAGTTGGGACGAAGAGTAAGTTGTGAACAAAATCAAAACGCAATGACTTTCAAATCACACCAGCCAGTATTTTATTCGCAATATAACAAAGATAACATAGAAAATGTTGAAACTGTGAAATTTTACAATTTTATCTACAAAATGAGCTCATTTCAAATTTGATGGCTGCTACATGTGTCAAAAAAGTTGGGACAGGGGCCTATTTACAATGGTGTAGCATCCCCTCTTCTTTTTGACACAGAGTGGAGGCATCTGGGCATTGAGGAGACAAGTTTCTTGAGTTTAGCCATTGGAATTTGATTCCACTCTTGTTTAATACAGGCTTCCAGCTGCTACGGACTTTTTGTTTAATTATGCGCCAAATGTTCTCAATTGGTGAAAGATCAGGACTGCAGACAGGCCAGTTCAGCACACGGACTCTTCTGCTACGAAGCCATGCTGTTGTAATAGCTGCAGTATGTGTTTTTGTATTGTCCTGCTGAAATACATAAGTCCTTCCCTGGAAGAGATGTCATCTGGAGGGGAGCATATGTTACTCTAAAACCTTTATATACCTTTCAGCATTCATGGTGCTTTTTAAAACATGTAAGAGTCCCACATCATATGCACTAATGCATCCCCATACCATCAGAGATGCTGGCTTTTGAACTGAACGCTGATAACAGGAGGGGTGGTCTTTCTCCTCTTTAGCCCGGAGGACACGAGGCCCATGATTTCCAACAAGAATGTCACATTTGGACTCGTCTGACCACAGGACACTTTGCCACTTTGCTACAGTCCATTTTAAATGGGCCTTGGCCCACAGAACATGGCGGCACTTCTGGATTATGCTCAACAATGGCTTCCTTTTTGCATGATAGAGTTTTAGGTGGCATCTCTGGATGGCAAGGCGGACTGTGTTTACAGACAGTGGTTTCTTGAAGTATTCCTGGCCCCATTTAGTAATGTCAATGACAGAATCACGCCGGTGAGTGATGCAGTGGCGTCTGAGGGCCCGAAGATCACGGGCATCCAGTAAAGGTCTTTGGCCTTGTCCCTTACGCACAGAGATGTTTCCAGTTTCTCTGAATCTTTTAATGATTTTATGCACTGTCAATGATGAGACCTTCAAAGCCTTTGCAATTTGACGTTGAGGAACATTGTTTTTAAAGTATTCCACAATTTTTTTTACGCCAGCCTTCACAGGTTGGAGAGCCTCTGGCCATCTTTACTTCTGAGAGACTCAGCCTCTCTAAGACATCCCTTTTATAGCCAATCATGTTACACACCTGATGCCAGTTAACTTAATTACTTGCTAAATGTTCTTTCAGCTGATTCCCTAATATATTAATTGCTTTTTCAGCCCTTTTTTGCCTGTGTCCTGACTTTTTTGAGACCTGTTGCAGCCAGAAAATTTGATATAAGCTAATTTTGTGGATAAAAATGTAAAATGTCTCAGATTCAACATTTGAAATGTTATCTATGTTCTATTGTAAATAACATATTGGCTCATGTGATCTGAAAGTCATTGCATTTGATTTTATTCACAATTTACACTTTGTCCCAACTATTTCGGAATTGGGGTTGTATTTGTGTGTGTGTGTATGTGTGTGTGTAGCACTTAATTTCCGAATGCAGGCAACAATAATGAATGCATGTGATGGAAGCTGTTATTGAATGAGTATTGTGGAGAACAGATGGAAATTAGCTAAAGAAGATAGAATCTGGAACATCTAATCTGCTGAGCTTAATGTTCTTCCCACACTGTCCCTGATAAATAAATTAAAAAAAAAAAAAAATTCTGTATTGTTTTTCCATTAAATAAACATCGAATATATCGGATTTTATATGACGGATTTTCGCTTACATCGGACAAAATGTCTAGTCCCATCACAATGCATTTCCATTCAAAAGCACTCGTGTTTACCAGTCAAGCTGGTTCGCACCATGCACATACGCAGTCGCAACAGAGCAACAAAATGAAGTTCGGCTTTCCTACACTGTTATAAACTGACTGAATTTAACCGTTAAATTAACGCATTGTCTCCATGTCATTTTAACTGTAAGAGGAGTACTTCGCGCACTTAACCGTGGTTTACACTGAACATGCACTGAACTCTGTGGTAAACTTATTGTAAAATTACATTGAAAATAACTGGCAAAAAGGTGCCAGTTAAATTACCTGGCAAAAAAGGCTTCAGTTCATTCGTTTATTATTAACACTATGTTCGCGGAAGCGGAAACTGAAACTGGCGCGGTTTCATTTACATACTTTAGTTTTGAGACTTCTACATTGATCCCACTTGGGGCAACACGCAAAATCATCCTGTTATCCATTGTGTCTGGGCAAAGACGGATTAAATGAAGACAATAAGTAGGTAGGCTATGAACACTTCAGAACGAAGTTGTTCTGATCTTAATACTCAAAGCATACATCTAAATTCATATATGCACATAACGACTAGTTTCTTCCAGGTATAGACCTGAGTAAGACTCACAGGCACAGCTGAATGCGAACGCTTTTTCTTTGAACGAAACGAAAACGTTGGTAACTGAGCGATAATATAAAGGTAAGGCAATCGCAGAGCTTATTCTTTAGCTTTGCCAAATAATGGAGCGTAAATATTGTTGATTTACAATTCTTTATTCGTGTCCTGTTTTAAGTGTGAAAAGATAAAAAAGAACACGGAAAACAAGTCCCCCACCCAAAAAATAATAATTTGTCAACACCCATGTGTACTGTTTAGGCTACATGTGCCTCATTGGACATTTATACATACACAAGATGGCAGAGAAATTCTGCCTTGTACACTTTGGTCCAGCCAATGACGTTGTCCACTCTGGTTTTTTTTTTATATCTGAGAGCATGACGACCTTTTGGGAACATGACAACCGTATACGAAAGGGCCAACCGCGTCGCGGCCGTCAATTTGCCATTATTCAGCCAGATCCGGCCCGATTACCACTCACCGTAACTCAGCCGACACTGCCTGCACATCGCCAGAATGCCGCCACATGTGGCCCAGTTGCAGAAAAATTGATCTGGCCCGATTACCATTCACCGGAACTCAGGCGACACTGCCTGCACATCGCCAGAATCCTGCCACATGCGGCCCAGTTCCGAGCCATAGCAGTGTTATTTGCTGCCAGTGTTCTGTCAGTTTTTGCATACCTATCAAAATATGCTACCTTGCGGTTCTGCGATTGCGCTGACCCGAAATCTTGGGCTCTGTTTCTTCGCTCACATCTTTACCGTCAATAGTCAAAAAAAAAAAAAAAAAAGCATTTTTTCAGTGCGCCTTTCGACTTGTAAGCGTATGTATTTCCGCATGTACACGCTGGGTTTTCCTGAAAAGGCAGAACTTAGGTGATAATGGCGTGCAGCAAATATCTTTTTAAACGAACTTGTCCAACTCATTGTAACATCTGCTTTTGTTATAATAAGCAAAGAAATAACAAAGTTACTTCCGTAGACTGATTCATATTGCAATATTAAGACGAAAACAAAGACTTTACGATCGCTTTGCACTGCGGTAGCATTTTTGACAAGGCTGGACAAATTGTCAGAACACCGGATCTTTACAAACTCAAGGAATAGGAGTTACTAAATCATATTTTAGATAATAATAATAATAATAATTATAATAATAATAAATCGTAATGTTACAAATATTTTACAGTATGTTTTCTCTTTAAGCAAACCAGAAAATGCCTGAAGGTCCTTACAGTTGTCAATAAAAAATATTACTAAATTAAGAAAAATAGCACCGTAATGCTAATTATATATTTAAAAGCAAAATAATAGTAGAAGTATTAATAATCATAATACAAAGATGAAGTCAATGATATCTGCAAAAAGAACCATTTACAGTAACATTTGCCAAAACAATTTCTTTTTTCATGCGTTTTTCATGCTAAAATCCTGAATAACTGCAACATCCACAGGCATCTTGGGGTAATTATTTTTATTTTAGTGTGATAATAATGAATAACATGAAGGCACTAACATCTTTTAATAAATGAAGAACGTTTCAATTATTTAAAAAAGTAATAAAATTAATTATATCATTTAATGAAATCCTCTACTCTGCTTAGAATTTTACAGTCCTGCAGGGGGAGGCACTGTTCGGGAGATGACCCTTCAATCGCCATGTTAAGCCTGCAATACAACACGAAAAATAAGGGCATGTCAAAAGTTGTTTCACATTAATACACTATAACTTGTGCTACGCAGTCTGAAATTTGAATGCAGTTTGTACATGAAAGTAAAGAGCAGTCAGAGTTCTAAAACGGTTAGGTTTGAGCATCACTGACTCCCATTATAAATGTAAATAGAAAGTCAAACATTTTAAAAGCATGAAGTTCACTAAAAAAAGGGTTAAAAATAGGCGTACTCAAATATATGGCATCACCTGAACATTTGCATATTTATTGAACTTTATGGTTGAACCTATGAAAGAATAATTTTGTTGGACGGTTGTGCTCCTAAACTGGGAGGATTTCCCTTAACACCGCAAAACATAGCCTATGCCAGCAAGGCTAATGGAGATAATAAGCATCTGGTTCACACTGAATGCAATTAATATCTTGAAGCTTCATCAATATGAACAATGGCGCCCCCAAGGGGGGGGCCATGGCCCCCCGTGGAAAACTGCTGGCCACCCCACTGGCCCCCCCAGAGCACTGACTGTATAAAACATGGACGTAGCCTCCGTGACGTTACTCATAGGTTTCTGAATATCCACTATGAAGCTCATTTGGTCGCCAATTTGGCACTTACCGGACTCCGCCTACCTCCTGGCTAATCCAAAAATGGGCAAAAAGGTGGGCCGTTGCTGGAGCTGAGGCGAGCCGAACGGAGCCTGGTTGCTGAAACGCCCCCCGAGCTCGAAGCTACCAAGCCAGCTACTGCTTACTAACTAGGCTAAGAAGCCAACTCAGTTCGATGCTACATAGTTCGCTATGGCCGAGATACTGAGTCATATCTGTCCTAGTAAAGGAACGGAGCCCGCCAAGTTGCTTGAGGTCAAACGCTGTTTATATGCGTGAAGCGGTTGCGAGACTAACGCTGTACACCCCTAGAATCTGGCGGTTCTCAGCTCAGATTTTTAGCGCACCTTAGTCACGCCACATTAATGGTGGTATGGCCAGTCAAACATTAAGATTGCATAATGTAAGCTTACTAGCAAGCCTGGTGGATCCATATTTTCCTTCCTTACACAGGCATATTTTTGATCTATCGCCCTACATTTTGAATTTGGTGAATGTGGAATTAATTGTCTTCTGTGGCCATCATATGCATGGGTTTCAATGCTAGCACAGCTGGGCATCTAGCTCCAAGGCTAAACCATGGTTATTTCAGCAGCTACCCAGCTAATATATGACCTTTATATTAGCTAACGATACCAATGTGACTTGCAACGTTTTTTTTCGCGTCGTCTAAATTAAAGTACTTCTGGAGCTGAACAAAGAGGCTTTGCTCTTAGCTTCACTTTTCAGTCGTTTTTTCTTTTCCGTGTAAATGCAGCGTTACTGGACACCGAATATAGCCGAACGTCGGTAGCTAGTGACCTTGTTTTCCGTTGCCTTTTGGCTGATTAATTAGGTTAATGTAGCGAGCAAGCTTGTGGATGATGGACTTTATGAAGAAACACATTTAGCGACAGCTAGCTAGCTTGCTAGATAACGTGGGATAGGTTTAATTAGCTATAAAGCTACCTGGCCTCCCTATATAGAATGATACCGTATCGGTAATCGCACTGAAAATGGAACCAATCCATTTGCGGTGAAGCAGCTATGATTGTAGCTCTTGCAGCAAGATAACATGAAAGGAGATGAGACTCCGAGCCAGAACATGACTACATCCCTACAAGGGAGAAACAACAAGAGACAGAAACTTTGCGCGAAAGTGTGGAACAGGCAGCAACCTTTGCCACAGCCACAGAGACTGGTGAAGACTCAGCTAGATTTAGGCCAGCCACTACCAACCTGTCCCTGGACCAACAGGTGAATTTATCTGTGTCTCCTTGATAATGAAATAGATGGCTACAGGGTAAAATCATTTGGATAAATCTGTGGTTACGGTGTGTCTACAGTGAGTGAGGCATTTTCATGGTAATTATATAAAACCTTTGATTTACCTTTGTCAGTAGAGACTAAGAATAGTCTGAATAGAAACGTTCATTGGCCAATATTACAAATGTAATTACAATGGAGAACTACTCATACTATTTGAATTATTATTATTATTATTATAGTTGTTGCTAAAAAAAGCTGTATTGAAAACTATTGGAAATGTCTGTGTTTTACTGAAACTTGAGGCAAATGTGTAGGATGCATATTATGAAAAGGAGTCAAGGAGATAGCCTAGGAAACATCTTATGTCTTTATTTTTGTGAGTGTTGATTAGATTCGGCTGTAGGTAGACGGGAAAGATATGAATGGGGGCGGGGGAGCATGCAGTACATGACCACGGGCTGTAACTGAATCGGGGTTATCACAAGGAGGACTGATTTGGTGTGCCACCCTACGATTTTCACTGGCCCCATCTGGCCACCCCTATGAAAATTTTCTGGGGGCGCCACTGAATATGAATGGATTTATTTTCGCTTAAGTACTTTTAATTAGTGGTAGGGTATTAGTTAAAACAAGTCCAGACAGACTACATAGCCGTGCGTTAAAGGTACCTACATGAAAACAGTGTTAAATGTCAAGTTATACCCCCGTTCCACAGAGCTTTCTGGCTCATCGGTCACTCGTCGGAAGCAAAGTTTATTTCTTTGATCCGATGAGGCGAAATTGTCTGATGAAGGAACTAAGCTCTGATTTCGCCTCATCGGATCACGCCCGACACATCGGACACTGACCTGATAGTGGACAAACACGAATCTGATTCCTCGGCCTGTGATACGATAGTCTTCCGTGGGTGACCGGAAGAAATAAACTTTGCTTCCGATGAGTGACCAATGAGCCAGAAAGCTCTGTGGAACGGGGGTATTAGCCCTAAGGCAGTGGTGGTCAACCCTGGTCCTGGAGAGCTGCAGTGTCTGCTGGTTTTTGATGTTACTCAGCACTTAATTGACGAATGAAAGCAGTTGATTACACGCTTAACTCATCTCACCTGGTGTCTTAGGTTTAAATAGGGTGGAGAGAACCATACTCGGCACACTCTGTGGCTCTACAGGACCAGGATTAGCGACCCCTGCCCTATAAACTTTTATCTTTACTTTGTACTTCTACTTTGTCTGCATTACAACTATGCTAAATGTCCAACTACATTGACAAATCTTTGTTTCCATGTAGACTGCTGTCACAACCTGCATGTCTGCTGAATTGGCTCTAGGAGTCTTGTGGGTAGTCCTGGTAATTGATTGATTGCCTTATTATTCCCTTAGTGCAGGAGTATAGCTAACCCTGGTCCCGGAGAGCCACAGGGTGTGCTGAGTTAAAAGCAGGGTTCCCGCGGTCATGAAATTCCTGGAAAAGTTATGGAATTTGAAAAACCTGTTTTTCCAGTCTGGAAAAGTTATGGAATTAACTAACGGTTTTGGAAAGGTTTGGAAAAATACACTGTTTTGCCTAATGCTTATAATATGTTCACTAAATCCCTAAAAGATGTCGAGGTTTACGCAAAACTACAAGCTATTATTTAAAATCGAACGCGACACCGTTGAAACTAACATGACGTTTAAGTGATACCGTAGGTTACATTATGCAGCCAGTTGGCAGGCAGCGAAATTTCTTTCCTACCGGACTTCTTAATACCAACTTTATCTCATTAGCTTACAGCCAATAAGAATCGAGCACATGCTTTTGTTTACCTTTTGACGCACATGGGCTTGTACCCTCCATGCACGTGGTAACTTGGTACACTGTTCGCCGGAATTTAAAGGGCACCGTTTTTCTAATAACGCTAGTTGAATTTTCCCACTGCCTCGCTTCAAATTAGCGTAATAATAGCATCAGTGTCAATCAGAATAATGAATGAAATAACGTGAATATAATAAGATTTCAATATAAACACACAACTTTATTTAAATTTATGGTCGACTTCCACCTATGGTCCAGTTGGTTTCTCTCCAAGTCATTTTCCTGCATTATACACTGTTCAAAAATATTTCATTTCCATCCTGGCATTTTTTTTTTTGTTTGATTACCCAGGTTCGCTTGTGAAACTCAATGATTCATGGTCCATGAACACGTCATGCAAGTAAATTGATTAGACCGCAAAAGAAACCCGATTCGATTGTGGCAGAGCGGAGTGTCTGAAAAATACTTTCACTATTTGCTTTGAAATTCTCCTGCAAGTTTTCTCATTCCAAATAACATATTTTCTGTATTTTTAAAGCGTGTCTGTTTCGACATTATTGTGATGCATGTTCGTGTAAACGCCGGATTTTTGATTTTCTGAGAAAATGGGACCAAAAGTGAAGGAAAGGACCCCAATTCTGGCTTAAAACATATCATTAATTTTTTCACTAATCACTCAAAATTTCAAAATGGTCATTCTATACGAACATGCGCAACATCTTAAACAATATACACTTTGGTTCATGACTGTGGCATTTGTTACGTTTGAGAAAACTTGCACAAAGTGATTTTGATGATCTGGGGGGGGGGAACCTCATTAACTCCACCAATTTGCATTTTTTCAAATTATCTTTTCATATCATGTAACAATACAGCATACGTCATTGACTGATAGCTTAATTTGATAGGACTCGGCCCACACAACTGAATAATAGGCCGATGTTATTCGCACTTCTACGTGTGGCCAATGCTGAATTTTTTTCTTGGCCACACTTATAAGTGCGCCAGTTGATGACCATTCCAGTTTTTAGAAAAAGTACCGCTTAAAATAAGTTTGGCCAAGAAAAAAATTTTAGCTTTGGACACTCTTAAAATAAGTGTAGGCAATGGAGCAATGTGCATCTATTTATATGTGCGTCTAACGCAAATTTCGATCAGTTTTTGTGCTTGGACGCACTTAAATAAGCGCAAATAGTCACTTCGATAATAATATCAAATTTAGCGGCTACTGTGGTGTCAAAAGGTGGACGTCGACCTTAACTTTCTCTTTGCATGTACACTGAAAGCTTTCATATCACCGTGCTCACCAGAAAAGTACGTTATGCCGTGGGCCAAAACCTGGATCCTTTATTGTCACTTTGTAGAAACTTTCTGAGGGCAGTTCAAGTATTTTTCCATCAGAACAAATATGATGTGCAGATATCATAAAATGAAAATATTCTCAAAAAAGTATGTACACGCCAATGAGAACAATTAGTTTACAGCTTTGTAAGAAACATATTTTTTTTCTGTACTGCGATAAGCACTAGGCCTCCTACAGACGAATGCACTAACAATTTTATATATCGCTCATATGAAAAGAAAATCTCTCAAAAGACCGCTATTCTATGAAACTTTTCCTCGGTTAGCTTTTCTGTGAAACCTTTCCTCGGTTACAGTCTTAAATGGTTACATGTCATGTCAGTGTCATTTAAACTTCGCTAACTCGACGACGTCCCCCAGATTCTGCGAACAATGCACGCAAGCAAGGATAATACACTCTAAATAATAATTTGTTATTGTTCAACATCTGTCTCAGAATATATTAAATGCCATCTGTTTGTTACCTCGTCAATGTTTTTGCCTTCTTGAGCATTTAAATGTAGCACTTGGTTATTTATTGCTGTTTGTTTTTTTGTTAAATATAATTGAGAAAATACAAGAATGGTGCCACAGGCCCTTATGCCATTGTGTGATGCCCTAGGATAGGTGGTAGATAGACACAACTTCCCTTCCATTCTCCATGCTACATTTGTGCTACACTGCTTAGGGCTTAGCACACTGTTGAAGCTCATTATGGCGCTCTGTGTTCGCTATTATAGGCCTTATCTATTTTAAACTAAGTCATGGAAATTAGGTAAAATATTATGGAAAAGTTTTGGAAAAGTTTTGAAAAATCACTGGTAAAAAAGTGTGGGAACCCTGTAAAAGTGCGTTTTGGGAGTGTCCCAAATCTGAATGATATTTTTGAAACTCGCAATACTCCAATGATTTCAATTTCCTTTGGCTGGAAACTGTATGCATACATTAAAAGACACTGTGAGATAATTATCCTAAGGAAAAAAAAAATCAAAGGTGGTGGTTTTCCGAGAAAAATCACTGAAAATAGGGGTGTACGATAAAACCCACTCAACTCCATAACCATCACTACACAGACTCCCCCTGGAGACAGAAGCTGAAAACACAGCATATGGCCCATGCAAACAGAACCTTTGTGTGACCCCCGTAGCGGCCATGTGGACTTTTTTCAAAATGGCTCTATGATTATTTCAAAATTTCTCAAAATGTTGGCATCCTATGGTGAGTTTACTTTTTAAACCCCACTCTGTTACCTTCATTAAAATCCATGGTAGTGGTATTACAAATTTTAAATCATGCTTTTGATAATACTTGTGCAAAACCCTCCATGGTATGGTAGGAAGCATCAAAAGTTACTGGACTGGTGCATGGAAAATTCCACTTTTCTGAAAAACACTCCACTCCATAACCTCAACTCTGTTACCAATATTGGTTATGGAGGTGAGTAAAATGGTAATGGTTTATCAGTTTCAATCAGAGGCACTGAAAAGGGTGATATTCACTCAGTTTCAGAACTTTGGTATATCACAATGTACCAGGGGAGAGCCTCACTTGAAAAAGTAACGGAGTTGAGTGGATCCGGGGACACTGCAATTAAATTGAATTAAAAGAATTTAAAATGGCCTGCCCAAAAAATTCTGCTCTGGTTCAAGCTCTGCCTCGTGGTTTTTTGAGTACCTTAGGGGCAACCCTACCCCTCGGGGTAAAAAAGAATCAGAATCAGACAACTTAAAAAAAAAAAAAAAATAAAAATAAAAAAAATAACATCCAGAAAGTGCCTGTATTGAGAAAAATTCCCATATACTGATGCTTCGGATCTCTCACTTTTTGTTAAAATAGTTTTAAATGCAAAAATTTAAAAAAAGCTTATTGTAGGCCAACTTGTTAAATGGTGTTTTATAATTAAACAAGGATTTGAAGATGTGACTTATTTCATTCAGTACAGACATTTTTCACTGTGAAATATCATAATTCAGGGAGGGGGAGAAAAGGAAGGAAGGAGGGAGGGAGGGAGGGAAGCAGCTCAACTTACCCTGGTACTGTGCTCAACTTACTCCATACTTGGGGTAAGTTGCGCCACAAGACCACTTTTTTTGAACATGCTACATTTTCAAAACAGTTATGTTTACAGTCATTCAGATTGTTTGTAGGGGTGCACAACATCCTGAAATATATGCTGGTATATTAGTTCGCAACACAACTATAATTGCCTTGATTCAGGAATCCTGAGTATGAAAAGTGGCTCAACTTACCTCGCTTTCCCCTATTATTAAAGAACAAGAAACGTTAGCATTAATACTTACGGTGCGTTTTGTCTCTGTCGACCGGGGCGTTGCCATGTTAACACATTGAAATGGAAGCGGAATTACGTTTTAGGGTTACGAGAGATTGTCGTTTCTGAAAAGTTACGATGGTTTTCGTAATTTTCTGCTTACGATTTTCTCATTTTACGAGGCTTTGCGTGAAACGCCTCTCGTGTCTTAGTTTATCGTATCTTTCTGCTTATCGTATTTCTTACAATCTCTGTGAAACGCCGCCCAGTTCTATAGCTATAGTACCATAGTCGTCCCATGAACAATAAAAGGTCGCAAAAGACATTCCTGATGAAACCTGTTTTTCTGCGCAGAAAAACAGGTTTCATCAGGAATGTCACTTGCGACCTTTTGTTATTCATGGGACGAAGTGTTTGGATTAATATAACCAATAATTCATGTAAATGATAAGCTAAACAAAAAAACCACAGCAAATAAAACAGATATTTTACAATTTACCAAATACCAATGTGGCCAACAAACTGTAGTCAAGTTTTTCTTCCCCCAAATGGATGCCTACACATTAACTGTGGTGTTTAATTCAATTTGAGCCGTGCAAATTTAAGTGTGCACTCGTAAAAGATGGCATGACAATTTCTGAAACAATGACGTGTGTTAGCTAATAAGCAAATATATCTAGCTAGCTAGCTAACTGATAAATATTTCTCCATTGCCAAGTTCGGCATTTTGTTGAGGTCTGGCATTTCTGTAACAGTCACGATGCCTCCAGGCATTGAAAGCTAGCTAGCTACCACGCCAATATGATGTAATACAAGTTCGCTACATTAAGTGCACGACCAAGTTTATCATAATGACCAAAACTAATTTGCATGCAAAAAAAAAAGCAGCTGTAGCAAATTAGCTAACACACTCCACGAAACGAGCCTGCAAGCTAGAATTGTTACCATACCTTAGGTTTGACGGTAACGCAAGACAAAAGCCCGATAAGAATTAAGTTGGCAACTTGCAAGCGAGGTGTCACAATCACGAACTCAGTTTAGCTAAATTAAGCAAGCCATTTCTAGCTTCTTACCTTCGAGTTGTCAGCACGCAAGCTAACATTAAGTCCAAGTCGAGAGGCGGCTCAACTCATCAGTCTGAAAGACAAAAAGATTTATGAAGCATACACGGTCATGTTTACCTTAGAATGCAACAATGCAATGTCAGACACAAGCATTTTGTAACGTTAACATTTAGCTTAACTGGCCAACCATCTCACAGGGGTTAACTTACTTCGCATTCCAAGCCAGCCAGCTAACTCTCAAACACAGTATCTCCAGTCCTGATAGAGGAATGATGTTAGGTCTGCCAGCTAACGATAGCATTAGACCCAACAGCACAACTGCTATGATCAATACTGCTCACGTACCAAACAAGCTTGTGAATTCATTAGTTTAACATAATTTTAAAAAATCTTTCCAATTTTCATCAAGTAAAACTTAGGAGCTACCTAGTGAATTTGCTAAAGTCAAGCAAGTGGTTGTTATACAAACACGAAGTTAAG
Source organism: Gymnothorax javanicus (assembly GCA_029692085.1). Taxonomy (NCBI): domain Eukaryota; kingdom Metazoa; phylum Chordata; class Actinopteri; order Anguilliformes; family Muraenidae; genus Gymnothorax; species Gymnothorax javanicus. The sequence goes on from CM056203.1 coordinate 43,843,515, forward strand.
GTAATAAATTTGGCACGCAATGTTCGCTCGAGATCACCAACTGAAGAGAGCTCTAATGTTCATGGTTACGTTATGGTGCCAACTTCGCTAGCTTCCTCATTACCTAAACTTAGGCCTTGCAGTTAAATAGCTCAGCCGGTATTTTAGCTCTAATTATAGCATGACAGCTAGCAATATTTAAAAAGCAAAACTGTCAGAAAACTATTAGTTTCAGGTATCGTATTTGCTAATAACCACTAAAGCTGGGGACACACTACAAGATTTTCACAGTCTTTGCAGATTTTGAAAAGACTTGGGGCACACACTACACGACTGGCTTCAGCAGATTCTTGTAAAGATTGGGGATCACACATTTAAGGACTGCAGCAGATGAGGGAGCACACACTACACAACTGCGTCCAGAGTTGGCTCAAAAAATTAAAACATGTTTGAATTTCGGCGACTGAAGTCGGGCAGAGTCTGTTCACCTCACACACTTGCTGATTCCAGTCTGTACTACATCACACACTAACAGATCCTGTGCTGACTTGTCATGACGACTGTCCCCAACTAGAGCTAACTGGCGTAGACTAGCCCCAACCGCAAATCGTGGGTAAAATCTGGCCAAAAATTTTGTAGGGTGTCCCCAGCTTAACCTGTTTATCAGACGACGACCTGCTACTGGGGGACTGAGTAGACGGCTCCAGAAGTTGACTCGTGCATATCCGTAGAGTCATGTGCCAACACTCAAGTGGGAATTGGGCCGATTCCTCTAGGGTAGAGTTGGGCCAACTCCAACGGACCAGAATCGGCCCGACTCTGGAGTGTGGCAGTTCATATGGCATACGGCCAGGTGGAATCGGCAAGATTACGGCTGTGTTGAAGCTACCTGAGGCTGCAGGTGAATGGTGGAGCTCCGGTTAGCCGTAATCGGCCCGACTGTGTTTTCATGGAATGAAGCCGTAATCAGCAGAATCCACACATCGCCAGAGTTGGTCCGATTCCGGCACTGTCAGCATCGGCAGCCTTACGGTAAGATGGAATCGGCAAGATTCTGGCTGAGTTGAAGCTACCCGCAGCTGCAGGTATATGGCAGAGCTCCGGTTAGCCGTAATCGGCCCGACTGCGTGTTCATGGAATCAAGCCGTATTCCGTAGTCTATACATTGCCAGAGCCGGCCCGATTCCGGCGCAGTCAGCATCGGCAGCTTTTCGGCGAGACGGAATCGGCAAGATTACGGCTGAGTTGTTAGTCCCCGGATCTGACACTATGCCGACAGTGCCGACACTAAAACGGAATCGGGCCGATTCCTGTTGCTATCTGTTAAAAAAACTGAAACGAGTTACTGAAAAGTTACTGAAACTGAGAATCATGACAATGACGGTGATTCGGACGAACCGGCGGCGAAAGGAGTTTATTTTCGCAAAGAGTGGCTTCGAAATTTTGAATGGCTGAGGTTTAAAGAAGGTGAATGCACTGTGTTCGTTGCAAAGATAATGGTTCGGATCTCGCCGGTGACAGCGCGTTAGCTATTGAGTCCAACCACTTTAAACGTGAAAGTCCCTCCAAACGTGGAGAAAGCGCGAAACACCGAAAAAGCTGTGACAAATGTGCGTCTACGAGTAGGTCAGGTGTTCTGTCAATTTTTGCTTTCAATCAAAATATGCTGCCTCGCGGTTCTGCGCTTGCGCAAACCTAAAATCTTCGTCTCGGTTTCTTCGCCCATATTTTAAGAAGCCTATCTGCAAAAATAATAAACACATTTTTTTTCAGCGGGTCTTTCGAAATGTAAGCGTTTATATATTTGCCTGTACGCGCTGAGAGTTCCTGAAAGTGCAGAAATTTGACGACGATGGCGTGCGGCATACATCGTAAAACAAACGTATCCAACTCATAACATCTGCTTATGTGATAATAAGTTAACAAATAACGAATTACCTCACATGGCAATATTAAGGCGAAAACAAAGACTTCACGATTTTTTTTCAGATCTGCATTTAACCCTAACACAGTTGAGGATTTGATTCGGATCAGTGTGGAGGGTCTTCCTTTGGACATATTCAGTCAGGAGAGACTCGAGTGAAACCAGGAAAAAATTATTATGCGTTGAGCATAAGTAGAATTAACATGCTTAAAATCAGACAAGTCGTTGGCGCTTGGACTCTTCGGGAAGACTCGTAGAGCAGCCGTGCTGGCTCAGAGCAGCAGCTAGGAAATCCCCCGAAGAGTCCAGACACTGGTGGCGGTGGTGGCTGAAGGCTGACGAAGCTGGAGAGGCAGTACGGGAGGTCTGAAGGAGCAGGGTGGCGTTGGGGAGGAGGTGGAGGGTCAGCGAACGGCAGCATGAACGAACTAGGGCAGAGAGAAATGGCATTTTTTTAAAAAGACGGCAACATAACGATTGGCCAACGATGCGACTGTGGTGAGCCACGGTTGGATGGAAGAGATCAGCTGCTACACCAGCTGACTGCTCAATGGTCGGCCCCAGACATTGACTGCAGAGATTTATGAGTGAGCATGCGAGTGAATGAAAAGAAAATAAACAGAGTTGAAGTGCGCAAGAGAGTCTTCCTGTCTTCATTTGATGCCTCACAGGCAGTGAAGAGATGGATGGAAGGGCAGAGAGCCAGGAGACCCAATTTTAAATCCTAGCCTCAGGATATGGCAAAAAGCTAATGTAGTGGAAACTTAAGTTAATCAATTAACTCAAGACTGTCATATTGTTTAATAACTTTCCCTTGCTGGAGAGTTGTATTGTTCTTGTGGAGTGTTACATTGTCGTTTTTTAAACATAAAAAAACTATACATTGGTGCTTCTTAGATTTTGGTGCGTGCGCTCCTAAATTTTGGCTTGCGCTCCTAACTTTTTGAACTTGGAAGCGCAGCGCTACCAAGTAAAAAAGTTAATTTCGAGCCCCGTAATCCACGAGACAAGGTTTTGAAAAATCTTTAAGCAATTGGGCTTCAAGAAAAACCGTTCGGATTTAAAAAAAAAAAATGTCTTCGCTGTTCATTTATTCTTTTCCGAACATAGGCGCGGGAAATGGGGGTGCTGCAGGTGCTACAGCGCCCCCTGGTGGCGAAGCTCTAAAACTGCAATGATAAAATGATGATGATAGCTTAAAAATATCTGGTGGTTTTTTCTGTTACATGACAATTTGTCTGTCATGTTTGGGGTGTGGGGTGAAGAAACGGATAATTTTTGTAATTTTAAAATTATTTAATTTATCTTCAGTGAGTATTGGCCAATCAGATTTGTCTAAATTGGCGCGATTGCGATTCAGCATAGCATGCACGCGCACACTCACCGCCACACAAGCTCTATCAGTCAGAGTAGACTTTCATACATGGCAGTGCTTCACGTCCACAGACATTTTGGATGATCAGGATATTCGGGGGCTCATGGCAGAGTTTATCAGCCGGACTCCAGAGCGCAAATCTACGTTTGGTGTACCGAAATCATCATAAGGTAGATTCGGTGTCTTACATCTCTGCGTCTTTTTCCTGCCGCCGTGCAGGCCCAGATGGTAGCCTATATTTAGCCTAGTGTGATTGTGATTTATGTATGCCTATTATAAAGAAACAAGTATTCTGTAACTACTGTCGGAAAAGAAAGATTTTGGCAAAATCGTTCTTTTCTGACAGTAGTTACAGACTATTCGTTTCTTTTATAAGTATAGATAAATCTGCATAGTAGGCTAGTCTACTTTGTAGCCTTTTGACCGGGTTGTTATGCGGTTTATGAACACTTAGAGTGAGATTTTATTTACAGTGGCGGGTGGTAGACAGGGAACAGGGAGGGCGATAAACATGTCTTTAAACTGCTTATTAGTCTTGATCTGTTTTCAGTCAATTTCCCTGGTAAAAGACACTTGAACTGTCCCCTCTCAGGTGTAGCTAATTGTCTTCGTTAAGACGAATAATCAAACGCACCAGTTGAATGCAAAAAAGAGCGCATTTCAATCTTTTTCAATTAAACAATCATTACGCACAGGTTTGAGGACTTGCTTAGGATGTGATTAAATTTAGGGCGGAAAATCCACAGTGTTTTTTTCGTGAAGAGATGCCTATTAAGGCATGTGAATTAAACATTTTATAGAAATTATTATTCACTCGCCTAAACATTTCATTATAAGGGAAACTAAAGTGTTGACCAAGAACAATGATTGAAATCGGGTCATTAATCTCATCCGTTTCAAGGGATGTTTTCCACCCCTCGGTTTTCCGTCCACCACCCGCCACTGTTTATCAAAAGTATAATTGCTTTAAGTTTTTCTATAGCTTGTTTTATTTAATGTGTTTGTGATTTTTTTTTATATGTTGAAGGTAATTAGGCTATTGCATTGCATTTTTGTATCTTTGTTTTCCGCACTAATTGCTCTAGCCTATGTTAGCCTACATGATGGTTTATGTTACCCCTGCCGCCTTGCAGGTAGTCTATTAAATATGGTTAGTGACTTTAATAGGCTATATCGAAAGTTATATATTATGTTGCATTTTCATGGTTTTATAACGCACTTATTGCTGTTGTCTGTTAGGCCTACACGCTGGTTTATGTTGCATTCAGGTAATTCTGTGATTTAACCTGATTTTGCCTATGCACTGTCAGACAGATAGCCCTAGGCTACTTGTGGTTGTTTTAGAATAAACATTGTCATCTAGAAAACCGATCCTGGTGCGTCGAGCTCCTTGTTCTAACGGACACATTTATTATGCATGTATTGCTAATAGTATATAATTTACATTGGTTGCACTATATAATAACATTCTAGTTTGTATGCACGTATTTACACAGATATTTAGATAGGCCTACTTTTTTCATCGCTGATATTTCATCGCATATTCTGGTTACCAAATGAGTCATGTGTTAATATTGCAATAGTTTTCAAGGATTTCTGAAATTAAGTTTTGACATGGACATTTCACTCATCTTCAGCGGAGCTCTCAAGGCCGACAGGCCTCTTGTTTTTTCTTGGACTGATGGTTATACTTCTCCCGACGTCTCAGTCATTTTTAAGCTAACACGTGCGTGATAACGACTCGTCAACACAGCTGATCTTTATCTACAACGAACTTATATTAACGGTTATATTTAAATATAGGCAATGGCTTTCCAGCGTCAGCACCAGAACAAACATCTATATTTTGATAAACTCACCAGCAGATGTTTCATTTCAGTTGGGGCTGTGTCACTCCAATTTAACTTTAATGTGGCTAAGCAGCAAAAGTCAAAAAGTAACCTGTAACATGAAGGCTGAACTGAATTACATAATTTTAACCACACCTTTCGGGGGCTTTAGCTAATCACCTTTTCAGGCCATTTTCAATTAACCTCTGAAATATAGACGACAGTTTTCACAGGTGTGTTGATTTATTAAATGTTCATTTCAATGTACAAATGCAAACAAATTGACAAATTAATTAAATCAATGGCCTAGGCCAGTGTTTCCCAACCCTGTTCCTGGAGTACCCCTGCCTTGCATATTTGAGATGTCTCCTTGATTTAACACACTCAGATCAGGTCATTAGGTACTCCACTAATGAGCTGATCAGATGAATCAGGTGTGTAAAATTAGGGAGACTTATAAAATGTGCATGATAGGGGTACTGCAGGAGCAGGGTTGGGCCTCACTGATTTAACAGACCTGATTCAGCTGATCAGCTCATGACCTGATCTGGGTGTGTTAAATCATGGAGACATCTGAAATATGCAGGGCAGGGGTACTTCAGGAACAGGGTTGGGAAACACTGGCCTAGGCAACTAAGATAGGCAGGGTAATATTTTCAGTGAGGTATTTTTCATTTGAGCACAGGCTACCAGTGTGGTCTTGCTCATTTGAGAACATTCTGATTGACCAATCAGATTGCTCGGTCGGATCTACATGTTCTATAATTTCCACTTTCACGCTAGAAAGGTCGTTAGATGTAACTGAAGATTTTCGTGAAAAACCATGGCTTACTCGTCGCGTTTGCCTGATTCCAGTTGGGGCAAAAACCATCGAACACAGCGTTCACCCCAGGAACGAGTTTGAGAACTGTCTAGTTAAGCTGCAGCAAACTACCTTACCAGCTATCGCACTGGCCTAAACATATTTTCTCAGCGATGAGTTCACAGACAACCAACCCAGCCGTGTAGGAATGGTTTGTTGTCAATACAAAGTTTTGATCATTATTGATGAACCATATTTTGTATAGCACTGTCTTGTGCCTTTAAAGCTAACTTGGAAGTAACCATGTTTTGCATAACGTTAGCTCAGAAATCACTGGTCATACCGTAGTAGAAAACATGGCAACAAATGACATGATTGTACGCATCTAGCGATTAAGTCAAAGACTAATCAAACTAATACAACCCCAGTTCCGAAGTAGTTGGGACGAAGTGTAAATTGTGAATAAAATCAAAATGCAACGACTTTCAGATCACGAGCCAATATGTTGTTTACAATAGAACATAGATAACATTTCAAATGTTGAAACTGAGACATTTTACATTTCTATTCACAAAATGAGCTAATTTCAAATTTTCTGGCTGCAACAGGTCTCAAAAAAGTTGGGACACAGGCAAAAAAGGGCGGAAAAAGCAATTATTATAAAAGAGAATCAGCTGAAAGAACATTTAGCAAGTAATTAAGTTAACTGGCATCAGATGTGTAACATGATTGGCTAGAAAAGGGATTTCTTAGAGAGGCTTAGTCTCTCAGAAGTAAAGTTGGCCAGAGGCTCTCCAACCTGTGAAGGCTTGCGTAAAAAAATGTGGAATACTTTAAAAACAATGTTCCTTAACGTCAAATTGCAAAGGCTTTGAAGGTCTCATCGTCGACAGTGCATAACATCATCAAAAGATTCAGAGAAACTGGAAAATCTCAAAAGGGACAAGGCTAAAGACCATTACTGGATGCCCGTGATCTTCGGGCCCTCAGACGCCACTGCATCACTCACCGGCATGATTCTGTCATTTACATTACGAAATGGGCCCAGGAATACTTCAAGAAACCACTGTCTGTAAACACAGTCCGCCGTGCCATCCACAGATGCCACCTAAAACCATCATGCAAGAAGGAAGCCATTGTTGAGCATAATCCAGAAGCGCCACTGTGTTCTGTGGGCCAAGGCTCATTTAAAATGGACTGTAGCAAAGTGGAGAAGTGTACTGTGGTCAGATGAGTCCAAATTTGACATTCTTGCTGGAAATCATGGGCGTTGTGTCCTCCGGGCTAAAGAGGAGAAAGACCACCCCTCCTGTTATCAGCGTTCAGTTCAAAAGCCAGCATCTCTGATGGTATGAGGATGCATTATTGCACATGATGTGGGACACTTGCATGTTTTAAAAAGAACCATGAATGCTGAAAGGTATACAAAGGTTTTAGAGCAACATATTACCCACTCCAGACAACATCTATTCCAAGGAAGGCCTTGTGTATTTCAGCAGGACAATGCAAAACCACATACTGCAGCTATTACAACAGCATGGCTTTGTAGTAGAAGAGTCTATGTGCTGAACTGGCCTGCCTGCAGTCCTAATCTTTTACCGATTGAGAACATTTGGCGCATAATTAAACAAAAAGTCCGTCAAAGGAGACCCAAAACTCTCCAGCAGCTGGAAGCCTGTATTAAACAAGAGTGGGATCAAATTCCAGTGGCTAAACTCAAGAAACTGGTCTCCTCAATGCCCAGATGCCTCCACTCTGTGTTAAAAGGAAGGGATGCTACACCATGGTAAACAGGCCCCTGTCCCAACTTTTTTGAGACCTGTAGCAGCCGTCAAATTTGAAATGAGCTCATTTTGTGGATAAAATTGTAAAATTTCTCAGTTTCAACATTTGCTATGTTATCTTTGTTCTATTGTAAATAGAACATTGTGACTGAATCGTGAGTAAATACTGGTGTAGTGGCCGGTAGTGTAGGAGGCCAGATGCAGCGAAAAGAGAAGACGTGATCAGTAAGTAAACAGTAAAAACACAGAGAACAACACAGACCAAACACAAGAACTCGCGCCTCCAAAGGACGTCTAATAGTCCGAGCATCGGAGGCAATGCGAGAAAGAAAAAGGGAGAAGAAACTCCAAAAATTAGAGAATAGAAAGTCTTTCAAAACCTGGCTAAAGATTTCTTCAGCTATAGTGCGTAGCTAAACACAGACACTCTAGCGAAGGAGGCGTGCGGGACTTCCTGCTTATATAGATTCTGGGGAAGCGCCGCCCCAGCTCAATCAGCCAGCTGGGTAAAGAATTCGATAGCCCAGGAAACAATATCGTCCCTGGACGGGAGCCGCAAAGAAAAGTCCAAAACACACGCACAAACATCCAGAACCATGACAGGACCCCTCCCCCCCTAAGGGACGGCCCCAGACGTTCCCAAAAAACCTCGAGCAGGGACCCAGCACCGCTCCTCAGGACACCAAACCCTCTGGCCACCCTGATAAGCCAGTGCAAAACGGTGCCTCTTATCAGCGGCAGCTGTCCGTTTATGCACCGCCATGGGGACAAACAAACAGCCAGAGGGCTCCCCACCAGAGCCAGGGTCGGGCCGCGAGGCCTCCCGCACAATAGACTCAGTATCCCCCTGTATGGGAGCCACAATCCCAGCCGCCGGAACAACCGGCCCAGAAACGGGATCACGGCCCGAGTGGTCATAAATCCGTGACAAGGCGCCAGGCTTCATGCTCTTGGATCCGGGGCGATAAGCCAACGCAAAGTCAAAGCGATTGAAAAACAATGCCCGTCGCCTAGTCTGCTGGACACACTGGGGATTCCTGTAATTCATCCAAACCACAAACGGATGTTCAGCCCCCTCCAACCAATGGTGCCACTCTTCTAATGCCCATTTAACAGCTAACAACTCCCAGACACCAATACTGTAATTCCGTTCAATCGGTGACGACGACCGGGAGAAGTAGGCGCATGGGTGCAACTTATTGTCCCAAAGGGGGTGCTGGGACAAAATGGCACCCACTCCGACCTCCGAAGCGTCAACCTCCACCACCAATGGGAGGGAGGGGTCGAGCAAAACGACAATAGGTCCAAAACGAAGTCGTTTCTTCAACTCCTGAAAAGCAGCCTCCGCTGCTGGAGACCAAGCAAATGACGAGGAGGAATTCCTCTTAGAAAGCGCAATGATGGGGGCAGCCACAGCGCTAAAATTGCGAATAAACCTCCTATAAAAATGAGCAAAGTCCAAAAATAATTTAACCTCCTTAACATTCTGAGGGGCAGGCCAATTCCTAACCACTGCCAGCTTGTCAGGGAATAGTTTAATCTCACTATCGTAAACACGATGCGGAGGCAAAGACAAAGCCCTTTGTTTGCCAAAATCCTCCGCGAGATCAACATAATCATCTGACACGTTGGGATGTAAACCAAGGTTCAGCGCGGCTCCTACACACCAATCTTGTTCAGAACCCGACGCCTCCCCTATGGGTTGAAATTCCGGGCGACTTGCCAGAATCTCACTACAGTGAGACCTACAGTCAGAGCCCCACTGGACGATTGGGTCACTTTGACTGCCCCAAAAGATCTGTGGCCTATGTTTGAGCAACCAGGAATGACCCAAAACCAAAGGACAAACTGGGGAATCGATAAAGAAAAAACAAATTTTCTCTGAATGACCACCAAAAGGGATAAACATAGTCAAAAAATCAGACTTCGGTTATAAGCCCATCTCCCAACTGTCGACCATCCAAAGCTTTGATCAAGTGCGAATGTGGGAGAGAGCGGATGGGAATGGAATGTTTTCTAGCCCACTCCGCATCCATAAAACAATCAACAGCCCCCGAATCCAAAAAGGCTTTAACCCATATTTTCTTTTTCCCCATAGTCAACTATACTGAAGTAAGAGTACGAACGGGAGATTGGGTCTGTCCCTCTAGCGCCCCCCCTACCGCCAGAGGGGCTTCCCGTCTCCCTTTAAGCTCGGGGCAACTTGGACGGATATGTCCCGGTTCGCTACAATGATGACAAATTATTTGTCTGTGAACAGGCTTACGAGCCCGGCTCTCATGAGCCATCAACCTGCATGGGCTCACTAGAATTGGAAATTTCAATGGGCGGAGTTGTGGCTGATTGCCTGTTCCACGGAACATTAACCTCGTTGCTATCAAGAGCTAATGCAGTACGTTTCTCCTTGTTTCGTTCGCGGATGCGATTATCAACTCGCACCGCAGTACGAACCAACGAATCCAGAGAAACACAAGGCTCTAATGTAGCCAGAGCGTCCTTCACCTCCTCAGCTAAAGCGTGAACAAACACTGTCATGAGAGGTGCTTCTGGCCACTCTGTCTCTGTGGCTAAGGAGCGAAACGAGATGGAGAAATCAGCAACGCTATTAGAACCCTGCTTCAAATTCATTAGACGCGTAGCTGCGTCCTGACCATATACATCCTGATCGAAAACATCAATCATTTCTCTCACGAGTGTTTCCACTGAATTTACTACCGGCGAAATAGCTCGAATGAGCGGCCCCACCCAAGTAAGAGCTGTGCCAGTCAACAGTGATAAAATAAACGAAACCCGTGATTCTTCATTCGAGAACCGCGAGGGTTGCGCTTTAAAAAATATTTCACATTGAGCAATGAAATCTTTACATTTTCCTGCCTCGCCTCCATATCTTGGGGGTAACTTGAGAGTAGGCTCTTGTGGAAGGTGTACTGATTGTGCTTGTGAAACATTTAGTGTAACCTGAGCAGACAATGCTCTAATACACTCGGAGAGATTTATTAGAAGACTTTCCTGTGCCTGCATAGCCTGCTCCTGACGGCGAATTCTCTCGGTCAGCTCCGCCTGCCGACTGTCTAAGCTAGAAAGACCCTGGCTACACGCAGTAAGGACAGACTGCTGGTCAGCGACAATGCTCTCTAGCGTATCCGCTGCTGGCGACTCCATGTCTGGCTAGAGTGTTCTGTCGTGGCCGGTAGTGTAGGAGGCCAGACGCAGCGAAAAGAGAGAACGTGAGCAGCGAGTAAACAGTACAAACACAGAGAACAACACAGACCAAACGCGAGAACTCGCGCCTCCAAAGGACGTCTAATAGTCCGAACACCGGAGGCAATGCGAGAAAGAAAGAGGGAGAAGAAACTCCAAAAATTAGAGAATAGAAAGTCTTTCATAACCTGACTAAAGATTTCTTCAGCTATAGTGTGAAGCTAAACACAGACACTCTAGCGAAGGAGGCGTGCGGGACTTCCTGCTTATATAGATTCTGGGGAAGCGCCGCCCCAGCTCAATCAGTTAGCTGGGTAAAGATTTCGGTGGCCCAGGAACGATATCGTCGCTGGACGAGAGCCACAAAGAAAAGTCCAAAACACACGCACAAACATCCAGAACAATGACAACTGGCTGTTGCGATTTAAAAGTCATTGCGTTTTGATTTTATTAGCAATTTACACTTTGTCCCAACTATTTCGGATTTGGGGTTGCATGTCATGTAAAGATGCGCTCATATGTGCTCATATCAATCACGTTTACGTAACTAGCGACTCATATATAGAAATTTACACACCTTGTTCTCTAAGTTCATTATGAGGGGATGATTGTACTTCAGCTTCCACCGTTTTACAGGTAAAACTAAAATCCGCGAACATGCACTCCCTCACATGACTGACTGCCTGATAACATCATTCGGCTTTTCAACTCCACGTAGACCTGTCAGCCAATAAGACAGCATTTGGACGTATTTTCCCGTAAAAACCCTCTCTCATTGGTCTTTCTTGGCTCAGTTCATTGAAGATAAAACAATACAAAAGTGCTGTCCTGTTTTACGGACATTCAGTAACGTAGTAAACTGCCCAAAGTGAAGAACTATTTATTTATTTTATTTATTTATGCATTCATATAAAATATATGGGGCTAAAGAAAACATCTTTGGGGCTACAGCCTCGAATGCTCTGGGCAGACGAAGCCACAATTTGCCATTGAATTTTTATTCGTCATTAAACAAATACATTCGCCACTGTGATGACTGCTCATAATTTTCTCCTCCACCGATGAATTTGACGAAAATGACGAGCGGCAGGAGGAACCCTGTATATTGCCAGTCTGCTTAATTTTAGAAGGGGGAGTACCATCTTCGTGACTATTTGGTTTTAGACATCCCGAGGGTTCATGCTGAAATGGGTAAAACTGCTTTTCGGTATTATGTCCCGTGGTGTGGCGTCCGTCGTCCGGAACATTTTTTTTTTTTTGGCCCGATGAATTTTTGTGTAAATTTGCCATAACATACTACTAGACCATATCTCCAGATGTTTTTTTCGGATTTTTGATTGAATCATTTCTGTCTGTTTTATGGGCCCTTGAAATTTTGGCCCCAATGTTAAAGCTAGGACTAAGAAAGTTTAAAAATATAATTAAATATCATATATTCAATTGAATATCAATATAATAATTTAATCAATGAATATGCAAGATGGCCTGTGGAGGCCAAATGCTTGCAGATAGAGATTACGTTTGTATTATCGACATAAGTCATATACGACCTATATTTTGGCAATATTAAATTTGACCACAGATGACTTTGAAAGATCAAACTCAAGGTCAGTGAAAATATTAACAATGTTAAAAGATATGACTTGAAATTTCAAAACATTATCTCTCAAAAACTATTTAATAACACTTTTTCTAAATCTGGCAATCAACTAACCTTGATACAATTAATGTTCAGTATGAGTGCCATTTTGATTGAATTGACAGAAGTGGGTCTAGTGGGGGCGCTGTACTTTAACATTGGGTCTTAGGGAGAAAATTGGGCAAAGGTCTTAGGGCAAAATTGCCTGTGGAAGCTAAATGGTTGCAGATAGAAATTAAGTTTGTATTACTGACATATAGGAAGTTACACACGACCTATATTTTGGATGTGTTAAAGTTGACCTCGGATGACCTCGAAAGGTCAAACCTGAGGTCAAGCAAAATGTTATAATTTTCAAAGGCTTCTAGGCTTGAAAATATTGAAGATTAGGAACATATGTGTATTGAACACAGGTAGGAAGTCAAATATTAACTTTCATTTGCTGGCTTTGAACTTGACCTTCGGTGACCTTTGAAGGTCAAACTTCACATAGTGAAATTTCAATGACTTATATCAGCAAAATCGTTACAGATAAAGTGTAGGTTTGTATTGGAGATGTATAGGAAGTCATATGTGAACTTTCATTTGGTGGCCTTGAACTTGACCTTCAGTGACCTTCGAAGGTCAAACTTCACATAGTAAAATTTCAATGACTTCTATCACCAAAACTATTACAGATAGAGGTTAGGTTTGTATTGTGGGCATATAAGAAGTTGTGTATAAAGTTTCATTTGGTGACCTTGAACTTAACCTTCAGTGACCTTCAAAGGCCAAACTATACGGTGAAATTTCAATGACTTATATCAGCAAAATCGTTACAGATGGAGTGTAGCTTTGTATTGGAAATGTTAAGGAAGTCATACATGAACTTTCATTTGGTGAACTTCATTTTCACCTTCGAAGGTCAAACTTGACCAAGAGAAAATTCAATGACTTCTATCTCTAAAAAGGTCTCAGATGGAGCCTAGGTTTGAGTAACTGACATCTAGGAAGTCACGTATGAACTTTCATTTGGTTACATTCGTATTGACCTTCAAAGGTCAAATGTGACCTTGTGAAAATTCAATGACTTGTATCACTAAAATGGTCACAGATGGAGCCTAGGTTTGTATTACTGACATCTAGGAAGTCTGTTATGTACTTTACTTTGGTGACATTCAACTTGACTGTCAATGACCCTTGAGGGTCAAACTCGACAGCAAAATTACAGTGACTTATATCACCAAAATGGTTTGTACAAAGACAATTAGAAAGTCATTTATGAAGTCCATTTGCTGACCTCAACTTGACATTCAGTGACCATTAAAGTTCACAATTGAAATATTGAATTTTCAATTACTTGTATCAACCAAAACTGCTTCAGGGCTTAGGATTGGGTTTGTATTACAGGAGATCTTATAAATGCATGTGAACTTTTATTTAGTGATCTTGACATTGATTTTCATTGATTCAAATGTCAAACTTCACATTAAGTTTTCATAACTTGTATCATCACTATTAGACTGCTTGCCGGTAAGCTACAGGACCCTTGGCCCTATTTTTGTTATGTACCCTTACACTATGAATAATGGCTGGAATATGAATGGGAGGGTGAAGGGTATTCATGGAAATATTTTCTATGTGTTGGGGAAATACAAGTGATTAACTTGAGTCGCAGCCTTGTTTTAATATCATGAGTGCCGCTTTGTATACGGTTTAGAATGTACGCATTGTTTCATTCAGTACACATTACCTGGTGAATCAACCTCTATTCCCCCAAACGTCTTCACTCATTGCCACAACGGAGCTGGTTCTCAGGGGGCCGAAGATGGTGGCAGTGCAATTTCGGTGCTTGTTCTTCACCGGATGAAATTGCCAATTCGCTATGGCATTAACATGCTGGTTTTAAAGGAAATGACGACGACTATGTGATTGGCCATACTGGAACCAAAGCCCCTCCAAACCTGCAGCTAAATAGTTAATCTTTGTCCAACCCTTTTGATAATGGGGCCAGAGCTGCGTTAATTGCCTTCTGTCTGGAAATAGCCACAATGGAGTTGGAGATGCCCAGTTTTGATCTGAGTCACCGTTAGCACTTATTTGCCGACTGCATTTCGATTGTCAAAACTGGGCCCCAAGTTTTCTTGTGAACAACTTAAATTTGGGGATAATTGAAAAATCCTCAGTCCCTGCCAGTGTTGAATGCCCACATGCTGTTTATATTGAATAGTCAACCGATTGAGGACAAAAATGGATTCAGACAAAATCATTCAGGGATATGAACTTTGTTTCAACTTTTTGGATTATCGAGTGGGTTAGGTTTAGAGTGGGTGCTCCAGATTTTTTAAGTTTGCTGCTGGAGCGTCTTGGGTGTTGACTGAGCTGTCAGGACTGCCGACTGGGGAAAGATTAAGATTAAGAGGATGATGAGGGTGATGAAGATGATGAAGGAGGGGTGTGCTGACTGGTGTGCGGAGAATGTGATGTACTGTTATTTCATCACTGCATTTTCCTCTTCGTTCCAATAGTCACATCATTTGTGACTGTTTGATTGCAATTATGTTTTTGTCCATTTTTATGGCAGGACAAATACGATGAGGAGATTGAGGTGTACAGGCACCATCTGGAGCAGACATACAGGCTGTGCCGGCAGTGCCTGGCAGCAGCTGAGTACTACATCAAGCACCAGAACCGCCAACTCCGCGCTGTGCTGTTCAACCCGCAGGTCCGGCACAGCCGGGATGCGGACATAGCCTTCGTAAAGGTGAGCCCACAGAAGCCGTACCTCTGCTGTTTGCTGTTAGGGCTAGTGTGGTGCCGTGATGATTACCCATATGGAGGTTTTGGATCCTCTCTGTGTGGAGCTTGTATCTTATTGCTTGCTTTCGGGGGCGAGTAGCTTGCAGTTTTATTCATGTATGCGCTGAGTGTTTATTCAGGATGTTCACACTGAATTTCAGGGATTGAAATTAAATTTTGAAACCTTGCCGAGGGTGGCATTAGAATATTTGTGTTGTGATGCGCACTCCCTGTTTCAACAATCGACTGAATACGGTCGGTGGTTTTCCTTTGCATTTTCATGCCACAGGCAACGCACGCAAGTAAATATTTTGGAACCTGTTTATGTATTTTTTTTTTTTTTTTTTCGGGAGGTATAGTCGTACATGTACACTCCCTTGCAAATTCCGTGGCTGTATGTCTTATCCTGAACTGGCGTTGCATTACAACCATAGAGTATCGGCTGCTGTTTTCTGGAAGTGCACATTCTGACACGGAGAACCGATGTCCTTAAACCTCCAGCACGTCAGCCAATCACACGCGAGGATTTGGCAAAAATAAGCTGTAGCGCCACCGGTGGCAAAGTTTGGCATTTTATGTGTGATCCCTTGAATTGATTGGTAATAGTTGTACCCTTGGGTTGATTGTCCAGAACACGTACTCCATCCCCACACCGATGCGGGTGATACTTCTCCGGGTTGCAACCTTCCTTGCGGCAGTGTTTTTGGTATTGGTGGGAATGTGCAGATCTGGGGATCCCTCAGCTCCCAGCAACACCCTGCATTCGAACAGCTCCAGCTCTGCCCCTGACAACAGCACGGCCTTGCCCCTTGGCAACAACAGTGGTGGGGGTGTGTGGGGGGGCCTGATGGGCCTTGTGCCGGACGGCGTCCTGCAGAACGGCAGAAGCATGCTGATTTTTGGCAGAACCCACCAGATGGGCGTGATCTCCCTGGGCCTGCTCACCTGCATTAGCGGGATACTCCTGGCAGGGCCCGTCAGGTGATCCCCGCTTCCTGTTTCTATACTAACAACATTCATAAAAGTTTGCCTAGCTTGAGAGAGCGAGCGAGAGAAAGAGGCGGCTCGCTCTGTCTCTTATACCTGTGGTGCTTACTCTTAACAGTCCCTCATGTAGAACTCATTGCATCATTTGCATTATTATCTGATTCAATGACACACTCCACTCTGTCAAAGAATCCACTGTAGACCTTTGTGTTCAGTACTGTGTGGAAAAGGGGCACACTGCTATCCTTTGGCCTGAACTTTAGAATTTCATTTATGGAGGTTTTAGATTCCACATGGAAGTATTCCTTTTTATGATGAAGTGCAACTTCAGCCAGTAACCTTAGAAGCGGGTTGGACAGGGATGCAGATTATGCACGGGTCCTCACCTTGTGTAACTTTTTTTGATGGTTGAAGGTTGAGGAGAATTGATGCCGTGGCCTCCATGCTGTGGTTCTTGCTGTTGACTCTGCACCTGCTGGAGAGTTACCTGAAGACAGACATCACTGACTCACTGGACACAATCAAGTTTGGCGCATTGTCTCTCTGCTGTCTGGTTGCGTTTGCTGCTGCCATGGCCACCCGTCAATCCACAGCCCAGAGAAGGACGAGAGGTCGAAGGTCAGATTCTGAAGTGTTGTGGCTGTTTCTTTCCTGCCATGCAGGAAATTTTTACAGTGACGGTGTCTGACACACTGATTTCTGCACTTGTTTCATTATTTGCTCCTCAAAGTCATTTTACCAAAGCAATTGTCTATGTGATCACTTTTGTATAATTGATAACTGCTAGCTGTTCCTCTATCATTTATTTAATTGCTCAAGTCTGATAACTTTCACACGCAAAATATTGTCTTAACTTCAATATGTCTAACCTCGGCCACTACAGGCTTGGGTTACAGGCTACATGATGTTCCTGTGCTCCTAAGTTTCCTCTTGATCCCCAGCAGTCGAATGAATGCCATGCAGTAGTGATATCATCACGGTGTTAAACTGAAACCACTCTTCAACTGACTGATCAGACAAGCCCCTGTGATCTCCTCAGTCCCTGTCACCTACTCAGTCCTCAGCAATATGTTTGTTCCCTCCATTAAAGCCTCTCGCTTTAACCCTTTACTCCCTGATACCGCCTACAGTCGTGATAATTTAGGTCGCTGTGCAGGCGAGTCCCGACTACAGGCGTGATAAACACATCGCTTCTGCCGGCGAATCCCGACTACAGTCGTGGTATTTTAGTAGCCATATTGTCTTAGGGCACTACGGGTCAGTGGCTGCTAGGGCAGCAGTCTAAGATAGCTACTAGGGAGTAAAGAGTTAATCGTCTTAAAGTGACCCCATTGCACGCAAGGTGCTGGATTACTTGTTCAGTGTTTTTCCCAACATGAGTATGGGGCAAGTACTATAAAGCCAAATTGAGCGAATGCGTTTCAGTGTGCTGTATTGATGAGCAAGATCATTCATTTTGATCATGACCCTTGTATATACCTATCCACCTGCCCATTCTTCGCACAGACATTTGGAAGTACTTTTCCCTTCCCTTGAGACGGATTTCAGTAACTTTGAACCCCTTTTTCGAGGTGGAAACTCTGGGGGCGTCCAGGCTTGATGCAGTTCTGGACCCAGAAATTGGGGGTTGAGATGTTGTGATTGGCTAAACCGTGTCCCTCCTGTTGCAGGTTTCTGTCAGGCAGCTCGGTGAGCTCCTTCTGCAGCAGTCAGGCCCTCCCCTCGCTGGCACCCTTGCTGTCAGAGGCTTCTGCGTTTGTCCCAACACCTCCCCCTAACTTGTCACACCTTCTCAGCCGGCAGCTTAGCCACCGCACACGCAAGGCCTCGCCCAGCTCTCTACCAGGCCGCCTGAGCCGCGCTCTGTCTCTGGGGACCATTCCCTCTCTCGCTCGAACCGGTGAGAACCCCTGACTTTTAGAGTACCAGAACGCCTCATTACCAAGCCACTACACCACCCAACCACCTCATCAGAGAAGCGCCGCACCATTGAACCACCATCCAATCGCCTTACAACTGCACTGCTAAACCACCCAACAGCCTCATCACAGAACCACCACACCACCCAACCACCTCATCATCGAGCCACCATGCCTCCCAATGACCTCATCACAGAATCACCACACCATCTGACCACCTCCTCACCTGACCACTACACATGCAAACCGCCTCAT
Organism: Gymnothorax javanicus; assembly: GCA_029692085.1. Lineage (NCBI taxonomy): Eukaryota > Metazoa > Chordata > Actinopteri > Anguilliformes > Muraenidae > Gymnothorax > Gymnothorax javanicus. The sequence goes on from CM056203.1 coordinate 43,861,987, forward strand.
CACGAAACCACCACATCACCTGACACTGAACCACCACAATATCTGACTAACTTATTGCCAAACCATCTCACCACACAATCATCTTGCCAATGAACCACCATACCTCCGGACCACCTCATCACCGAACCACCACACAACCCGAACACCTCATCACAGTACCACCTCATCACCTTTCTGCCTCATCTCCGAACCACTACACCACACATCTGTCTCGTCACCGAACCGTCACACCATCCAACCACCCCATTACCGCGCATGCTCATCACGCAATCGCCTTGCCACCGAACCACCACGCTTCCTGACCACCTCATCATGGAACCACCACACCACCTCATTACCGAACCACTACACCACCCGATGGGCTGATGACGGAACCACCGCTCCACTCGACCATTTCATCATAGAACCAGGACTCCACCCAACCAACTTAACGCCAAACCATCACTCCACCCGCCCACATCATTAGTGAACTATCACTGCACCCGATGACTTCATTACTGAACCACCTCACCACCTGACTCCCTCATTACCAAACCAGCATACTACCTGACTTCATCATCAAACCGTCAAACCACCTGACCACCTCATTATCGAACCACCACTCCACCCAATCACCTCATTACCAAACCGCCTCAGCACCCTTCTGGCTCTTTTCCGAGCCACTACACCTCCCGTCCGTCTTATCACCGAACCACCACACCGCCTGACTGCTGCTTCACCGAGCCACTACACCACCCAACAACTGCAATACCGAACCCCGAACCAGCCAACACTACAGGACAAAAGTTTGGGACCACTCTCAGATTTAAAAAAAAAATCACACATCTACTGTTCTTTTTTTTTTGCATATGAAATGACTTCAGTGCTTGAAATATAGGAAGCCAATAGGCTTTAGGTGAATTACAGACCTCGGACCACATTTTAAAGCTGTCTTGACTGATTGATCACTGACCACAATGTTTTATAATTGAGTTCCAATGCCTTTGTGTTAAAATTGCTCACGTCCTAGTGACATAAAATCATGTTATGTAACAAGAAGGCATGCTGTATAAATGCCTTCCCCAAAACCAAGGGGTCACATTGCACTTGGTGCACCATTAAAAATCAGAGTGGTCCCAAACTTTTGGCCTGTAGTGTACCTCATCCAAGAACCACCCACACTACCTGTTCACTTCATCATGGAAAAACTCATCAGTGTCATCAAAACCCCTTATCATTGAGCTCCCGCGCCACCCGACCATCTCATAACTGAACCACCACGCAACCATTCCCGCCTCATCACCGACCCATCACACCGCCCAGCGCCTCCTCACTGAGCCATCACTTCACCTGAGCACTGCGTCTCCGAGCCGACGCGCCACCTTATCACCAAACCACTATACCACCATACCGCCTCATAACCGAATCTCTACACTGCCCACCTGCCTCATCACAGAACCACCACACCCCCCAAGTGCCTCATAAATGCACCGCTAAATCACCTTACCGCCTCATCTTCGAGCCTCCCCACCACCACGTCACCTGAGCACCTCATCACCAAACCACTACACCACCCACCAGCCTCATCACTGAACCACAACACCTCCCACCTACCTCATCACAGAACCACCACACCCCCAAGTGCCTCCTAACTGCACCACTATAACACCCAACCACCACATCACCTCATCACCACACGGCCCTACCACCTCATCACCGAACCATGGCTGCACCCCTTGTCAAATGAGCAGGTTATAAATGTGATCCTTTTTTTCTCCTTGACTTAAAGGGATAGTTCACTTATTTTGAAGTGGGGTTGTATGAGCTACAAATTGCCACTACTTACATTCGATGCAGTAGAAAGCTCTCTGATCTCCTCCAGGTAGCCGCACCAGGGTATAGCGCTGGGTGGAAATTTAGGTGATACACTGTTGTGAACGGAAACACAGAAACGGCGTATTTTCGCGGCCTAAAAGAGGTCCTACCTGAAAATAATACAACATTTCAATTGTACGCTATATTTTAAAGAAATTACAGCACTTCAGCTGCTCGGAAAAAAACACAGTTGCTCTTGAACTAACCAACTGACGTATTCCTGCGCGAGGCGCATCGTAGTTCACTGCGCGCTGTAGCGATCAGCTGTTTGGTCACAGTAAAGCTGCTTGCACAAACGCGTGTATTCACGTCTTCGCATTGACTTTGAATGTAATCTGTGTGCGAAAAACTCGTTTCGTGTCCAGTGTGCAAGTGGCTTAACTGCGGTTGCAAGGTCGGACGGCCGTTTAACTTGTGCAAATATTTCGAAAATGGTCCGTGTGTGTCGCTTTCTTGGACGTGAAAGCAAAGCTGTATCCTGGTGCACTTACAGCTTCCACCGCATTCCTCTGCGGAACACTGGACTTGTAGCTGTGGCTAGTAGCCTCAACACGGATATTGATACGCCACCCGTATCCCTAAAAGAACTCCTGTGAAAAACACCTGTGAAAAAGTCTAATGTAACATTGCAGCACAGATTGATATCGCATAGGGTCTACGCAGCCACATACTGTGCATCTGCTGTGCTGGTTATAGGGATTTTTTTAAATTTTTTTTTTTTAATTTGAGACGTGATACTATGCCATTGAAAATCCGGCTCTGCCGCAAACCGCTCGGAGTCTGACCCAAACAGCTGATCGCTACTGCGCGCAGTGAACTACAACGCGCCTCGCGCAGGAATACGTCAATTGGTTAGTTCAAGAGCAACTGTGCTTTCTTCCGAGCGGCAAAAGTGCTGTAATTTTTTAAAATATAGCGTACAATTGAAATGGTGTATTATTTTCAGGTAGGACCTGTTTTAGGCCGCGAAAATAAGCTGTTTCTGTGTTTCTATTCACAACAGTGTATCGCCTAAATTTCCACCCAGCACTACGCCCTGGTGCGGCTACCTGGAGGAGATCAGAGATCTTTCTACTGCATCTAATGTAAGTAGTGGCAATTTGTAGCTCATACAACCCCACTTCAAAAAAAAAGTGAACTCTCCCTTTAATGATCCAAGCAGTGTTTGAAAGCAAATGAGTATACTTGTTACCAGTCTGTTTTAGGGCTGAGGCTTCTATGGTATTGATTGTATGATCACAATCATGAGTGCTAACTTCAGTTGGTTTGCCAAATTGTTTTATTTCAGTGTTTCAGTTTTCACTGAACCATCCAAGGCAATTCCCCATCCTGCCTCCTTCGCCGCATTCATGGCAAGCCCATCAAAGAAATTGAGCTTCACTGAATTCTGCTCCCTTTTGATTAGATTAGAATCGTCGGTTTTCTTATTAGCTTACTGGCCGGTAAGCTGTTGTCGTGGGGTGGCGTCCGTCATCTGTCGTCTGGTACTTTTGTCGTGGTGTGGCGTCCGGCGTCCATCGTCCGGGACATTTTTGATCTTTTTTTTTTTTTGGCCAGATGAATTTTCATGTGAATTTGCAATAACATACTACGAGACCATATCTCCAGAAGGTTTTCTCAGATTTTTGATTTAATCATTTTTGTCCGTTTTATGGGCCCTTGAAATTTTGGCTCCAATGTTGGATAGTACTGAGAAATTTTAAAAAATTATTTCTAAAAAACTGTGCGATAATTTTTTTTCTAAAACAGGCAATCAACTTACCTTGGTACTGTCAATGTACAGTGCGAGCGCCATTTTGATTGAATTGACGGAAGTGGGTCTATTGGGGGCGCTGTACTTTATGAATATGCAAGATGGCCTGTGGAGGCCAAATGGTTGCAGATAGAGATTAAGTTTGTATTAGTGACATATAGGAAGTAATATATGACCTATATTTTGGCTGTGTTAAAGTGGACCTCAGATGACCTTGAAAGGTCAAACTTGAGGTCAAGCAAAAGGTTACAATTTTCAAAGGTTTCTAGGCTTGAAAATATTGAAGACTGGGAACATAATGTGCATTGAACACATATAGGAAGTCATGTATGAACTTTCATTTGGTGGCCTTGAACTTGACCTTTGGCGACCTTCAAAGGCCAAACTTCGCATCGTGAAATTTCAATGACTTCTATTACCGAAACTATTACAGGTAGAGCTTAGGTTTGTATTGCGGGCATATAGGAAGTCATGTATGAAGTTTCATTTGGTGACATTGAACTTGACCTTCAGTGACCTTGAATGCTCAAACTTCACAGTGAAATTTCAATGACTTATATCAGCAAAATGGTTACAGATAGTTCCGGTTTGTATTGGAGATGTATAGGAAGTCATACATGAACTTTCATTTGGTGGCCTTGAACTTGACCTTCAGTGACCTTGAATGACCAAACTAAACAGTGAAATTTCAATTACTTATATCAGCAAAATCGTTACAAATTGAGTGTAGGTTTGTATTGGAGAAGTATAGGAAGTCATGTATGAACTTTCATTTGATGACCTTCATGTTGACCTTCGAAGGTCTAACTTGACCTAGAGAAAATTCAATGACTTCTATCACTGAAAAGGTCACAGATGGAGGCTAGGTTTGTGTTACTGACATAGGAAGTCACATATGAACTTTCATTTGGTGACCTTCGTATTGACCTTCAAAGTTCAAGGGTGACTTAGTGAAAATTCAATGACTTGTATCACTAAAATGGTCACAGATGGAGCCTAAGTTTGTGTTACTGACATCTAGGAAGTCACATATGAACTTTCATTTGGTGACATTCAACTTGACTGTCAGTGACCTTTGAGGGTCAAACTCCATAGTGAAATTACAATGACTTGTACCACCAAAATGGTCACTGATTGTGCCAAGGTTTGTATAGAGACATGGCAGGTTGACATTAACATCAATAAAAAATACAGCAAACAAATATATAACAGACAATAATGCTCATAGACAGACCAAGAGTAGGTAGACCATGCAAAATAAGTTGTTAAAAAACCAAAGTGCTTCAGTGCTAAAGTGCTCACGTGCTCCAGAACCAAGGATTTTAATTACTCGCATTATTACACATTGCCCTATTGCATGTGCTCCAGAACCAAAGATTTTAATTACTCGTATTATTGCACATTGCGCTATTGCACATGCTCCAGAACCAAAGATTTTAATTACTCGCATTATTGCACACTGCCCTATTGCACAAGTTAATAAAGTTCTTTTTCATATTGCACAATGTCCTGTATCATATTTGCACATACAGATGTATGTCTGCATGTATTATAGCACTACATTAGCATAAATGTATGCACTTATGTACGCACTAATGCACAATATTTCATACATAAGTACATGCATGCATACAAAGGCAGGTTTGGTTTGTCACAAGCCACATTCACAAATGGTACCCCAACAAACAAGCCCACACATACACAATACATAAAAAACATCAAACAGCTTTAAGATGAATTGTGAGGGCAGTTTTGATTATCCAGTAACCATATTTTTAAATGTTTGGTAAATGAGGTAAGAGTTGTCAATTCCCGTATATTGCTTGGTATTGTATTCCAGGTCTGGGACGCTCGATATGAAAACACTGACTGCCCAAATACACTTTTTCTAAATGGAACTAGACAATCACCTCTCGAGCCTGCTCCCGTTGAACTATTAGAATTTTTCTTCAAAAATTCCCCTAACGGGGGTGGAGCTAGTCCATGAAGTATTTTGTAAACTAAAACAACATCCGCATATTTAATTATATTTTCCCAGCTCAATATATCATATTTTTTCAAAATGTTACGATGGTGATACGCATTAGGCTTTTTATCTAAAATTTTCATAGCTTGTTTGTAAACAATCTCAACAGATTTTAGCATGGTCTTACATGCCGATGCCCAAGTTGTTTCACAATAAGTTAAATGTGACATTATCATTGCACTGAAATATAGTTTAGCGGAATCAATAGTCAAATTATTTCTTATATATCTAAAATTGGACAAATTAAATCTAATTTTACTCACAGTTCTTTTTACTTGTTGTTTAAAACATAGCTGTGAATCAATGATACCAAGATATTTAAACTCATGTACCACTTCGAGCTTAGTCCCATGTACAATTACATCAGGAACCATCTCATCATTTGCTTTTTTAGAAAAAAACATACAGTTTTTGACACATTAAGATGTAACTGAGAGCATTGTAGCCAGTTGGACACATGAATCATAGCAGCTGACAGATCTTGTGCAGCCTGATGTTTGTTTTTAGCATGTTCATACAAAACTGCATCATCAGCATACATCTGACAGATTACATTGGATGGCCAGCTACTTGGTAAATCATGAATGTTGAGACTAAATAAAAGCGGTCCTAACTATTTAGCTACTATTTAAGCTGGCTAAACTATTAGCTATCACCTGGTAGCTACACCTGTGTGGCTAGATGCAGTATGCTGGCTTGGCTAACTAACAATAACTTCAGACAACGAGCATAATGCGGCAAGCTGTAAGTTAGAAGTACAAATTTTGTGTTGGCTAGGTCACACAGCAAACATTTTGCCCCTGTCATCTTCAGTCGTGAAACCTTGCTTTACTTATTGCCAAAAAAACTTACATTTTCTGTCAAATGTGTTCATGTGTCTCTGTTTGCCATCTGCTTAGTCTAAAGATTGCAGCTGGCAAGGTGTTCGTAATAACCAGGTGCTGTAGATCTCTGAGGAAAAGCAAGGAACTTCATAAACTCGAGGTCAATAAGTCCGCGATGTGACACGTTTTACTGACATGTAAGTATTACTACTACTGACAGGGCTCTCAAGTTTTGAATGCAGGCTAGAGTGATATTTTCTTCGGGGGGTGCATGATACTCCCATTTTCAAAGGTGCATCGTAACGATGTACATGTGCTTCGTTACAGTATGTAAGTAGTAAACTTTCACTTCGTTACTTTGACCCTGGCAACTTAGTTACTCGTTTCAAATTAAAATATTAATTTAATTCATCATTTACGGATTATCTGGATTTGGCGTGTTCGAGAAGAACAACGGTATATCTTTGTGCAGATGTGTCCGCCAGTGGACGTGGAGCTGCAAATTTATGCACGCAGTTACAATATTCTATCACTAGATGGCACACCAGGATCAGTTATTAAATATTCACAACTGCCAGTAAACTGAAATAAGAAGTGACTCTTCATTCCCCCCAATATCTGTGCTGCTTTAATTTCATTGTGACTCCCCAGTATAATAAAGGCTAAGTTAAATAATTCTTTTGTGTATTTGTATCGTTTTGTCAGTCACAAACAAGAGATGTTGCGGTACCACCTCTGACACCGGATCGGAGCAGGGTTTGTTTTCAGCCAAAATACACTACATGGAGGGCAGAGAGCCCCCACTCTCCCCGTAACAAGTTACAAGTCAATTCATCTAACCATAACCGTCCAAAGCTGTTAAATTGAGGTAAAAAATGATCCATAAAGCAAATATCCTACATAGTTCCTCGACGATAATAAGCAGTTATTGGGGGAAAAAAAAAGTGAAGTGATTACCTGATTTCGGGCTTCCACTTCCAGCTCTTCTCTGTCGTGCGCACACAATAGCATTCGCGCGCGTGTGGAAGACGTGATTACGGCGCTGCTATTTCACCTGGCAACAAGAAATACTATTTTCTGATTGGCTGATAGGTTGCTGATTCAAGCAGAGCCGTCTGCCTTCGCCTCATCCATTCATAGATTACTAATCTCTTTTACAGTTTATGTCACTAATGTGCGGCGAGTTTTATCACTTCTCAGCGTGAGAAATGTCATGTGTGGCGTGAGAGCGTGTGAACTTATTGAAATGCGTGAGTCTCACGCTCAATGCGTGAGACTTGAGAGCCCTGGTTACTGAATAGAATGCTTCTCTTATGTTTATAGTAAAATCTGAGTACGTAACCGAGGCAAACCATTAATGTTGCGCTTCATTCGTCCATCATCTATATTATAATAGCCCAGTGGCCTGTGCGTTTATGCGTGTGTGTCCGGCCACTCCGTGCAAGGTTCTACCGGGCACGTGCTGGATTCTACCGGGCACGTATCTGCAGCATAGCGGGAGCGACGCTGTTAGGCTCCGCCTTGCAGGCGACTGTGTCAAGCCAATCAGTGTTAGACTCCGCCGGGCGCGTATCTACAGCATAACGTGAGCGACGCTATTATACTGTAGACAGACAGGGGGAATCCCCCGGTATCTCCTTCTCCTGGAGTCCCGAATCCTGAGCGACGCTATTATAATATAGACATACAGGGGGGATTCCCCCTTTGTCCTCTCCTGGGGATTCCCCCTTTTGAACCCAAGCCAATGCGCGCGGAATGTCAGCGCAGCGTATTCCCCTTGATAGTTACTTGTTTTTATAATAACTAAAACCAAGTAACTATCAAGGGGAATACGCTGCGCAATAAAACAATAAAACGTTTCTACAATAAACGTTTTATTGCCCAAGCTTTATGACAAGCCCAGAAATACAGTCTCAAACAGGCATAAATATTGTTCGTTGAGAAATCAGTTATGGAAGTTGACACGTGATAAATACAGTATGTATGTTAATGGGCTTGGAAGTGTTGTGAAAAAAACCCAAAACAGTTTTGGAATTTCTTTAAATCCAAAACAAAGTGCAAGTCATTACCTAAGAATGTCTTTGTTGATAATTACTATTTTGATTACAGCTGGTCAAAGGCTGACGCCTTTAATAAGTATTTCTCTTCTAACTTTTCTAAAGTTGAAACTCCTATTATTTTCAGTGTTCTCACCAGCGTATTTCAGCGTAGCGGGTTACCTGAAAAAATACGCTGGGTCTTGGCCCGCTATGCTGTCTTTCAAGCTGCGTGCTTGCAAAGTTTGACACATTTTCCAGTAAAATATGCGCAAATTTTTCAAAAAAACTCGTTTCTCTACCGTCATCTTCGCTGCAAACGAATAGCGTATGGTTTGTTTTGATAGACGTGATATGAGATTGTTTAGGAAAGAACGGGGGGTGCTTCAAACTCCCGTATTTCACCACGGGTGAATGAATAATGCAGCTTTCAGAGCGTTGTTGTGGCAGGATCACGTAAATAATTCCAGGATAACTGTTTTATTTCCATTGGTTGTTGCCCTAAATCTTACCCAGATACGATAGTCCTATTATCTGATTGGCTATTGTGTGGCCCCTTTCCTTTTTTTTTTTTTTTTTTTTTTTTTTTTTTGATTGGCTGGTAGGTGGCAAGCTGCCACCGAGAACTCCAGGGGAGACGTGTTTGATTTCTGCCGGTTTCCACAGTTATAGTGGTGCTGCTGCGCATATAGGCCTACTGTTGGAAATGGTTTGCGTTTTTATCTTTTTTTTGCGTGAGAAATACTATGTGTGGCGTAAGTGCGCGACATCCGACTGAAATGAGTGACAATCACGCTCATTGCATGAGTCTTGAGAGCCCTGCATTAGCATAACCCCTGAGTTCACATCAGAACCAAAGCCTTTGCAAGTTACCTTTAGCTACAGTGGTCCCAGGTATTATTTCAAGAGATCTTACATGCAAGATTTGTATTCTAGGTGAGCATATTATATCCTTAAATTGGGCCATCTAGACTGTCAAATAGGCCTCAAAAAACCATAAATTGGCAGAGCACCAGGGCTCTGCCCCTGGACCCCGTTGGCGGCCTCCGCGGCCCCCTAACCCCCGGCCAGTTTGGGTGATGTCCCACCCCCCTACGCCGTCAAAAATTTCTGGTGAGAACCCTGGTTTTTCCAGACATTCCTCATTATGTAAATCATGAACTGGAATACTTTAATATTCTACCTGATGTTTGTTCCGTAATGGGGACCCGCCCGGATGACATCACAAAAAACGTGAATAATCGTCACCAGATGCGGATGTCGGGCAACCATCGGGCATCTGCCGTAGAAAACCACTGAAAACAAGACGCACTAAACTGCTTGTTATTCGTTTTTTCTCCATGGAATGAAGCGGAAATGTGTGCTCAAAGGTAGTTTAAAAATAGAATTACTCCTCCCGAGGCATATATCGATGAATATTAACTGATTACACTAAATCAATGGGCGAATGGCGAGCGGTAAATTTAGTCACACTCCTCCCTTTCTCCCCCATCCTGGGCTGCGACTTCAGGTAACCTGGTTAACCTGCCGCCTTCTGATACTTATGCAGACCCACCAGCAGCGATAGGTGTACAAAACTCCTTTTGTAGTCTTCACAAGCTTTGTTCCCTTACCTAGCATTATTCTTGAACATCAACATATTTTTTATACGCTGTGAGGTTTGAAATAAGCGGTATCGCATCACATTTGCGATCTAAAAATGCCTACTTTCGAACCAAAATGAACGATACTGGACCAATGAATCGCAGCCGCTGCAAAAGAAAATCCTAACAACATAGATGGAATAACTTCAAATTCTAGCGTAGAATCATACAACTAGTGTATTATCAAGTAGGTTAACGAACTGTTACCAAGCTAGCTTGCCGTTAAAAACCTGTCTCAGGGGTCACAAATTAAAGTATGAATACGAAGTCTCCCCCGTACCCTGCCATGATTCGAGCATTGAACACGTTGCTTTTACATTTCTGTAGCTGGCTAAGCGCAAACGAGAAAAAGGGTGGTTATTGTCGCAGTTTGTGTTATCTGGACTGCCCCTTATCTGTGTTTCCCCATTAAGCTGTCGATGGTGAAGGGAATTTTTTTAGAGCCATTGTTGCTATTGCTCGGTCTGCTCTGTCGAGCCAGGAATGCGTTTCTCGAAAGAACAGGTGCGAACTTACATAGTTGGAGCCATTGACAGTGAATGGACGAACTACGTAAACTGCTTGCGTAGTTAAAAACTATGCTTTTGGGAAACAGACCCCAGGTCCCCATTGTCAACACAAGTTAGATCTAAAATAAAAGTTGATAAAATCGCCTAAAAACCTACTTTTTCCAACTCGACACATTGCCTCCTGTTGTTCGCTTGCCCGACTTCCGGGTTCGGAGAATGACGTTCACCTTACGTACAGACTATTTTTAGATATTGGGCGGGTCCCCATTAAAAGGATTGGTTTAGTCAAGGCCTGTGGCCCTGATGGAATATCGCCTCGTGTATTGAAGCCTTGTTCTGAAGAGCTTAGTTTTTCTTTATTGCTCCTATTTAATATCTCCTTGCAATTAGGTAAGTTACCAGTTGATTGGAAATTAGCTAATGTGGTCCCTGTATTTAAGAAGGGAGATAAGCAGAGTGTTGCTAACTATCAGCCAGTGTCTTTATAATCAATTGTGTCAAAGGTCATGAAGCGCTGTGTCTATAATAAAATCTTTCCTGTTCTATGTCCTTTGATCTCCTCATGCCAGCATGGTTTCATGAACAAACACACAGTTGACTCAAACCCAGCATCGTCCGAGTCAAGTCTTGGGCTCGGGTGGTCAAGTCGACGCGGTTTATTTGGATTTTAGTCAAGCATTCGACACAGTGTCCCATGACCTACTTCTTTACAAGCTCCAAGCTTTTGGGATGGGAGGTTGCCTCTTACCGTGGCTTACCTCCTATCTATCTAATAGGAAACAAAGGGTTGTTGTCGAGGGGATTGAGTCATCCGTTTGTGATGTCACATCCGCCGTACCGCAAGGGTCTATTCTTGGTCCCTTATTATTTGTATTGTTTATTAATGATTTATCCTCTGTTATTGATAAGAATACCTTTATGGATTTGTTTGCAGAAGACGGTAAGATTTATAGAGTAATTTCAGGCCACGATGACAATTTGAGGTTACAACAGGACATTGAGAAACTATTTGAGTGGAGTGATACGTGGCGCATGAGTTTTAACATTAACAAGTGTGAATTTATGCAAGTTAGTAGGAAGCGTAGCCCTTCCTGTTTTTATTATAATATGGATGGAAGGGTCCTCCATAAGGTAGATAGTGTGAAAGATCTTGGTGTCATTTTCGATTCATCTTTGTCATGGGGCAAGCATATTGATACAATCACTAATTATGCTAATCAAGCATTGGGTGCCATAAGAAGAGTTTGTGGTGGAAGGGCAACCCCGGATGTGTATGCTACCCTTTATAAAGCATTGGTACGGAGCAAATTAGAATATTGCTCGACAGTGTGGGACACACATACTAAAAGAGATCTAGAATCACTGGAAAAAGTTCAGAGACGTGTCAAGCGCCATATCCTTGGCTCAGGTCAAACTTATGTTGAAAGGTTAAATAAGCTAAATTTACCTCTTTCATTTAGGAGAGAAATGGCTGATTTCTCATTTTTTCACAATTGTTCGGATAAAAAATTTGATTTAGACCCGAATACCTTCTTAAGTCCAGTAGTCCAAGGTGATGATCCACTCAAATTTAAAGGTCCGTTTTTTCGTTCGGAGCAGTATGGTGCTAGTTATTTTAATAGGGCTTGCAGGCTATGGAATGGTATTCCGTTGCCTGTTAGGGCCACCTTCTCCTTGAAGTCTTTTAAAAATCAGGTATTTGAAATGTATAAATTAAGAGTTGATTCTGTTGATCTGTCCCATTCTTGTAACTTGGTTACTTATTGTTGCTGCTCAAGATGTAGGCCTGCCGAAATGTGACTTTTTTAGGATTTTATGCATTATGATTTCATGATTTTGGGAGCCACTGATACAGGTTTTATCCTTTGTGGTGAAGAAAATCTCTGGTTTAGTTTCTTTTTTTACCGCTGATTCGACGATTCCAAAACAGGCTGTTTAATTCACTGTTAATCCCGGATGGAAATAACTTGCATACGGAGCCAATGGTAATGATGAGACACGTGAAGCACTTTATTACAAGTTCAGTTGCGATGGAAAAACAGATGTGCTCATGGGAGAGGTCAGCATCACACACAGAACAAAGACACACAAGCAGTATATATGATGTGAGGTAGCACCTAGCCAGACAGTCACCCCCACCTGGGCCGTCCCTAGGAGATGGCTCTCAATTCCCAGTATTCATAGGTAAGGCTAGTCTAGAAACTTCCCTGACAGGATGTTGAGACCCCTCACTCTCACTTAGCAATGCAATGGTGACTGTCCTCAGGTGCTGAACTGATTTACATGTTTATGGGGGAAGCAGATAGATGGTAATTAACATGTTGGCTGCAACAAATGATCTTCAGGAAGAAATGCAAAGAAAATGCAATTACGCTAAGTGGCTAACGAAATAATGCTCGGAACAGATGCGATACTTGGTCATATGCACAACTCCGCATTGTGTATCACAGTGAAGACAAATGTCCAGCTTTCAGCCCAAATTTTGGATTAATACTCAGAAGAGCCATCAGTATTGAGGCATAAAGCTTGGGCGTTGAGTGAATACGTTTGTCTGGTCGTCAAGCTATCTAATTATGGTTTATGGTCATTGCGGTGCAGAATTAGCCTGTTTAATTATGATGACAGCCTTCATGTGACTCTCATCATTGATCATGTAATAATGTAATTCGTAGCTAGGGCTGCGCTTTCTCCCTAATTTCTGATTAAAGAAATGGAGCAATGTAAATTTGCTTGATCGCGGAGAGTCAGAAAGCGAAATTATATCTAATTACGCATGAATGCCACGCAACGTTGCTGGTTTGCCTCGCTTACATAGTCCAACATTACTCTAAACATAAAGTGAAGCATTACATTCCTATCGTTAGACTTAAATGTCAGCAATACGTGCCATATTGCAGGCTTTATTGACCTCGAGTCAGTGTCAGCGCCAGAACTGGAATTTGGGGGAGCACTGACGCATCCTTTTTTAGGTTGCCGGCCATAGGCCGGTAACCTATTGTCGTCACTTTGCGCACGGCAGTGGCGTCGGCGTCGTCCGTTTAAAGCCGTATCTCAAAAACAGTCTGATAATTTTTTTTTTTTAATTTGGGGATGTGATCAAATGGGTCATCAAGTTAATGCCCGAGCAAAAGGTTTTGATTGAATCGTTCATTTAGACTTGGCAGCCATTTTTATGTCGAAAATGGTCATTTTTGGCACTTAGGCGCAATTTTCTCAAAAACTTTTAAAAAAATTTTTTTTATCTCAGCAATGGAATCAGTATCATGACCTGCTTCAACGGTGTAAACGGCATTTTGATTAAATTGCTCCTTCATAGCGCCACCCAGGCAATGTGTCTGGACTTCATCATTTTTCGGGGTGTTTTGCCACAAAATGTGCTGTAACTTGCTTATTATTGCATTTATAGTATAGATACGAATTGAAGATGAGCAGCGTATCATGCTTGCCGAGCGTTGTCAGCTGGTCGAATTTGACCTGAGCCGAAAGGTCAAGGTCAAATGGCAAAAATGTGCTATAACTCTCTTAATATAGCATTTAGAGCTTAGGTGTGTATGAGGTACTTATGGGGAATCGGGTATGCCAAACATTGTGAGTCAGTCACATTTGACCTTGGGCCTCGAGGTCAAGGTCAAATGGCAAAAATGTGCCATAACTTTCTTAATATAGCATTTAGAGCTTTGGTGTTTATGAGATACCTCAAGGGAATCAGGTATGCCGAACATTGTGAGGCAGTCACATTTGACTTTGGGCCTCAAGGCCAAGGATAAATGGCAAAAATGTTCTATAACTTGCTTAATATGACATTTAGAGCTTAGATATGTATGAGGCACCTATAGGGAATCATGTATGCCAAACATTCTTGGCTATTCGAATTTTACCTTGAGCCTCAAGGTGAAGGTCAAATGGCAAAAATGTGTTATAACAGCTTAATGTGGCATTTAGAGCTTAGGTATGTGTGGGGCACCTATAGGGAATCATGTAAGCCGAACATTCTCGGCAAGTTGAATATGACATTGGGCGTCAAGATCAAATGGCAAAAATGTGCTATAACTTGCTGAATATGGCAATTAGAGCTCAGGTATGTTTGGGGCACCTATAGGAAACCATGTATGCCATGTATTCTTAGGGGGTCAGTCTAATTTGATGTTGGGTCTCAAGGTCAAGGTTATATGACAAAAATGGCCCATATTTGTTTAATATTGTTTTTAGAGCTTTGGTATCTATTGGGCACTAATAGCAAATCATGTATGCTGATTGTTTTCGACATATTGGATTTGACCTTGGGCAACAAAGTCCAGGTAATGAAAAAAACTGCCTAAAAGTCCTTGAAAGTTGGCTTTAGATCTTTGGTATGTATTGGATACTAATGACAAATCATGTATGCTGATCAAACACACCATATTGGAATTGACTTTGGTCTTGCCATGTGACAAAATCAATCTATTTCTTTCCTTGTTTAATAATGTCTTTAGAAATTAGTATGTATTAGGCACTAACTCATATATAATTAAAATTTTAACGGGCATTGTAACCGCACGGTCAACCTTTTTTTGCAATCAATTGCGGCAATAAAAACTGGTCAAAATCCATTTTTGGATGTTTGTTCCTATGAGCATCATGGAATAGAAAGAATAGTACTAATTAGACCCACTTGGTGGCAGTGTTGTGTAAAAAAAAAAAAAATCATTATCTGAGAGCAGAGCAAGAACCAGAAGTGAATTGAGAAGATGGCGCACTTCACAAATTGACAGCAGACGACAGTGAAAGTTCAGGTTAGAAAAAAATCTAATCAGATTTCATGATGTAGACTTCTTAAAGATTATATTTTTGCTAAATGGCAGAAAAGTGACATAAAAATGTTGCTGTCTGTCACGCATGAAAAAGTGACCGCTCCGTTGAGTTGCCCGATAATGGTAACCAAAACCCCTTTCTCACTGAGCTGCGTTGGCCCGCGGAAGTGTGCGGATGAAACAGTTCTCTTCTTTCATAGAGAAGAATTGATTCGAAGAACCGTGAATTGATTCGCAGTGGTACGGGACCATTTGCCATCTCCGCCGAAATTCGCGAAAAAATTAAACGGGTTTAATTTTTTTGCGGATGTCCAAGCTGGAGCTTTTTAATGCCAGTATCGTGTAGACAACGTGTTGCTTTCGCAAGAATTCATGTTGGCTTCCTGTTGAATCCGCGGACTCATGCAAGTTATTATTCTCCTGTTGGGGCTGTAACTGCTGGCAACCTTCAGGGCCCTTGGCACTCTAGTTTTTCTTGTAGTATCAAGTATGTGGTCAGGATGGCGATTTCAAAAAGGTGTTTTTCAACTGTTTGCTCATGTTATAATGGCTGCCTCTGAGAGAGTTGGTCAGTGACTCTGTCCGAACTACTGCCATTTTCTGGCAGACTTATGTTAAAAACAAAAATGTCGTGAGCGAGAGGAGACTCTGCTGAGCGTCCCCATGTATTTTTTTTTCTTGTAGTTTCAAGTATGTGGTCAGGGTGGCAATTTAAAAAAAAAGGTGTTTTTCAACGTTCTTCCCAAACTTTTCTGCTCTTGTTATAATTGCTGTCTATGGGGCAGTTGGTCTACGCTCCTGTCGCTTGGGGGCGCCTAGAGTCTCAACCCTTTGTCTGTTTTCTTCCAAATTGAATTTTTCAGGCCTACACAAATTTTCCTACGTTTTGATGTAGAATTTGTGTGTGTACATTCGAAATTGTGGCCAGGGGAGTGATTTAAAAAAATTTTTCCGAGTCATTTTTTTGCCTCTCTCCACTCTAAATCCTTGAGTGCGAGAACATTCCGCCTATTGACAGGAACATTCCGCCCATTGACTTGTATGGGGAAAAAAGAAGGGATGAAAAACAAGGATTGTGAAAGACCGTAGGTCCTATGGTAAAAACAAAAACATTGTGAGTGAGAGGAGACTCTGCTGATCGTCCCCATGTATTTTGATTCGGGGGCATATTGTTTTGCACCTGTCCGTCTGTCTGTCTGTCTGTTAGCCTGTTTGTCTGCAGCAGCAAAAAAACTTTAATCTTGGCCTAACTTTTGATTGGTCAGAGATGGGCCTTTGATACTTCACATGTGTATCCCTTTTCACGAGACCTTTCGGATGAGGTCATCATTTGTGACCTTGACCTTGGCGTAGAACGCATTCTCCAAAAACTTTAACCTTGGGCGTAACTTTTGATTGGTCAGAGATAGGCCTTTGATACTTGACATGTGTATCCCTTGTCACGAGACCTTTCGGATGAGGTCATCATTGTTGACCTTGTGACCTTGACCTTGGCGTAGGGCGCATTTTCCGAAAACGTTATCCTTGGCCATAACTTATCATTGGTCAGTGATAGACCTTTGATACTTCGCATGTGTATCCCTTGACATGAGATTTTTCGGATGAGGTCATCATTTTTGACCTTGTGACCTTGACCTTGATGTAGGACGCATTTTCCGAAAACGTTAACCTCGGCCATGACTTATCATTGGTCAGTGAAAGACCTTTGATACTTGACACGTGAATCCCTTGACACGAGACCTTTCGGAAGAGGTCATAATTTTTCGCCTTGTGACCTTCACCTTGGCGTCATTTTGATTTCACAATAATTTCCTGGAAAAGTTTTAAAAATTTTATTTATTTAATCCTTTGCAAGTCCAAGCAATTCCATCTGGTCCTTTTCCATGTAAATCCAAACTATGCTTATATCCGGGGGCATCAGTGTTTCACAAACACATCTTGTTTTTTCTTGCAGTGTGAAGTATGTGGTCAGGAGGGCGATTTAAAAAAAGGTGTTTTTCAGCTCTCTTCTCAAACTTTTCTGCTCCTGTTATAATGGCTGTCTAAGGGGCAGTTGGTCTGCGCTCCTGTCGCTTGGGGGCACCTGTTTTCTTCCAAAGTGACATTTTTCAGGCCTGCACTTTTTTTCCCCTACATTTTGATATATAATTTGTGTGTGTACTCTGGAAATTGTGGCCGGGGGAGTGATTTAAAAATTTTTTTCCGAGTCATTTTTTTTTCCTCTCTCCACTCTAAATCCTAGAGTCAGTGAACATTGATGCGAACATTCCGCCAGTTGACTTGTATGGGGAAAGAAGAAGGGAGGAAAAAGAGGGATTGCGAAAAAATGAAAAGGGGTTATGCAACCGTTTATACAAGGCAGGGGCACACGGTCGGGCCGGACGTTTCTGCGTTTGAACCGCGTTTCTATCACGAACGCTCAGGCAGTTGATACGGAACTACCGAATTGTGGAAATGGAAAAATAATGATAAATAAACGGACTTAAGAAGAACAATATGTTGCTTTCCGCAAGCACATAGTAAATAAACTAGAACTGCATTTCGTCAGGACGAACCTCGAGAATGTGCTTGCTAAAATGTTGACGCTAAAGTTAAAAGCAATGTCTCTCTCACACACACACACACACACACACGCACACTAGCGTGGCCGTCTGGCAGAGTGTAGGTAGTTTGTCTGTCTCTCACACACACACACACACACACACACACACACACACACACTAGAGTGGCAGTCTGGCAGAGTATAGGTAGTTAGTCTGTCTGTGTCTCTCTCTTTCTCTCTCTCTCTCTACCTCTCTCTCACACACACACACAAACACACACAGGTATCATCTGACATTGTTTAAAGGACAAATTTCAGAGCGCAACTTTAGAAGAACAATATGTTGCTCGCTTATGGCAAGCAGAGGCCTTTGGACTCTGCATGCCGCAAGCACATAATTAGAACTTCGTTTCCTCAGGACAAACCTCGAGAGTGTGCTTGCTAAAATGTTGACGCTAAAGTTAAAAGCAATGTCTCTCTCACACACACACACACACGCGCACACACACACTAGAGTGGCAGTTTGGCAGAGTGTAGGTAGTTAGTCAGTCTCTCTCTCTCTCTTTCTCTCACTCACAGGTAAAAAATTTTTTCTTGAGTCATTTTTTTGCCTCTCTCCACTCTAAATTCTAGAGTGCGAGAACATTCTGCCCATTGACACGAACATTCCGCCCATTGACTTGGATGGGGAAAAAAAGAAGGAATGAAAAACAGGGATTGTGAAAGAATGAAAGGGGGGTTATGCAACCGTTTATACAAGGCCGGGGCACACGGTCAGGCCGGATGTTTCGGCATTTGAACCGCGTCTCTGTCGCGAACGCTCGGGCAGTTGATACGGGACAACGAATTGTGGAATGGAAAAATAATTAAACTGACTTAAGAAGAACAGTATGTTGTTTGCCTATGTAAGCACATAATAATGCTTTTGTTTCTATGCTCAGTTATAGTATTTTTGTCATTGAGAAAAAGGAATATAGACTATTAGATTGCTATGATCTTGTACTGGGTTGATATCAGATATAAAAAAAGCAGCGAAATAAGGCGCAAACATTAAATGTGTCCCGTATCTTGTAGGGGTGTAACGATACACAGAAATAACGGTTCGGTACGTACCTCGGTTTTGAGGTCTCGGTTTGGTTCATTTTTGGTACAGTATGGGAACAAAATGCATAACATAAAATTGCTTGTTTTAATGAGGAACTTTATTGTAACATTATACAAAACATAGAAATAATAAAAAGAGAATATTGCTGCCAAGTGCTGGTAAAAGGTTTTCCAATAAATAAATATTCTCATTATAAACAAAATATTTATAATATATGGATAAAATTTTCTCAAATAAACAAAAATACATTGAACTAAAATACAAACCAAAAATGCTGAGTTAAATTGACCTATAATGAAATATGCCCAAAAATAGTGTTTAGGCAGTGCATGCCAGGAGAAAACTGCATGGGCACTATCAATCACTCCCGCCAATTCTCTGGCTGGCACTATTTTCATGGTAATGGTTGCTGTAGGACGGGGGGGGAGGGTAGATGCCATTTCTTTTCTTGAGCGAGGGGCATGGCAGTAATATTGTGCATCTTATAATTCCGCATCTTCCAGTACTTTTAATTTTACCTCGTTTTTTTTTTTCACACGAAGATGAGAATGCGATATAGAAAATTCCGTTGGGGCGGAATCACTTTGTGGCGGTCTGATTTGATTCTGTGGCGGCCCACCACACAATGGTCTGTGTGTGGGAAACGCTGGTATCTGCTACCAATAAGCCACCTACTCCATTCTTCACCTGCCCTGGTGTCCTGTCCAGTCCTTGGCTTGTCGACTGCCTTGAGTAGGTTGCAAAGAGTATAGCCTATTGTCCATACATGTATTTTATTTTGATAACCTCACAACTGTATCAGTTACCATGGTTACCAGTACAAGTACCAGGCTTAAAAAGGCAGATTTGCTTTAACTACTACTCCCAAGCCAATATCCATCCATCCTGACACAGTCCCAAAATGTAGTAAGTTTAAAATAACCAGAATGTTACGAGAGGACTACCATTTTGTTCGGATATATTGAGATGAGAAGAAAAGAGACTGATTTTTTTTTTTTTTAATGGTAATAAAACTTTGTACGTACCGAAAAACTCATTAATAACAGTAAATTTGAAAAGTAATGTCATTCTTTATAAGAGATAGACGATTTGATATACTTATAAACCTGGTCTTATAGTTCAGCGTTGTGTTGCGTGTAATGAATAATAAGGCGATGGCCACTCCTCTCTTGCCAGCCAAAAGATTTTTATTCTGCGTGCAATGCATTAATATCAGTAGAGCAACTTCGCATGTCACGTTTCCATATCGACAGCTATCCACAGCAGAGCTTAATACAAACTGAGAAAACAGCATGTAATGACATTTTCCAGTTAACAGCAATGGCGCCCCCAAGGGGGGGGCAGGGGGGGCCATGGCCCCCCGTGGAAAACTGCTGGCCACCCCACTGGCCCCCCCAGAGCACTGACTGTATAAAACATGGACGTAGCCTCCGTGACGTTACTCATAGGTTTCTGAATTTCCACTATGAAGCTCATTTGGTCGCCAATTTGGCATTTAGCTGACTCCGCCTACCTCCTGGCTAATCCAAAAATGGGCAAAAAGGTGGGCTGTTGCTGGAGCTGAGGCCAGCCGAACGGAGCCTGGCTGCTGAAACGCCCCCCGAGCTCGAAGCTACCAAGCCAGCTACTGCTTACTAACTAGGCTAAGAAGCCAACTCAGTTCGATGCTGCATAGTTCGCTATGGCCGAGATGCTGGGTCATATCTGTCCTAGTAAAGGAACGGAGCCCGCCAAGTTGCTTGAGGTAGTGGGTCAAACGCTGTTTATATCCGTGAAGCGGTTGCGAGACAAACGCTGTACACCCCTAGGAGTATGAGCGGTTCTCAGCTCAGATTTTTGACGCACCTTAGTCACGCCACATTAATGGTGGTATGGCCAGTCAAACGTTAAGATTGCATAACGTAAGCTTACTAGCAAGCCTGGTGGATCCATATTTTCCTTCCTTACACAGGCATATTTTTGATCTATCGCCCTACATTTTGAATTTGGTGAATGTGGAATTAATTGTCTTCTGTGGCTATCATATGCACGGGTTATCAATGCTAGCACAGCTGGGCATCTGGCTCCAAGGCTAAACCATGGTTATTTCAGCAGCTACCCAGCTAATATATGACCTTTATATTAGCTAACGATACCAATGTGACTTGCAACGTTTTTTTCGCGTCGTCTAAATTTCCTCGTTTAATAATGTCTTTAGAAATTAGTATGTATTAGGCACTAACCTATATATAATTAAAATTTGTACGGGCATTGTAACCGCATGGTCGACCTTTTTTCACGATCAATTGCGGCAATAAAAACTGGTCAAAACCCATTTTTGGATGTTTGTTCCTATTCGCATCATGGAATAGAAAGAATAATACTAATTAGACCCACTCGGTGGCAATGTTGTGTAAAAAAAAAAAAAAAAAAAATCATTGTCTGAAAGCAGAGCAAGAACCAGAAGTGAATTGATAAGAGGGCGCACTTCACAAATTGACAGCAGACGACAGTGAAAGTTCAGGTTAGAAAAAAATCTAATCGGATTTCGTGATCTAGACTTCTTAAAGATTATATTTTTGCTAAATGGCAGAAATGTTGCTGTCTGTCACTCGTGAAAAAGTGTGACTGCTCAGTCGAGTTGCCCGATAATGGTAACTAAAACCCCTTTCTCACTGAGCTGCGTTGGCCCGCGGAAGTGTGCAGATGAAACGGTTCTCTTCTTTCACAGAGAAGAATTGATTTGAAGAACCGTGAATTGATTCGCAGTGGTACGGGACCATTCGCCATCACCGCCAAAATTCGCGAAAAAATTAAACGGGTTTAATTTTTTCGCGGATGTCCGAGCTGGAGCTTTTTAACGCCAATATCATGTAGACAATGTGTTGCTTTCGCAAGAATTCATGTTGGCTTGCTATTGAATCCACGGACTGGTGTCAGTTACTTTTCTCCTGTTGGAGCTGTAACTGCCGGCAACCTTCAGGGCCCTTGGCACTCTAGTTCACATTTCCTTTCACTTTCATTTCCTCCCCATTTTTTGTCTTTTGACTTGCCAGGTTGCTGTTGTGGTTTAAAGTTTTTATTTCGTCTTATAAATGCAACTTCCTGCACTGATGCTGCTGTTTCACCCTGCATATTTACTTGTGCAGCGACCTCCTCTGACTGTCTGACAGTCTGCACAGTCTGTGCTAGCGTCAGGTCTGCCATCAGCTGCAGCCTGCGCGAGAGTTCTTTATCAAGAATACCGACGACAATGCAATCGCATATATCCTCATCCCGACTAGCGCCGAACTCACAGTGCTCAGACAGTTCGTATAGTGCGCGGATGAAGTATGAAGGTATTATTGGTGAAAAAGGTTTGAGCACCTGTAACAGTGGAATTTGTAGTTGTGTACAGTGATTTGTATGTGTATCAGTAAATCTGAGGTCACATACTCTATGAGTTGTGTACTTGTAGATTTTTTTTCTCTCCACAAATACAACACAACACTTACACATTCACAAATTCTTAATTACAGGTGCACAAATCCTATTTTACAAGTCACAGATTAAAAAACTGACACGCTCACATTTTTGCTCCTATTGTTGCAGTATATTTGGTGCAAAACTTATTTGTGCACCTGTATCAAACAATGTGAAGTTGTGGACAAAATTTGAATATGTGCAAATCTGAATGTGAATTTGAGCAATAAATGTTCAATGTATGTAAAATAATTTCTCACGAAAATATTTGTGTTCTTTTAAAACACAAATACAAATCGATAACTACAACTGCTCGAATCTTCCCCCACAAGTCACAGATTCTGTTTCCTTCAACTACAAATCACAAATCGGGCCCCTCCATATGTGGTGAAAAAGGCGGGTGCTGATCTGAGATTGACTGATTCCACAGCCTATCAGAGGAGAGGGGCTTTTGTCCCACAGCCAATCAAAGGAGAGGGGCTTTTGTCCACATAGAATTTCGAAGTCCCGCCCATTCCGGTGATCCCCATGGGACCTTAAATCCGAAAAAAATTTACACGGTAGTCAATGGTGAGAGAAAAACTGTTTTTTGATTCCGTTTGCATTACACCATGAATTACACGTATGATGTTTGTTGATTTAAAAGACAATTTTGCAAGCCAATAAATTAGCGGTTTGTTGTAAAGATTGTGAGATATATTTAGTTTTGTGTGAGACCGCTCAGTGAACTACATCTCTCGTCTAGCAAAAGTACGTCACCAACGTGAGCATGGCCGTCTGCTTGGCACACTTTTAGCTTATGGCCTCGTTGCTAGTAGCTATGTCGGAAGCTACAGCTATTCGGAAGGAGAGATGGCGAGTCAATTCAGTCAGAGCTAGCGTACGGGACCAGCGCTGGAAGTTTTTTGGCGAGCGTTAAAGGACTAGAATGCCAGCTGGCAAAAGTTATAACATAGCTAAGCATCAAAAACTATCTATTTTAGTTTTTGTCAGTTAACCAACTTGCGAGTTCAACAGGTATCTGTAAAAATGTATAAATTAATGCTGAAACAGACTTTAGAACTGCGTGCTAATCAGTTCTAGTCACTGATGATTAGTTGAGAAATAACGTTCATTTCCAAAAATTTAGCGGTTATTTTACAAGGATTTTGATAACTGGTAGAGGCTGTAAATTTAGGGCTCTTGGGTAACTTGACTCGCTAGTGTGTTCGCAATGAGAAATGCTGATACGTGCTGAAATAAAATAAGTTCTTCCAGGGTTAGCTAGTAATGGCCAATTTAGATAATGCTTGCTAATATTTGATTATTTTTTATAATACTTCTGAATAACTTGAGTGGGGCCCAATTTCAATATTTTGTCAGATACCACAAGTCTTATGCACACTTAGATCAGTGATAAATCCAGCTAAAGCCAATGTAAGCTGGTCAAGCAACTGCCAAGTCTGTATTGTCAGCGGGTCCATCGGCTTGCTGGACCAGGTTCACCTGCTTTATCCAAAAAGTGAATAGGTTTTACCGACAGGCTAGATTGAACCATCATAAACCATCTTGGGACCCAAACTGGAATTTTAAGCTGGGTTGTCATCAATTTGCATAATCTGTTATGGCCCCTTATAGTATGTTATGTCTATACATTCCTCTGTAGTATGTTTGAGACGTACAGTTTTAGCTGTCAGTAGAGCTCTCACCCATATCCAATGGTGCATAATTTGCCTGTTGTCAGCATGCATACTATTCAGGCACAGCATACTTTAAACCTTACTAACACAAACTGGTACATATGTCCTGCCTATCTTTATATTACTGCTCACTCAATCGGTTATGTAATGTTAACAAATGGTAATTTTCTTTTTCTGATAATGTGAATGGGAGATGACACGACATCGTCGAGCACTGCCTGAGATTGTGCACGCGGGCAGTTCAAGCATTGCCATGCTGCCTTGTTGGCAATTTTTGTCTTGTGGGAGATAAGCTTCACAATAGGAAGAGTTCCATTAGAGGAAGGCTGGCACTTCCAAGGTCATCCAACTGATGTCTGGACTGTACCTACAGCATGAGAAGACATGGAGCCTCCTGGTCACAGGCACCGCCACAGGCTTTTGGACTCCAATTTATTACTACTAAACTGTATTGGTCATTTTCATGACTCAATGAAACACACAACTCTATGTCATACAATAAATTTATTTGTATTTATGCAAGAATTATGAGCATTGATTAGCAGCTGGACATGCAGGAACAGGACATGCTGATGGAGCTGGGAAAAGAGAATAAAGAAAATAGATTAATTTTCAAATCAAAGCACATTGCAGTTCTTACAGTTACTGAATTGAGGAAAGATGAGTTCACATGACTTCTGCCAAATGTCACAATCAATACATCGACTGCTTGAAGCACAAAAAGGTTGAGAGCATTTTTTACGTTTTGAGAAAAAGCAATGTAAAACTTTAAAACAATGTGAAAAATATGATTTGCATCCAACCCCTAGTTACAGCAAAGAATGTATTGAACAGTTTTGTGCACCAAGCAGTCGTCATGTGGCTATATGTAGGCTGTGGTTCTGAGGTGCATTGAGCCTTTAAGGTTAATAAAATGTTTGCGCATCAAATACGTACCGTTGTAATCAGGTTTCCAGAGCCGTTTGGTTTAGGGTACAAGTTCCTCAATGTCTCAGTCACTGGTGAGGAAAAACGAGAAAACAAGGTCAGCAACTGTACTTTAAACACTTCGCCTGGGTCCTCCTAAGCAGACTCATTCATTCACTACTCTTAATTATCAAACTACAGTCTTGCAGGAAAAAAAAAAGCTGGCTCACCCATCTCCATAATGAAAAACATTAAGCCTGTCATGCAGGGTTGTCTTACTCCCATCGCCTGATGTTTTTTTTTTTTTTTTTTTTTGCATGTTAACATTGAAAATTTCAACCTCTAAGTTAAATAGACCTTTTCATTCACTCAAGAACGATCACGGTGTGACAGCCGTTGTTGTTTAACTCTCAGAGATGCGTGTCACGGTTTATGCTTTTAATAAATTACTCTCCGTGCATTTGAAAGGTAAATGACAGACCTCACGCTATTAGATAACGTTAGCTAGCTAGCTAGGTGACTTAACTTGCTAGTTAGGTTACTAGCTAGTTTGGTAAGTTAGCGCAACCACAAATGTGGCATCATCTGATACGTTTTATTCAGCTACTCCTGCTCCTGTAACCTGGTCCTTTAATTAATCAGGGAGCGAAAACAGGTAATACCTTTCTTGTGGGATCATCCCGCTACGAACCACGAAGGCATCGTAGCTAGAGCGGCTCTGGGTAGCATGAGAACTGGAGAAATCAATAACGTCATTTACGCGACAGTTCGGGTCTGTAGTGTGTAGTCTTTTTACTTAGGTATTTTCACAGTCGTATATTTAAAGAGTTATACAACGTGTAATTCATGGAGTAATGCAAACGGGATCAAAAAATAGTTTTTCTCTCGCCATTGACTACCGTATAATTTTTTTCGGATTTATGGGGATCACCGGAAAAGGGCGAGACTTCGCCACTCTAATATAGACAAAATCCCCTCTCCTCTGATTGGCTGAGGAATCAGTCGATCTCAGATCAGCACCCGCCTTTTTTATCACGTATGGAGGGGCGCGATTTGTGATTTGAAGTTGAAGGAACAGAATCTGTGACTTGTGGGGGAAGACTCGAGCAGTTTTAGTTATCGATTTGTATTTGTGTTTTAAAAGAACACAAATATTTTCGTGAGAAATTATTTTACATACATTGAACATTTATTGCACAAATTCACATTCAGATTTGCACATATTCAAATTTTGTCCACAACTTCACATTGTTTGATACAGGAGCACAAATAAGTTTTGCACCAAATATACTGCAACAATAGGAGCAAAAATGAGAGCGTGTCAGTTTTTTAGTCTGTGACTTGTAAAATAGGATTTATGCACCTGTAATTAAGAATTTGTGAATGTGTAAGTGTTGTGTTGTATTTGTGGAGAGAAAAAAAATCTACAAGTACACAACTCATAGAGTACGTGACCTCAAATTTACTGAGACACATACAAATCACTGTACACAACTACAAATTCCACTGTTACAGGTGCTCAAACCTTTTTCACCAATAATACCTTCATAATGAAGCTCTCTGCTTTCTCCCCTAGCCGCTGCAGCCGCTGATGAAAGCACGCCCTTTCATGGGTAATATTCCTCCACGGAAAAAAATACTCATCAAACTTCTTTACCACTACAGAAAAATCATTACGGTGTGCATCTTCGGTAATCACAAACGACTTATTTTCTGCCTCGTTTCCCATGGCATAAATTAAGCTGCTCACCTGCACTGTTCCGTCGTCTTTATTCAGCTTTGTGGCAATCCGGTATCGTTCAAAACGCTGTTTCCAGTCTGGCCATTCAGACGGTTTGTCAAAAGCAAAATTCTCTGGAGGGATTAAACTTTGCCATTTAGATTATTTAAAATTTATCTTCGTGTTCCAGAAGTCCCGTGTTCTGACACCATGTATACTGGACAAAGAAAATTGGGGATCACCCCAATTTTCGAATTTGAAATATTTGATAGTTCAAATTATGTTCCATATCATATTTCAGTATTAAAAATCAGGGTGATCCCTAACTTTCTTTGTCCAGTATAGAATGATCGAGTGGAACTTGGTTTATTTTGCAAATAGCAAGTTAGCAACACAGCATACAGTCGCAGATGTTCTTCATTCGTTACAGCGGCTGTGTCCGAAATCACTATATAGTGCACTATAAAGAGGGTTTGCCATTTTGTAGGGCTGTCCAAATTGTTTGTCAGAATTTTTATCCCCTATATAGTGAACTCATTACATCCCAAAATCCACTGCGAAATGTAGTGAACATGTAGAGGGTCACTAACCCAGCTATACGTCCCATCATACACTGCACACAAACCGAAAAGCTCCGAAAAGGCTGCGTTTAGTCAACGGAGTTTAAAAACAGGCACGAGACATTTATTAGCTTCAGGCGCAAAATTTATTTATTTTTTTTTTTAATTGGAAACCAAGCAGCGCAGGAGACCCATTTGTTCACAAAGGATATAAACGGACATTAAGGTACAATTAAAATGGATAATGATGAGTTAGAGGACAAAATATAGATGACGATATTAAAAATTTAAGGCAAATTTTATTATTTAAACGATAATGGTAAACACAAACACAGTGGGAAATATACTCTGTTCGGTTATTACAAAAATAGCCTATGTCCAAATCCTTCATCTGAAGTTGAACAGGTACGATTTAATTTTGTGACAGCAATGACGCTATTAACAGCTGCGACAAAATGAGCCAGGTAGTGTCCGAAAGTGTTTCTTCCCTCTGCCAATGAGTTCACTATATAGTCACCTACATAGTGAGTCCCTTTATAGTGAGTTGGGAATAGTGAATGAGTGAGTGATTTCGGACCATAGACTGTATAAAAAGATGGACGAAGCTACCATGACGTCACCCATTGGTTTCAGCATACCATAAAGGAATCCTCGATTTTGGCAATTTGAATTGCGCAATGTTGTCATTTTGAAACCGGATGTGATTTCTATTGGACGAGAGCGAGAATCAAGATCCGGGGAGGGTCGAGAGAGATGGATCTGACCGTATCGGACGAGGACCAGAGGATAGCCACGCCCCTAAAGCATATTCTGGATTTATCCTTTATTCTAGTCTACTTGGGACCGTAATTTACAAAAATGAACATCATGTTATATCGAAGGTGAATTGAAACTTGCTATAGCTACCAAAAAATAATGTGAAAAATCATTATTTAAATGAAAAATCAAGTGGGAAAGTAGGGTCATTTTCTCAATAGCTGTGTTCGAAATCACCCCCTATCACGGATATAATGCACTATATAGTGTGTCCGTCATTTTATAGTGTTGTATGAATTCTTTTCATCCACTATGTAGTGGACTATAAAATACCCATAATGCACAGTGGAATCGAGTGAGCAAGCGATGTACACTACATTGTAGTGCCGTATACCACAATGCACGGCGTGGTGTTTTTCCACAGAAGAAGACTGTGATAGCGAGATGGCTCCACCCTGCAGATATATATTCTCCAATGTTCCCGTAGAGCTGCTTTCACACCGGACGCAAAACGAATTTTTCGCACGACAGATTACATTCAAAGTCAATGCAAAGACGCAAATAATTTGCGTCTTTGCATTGACTTTTGAATGTAATCTGTCGTGTGAAAAAAAATTCATCGATGTGTTAACAAAGCAGCAAAATGTCGATTTGCGATATTTTTTCCCGTACCGTTAATGTGTCGCCACTCTGGAATTGTGGTCCCCCCCCACTTCACTTTCGTATTATAGTCGCGTCAATTTGCTTTTTGGTCACACCGACAAAATTAGGCTACAATTTGCCAACTGTCTTATTCACTAGCGAGCTGGTTGGCTAACTAGCTATCAAACTAAAATGATTTCGAACTGTATGATGTTATAGCTAGCATGCAAATGTATTTAACATCTCAACTTTCCTCCTTTCAGGAGGGCACAGTAACTGTCACTGGGAATCATTATTATCTCTTCAATGATGAAAATCTGTAGTGCTCAGCTTTATTCACGTTGGATATAAGGAGCAATGTGAACTATGGAAGTGTTTTGTTTTTGGGGGACTTTTTTTCCCTCTTGGTCCTAGAAATTGTGATGTGTTAACGGTTCAGAAAAAAAATTGCAGCCTGCGAAAAGAACACCATAAGCACTTGTCAAACACAAAAAGGCTGTAACTGGTTATTATCATTTTATACAGTTCAATATCACTTTAGCTTGCTAGCTAGGTAGCCAACTAGCTCGCTAGCGAGTATGACAGTACGCAAACTGTAGCCTTATTTTGTCGGCGTAATTATTTCTGAGAAAACTTCGGTCATTGAAAGTGAACTGTAGCCTTTTTAGCTCGCTAGCCAGTTGGCTATGTAACCTATGTAACATTGACGCTCTAGCTATAACATTATTCAGTTCAACATCACTTTTGTTTACTAGCTAGATAGCCAACCAACTACAGTGAGCAAACTGTAGCCTTACTTTGTCGGCGTAATCAAGATGCAAATTGACGCGATTATGGGACGAAAGTGAAGTGGGAGGACCAGAATTCCAGAGTAGCGACACATTAACGGTATGGAAAACAATATCGCGTTCGGTTTGTTTACATGATGCTCGGCGCGCCCGCTTACATCACAGGAATATCTAGCGCATTTGCTGACGCAACAATGTTCAGAAAATTCCGGTGTAGTGTCCGGAATCTCCTTTGGTCATTCCCTATGTAGTGCACTATATCATGTACACGATGCAGGGAATAGGGAGTGAGTGAATGAGTGGACGATTTCGAACACAGCTATCCACCTTATTCCTGAGGGCGCTACTGTAGATATGATCATGGGTGCAACTTCCGGCGGAAGTAGTTTTTAGTGAGTGGCTCGTCAAGAACAGCGGCATTTCTTTCAGTTAACTTAGCGATTACAGCTCGTTTTTTTAACAAATTAACTTGCTTTTCTTAAAATGTCCCTTCAGAGTTCCGGCACCTATTGTGCTGTTCAAGGCTGAACTAACAACCAGAGGAAGCTACATTTATGGTTTGATCAACAGTGTTTTGAACACGCACCCAGAACATAGGGGATTGTCCTTGT
This sequence comes from Gymnothorax javanicus, assembly GCA_029692085.1. Taxonomy (NCBI): domain Eukaryota; kingdom Metazoa; phylum Chordata; class Actinopteri; order Anguilliformes; family Muraenidae; genus Gymnothorax; species Gymnothorax javanicus. The sequence goes on from CM056203.1 coordinate 43,892,172, forward strand.
TTTCAGCGAAACAGTTTCCATCGCCTACATAGAGAAGAGGAAGCCAGAATTTGGCTGAAAAACCTGAATTTGAAAAGACCCCCAAAAACATTAGGTTCTCATTTCATTATGTCGACAAACAACGATTCCTACTTTATGGCTAGGCTCAGACAGACCGCCGCAGAGGAGACTCCGGGTCCTCAGAAGCATTTTGACAGCAGTGCCAGGAGAGCACAAGGTATGATTTCACGTGTAGGGAAGACAGAAAATTGTTGTATTCGTCCGGTAATGCCAGTCAGTGTAACTAAAGTTTCATCATGTGCAGTTTAAGATGAGGCTGTAGAAGTGGCAATAGTCTACTACAATTTGAAAATAGCCTACTCTGTTCCAAACAATAGTCTTGCACTCCAAACCTCATTTCACTAAAATTAAAAGTATGGGAAAAATGGATTCACTGTGTTTTACATGTTATAGTATTGGATTAGCTAGCAACTTAATACCGCATAATGTAGTTGGCTGTAGTAGAGCTAATTTGACTCATACTGTCGGATGGCTTAATTTACTTTGTATAACATTTGACTCGTACTGTCGGATGGCTTAATTTACTCTGTATGACAATCCATTACGTTTCATATGTAGAGCAATATTTACCACTGAAATAGTGTTTCCTTCATGAATATTCTCAGAAAGTACTTGTATATCTGTTTTAAGGTACATAAGGTCGTATACTACCTCCTTTAACAAAACGCGACTGACCTTGTTGTGGAAGTACTGCATACGCTTCGGAGCTTTGTAGATAATAATAATAATAATAATAATACATGTTATTTATAAGGCGCCTTTCAGGGCACTCAAGGTCGCCGTACAACAGGTTAAAAGCAGTAAAAACAAAACACAGTTTAAAGTGAAAACAAAGCTAAGGTACAGCATGCAGCAGAAGTCCACACAGGTCAGCCATAAGCCTGCCTAAATAGGTGAGTCTTAAGGTGAGATAAGAATGTGGTGATAGAGTCCAGGTTTCTAATATCAGGGGGGAGGGAGTTCCAGAGGTGGGGGGCAGAGCGGCTGAAGGCTCTTGACCCCATAGTGGACAGACGGACTGGGAGGACTTTCAGAGTGATGGAGGAAGCAGACCTAAGAGACCGGGTGGGAATATTAATATGTATAAGGTCAGACAGGTATGGGGGGGCGAGGTGATGAATTGCCTTGAATGTATGGAGGAGAATCTTGTAATCAATCCGGTACTTGATGGGAAGCCAGTGGAGTTGGTGTAGTACAGGGGTGATGTGGCTGGTGACAGGGGTTCTGGTGATAATGCAGGCAGCAGCATTCTGAACCAGTTGGAGTTTATGGAGGAGTTTATGGGGAGGACCAAAAAGAAGAGAATTACAATAGTCCAGACGGGAGGTGACGAGAGAGTGAACCAGGATTGCGGCACTGTGGGGAGTGAGTGAAGGGCGGAGGCGGTTTATATTTCTGAGGTGGAAGTAGGCAGACCGGATGGTGTTGTTGATATGAGTTTGGAAGGATAGGGTGCTGTCAAAGACGACACCTAACAAAATTATATTTGTTGTGAGTGAGCAAATATGTGTGAGAAATGTAGTGAATTCGCCAATGAAATCCTTGTTGGGTTTGGGTGGGCGGTATATGGTGACTAAAACAGTTGGAGTGGGACCATTCAGTTGTATAGCAACGGACTCAAATGAAGTAGACACCGGCACTGTGACAGCTGAGACTTTCCAAGTCTCGCGGTGGAGTATCGCGAGACCTCCTCCTCTGCGGTGAGGCAGGGGTTGACAAGTGTAAACAAACCCAGGTGGAACAGTCTCATTCAACTGAGAAAAGTCATCGGGATGTTGCCACGTCTCCGTTAGACAAAGAAAATCATACTTGCGGTCAGTGATGAGGTCCTGCAGTAATTGTCCCTTGTCAGTGAGGGAGCGGATGTTGAATAATCCAAATTTGACGTCGGACGGTTGGTTGGAGAAGCTGACATTAGCCGACCTAGCCAGGCGGGCTAACACGCTGTGATCCACCTCCCTACGGGTGATTCTCCGAGGGTGACGGCAAGTGGAAGACCAAATGGAGTTTATATCAGTGGAGTGATCAACGTTGACGCTTCGTCTGGACCCGCGGTGGATGTACCTCCGATGGGGAAGGCAGGCGATGTCCGGGAAGTCGAGCAGTACAGGCGGAGGAGCAGACCGATGGAATCGTAGCTGGAGGAGCTCCGCCCTCATGTATTGGATCAGAGTTGACGCTGGATTTATTAATATGGATAGGATAGTCCACAGGAGCACAGAGCTCACAGCGAGGTTGTAAATCCACATGATGCCCGTTCACCGAACCCGTGGTGAAGCGGTGGCCAGGTGACTCGGGTGAGTAGAACGCCAACACACTACGAGTAATGTATGAGCAGTCTAGGACGCAATACTGACAAACGGATCGATTTGACAGTGAGCCCAAAAGAGATTACCAGTATCACAATCGCCACACGTATGTGATCTACTGTAAGCTATGCAGAAAACATAAAAAACTTTTAAAAACAACCGGAGAGCAGCGGCAGCCAGACGCGCCAGCGTTCACTCAACCGGAAGATTGTTCATAGCTTCGCAGTCTGTGGCAACGGAGTCGCTAATGTAGCCAAATGCGCTAGTGTGGCCACTGCTTCAGGTCGTTCTCCCATTCTTCGATAGTAGAAGGCAGCAGTACCGTAACTTTATCCCGTCTTAGGGCCAAAAAGTGATGTTCCCTCATATATTATTTTCCAATCGCTTAAAAAAAGAGGATTCATGTGAGCCGCTACCATGGTAAACAGTTTAGTGACAGGATGCAGCGGAAGTTGCGCCCAGAATTCGCACAAGGGATCATGGGACGTGGGAATAAGGTGGAAAGACTTCTATAGCATTGAACTTCTTTCTGCAACCACTGACGTCGCCATCTGCTGGCCATTAAATAGAATGCCATTTTACGGTACTTCCGCACGGACTTCATTTTTCAGACGAAGGTGCTGCGTCCATCTTTTTATACAGTCTATTGTTTCGGACACAGCCAGCGTGTTTTTCCTCTACCGTAACACAGTGGTCTGCCATAAATATTGCTATGGCAACTGCCGTAAATTACTGTTGCCGCATTAACAGCTTGCCTGCATATATGTATGCGTGTACATATGACACATTGTACTGCGCTATTTTTTACCTTTGTTTAAACGCTCCTTTTTTCTGTCTTTCCCCAGAGATAAATATAAAAATGTGGCCATTTAGTGCACATTGATCCACCATGCAGAAATACTTTTTTCATGAAACGCACGATACAAATAATACAATTTCATAAGGCCGATGTTATTCGCACTTAGACCTGGCGCCAATGCTGAATTTTTTTTCTTGAGCCACACTTACTCGCTTGCAGCAGTTGATGACCATTGCTTCATTGGCTCACTGAGCCATCTACTGGACAAAGAGTGTAAAACAGGCAAAATATCACAGATGACATTATCAGTCTGAAGTGTGTCGTATTTTGCAAAATGCCTGTGAATGAAACCTTCAGTGACACCAAGAAATATGTAATGCACTCGTATTACCATATGGTATCCATTTTGCTGAGCAATAAACAATAATTTGAAAGAAAAAGAGTCAGCAAAGTAGAAACGATCAGTTAAACTGGAGTCAGGGCAATGAGCATGCTTTTGTAACTTCGAGGCGAGGGCAGTGAATGTAGGGTGAGACTTTGGGATATGGGCAGTGAATGTGCTCGGGATGAGACTTTGGAATATGGGCAGTGAATGTGCTTGGGATGAGACGATTGGTTTTTGTTCAGGAATAAAAGTTTTTTCACGGTATTGGGGCTCAGGCAATTTCTTTTATTTTTTTGGATAATAGTTCCCCTGCTTTGGAAAAGAGTCTTTCACAGGGAGAAATGCATCTGCAGTTATTAATACACATACCTTGTTGGGAGATATTAGAAAATGTTCCCACACTGGGGAAATCCTTTTCAACCCTCCAGACTAACTTTTGGACCTAGGAGCACATGCGCTCCCAACCTGAAAAAGTTGGGCGCGCAGGCCAAAATTTAGGCGCGCAGGCCAAAAACTGTGGTCACGCAAAGTACCATGATACTTTTCTGAATAATTACAAGCCCAAATAAAGATAGCTGAACAGACTATCAGTTGTTGCTGCTGTTATGTATGAGTATTTTTGTGTGCAGCATTGTGTGTCATTTGTGGATGGAGATTTGTTGGACACTATTTAAATGCCCATTATGACTGGTCGGCGATTTGTTTGTTTTGGTTATCATTTGGCACCCTCTGGTGGTATGTCTGAAGAAAAACATGATCTGATGCGATACTACTTCTTTGTGTTGGAATGGACTAGTGCTTTCTGGGGGCTTCTGGCGTCTTCCTGCCTGGAGGGGGCGGGATTGGCCAGGAGTCCAGTAGATCTTTCCGGAATGTTGCTAGTCTGTATAAATGTTGTGATTTTGGTCAGAGGGGGCAGAGTTTTTGTTTTGGCGACAGAGTTACATAGTGGCATTAGAGTGTTGTTATAAGATTAAACAGTGGATTATTTGTAGAAGTTTTTTTTTTTTTTTTAATCAGTGAAGAATAAGTTTGAGTTGTCATTGCTGGTTTTCTTTGTTGTGATTTTCAAGTCATAACAAATTGGAGGTTCCACCGACATAAACCATTCATTGGATCAACGATTGGATTCACGAAAGATTAAAGCTGAACTATTATTTTAAATCTTGTGACTACTTGAAAAACCAGCAATCATGACTTTTGATGTTGAAAGTTTTTTGAAAACTCCAACCCAGGAATCAATTGTGCTGGCAAAGAAGAAGGACTTGCTGCAAATAGCCTCAACCCTTGGATTATCTGATGTGAAATCATCAATGAAGAAACAAGAAATATTCAACATTTTGGTTCAACATTTCATCGATGAAGGTATCTTTGGGGAAGAAGCAGCAGAATTGATTAAAGCTGTGGAAGTGCCTGCAACAGAGCTGCAAAGGCTTGAGATGCAGCTACACCAGAAACAACTAGAACTGGAAGAAAGAAGGTTGGAGAAAGAAGGTTGGAGAAGGAGAGAGAACTAGAAGAAAGAAGACTGGAAGAAAGAAGGATGCACTTGCAGTACAAATTGGAAATTAAGAAAATAGAAGCAGGTACTGTTACAAAATCTTTTGGACTTTCTGATCATTTTGATGAAGGTAAACACATCAGACTTGTTCCTCCCTTCCTAGAAAATGATGTAGACCAATACTTTACCCATTTTGAAAAAATTGCTGAAAATTTGAAATGGCCAAAAGAGCATTGGACAATGATGTTACAAAGTGTTCTTACTGGTAAAGCTAGGAAAATCTATAACCAGTTATCTGTCCAACAGTGTTTTTAATTATGATTTTGTCAAATCTGCCATTCTGAAGGGTTATGAATTGGTCCCTGAGGCTTACAGGCAAAAATTTAGGAATTCTCGCAAGGAAGCCAGTCAAACTCATGTTGAATTTGGCAGGTTGAAGGAACAGTTGTTTGACCAGTGGTGTAATTCCATGAAAGTTGAGAAAGATTTTGGCAGAATGAGGCAACTTATTCTGGTTGAGGAATTCAAAAGGTATATCCAGCCTGATAACAAGACTTTCCTTGAGGAGAAACAAGCTATTACTTTGCAAGATGTTTCCATCCTGGCTGATATTTATGCGTTGACTCATAAGTCTTCTTTTGTCCAAAAATCCACTTTTTCTAAATTTCAAGGCAGGTCACAGTCCAAGACTTCTTCTAATAACACTTCTAATGATTCTAAGGCCACTTCTGAGAGGACCCCTTCCAGTGAGAAGCAATCCTCGGATTCTTTACCTTGTGTGTCTTGCCAATACTGCAAAAAGCAAGGTCACCTTATTTCTGAGTGTTATGCTCTCAAGAAAAAACAACAACGAGAAGAAACCAAGCCAACTGCTTTCACTAGGAAAGAATCTCTTGTATCAAAGGTCAGTTCGCCTGATCTTCTACCTTCTGTGTCTGATTCTGTTATGGAGGGTTTTGAGCCATTCATCACCGATGGTTTTGTCTCACTTTCACATGATTTTTCCTCATCTGCTCCTGTTAGAATTCTAAGGGATACTGGGTCTTGCCAATCTCTTATTCTTGCAGATATTCTGCCTTTTTTGGACAAAACGTCTACTCAGGCTAATGTCCTTATTCAAGGAGTAGAATGTGGTTTTACAAGTGTACCTCTCCATAATGTTCATCTCAAATCAGACTTGGTCTCTGGGCCTGTTACTGTTGGCGTTAGGTCTTCTCTTCCTTTCAAAGGTGTTCATTTGCTTCTGGGTAATGATCTTGCTGGGGATAAGGTTGTGCCCTACCCTATTGTAACTGACACTCCTTTGATTGATCAAGAATCTGAATCTATAGAGGAGGACCTCTATCCTTCATGTGCAGTTACTCGTTCTATGGCCAAAAAGGCTATTCAAGATGATGCTGACCTGGACTTCAACCTGGCTGACACCTTCACTGGGCAGTCTTTTCATCAGGAACCTTCCAGTCCTGAGATGTCTGGGAAATCTTCAGACTTGTCCTTGTCAGGTCATTCTAATGACATTCTGCCTCGAAAACAACTTATTCAGGAGCAACAACAAGCTCGTGATCTAGCGCATCTTCTATCACAGGCGTCCAGTGAACAAGAGGCTACTCAAGTTCCTGTCTGTTTTTACTACAAAAATGGTGTGCTTATGAGAAAGAGGCGACCACCTGATATTTCTGCAGATGAAGCGTGGATGATCACCCATCAAATAGTTCTTCCAAAGTTTTATCGTGTAGAAACTCTTAGTCTGGCCCATGACAATCCTATGTCAGGTCATTTGGGTATCAAAAAGACCCTTCAACGTGTCAGGAATCATTTCTTCTGGCCTTCCATGAGGTCTGATGTACAGGAGTACTGCAAATCCTGTCATACTTGTCAAATGGTTGGGAAGCCAAACCAGAAAATTCCAAAGACTCCACTTGAGCCCATTTCCGCTTTTGAAGAACCTTTCAGTCGGATCATCATTGACTGGGTTGGACCATTGCCGAAGACTAGGTCTGGTTGTGAGTACCTACTGACTATCATATGTGCTTCCACCCGGTTTCCTGAGGCAATTCCACTTCATAACATCAAGGCGAAGACTATCATCAAGGCTCTTACCAAGTATTTCTGCTTTGTTGGTCTTCCTAAGTCTATTCAGTCTGATCAAGGGTCAAATTTCATCTTTGGCATATTTCAACAAGTCATGCATGAGCTTGGTATTAAACAATACAGGTCATCAGCTTACCATCCTGAGAGTCAAGGTGCTTTGGAGAGGTTCCATCAAACCTTGAAGAACATGATAAGGACCTACTGCCTTGACACAGAGAAAGATTGGGATGAAGGTGTCCATCTTCTTCTGTTTGCTGCCCGTGAAGCTGTTCAGGAGTCTCTTGGGTTCAGTCCTTTTGAGCTTGTTTTTGGGCATACAGTCCGTGGACCTCTGAAGCTTCTGAAGGAAAAGTTGCTGGCCGAAGATGATGTCCCAATGAACTTGCTTCAGTATGTCTCTGACTTCCGTGATCATCTCTCTGAGGCTGGTGACTTTACTAAGTCTAGTCTCAAAGAGGCTCAGGGCAAAATGAAAGCCAGATATGACCTTCATTCCCGAGATAGAGGTTTTAAAGCTGGTGACAAAGTCCTTGCACTTTTGCCAGTTCCTGGAGACCCTCTAAGAGCCCGATATTTCGGCCCTTACACTGTCCTCAAAAAGGTCAGTGATCTAAATTACGTCATTTTAACCCCTGGAAGGAGGAAACAAAAGCAAATGTGTCACATCAAGATGCTGAAAGAATACATTGACAGAGACACTCAGCAAAAGCCAGTCAATGTGGTAAACACAATTGAACTGGAAAATTCTGAAGAAGAGTGTGACTGCCCCTTGGATAATGAACCTGGTCCAGCCAAACTTGAAAATTCAGACATTCTTCAAAATATTGACGGCAAGTTGTCCCACCTGGACCCTTTTCAACAACAACAGCTAAAGCAGCTCATATTTGAATATAGTCACATATTCCTCGACGTTCCATCAAGGACTGATATGGTGTACCATGATGTCATCCTACAAGATAATGCCAAGCCTGTAAAACAGCATCCTTACAGAATGAATCCAGAAAAGCAGAAATGCCTTAAATAAGAAGTCAAATACCTGCTTGAAAATGACTTTGATGAACCAAGTAACAGTGACTGGAGTTCTCCATGCATCCTAGTTCCGAAACCCAATGGAACATACAGAATGGTGACAGACTACAGGAAAGCAAGCGCTCTATCAAAAACGGACTCATATCCTATTCCCAGGATTGATGACTGCATTGACAAAGTTGGACAGTCAAAGTATGTCACCAGATTTTATCTCCTCAAGGGCTTCTGGCAGATCCCTCTAACAGACAGAGCAAAGGAGATCTCTGCCTTTGTCACACCAGATGTATTGTACCCATACAAGGTCATGCCCTTTGGAATGAAAAATTTTCCAGCCACCTTCCAACATCTGGTAAACAGAGTGATCGCTGGACTACCAGGATGTGAGGCCTATTTTGATGACATTATCATCACCAGCGACAGCTTCCAAGAGCACCTCACCTACATCAGAAACTTCTTTCAGAGAGTGAGTGATGCCAAGCTGACTATCAACCTTGTTAAAAGTGACTTTTGTAAAGCTACAGTTGTTTCCTTAGGTCATATTGTAGGACAGGGTCACGTCAAACCAATTGATGCAAAAGTAAAAGTTATCACTGAATTTCCTGAGCCTACAACTAAAAGACAACTAATGAGATTTCTAGGATGGCTGGCTACGACAGAAAATTCTGTAAAAATTTCTCTATCATATCTGAACCTTTGACAAATTTACTGAAGAAAAATGCTAAATTTGTTTGGGATGAAAAATGTCAAAATTCATTTGACCAACTGAAAGCTATCCTCAAAAATGCACCAGTTCTCTTATCTCCTGATTTCAAAAAGGAGTTCAAATTGGCTGTTGATGCCAGTGATATTGGTGCTGGTGCAGTTTTACTGCAAGAAGACACTGATGGAGTAGATCATCCTGTTTGTTACTTTTCCAAAAAGTTTGATAAACATCAGAAAAACTATCAACCATTGAAAAAGAATGTTTGGCACTTGTTTTGGCTTTACAACATTTTGAAGTCTATTTGACTTGTTCAGCTACTTCCATCAAGGTCTTCAGTGATCATAATCCCCTCACATTCTTGCATAAGATCAAAAACAAGAATCAGAGAATACTGAGATGGAGTTTGCTTTTGCAGGAGTATGATTTGGATATTTCTCACATTAGGGGAAAAGATAATGCATCTGGAATAACACTTTCTCGCATGTAATTTTACTTTTCTATTTGATTGTGAAAATTGCACTGGTTGTGATGTATATGATTGTTATAATGATCAGTGATACCTTTTGTGTAAAGTTAAAGATTATACTGATTATAAAACTGTGTTAATTTTAACAATTAAAGCTTTTAGCAAACGTTTCTTTTATTAAAGTGGGGAGGTGTTATGTATGAGTATTTTGTGTGGAGCATTGTATGTCATTTGTGGATGGAGATTTGTTGGACACAGTTTAAATGCCCATTATGACTGGTCGGCGATTTGTTTGTTTTTGTTATCATTTGGCACGCTCTGGTGGTATGTCTGTAGAAAAACATGATCTGATGCTATACCACTTCTTTGTGTTGGAATGGACTAGTGCTTTCTGGGGGCTTCTGGCGTCTTCCTGCCTGGAGGGGGCGGGATTGCCCGGGAGTCCTGTAGATCTTTCCGGAATGTTGCTCGTCTGTATAAATGCTGTGATTTTGGTCAGTGGGGGCAGAGTTTTTGTTTTGGCAACAGAGTTACATAGTGGCATTAGAGTGTTATTATAAGATTAAACAGTGGATTATTTGTAGAGGTTTTTTTTTTAATCCGTGAAGAATAAATTTGTGAGAGTTGTCATTGCTGGTTTTCTTTGTTGTGATTTTCAAGTCATAACAAGGCATTTATTTAAGAAACATTATCAGAAAGCACCTTGTGAACTGAAAAGTAGATATTGATGTTAACAAGAATGTTTGAAAAATGTATGAATGCAGTTATCATTTTGGAGAGTTATCATACAAGTCTAAATGTATGTACAAGTCTCCATTTCTCCAAGGGACAACTTTTCATCAAAGCCTCCCCTGTACATAAACTGAATCATCCATAGAAAAATGATGGCCAAATTTAGATGAGCACCCTCCTAAAACCAACATATGGGGATAAATCAATGAATAACTCCCAATTATCACAGTGCTAGTTCTAAAATGTATAACTGTTATTGTTGCTGCCATCCCAAGAAACAATTTGACACCAAACATGGCTTAATTGCTTTGAAAATACGAGACCCAGGAGGAATTGAAGCCGTAAAAAGCATAATTTGGCTACATTTTTTCATCACAAATAGAAAGTTTAAAATTAAAATTAATATAGTTCCCAAAGTGATCCACCCTAAATGTTTGGTAAAAAGTAGGTGCAGTATGCCAAGTTCGTTTGCACTAAGTTTCAAGAAATTCTTTCACTGATAACAATGTAGTAGGAAGGCTTATTATAATAATAATAATTATTATTATTTACCAGTTATTTTTTAATTTCCCTATTTAGATTTTGCACATTTCGAAGGGTAGTGGAAACGCAAACAGAGAGTGAGGACGATTACCGACGTTATTAGCCCCAAAAAACAGTCTGCTTCGTGACCGTACACTGTTCGTGACACAGACTCATATTTGAGGCATTGCGCTGATAAGCCTATGGTCGTCGCTGGAGTACATTGGGCAGGCGTCAGTTAGTTTTTGAACCAGTTTTGAACTTTTGCTGCAATCGACAAAATACTATTCCTCTGACAGCTGGCCAATTATCGGAACCCCAAAGAAAACGGACTATAAATCTATAAGAACCGCAGCTTTTCTCATCTTTATCGTGCTCCAATAAAAATAAATAATCTTGCACTCGGACCAACCAGTCACGATTTCATACATACTGCATGAATAATCATGTACATGCGGAACTTCAGATCAGAGTGGAAGTGCACATCCAACCTAATCCATCGGGATAGAAGGTTAGCGATTGATATTGAAACGCTAAATAAAACCATTCGCCACTGGACGCAAGCACCCATAGCTGGTATCAACAGGACTCAAAACTGTGTCACGACCAGTCTACCGTCACGAAGCAGACTATGTTTTTGGGCTAATAACGTCGGACATCGTTCTCACTCTCCAGATGCGTTTCCATTACCCTTAGAAATGCGCAAAATCTAAATAGCGAAATAAAAAAAACACTTTCATCATGAAATTTGCTCTCCGATCTGCAGTATTAGTCACCGAAGCCAAGGCCTAATACGTAGACTATTGGACTTCTGAAGCAGACCAGCCAGCGTAGGCTACTTGTAATTTCGCGTAGTGTGGAGCACTTACATCGTTATTGTCATCCGAGGTTTTACAAATTTGCCGCGCGCACAACTAAGCTGACAGTGACAAGGTCGAATGCTTTGCTATTCTCATCGATGCATGAGTACAGCCGAGCTGTGATTGGCTGATGGCACCAGCCGATCTGTGATTGGCTGATGTGCGTAATGGAACCAGCCGACCTGCAGAAAAATAATTCGCGGCCGGCGGCTGATAATCAGGGAGTGAATCGCTGCCCAGAACAGGCGCACAGTGCATGAAGTGTTGGTCGCGCAGTGCGCGACCGATCTGAGAATGTTAGTCGCAAAACGTGCATCTTGGTCGCAGACTGGAGTGCTGCTTTTGTTTCTCGGCGGCTCCATCGCAAACAAAAAAGGGTTTTTGATAGTCAACACACAATCAGAATTTCCAACGGTCAGAATCCACAAAATGTTCGGGATCCCCATTGCGTTCTACAGCCCTACACTCAAAAAAATGAAACCCTATGAAATGTGAGATTTACTTAATAATGTTATGTCAACTGGTTCCATGCAATAGCTTTGCGTAACCTTTATTTGACTTCTCACATTTTTGGCCAGTTTGATTAATTGCATTGAGTGGAATTTACTTAACTCAGTTTTGTGGAAAAAGTTGACATAACATTATTAAGTAAATCTAACATTTCATAGGGTTTCTTTTTTTGAATGTATTTATTTCGAATCACGTGCCAAATTGCGATCCACTTCATGAACCGGTCACGAGGTAGGGTCGGCTGGCGAGGCTTCCGAAGTCATCGTATACGTCATGAATACACGCCTCGATACGCACTTCGCAAAATAATTCCTGTATTACTCGGCACACGCCTCGAAGCCTTGGCACAGAACGTCACATCACTAAGAATCAGCCACACCGTCGAATCCACCTGCATCACTCCCGTTGATCTCAGATGCTGCTCACAAACATTAGATGTTCGGATTTCATATACTCTGACGTTTCCACCTACCCAAAACATCGATCTAATAAAGGCTGTACCACAAATAATATGTGTGTGTGTTCAGTGCTTTCATGGAAGTTCGGATTATGCACAAAAAATAGTTACAGGGTTCGAAATATAGGTTGCGTTATCTCGCCGCGAGACCATATTTTGTTTGGGGCAGCTTGTTCACGAACTCAGGTAGCGCAGCGCGCAAGTTAGTTTTGGGCGCATACCTCATGCCAGCGGTTCATCTGTTCCCTTGTGCGGGACAGACTCCGCCCCCGCTTGACTGATAGGTCTATCCTCTTGTTGAGTCTGATGTAACGCATCATGTGATAATGCTGTTTCCGGGTCCAAACATAACAAAGTCAAATGCAGTGCACTGCAGACACGGCCGAACCAGTTGCCATGTTCACGCAGGCAAATTTCTTTTCTAAAGTCTCCGAACGGGTCAAAAAGGGATTATTATCCTATCATTCAAACCGTGTGGGGTCCGTGCTCATGAGAACAGGGTAAATGTGCTGGTCAGTAAAGTGGGGCTGAGCCCAAGCCAAAGGGATCTTGCGCCTGCAAAGTGAAAGTATTTACTCGGCGAACACCGATGTAAACTGGGCTTACTAAAAGGCCCACTCTGAGCGAGGGGCATCGGGGCTCGCAAAATTCTAAAATGAACTGTAGCCCGTCGGGCAAGCGCAAGTGAATTCCTGGTTGACCGAAAAGTTTTATCTTTGCGCGAGACCTCGCCGAATTCGGCCTTAATGCCTCATTTCCACTATGTGGTACTGGCTCTACTCTACTCTACTCCACCCGCCTTGGTGCCGGGTACTTTTCTGGGGGATCGTTTTCCTTGAGAGGATAGTACAGCCTAGCTGGTCATCATAGCGGCGCAGCACAAAACTATTTGAAATATCTGTATGCTCCTTTTTGGATGCGGTTGATTCTTTACCACTCAGACAAACGTGCCATGCCATCGCAGTGATCTTTTTTGAAGTGGTGTTTTCACACATTACGTTAATGGTAATCATCATGCAATTGTGTGCTGGGAGCTTCACCAACCACGTAACCAACATATCCTTTACCGTTTGAAAAGGTTTTTCAACTTTTGCTGTTCATTACAAACAGAGAAAAAAAATCATCAGCGCTCTTGTAATTGGTTGAAAGTGGTCGTTTTCTTCTTGAAAAATCATTTACAGCGTTATGGCTTGCCATTTTGTTTCTGTTTTGGAATGGCATTTAAAATAAATTTTTAATTCGGTCGTTGGAGACACTGACATACGTTACGGTCTTTTGACTCTAGATGAAGGAAGAAAAAAAAACAATTATGGATGCTTCATAATCCCTTTCGGCAGAGAATAAGCGGCACGTATACAACTCTAAAAACAAAATCAGATATATTTTAGCACCCGGATTGTAGCGATTTAGGTGATATATTTATGAAAGCTACACTCAACTCTTAATGAATGAATGAGCACCAGGCGCACAATCGGGGGTGTGCAGTGAGTGGTAGCACCCTTAAGTCCTCGGACTCATGTCGTGAATTGAAATGACAACGAAGCATTTCTTACGGGTTGTCTTGTTTTGCTAGATATTTTGTCATGGTGCGCATTCTCTTACGAACATGAACAACTTCCGTGTAATATTTATTAAGCTTCATGTAAGAGTTTCTCCTATGTTCCAGGCTATTTTGCTGATTGGTAAGCACGGTAGATCCAAGAATGTGACTATCAATAGCCTATTGTTTGCAATAAATGTATACTTCTACTTGAGGGCTTGTGTGTTTAATGGTTTAATTTTGCTTTTTATATATTCCTTGTCAACTGCTGAAAATATGCAGAAATTATGGCCTTAAAACTGGGGCAACCTGACATATTGATGGACAACATAGCTTTTGGCCTAAGTTGCCCCCTGGGCAACCTGGCTTGAAAAAGTATTTCAAACCGTGAGTTATCATTTTAGATCTCATCTGTCAAGTTGCTGAAAAGTTTCGTCATCAAGTATGAAGGTCTGTAACTAAATTAAGAATGAAGAATGGTTAATAAATGGTTTGTTAAGCAGTGTTCGAACTGACTTTATGGAGTGCTATAAATGCACTCGTGGACATTAGCCTACGTTAGATGCTACTCAGCTGACACATTAGTATGCAAAACACATGAAAACACAGTAATGTGAATTGGTGCTATTCAAAGTAATGGAAATATACAACTCAGTTTATGGGTATATCCATTTCATTTTAATTTGAAAAAACTAAGGTGAGTGTTGGCTGCGTACATGGTTCTAGGATGTCACAACAGCGGCCTTAGCTTACGGTACATTTTGCCACGCTACATAATGAAGTGTGGCAATCGAGTTGCTACATATTACGGCCATCCATAAATAAAATGGCTAAAATATACTGAGCAACAAAACAAACACAAGTTAGCTAGTTAGTTAATGTGCTCTTATGGTCACTCAGTCAAAGTGACCGCAAAACAAAAAAGTTTGAAAGGAGTGTAAATGTGCACACACTAGTAATAAATTTGATTTTCTATAATAATTACGTGCAAACTTATTTTCCGGTCTGTCTTTAATTAACTTGCGTGTCTTTTGTTGCTCAGTATATTTGCACTGTAACGCCGGCTCACTTTACCGAATTGGCTACGTCTATAATGTTGTTCACAGACAGACGGCAAGGAATGCCCATTGCTCCACCCACTCACATCCGCTGCAGTACTAAATTCGGAGGAGACGAGAACGCGCTTACATATGAGGACCCGTTGGTGTTCACATAGCCTGAATATAAATACATTTTTTTGTCGTTGCCAAGGAACGATCCATCAATAATTTAAGAGAAAAATAAACAGTTTCAGTATCGATAATTTGTGACTGTCAAAAAAGTTTATTCAGATTTATCAGCGTGTCTCTTTCAATTATTCCCAATGGAGAAATTTCTTTCTGGCCCCCATGGCATCACGTGACTTGCAATATCAGCTTGACCGCTAAGCCCATATCGGCGTGCGGTCCAGCCTTCGTTGTTTGTGTAGTTCTCCTTATAGGTCCATGGGTTGTAGGCTCTGGTTGTAGGATACCAACCACGCTCTCAACGTTGCCGTATTCTTGAGTGAATGGGCGTGTCGTTTGACGCACAAAGTGCTCAGAAGTCCAGCACAGCGTGACAACGGGAACTGCACAGCTCAGTCGCTGAATCGCCACTTTTGGTAATTTTTAGGCACCACGGCCACTTGAAAAAAGGGCAAGCCAAACTGGCCATTTGAATAGTAGGGCATTACGGCCGCACAGGGGGGCAACCACGGCAATTGCCGCTAGGCCGTGGATTAATTCATGCGCTGCAAAGGTAGTCTTTCGTGAAGTGTTTGATGTACTCTGCAGTGTTCATTGTTTGTCTTTGCAGTACTCATTATTTGTGTCTGCAGTGTTCAGTGTTTGTTGCTGCAGTGTTTAGTGTTTGTCTGTTCTGTGTTCATTATTTGTCTCTGCAGTATTTATTGTCTCTGCTGCACTTTGTGTGTCCTGCCTGGGACGGTGCTTGATTTCCTCCTCTGTCCTTTCTGTTTTCCCCATAGATTCGGGTTACCTGTTCAGCGGAAGTCGACCATCTTCACGATGCAAAGACTCTCCTCCGTCAGGTAACCTTTCTCTTATATTGAAGGTTTCAATTTGCAGCCATTCTCAAATTCATTACCCCTTATTGGCAATATTTCATGGCAATATTTTCATGTTTGGAAACTGTCACTGAACAGAAAGGTTTTTTTTTTTTTTTTGGGTCTGGAGCATTATACCTTATTTGGTCTGAGGGTGTTACTCTTGTTTTCAAGTTACTTATTTAGTCACTGCTATGGCAGTGCATTGTACATCAGGCATGAGGGTTATTTATTCAAGTTGTTGGCTGATTAAACTCTGTTTATTTCAGTGTTTCCCTGATTTTGATTTTGGACTGTTAAAACACTGTTTGTTCATGCATTTTTGCGGCCGTCCATTATCGCCATTACTCAGTTGTGGTTTGGCTTGAGATCATGTGTTTTTTTTTTCTGTGTAATTTAGCAGAAATAGAGCAGTGATCTATGGCATTTTCTCTGCCCTCTCATGTACTTCAATGTGTCTCAATGTCCTCCACAGAACAGTCAAGTGTACATGTGCATGTTCACTCAGATGTAACATAACATGAATGGCGAGAACAGGCCGTTCAGCCCAAATAGGCTTGCCAGTTTCTTTTTGCTATTGTGAATATATTACTTCAGATACTCAATGACTCTGTGAGTGGTATCTAGCTTTAAGTCAAGCCTGCTCTTGAAAATTCCTAAGGTTTCTGCCTCAACAATATGGTCAGGCAAGCTATTCCACATGGAAATTACTCTTTGGGTGAAAAAATATTTCCAAATATCAGTGCTAAATTTACCCTTAGTCAACTTCCATTTGTGACCCTGAGTTCTACTAACAAAACTTGGCCAAAGGAATCCTACATAATTCACTTTGTTGATCCGTTTAACATATTTAAAGACCTCAATCAGATCAGCCCTAAGTCTCCTTTTCCTCAAACTAAAGAGATTAAGGATCTTCAGCCTCTTCTCATAGCTTTCATCTTTTATACCTAGAATTAGCTTAGTGCCTCTTCTCTGAACTTTTTCTTTAGCCTCTTTATCTTTTTTAAAGTATGGTCCCCAGAAGTGTACACAATACTCCAGATGTGGTCTGACGAATGTGTTGTACAAGAGAAGTATGACCTCCTTGGGTTTGTACTCAATACTTTTGGCAATGTATCCCAGCATCTGATTGGCTTTTTTAACTGCTACGGCACAATGGCTAGAACCTGTGAGGGTTTGGTCAACAATCACTCCCAAATCATTTTCATGTGGAGCACCTTCTAGTTTTAAACCTCCCATGAAGTAATCCTGTCTAATGTTTTTATTACCAACATGTACAACTTTGCATTTCGCTACATAAAATTTCATTTGCCACATTTCTGCCCAATTCTGGATTCGATCCAAATCATCCTGAATCACTTTAGTGGACTCTAAACTATTTGCCAAACCTCCCAATTTAGTATCATCTGCAAATTTAACTAATTTGCTCTCAATATTCCTATCAAGGTCATTAATGTAGATGAGGAACAGCAGGGGTCCCAACACCGATCCCCGAGGGACTCCACTCCCCACCATACCTAGTTCAGATGAGATTCCACTGACCACCACTCTTTGTGTTCTGTCCTGCAACCGGTTTTGAATCTGCTCCGGAATACCTCCTGTAACTCCAATGGAGCTCATTTCAAAAATGAGTCTCTTATGCAGTACTGTATCAAATGCTTTCTGAAAATACAAGTATATGATGTCATAAGCCCTGCTCTGGTCATAAGTCCTGGTGGCCTCTTCAAAAAATTCCAGAAGGTTTGTCAAGCATGACCTTCCCTTACGGAAACCATGTTGGCTATCCCTCAAGATATCATTACATTCAAGAAATAATTCCAGCTTGTCTTTTAAGATAGATTCCAATATTTTGCATGCAATGCAAGTTAAACTGACTGGCCTGTAATTTCCTGGCTCAGTACGGTCACCTTTCTTATATGGGCGATTTTCAGCCAAGTGTGCAATTTAGGGGTAAAAAATGTCTTATTGCATTTAACCTATTTAATTCAAAATAAACACCCAGGAAGCAATTTAATATGTTGGAGAACACCTTTTTCTAGTTAAAATAATTGTTTGGTCATGCTTGAGGGGAAAAAACCAAAAATAGCAGGATATTTATGGTCAAAATGTCCATTTTGTTACCCGTCTCAAGTGGGGTCACTTTTACTCAAGTTGTTTTTTTTCCTCTTTTCCCTTGATAAATCTTATCATTTACAAAACTTCGCAGGTTTCTTTGTATTTTAGGTCTCTAAAACAGATTTGTCTCCCAATTTCCTAGTTTTCCTCTAGATATATTAGTCAACATAGCCATGTCACAAACTTGGTTCAGTCACTGTCTTTTTTGTTCCCACCATCACATCTGAGGACAATGATTAACGTTGTCTCCAATTGGTGTCACTACTAGGGGTGTAACAGTACATGTATTTGTATTGGAAAATTTTCGGTACAGGGCATTCGGTTCAGTACAGGACTTTGAGTTTGGTACAGAGGTGTGCAGCACGGGTGAGTTACCACACGAGTATAATAAGTGCCGGACCTTAAGTTTTGTTTTAATTTATCCATATCCACCTGCAGCTACACGTGCGAAACAGGGCAGCAAAAAAACATGAAGGTTGACTTACACTGAACAGGGCTACATGCTGCAACTATTAATGCTGCACTTTGGACAATATGGAAGAATTCATTCATGTTTATTTCTTAAAAAAGGAAAGACAAATCTGATCAGACTGATGAGCTTGAACTGTTAGTGCTGCACTTTACACATGGAAAGGGTTTGTTAATCTGCACCAACAAGCTGTGAAAAATTTATTTTTATAATATTTTATATATATTTTGTTTATTTGAGAATATTTTATTTATTGGAAAGTGATTTTAGATATATTTTTGTTTATTTGAGAAAATTTTATCAATTGGAAAACTTATTTTATATATATTTTCTTTATAATGAGAATATTTTATTTATTGGAAAACTTATTCCCAGCACTTGGCAGCAGTATTCAATTTTTTTTTTTTTATTTCTGTACTTTGTATAATGTTACAGTAAAGTTCCTAATAAACAAGCAATTTTATGTTTTGCATTTTGTTCCCATACTGTACCGAAAATTAACCGAACCCTCAAAACCGAGGTACGTACCGAACTGTGACTTTAGCGTATCGTTACATCCCTAGTCACTACCATGATTTTTTTTTTAATACCAGGATGTAAGGAATCTATTTTGGCTGCATTTTAGAATTTGAAGAAGCTGTGGGAGGAAGAGACAGCTCTGTAAGTTTTTCCAAATTGCGTGTCTCTCAAATTGCACATTTTTTTTGTTACTCTAAAATAATGCATGATTCCAGGTAGAAACTGAAAGAGTCACCTGTAATGGTGTAACTGCTCCAGTTTGCCATAATTAAGGCATGTTTGTGTGTGGACAGGTGACCACAGTAAAAATCCAGTTCACAGACACATAATTTTGATGAAATCTTGATGAAACAAGGCCTAGGCCTACTACTACTAGCTAGGCTAAGTAGACCACCAGTTTTCGTCCAGTTCCTAGCAGCCAAACCCAAAATGGCTTAGGGAACATATTTGACATTTTGTTTGATTGATGATGTGATGCTTGCCCTGAGATTATTATAAGCTCATTCCTCATAATGACCAAAAAAGGCATAAAATATTTCAGTAGAACCTGGACTTATTGCGTGGTTATTCCTAAAAAAGTGAAACTGTTCTTTTTTTAATAGCGTCTATGTGATTAAATTCTTTGATTTCTGGCTGGTTTAAGTAATCACATTTGAAATTACTTAACTCGGTCGTATGGAACTGATTCCCCTGCTTCTGTAAAATACAGTGTATATGTTGCACTGGTGAGGTGCACTGGTGGGGTATAATGTCTCTGTGTCATATGCTCAATTGAAATTTTATTGATTAAGAGCCAGTTTTTCTCAGAATCAGGCAGAGGCAGTGGCGCAACAATAGGAGGTCCAGCAAGTGCAACGGCACTAGTGCCCAGTGGCAGGGGGGGCGCCGCAATGTACACCCCGCGACAGGGTCGAGCCCCGGACGACATCAGAATAAGTGACTTGCAAAGCGGAAGCCGTTGTACCAATCAAGACCTGCTTAACTAGATGTATTACCGGTGTTATTGGATATTTATACCACTGCAGTTGCATTCATTTTTCAGCCATGGTGCTGGCAAGTCGATGTCATCATGGTACATTATGCATCATTTTAATTGAACATAATTCGTTATAACATGAAATAATTTAGATTTCTTTTTGGAAAATGCTTAATAAAACAATGATAATTTTATTCTGCTGTTGATATCGTCATTGAGACAGCAAGTGTTTCTGGGTGATGTCCATCAGTGTTTCCCAAATTGTGTGCCGTGAGAGCTTCCTAGGTGTGCCGCGAGAAAACCCACTTACTGTTTTTTTCCTGATAGCCTAATAATATAAAACGGCTGAACTTACAGGATATAAAAATATAACAATTCATGTCATTATCAATTCAGTTTATTAAAATGCATATTTAAAATTCCTTCTCGATATTTCCGCATCATGTATTCTACTGTACAATTCCTTCTCGTGATTGACCAATCACATCGTCTAACGCGAAAAATTAAACATTCACCGGTAAAACTCAGCTAAAACAGCAGTGTAGGCTAGTTGAAACGAAACAACGAAAATGGAAAAATTCCTGACCAATGAAAAAGGCCGTCCGACTAAGACCCTGAACCAGCTCGCTCTTGCTGCGCTGGCCGGAAAAAGAAAATCAAAGCGGTGAGCAGACTTTACAGTGAGGAATATCTGACTTATGGGTTTACATTCACCGGAGATCCCACTACCCCAATACCACTATGTCTTGCTTGCAGCGAAAAGCTGGCGAACGAAGCTATGGTGCCAAATAAATTAAAAAGACACCTTTCAACCAAACACCCTTCTCTCGCAAAAAAAAAAAAAAAGACCGGGAATATTTAATGCGGTTGAGAAGCCAGACGAACAAACAAGCTAGTTTAATGATGAAAATCGCTAGTGTCAGAAAAAGCATTAGAAGCTAACTATCTGGTCGCAGAACTAGTAGCAAAATCAGAGACGTCTCACACAACTGCCGAATCTCTTATCCTGCCAGCATGCAAAGCTTTCGTCGGGACCATGTTGGGTCGAAATGCTGCCAATGAAATATCGAAGGTTCCTCTCTCAAACAATACGATGGAGGCGTTGCACTGGATGCAGAAACCGTAGTGTAAGTCACGTGATCCCCGAAGTAACCCAAGAAGATAGCTTTGATTGAATGGGGATGCATCGATTAATTATTATTTATACAAAAAAAAATTATTTCCTTGCTCTGAAAGGTCGCTTGTATAACCGGATATTGAACCTCAGGTCCAAGTGCTCCGCCTTATCCACGACACTAGCTCAACAGACTATATATTCACTGGTCGATTTAGCACTTGTATAGCTGTGCTGTGTTGAACTTGAGCATATTGACGCAAGGATTCTCAGTCATAAATCGGCTTTGAAAACAACAGTTGAATATTTAGCGGTTAATTATCGCGAAAATACAAAAAACAAACCATTTTAAGCGATTATACTGCTGAGGTCTTCCAGTGCATAGCATAATGGCGAGAGGACTCTCAGATAGACTGGCTAAAACAACAGCAAGCGCAGATTTACCCACAAATAGCTTTTATGACAAAATATCAAAGGTAAGAAATTTTTTGCTCATCTCTGTAGCATTTAAAGTGTATGCCTGCTGTTCTTTGAGTTTGGTGACAATTTAAAATAGGCATGGGCAATACAAATGAATAAAATGACAACATTTCTTGAGTTGCTGAGAAAAAAGTTATTATTATTTTCTTATGATTTTTTGCAGGTAAGTACAGAAGACACAGACAAAGAGTTTGCCACAAGTCCAACGCCTTTACAGGAAAGGGTCTCAGAGCCACAGGGTCCCAAAAATGGCTGATTTCGGCATTTATCAACAAAACCCATTGTGAAAATTGGGGGGTGAAGCCTGAGGGCATTTTCGAAAATGCAGTCTACTCAGAAATAAATCTGGCCAAATTATCCATTAGGGTACCCTAACAGAAATAATTGATGCTAAAGTCATCAACCCCTTTTCTGAAGTACAGCAGCGCCCCCTAGGCCCTTTTTAATGGAAAATGCATTGAATTTCACCCAATTATGTTCAACAAACATTAGGTTTTGCATTGATATTAAAAAATGGTATGAATGGGTTGCCTGTGAAGTTTTTTTTTGGATCAATGGCCTGCAAAAATGTCAAAATTATCAGTGGGAGGGCAAACATTAACGCTACTCGCCCATTACTGTATAAAATGCAGTAAAAGTCGCTGATGCCGCAGTTGTTTGCCCTCCCACTGCTACTAAACGTTCCCCTTCAATAACCCGTGGTGATTAAAAAAAAAAAAAAACTTTACACTGTTTTTTATAATGTCCATATACCCTCCTCCCATGATAGTTTCAATGAGCTACTGTGAATAATTCATAGTAAAACACAGTGACGTGCAGTCGGAGGTTAGTTTGGCGAGGCAGAAACCTCCCCTTGCTTGATTAGCAATCAGACGATTAACTAGTTTAGTAAGACTATTCGGCAGAATGACGGGCTAGTTTAGGTTTCATGGCGTAATTACTCAGTATATCGAACCTGAAATGCTCACAGGACAGCAGATTTGTGCGTACTTGCTTCCAGGAAGCCGAAGCAATGTCATCAACAAATATTAAAACAGTTCGACTTATGCAGAGTTCAATGCTTAATCAATATACAATGTTATTCTCCTTTAATACGCGCTTTTACACCCAAACAAAAAGCGGGCGCTTATTTTCAGTCTTCTTTCATAATCCGATTAACAAAATGTTTAAACGATATACAGAATTACCGAGAGCCGAGAATTTTTCCTAATTGATTATTCAGATTTCCATCCTCACAGTCTCGAATTGAAAGGGAAAAGTGAATGAATCTTGTGACCGGTGTTCGCGAGGTGGCATAGGTAGCAAAATTCGTCAGAACACTGGTAGGTTTTGACGCTGGCGCTGGTTTATTCCTTGGTATATTTTACTGAAACTTCACAAATAGGGTCACAGGATATTCTGTCAACTAACTATGTATGTTTGCAGTAAAAATACACTCACCTTTCTTGCTATTGTTGAGAAGAAGTCACGGCGAACTGTCGACGAACTTCAACAACTTCTGTCGAACTAATTTCACATCCCCTGGAGGTCTAGACTGGACGAACAGACTCGTAATTTCTCAAATTAGATGGCTGTAAGGCAAGAAGGGCCGTAGCTGGGATATCACGTCAGCGCGGGCTGTCTGAAATCTACCTCCAAAATGGATATTTTTGCCACCCCGTGCACTTTAAAGTTTGTAAACACGGCGCAAATTGAGGTCACGCATTCATCCAACGGTCGAATAATAGCTCTGTTCAAATCGCGTAATTGGCCGTAATAGGCAGAGTTCACGTATGAAATGCGGGTATCCTATTGAAAAGGTTGCTTTTAATCAAACCATGGTGTTCTTTTTGTATGAAAATGGTATTTACATCATTTTTTTATAAGTTTTCTGAGGCTTGTTTACCGCCCCAGTTCAGCTGTTACGCATTCCATTAGAGTTTATGCAGAGCGTTGCCCATGCCTATTTAAAATGACAAGGCTTATATTGTTGGAATTTGTGGACTGTCCTTTTTCATTTGAGGTATCGTTTGTATGCATAGCACAAATTCAGCAGAAATGCTTGCGATAGAGCACTTATCTTATTTTATTGAATGTTTTGCTAGATGCTTATTTACTTGCTTGGTACTTGAATTGTGTTCGGTTTAGGTAAAAACGGTCATCACGATCTTCTCGCCGAGTTTCTTCGCTTTAAGAGGATATGCCGCATGAGGAGGTTGCTATTAGGAAGCATGCTGTATTTATTATGCAAATTCATTGCCCCCGTTACGGGGGCGTTCAGACTTAAGGTTAATATTTGTATAGAATATATATTTAACACTAATTTCTTTAAATCTTCACTTTAAAACCAGTTTTAATGGCCACAAAACCGTTGACTGACTTGTGAACTTCTGGTACGTGAAGCAGCTTTTCTCGAAGTGCTCTGAGCAAAGGACTCAATGTTTTGTTGGTTTGTAAGGCTGTCCATGGTCAATTCTTCTTAATTTAACAAGCCGCTCTTTCAAAAGGGCTTCACTATTTCATGGAAATTGATGGAAACTTATTTTGCCGTGTTTCCAGACGACTGAATGGCATTATGTATTTATTTATTTATTTAAAACCTCCAGAAGTGGAGAATACAAAAAAAAATTAAAACATCGGAGAAGAACATACACAGGACCATAAAACAATACAGAAAGAAAACTATAAATAACTTTAACCCCTTAAAATGCACAGTTGTGGCCGCACTGATGAGGATTTCACACCTTAGTCAGAAAGATTGCACTAGAAGTCCCGCCATCCTATGGTCAAGAGAGTTATGACTGGAGGGGGAGGGGTTGCGGGGGTTTTGGTGGCAGGAACATATGCAACATCTTACGATCTCTGGGATTGCTCTGACCTGTATGTTCTCGTTTTTTTTTTTTTTTGTTTTGGTCCGGTGTCGTCTTTTTTTTTTTTCTTGTATGCGTGTGATGTATAATGGCATTCGTTGGTGTGTAGGTTGTTTTTTTGTGTTTTGCTCTGTTCAGTTCATTGTTTATGGTGGTATTGTGGTGACTTTTGTCATAATGATTCTCATGCTGTTTTCTCCAACGCCATCATTCCCTTACTGCTGCTCTGTACACTAAAGAAAATGTTCAATAAAAGTTCAAGTCATAAAAAAAAGAGAGTTATGACTATTGAACGATGAGGAGTGTAATAAAACCCGTAGTGAGTCGGTAATACCGTCCTCCTGGCTGGGGACTTTCTTGCACATTTTATAGAGCCCAAGCGCAAGAACAGTGGGGTTGTAACCAACAGACACAATCCTAACTAGAAGAGTGCCAGGGGCCAATGTCCCACTACTCAAGAAGTTTGCCAAGAGTGTACAATTTAAATCTCTAGACAGGGACTCGGCATTGAATATGTTCCTATACAGGTTACAGCTATTATTATTGGTGCAAGTAACAGCAGCACAAGATTTCCCCATATTCACTATGCTGAAATCAACCTTTGTGTACATTTTGCTTCAGGGATCACGTGACCACTTACGTAACTTGCAACGACCTCATTGGCAGACGAATAGGAGAAATGTCGGCAGATATAGAGGACGTTGTAATGGAGAAAATAAAAGGGAGTGGGAACTTTGCGCTGCAGGTGGATGAAACAACTGATGTCAGTGGACATGCACAATTACTGGCCAATGTCAGATATGTCGATGGGGAGACAATTGAAGAAAATTACTTTTTTTTTTCTTTTTTTTTTTTAATCGAATTTTGCCGGAGAAAACTACAGGTGAGGAAGTGTTTCGAGTGACATCTGACTATCTGGAGAAGTGGGGGCTGAACTGGAAAGACCGCGTAGAGTCATTTATTTTATGATTGCATAAAAGCCTGAAACCTGGTTGGAAAGCTTGAGTGGTTATCTCGTCAGTCGGTCGCGCTGCGGGTTAGGTAGCGCGAGCGGAACGCTATAATATCATAGCCGTGTGCCGTGAGATTTTTTCATAGTAAACAGTGTGCTGCGAGAGAGATAAGTTTGGGAAACATGTGACGATGTCACGGTCCGATCGTTTAATCCAAGGGCAGTCTATGGTTTAATCTTGCTGGTGTTTACAATCGGGGGGGGCCGTGTCGTCAGGTCTGCACTTGGGCCCACACGGACCGCGTTACGCCACTAGGCAGAGGGTGATACATGATGCTCTCAGATTTGTCTAAAATTTTTGTTGGTTAGTTCAATTGAAAAACTGCAAATTTTTGGGCACCAGTACCCTTTGATTTCTTTTTTAGGGGTACCAGAAGCACCAAAGATTCTGAGATGAGAAATGAGCGCTGAAAAAATTTCAGTTTTGAAATGCAATTATATCATTGGGCCGACAACAACCCACAATCATTTTTACATTTCAATCTACTGTGTGTTGGGCTCTCAGTAATCTGAAATTTTTTGTGGGCTGTCGACGGCACATCCGATAGGGAGCGCTGCAAAATGCTACTTTTGGCCATTTGGGCTGTAATATCAGGGGGATTTCCAGACTGTGCCTTCGACAGCCCAAGATGGTTTATTCATAATATGTCACCATGGGAAGTCCTTTACATAATCAGCACAAATTAAGCATGTTGAGGGCGAAGAGTATAGGTGGCCCTTCAGTCAGAGAAAAAGTGAAATTTGGCTTTTTTAGAGGTCAAAGTTCTCTGTGCGCCCCCATCCGATTTTGATGAAACATTTTCTATTGGATAGCCCTACATGTCTACTACTTGTGATGTGAAGATTACTCTGGGTTTCTGCTGCATTAACCCTTTATAGTTGGGTCATGCCATATGAAGTCAACCAAAGTACAAGAATCTTCCACGGTCATCGACTCATATTTGGCTCAGATTATCTTAGGAAACGATGTAACTTGAGTTTGAGTAGGCACTGTCTATTTAAAACTTCTAGTTGCAGAACAAAGGGTATAATAATGGGTGTTTTTACCCCACAATGCCTATATTTGATAACATGATTAAATGGTGAAGGAGATGAGCAAACAACTTGTAATTCTGAACAAATAAAGCCAAGACATATGCAATTATGTAGAACAAGTTTCCTTGCCCTTGGTAACTGCCCACATGGTGAACCTGCCTATCCAAAATTGACGAAGAAGTGAGTTCATTAAGCCGGAACCCTTTTCAGGGTCTCCTATCTCCACTATTATGCCTTGGGTGCGGTCAATCTTCCTTATACAGACAGACCTGTCCTCAAGTAGAAGGAATTCAGCACATTCTAGCCTCTGTAAGGGATCCTGGCCTCATAGGAGGCCCTTGGAAACTGAATTTTTGATTTCTGCCCATAAAATGTTTCATAATTGAGAGGCCAATATCTTGAAAATAAAGAGAGATACATTTTGACAAGAGATTATTAAAGCCTGGTAGCAATTTTCAGCCCATTCCTGTGATTTGCTCCAAAGATATTGGCCTCCAAAATCCCTATAAATTACTGTTTGAGATTTGCAGGGTTCCGCCGATGCTGGTCGGCGGTGGTCGGCGCCGACCAGCACTCGGAATGCACCGACCAGCACTCTGAATCCACCGACCACCACTCAGTTCAGATAGTGCTTTTCCCGAGCGGCACATTTTTTCAAAGATGAGTTAAAATGAATGCATCCAGTGTCCAATAAAATCGCTAGAAACAAAACATAAATGACTCTAAATATGCTCCCGCCCTTCTTGTTAT
Organism: Gymnothorax javanicus; assembly: GCA_029692085.1. NCBI lineage: Eukaryota > Metazoa > Chordata > Actinopteri > Anguilliformes > Muraenidae > Gymnothorax > Gymnothorax javanicus. The sequence goes on from CM056203.1 coordinate 43,919,541, forward strand.
TGTCAGAATAGCGAACTTTCGTTTTCGATCCACGCCCCGTCTGCGCTGGTCGTCATTGATATTGAAGACCCTGCCCAACAGTGATGGAAACACCGAGTGCCATCCGAGCCCGCGTGTGCTGGGTATGTGTGGGGAAATGATCGCTGCGGTTGTCTCAATCTAATGAATGACAGGCAATTATAATTGGGGCAGGGTGATTGATTTCTGTAGCGCTGTATTTTGCATATCGAGAGAGAAGTTTTCTTGTTATATGAACGAAAGCAAAACAAAAGGACAGTAACATTCCTCACATGTTAATCTATCAGTGTTTCAGTGGCGGTTGGTGGACGAAACCCGAGGGGGCGGAAAACCTTAAACGGATGAGATTATTGACCCGATTTTAATCATTGTTCTTGGTTAACACGTTTTCCAACAATATCAATAATCCATTTGCAGTTAAGTACACAGTTTTCCTTTTAATAAAATGGCAAGGCGAGTGAATAATAAATTCAATAAACATGTTTAATTCGCCGGATAGCTCACTCTGTAAAGCATCGCGTTGCGAAGCAGAAGTGACTCTCAGGTCGCGGGTTCGATCCCCGCTTCCTACCAGCCGGCAGTGGTCGGCAGCTTTTTCAGAGTAGCGCGCAATTGGCTATTGCGCTACAGGGTTGCAAATTGGGAAGGGACTGCTGGGAAGGGAAAATAATAGTTGCCTTGTTCGTTGCTCAAGCGCCTCCTGTTGGCCAGACGGACGCTCGTCAGGAAGATTCTAAGTCTGTTCATGTCCGGGTATCCTCCGCCCTCGTTCTGAACTTGCGAAGATTCAACCAATGAGTGTATAAGAAGCGGTGGCAGACAGGCGCGTGCTTCAGAGGAGAGCCGCGAACTGTCTACACTCTCCTGAATTGGCAGCAAGGGGTCGCATACGAGCAAGCCTTGTACATAGTTCACCAATTGGGCATTCCAGATTCGGGTGGGATTGGAGATGCCAAATTAAAAAAAAAAAACAAAAAAAAGAACATGTTTAATTCACGTGCCTTAATAGGTAACCATTCACGAAAAAAAAAAATGGATTTTCCGCATTAACTTTTGCCACATCTTACAAAGCAAGCCATCAAACCCTCGCTTCATGATTGTCTAATTGACAACAAAGATTGAAATGCGCACTTTTTTGCTTTCAGTTGGCGCGTTCTCTCTCGTCTTAACGAATTAGCTACACCTGAGAAGGGAGAGTTTAGGTATCTTTTTTCAAGGAAATGACTGAAACAGATCAAGACTAATAAGCAGTTTAAAGACGTTTATCGCCCTCCTTGTTCTCTGTCCAATGGGCGCCACTGAAGAAATGTTTGAAACATAAATGACAGTTGTTAAGCCGTATTCACAAATTTAATCAAAAGTATTCGGATACAAAATAGAAAAAGAAGTTTATGAATATGGCATCTATCTATGAAAATTAGAGGCATCTCGCTACGCACTGAGGAGCACATCAAAGAAACACAGTAATCTCTGGTGACTCAGAGGAAATATTTGCTTTCGAATTGACTCAAAAAATTTCCAGCTCGCACGCTCACATACAAACAATTCCCCGACCACCACTCTGAGCATCCTGGGCAGAACCCTGTTTGTAAGGGCAAAAGGGGGCGTGGCCCCCGATTTTTGGGGGGCCATATCTTCCAAACACCTTGGGAGTAATGAACCTTGCATGTGTTTATTATGAAGTACTCCCAAAATAAATTTGAGCGAAATCTGAGTGTGACCTGGGGACCTCTGGTTGACTTCATATGGGATGACCCAACTGTAAAGGGTTAATGCAGCAGAAACCCAGAGTAATCTTCACACTCACAGTTAGTAGACATGTAGGGCTATCCAACAGAAAAGGTTTGATCAAAATCCGATGAGGGCGCACGGAGAACTTCGACCTCTCAAAATGCCAAATTTCACTTTTTCTCTGAATTGAGCACCACCTATACTCTTGCGCCCTCAACATCCCATGCTTAATTTGTTTTTATTATGTAAAGGACTTCCCGTGGTATCATATTATGAATAAACCATCTTGGGCCGTGAGGGCACAGTCTGGAAATGCCCCTGATATTACTGCCCAAATGGCCAAAACTAGCATCTAGCAGCGCCCCCTATAGGACGCGCCCTCGACAGCCCACAAAAATTTTCAGATGATTGCGAGCCCTCCACATAGTAGATTGACATACGTGAAAATGAATGTGGGCTGTTGTCAGTGCAATGATATAATTGCATTTCAATACTGAATTTTTTTCAGTGCTCATTTCTCATCTCAGAATCTTTGGCCCTTATGGTACCCCTAAAAAAGAAACTGAAGGGTAATAGCACCTAAAAATTTGCAGTTTTTCTACTGTGAACCAACCATCTTTCACCAACAAAAATTTTAGGCAAATCTGAGACCATCATATACCACGCCCTAATGGTTAACTGCCTGATTCTTAGAAAAACTGGCTCTTAAGGAGGCAAACATTGGAATTGTGTGTGATTTACGCATTAATGAATTTTCATATTCTTAGATGTGGGGTCTCTTGCTTTCTGGTATTTGATGCACTGTACCGTTGGTTCTTTTTTTTTTTTTTTTTTTCAATGAAATTGTCTATTTTAGATGGCTCTGTTGTTGTAATGAGGGAGGTTCACTTATTTTCCACTCTCAGCCATACAGAGCAGAGATACGCAGGAAGACTGAGCTGCAGAAAAGATCTGTGTTCATACCTCCCTTTCACAGCACCGAAACAACACCAGCGCTCTGATTGATTTCACCTACGTTAGCCGTTAGACCACCTTTGAGTACTGCAGAAATTAGCAGCTTTTGGTTCCAAATTTGAAAATAAAAATCCATCCCCAGGTTTACAAATATGGAGATAACTACATTTTAAATTACACGATATGTGAAACACTGGTATATTCAGTATTCATCATCAATCACCTGTTATATACGGTTGCTTTTCATTTGCATTGTAGTGTAGTGTGACCACATTCAGAATATAGAATGGATTCTCATGGCTTACTGCTTCATGAGCCTTGCAAACTAATTCAAGCAAATCTGTGCCGTTGCTAGAGCGACATGAGCGCAGAATAAGACATTGATATTTTACGTCGTCATTAGCTCCCACTCCTCGCGGTGCGGGAGCTATGGTATCGGGCTCTGTCTCTGCGTGCGTGCGTGTGTCCGTCAACACACTTTGCTTTTATCTCCTCAACGATTTCAGTTACAGGCTCCAAATTTTTACTGGACATGCATCTCATAAAGCCCTACAAATGACATGCCTAAAGGTGACCTTGGCCTATTTTTTCAAGGTCACTGGCCTCAAAATATCACCAAAAACTTCGACATTTTGCTTTATCTCATCAACTATTTCAGTCACAGGTTCCTAATTTTTTCTGGACATGCATCTCATAAAGGCCTACAAATGATGTGCCTAAAGGTGACCTTGGCCTATTTTTTCCAAGGTCACTGACCTCAAAATATCATCAAAAACTTCGACAATTTGCTTTATCTTATCAAGATTTTCAGTTACAGGCTCCTAATTAGCTCCCACCGCCCGAGTGGCATGGGAGCTATGGTATCTGGCTCCATCCGCGTGTGCTTCCATCCATGCGTGCGTCTGTCAACAAAAACTGACATTTTGTTTATCTTAACGACGGGAGCTTCTGGGGCCGCCAGTGCCCTATATTTTATACTGACACACAGTGCAAACGCAACACTCATATTTAAAAACCAAAAAGAAGAAAGAACCAAGGTTTTATATTCAATTTTAATACGAATAGAAAAAGAACTTCATTGTTCATAACACTGTAAAGTTTCATCACATTATCTCAAAAAATGTTTCCGATATGCCATTATGAATGCACAGACCCTCCACAAACTGTCCGTGTCCTCCCTATGCGTGCACACCTGTGCGTAAACGGCGAGGCATCGATTTGCACAAACGTCGCACAGTGGCTTGGGGATGTTCCTCCACTCCTGCAGTGCTGCCGTCAACTCTGCGACGTTGCGTGATTGACGTTGACGCCGGTGCACACCCAGTTCATCCCACATGAGTTCAGTGGGGTTAAGATTGGGTTAAATGGATGGCCGCGGGAGAACATCGATCCCTGCTCATTGGAGAAAGTCTCCAGTGAGACGTGGAGTATGGGGACGGGCGTTGTCGTGTTGGAATTTGAACGTTAATCGTTGTTATCCATGGTTGCTCAATGTTGGTTGGAGAACTGGTCTTAAAATCTCATCCACATATTGCTGTGCCATTAGACCGCCACGAGTCACAACAATTTCACCCCGAAATCTTGCATTAAAGGGGACCTCAGATGCTATATTTCCAAGGTTATATTTTGATCTTGGACTCCCCTAGAGTACTCCTGATTGTTCAAAGCCCAAACAGGGTCCTTATTTAGCTCATACTGCCATCCTCAAAAAGCCCCATTTGTAGTCCATTGTAGTCTCTGCCTGAAACGCCTCATTTTCCGCTATGGCCCCCACTCCCCGTGTGCCTACTTTCTTCTGACTGGCCAGCTCTGTGGAGGGCGGATCTAGGCGGGACGAGGCAGCTGAACGCAGTTTCCGGGTCTCAGAGTGAAACGTGAGACGCGTCTGCCATCTGAGCTAAGGAATCAGCGGGGAAATTCTGCAATCAAACGCAGTACATGTGTATTGATCTAATGAAATTAACTTGTTCTAATAAACGCAACGGCGAAAGTGGAGGACGCAGTGCGAAAGTCTGGCAGCTCAAGCACGGATTTGCTATCGGCTACAGTTTGCTACGGCAACAGTTGGTGAGTACCGCGGTTTTTCTACTCCTAGCCAGGATGCAGGGGAAGCTAGAATCCACCCCATATAGACACATTTGTAGAACGGGTCGACATGCTCAAGTGTAGACCGGAGACCGTAGAAATCCGGTGGGTCTGAGTTTAGAGGGGAACATGGACAGTAGCTGTGTTTCCATCCAACTTGTATCGCAAATCTTAAGCGAATTTTCGTTAATGCGACAAAAGGAAAAGCGCATTTGTGTGCGTTTCCATCCACTTCAGTTATGCGCCTTTGTTTCACGAGATAAGACGAAAGTGCCGTTAGGTGGCGCCAATTCTCGATTCAATTGCCATTGCTTCTGCAGAGGAGGACGGCACACGCTTTGACGTCAATAAGTGCGACGAACAAAAAGGAAAACAAACGGGAAAGCTGGCGGTGAAAACGAATGAAAGTAATCACTTAAGCTAGTGGTTACGAAGTCTTTAATGTTACAGCTAGCACAGTAGTGTAAGGTTACAGTTCGCTTTTACTGTATTAACCACTAGCTAGCTAGCGAAAGTGATAACGAACTCTAACGTTATAGCTAGCACACCAATGTTGCGAGGTAGCAAACTGGCTAGCTAGCTTGCCAAAGTAGGCAAGCAAAAATGATGTAGATACTAAACGTCATCGTTTATTCGCATAACTTGTTCGCTAACCCGTTTCCACTGCACTAAAGCGCGTTTATCTTTATCGATTCGGAAAATTTTCCACCCCCTCCTTGCGCAAAAAAAATTGATGCGACATTTCAAGTTGATGCGCATTTTGGCCGTTTCCATTCAGGTTTTTTTAAGCGCAAAATGAAAATGCGCATTAAAATAGGTGGATGGAAACACAGCTAGTGAGGGGGGCAGCTAAAAGTGGACCAACAGCTTATGGACTGCTTCGGTGTGTATTAGGACCTGCTGGTTCGTGTGCATAGCTGTGGTGTGTTGTTAGCGTGGAGAAACGAACAGCTTCTGCGCTGGTATATGACGGGGGGCGAAAGCTCCAAGCTAAACGGCCTTTTCGGAAATTGCCTGTGGTAATGGTTTACTCATTGCTTCGGAATGACCAGCTTTTTCTCGCGGAAAATGGGCGCGTTATGTATAGCGTGCGAGAGCTAGACAGAGCTCCGGTTATGTCATGAACATAATACAGGTTTTACAGACCCTAAGTTCCGTCTGCGTGAACCGTTGCTTACGTGGAGCTAGCGAATCGATCACTTTTACAGTAAAGAATTTAATATTCAATTGATGGGAATGCAGAGAAATCGTTTGTTATACCGGACACATTATAGGCTGTGCGCTTCCCTATTGCTTTCACCGGTAGTATCAGAGAGCTTGCCCAGACATTGGAGATGTATCAGGCTGACCCCGGTCATGGATAAGTAAAGCGATCGTTTCATAAGCACCCAAAAACGCACCCCAAGCTCTGCAAAATCTACGTCTGGTCTAACTGCAGCCCAACTCGGCAGACACATACAGCGCACCTCCGGTTAGCTTCAACTGAAGTGAACATATATATGAACATAATACAGGTTTTGCAGACCGTAAGTTCCGTTAGCGCGGACAAGTTGCTTATGTGGAGCTAGCGAATTGATCACTTCTACAGGAAAGAATTACCTATTTAATCTCCGCCTTTAGCGGCTTTTTATTACCCACAACAATTTCTAAAGGGGGATGAAATTATGTCAAGGTAGTGCAGAGAAATCATTTGTAAACCGGTAGAGCTTCTGCGTTTCGCATTGCTTTCACGGTAGCACCAGAGAGCTTGCTCAGACATTTGTGAAGCATCCGGCTGATCCCGGTCATGGTTAAGTGAAGCGATCACTAACTGTAGTGGCTACAATCGGGCAACGTTATGATGAAACTGCCACATTGATGCATACCGAAGTAACACAAGCATACCGATCAGAATTACTGCATATAAGTTAACCAGGAGCATTTTTAATTAGCAGAGCACGCAAACTAACATGCAGTAGCTGGTAACCGAGCGGTCATAACCACAGAGACAAACCCTTGCAATACAGGTTTTACAGACAGCAAGTTCCGTTACGTGGACAGTTGTACCAAGCATCCAAATTACAAACAAGTATTAAAAGTTGGCTTCAAATGAGGTTTATGTTCACACACCTTCTGTAGAATTTCCCCTGATATCACTCTTGCATATTTAGGACACAAACATTAGCAACAGTAACTTGGCTACGTTAGCCGCTGTGCTACAGCCACAATCAACTGGCTACCACGTCAGGTTGGCTTATGCAGTAAAAGCAACTTACAGCTTCTGTGTCTGTGAGTCAAGGACAGTCGCGACCGATACAGGCTTTATCCAGATATTTTAAAAAGCCTGCGTTTGAGGCCAGTTGTTGGTGCTAACTATCGCTAGCGGTCCTGCTAGCCACCGTAACACGTTAGCTTCACTTACATTATTTGCTGTTATATGGTTACTTACAGCTTGTGGCTCCGAGCTTTTGATCGATGCAGCTGCTTCAGGTTTGAGAAGCAGCTGAAACACTTATCCTGTGTCGAATTATCCTTTATTGACAAAGCTGTCTTTGGTGAAATGCTGAGCACAAACAGCTAACGTTCCCTTTGGCCGTGGCTGTTTGCTGCCAGCAAACAAAAAAAGCTACCCACTGATTTCTGGTGGCATCGTCTTTTCGAAGAGATATATTTGTTTTTCTTTGCGTCCCAAAAAGTAAACGGACAAGTAGCTTTGGGAGAGATACTAACAAAATTGCACCTCAAATGATCTGCGGTTCTTCTTTTGTATTTCCAAAAGTGTCGACGCTACTAAGGCATAGTATGATTTGCCGTTGTTAGTGCCTGCTAGAATAGTTTCCGGTGTGGGCAGGTCCAGCGCAGTGGTTGGCTCTGGCTAGGTCTGTACTAATTGGACGGCACAATCTGACGTCAGGTTTTGCCCAGATCTCGTGAAGATCTCGGGAGGAGCTGTTCAGAGAGGAAATCACGCTCACGAAATCACGTTCTTGGATTACGGCAAAACCCCTGTATCTTATGTGTAGAAACTTTTCAGAGGTTGAGCATGGACAACCAACATTATAACATTACTAATGTGTATTAAAAGAAGGATCAGCATAATAGGTCCCCTTTAATGGCAGCCCAGACCACGACAGAACCCCCACCAAACCAATTTCTCTCCAGAACACACCTGTCTTGATGACGTTCATTGGGAGGTTGTGAACGCTTCCTGTCTGTTGGTAGCAATGTGCTAGTCTGTTGGTGGATGAACTGACCCTGAACCGGCCGGCAACCTCTCTTTGAGATGTTCCCACAAGCAGCATCCCCAAAGCTCGCTCCCTCTGATGCTCTGTAAGCCATCCTGACATTGACGCTGATGGGGATGAACCACTGTGTCTTTTATGCATCCAATGTCTTGCTTTGCACTTGCATGTCATTCAAGTGATGCATTCAACCTGCTGCTAATGACATGAAAACATTGCGTTTTGGAGAAGTGATCCCCTGACAGACACACAAACTGGGTTCGAACCTGGACTTGCACAAATTCTAGCTTTTAACCTTCATACCACTATATTTCTTCTGTGCTAATTTTGATGGCTTCATAAATCGGCTAGAATTTTTAAAATTAGGCGTTGCATTTTCACTGTTTCAGTATACAGCGCCCTCCATAATTATTGGCACCCCTGGTTAAGATGTGTTAAAAGCCTTATAATAAATTCAATTTTTATTGCAGAAGCATACTCTCACACTGAAAATTGTAGAAAAATGTAACCTTCAACTCAAGTGAATTTTAAGGGAAAAAAAAAATCCCTGACTAAGAAATACTTATTTTCCATAAAATTACCTGTTCCACAATTATTGGCACCCCTAATAATTCCTAGGAAATAAATGTAATTGAAGTATTTCTGTCATTTCTACAGTAGTTTACAAAGTTGATCAGAGTATCTAGGAACATTTAATTAGTAATTCATCACTTCCTGTTTCCCTGGGGTATAAATATGATGTGACACAGAGGCCATTTCTCTTATCCACTCTTCAACATGGGAAAGACAAAGGAACACACCATTCAAGTAAGGCAGATGTGTCGACCTTCACAAGTCAGGCAATGGCTACAAGAAAATAGCCACTCGCCTGCACCTGCCCATATCTACTGTCAGAGGAATCATTAAGAAGTTTAAAACAACTGGAACAGTGGTAAACCAGCCTGGACGAGGACGCAAGGTTATTTTGCCACCACGGACAGTGAGGAGGATGGTAAGAGAAATAAAAAGTTCTCCAAAGCTCACTGTTAAAGAATTGCAACAAATGGTAGCATCTTGGGGTCACAAAACAACCATCAGGCGCTATCTACATGCCAACAAGCTGTTTGGGAGGCATGCACGGAAAAAACCTTTTCTTACTCACAATCATAAACGCAAACGTCTGGAGTTCGCTAAGCGGTACTGGGACTTCAACTGGGACCGTGTGCTTTGGTCAGATGAGACCAAGATAGAGCTTTTTGGCAACAAAGACTAAGTGGGCCTGGCGGAACACAAAAGATGAGTATGCAGAAAAGCACCTCATGCTCACTGTGAAGTATGGGGGAGGATCGGTGATGCTGTGGGCCTGTTTCTCTTCCAGAGGCCCTGGGAACCTTGTTATTGTGCATGGCATCATGAACGCTTTGAAATACCAGGACATTTTAAATCAAAATCTGGTGGCGTCTGCCCGAAAGCTGAAGGTGGGTCGTCACTGGGTCTTTCAGCAAGATAATGACCCTAAACATGTGGCCAAAGCTACACAGAAATGGTTCACCAGACACAGAATCAAGCTCCTCCCATGGCCATCTCAGTCCCCAGACCTCAACCCCATTGAAAACCTGTGGAGTGAGCTGAAGAGGAGAGTGCAGAGGAGAGAACCCAGGTCGCTGGATGATTTAGAGAGATTGTGCAAAGAGGAATGGTCGAAGATCCCTCTTTCTGTACTCTCCCATCTTGTGAAACATTATAGGAGAAGATTAGGTGCGGTTTTGTTGGCAAAAGGGGGTTGTACAAAGTATTAACATCAGGGGTGCTAATAATTGTGGCACACATGATTTGATGTAAAAGAATTATTTCTTAATGTGGGATTTTTTTCCCACTGAATAAATGCACTTAATTAAAGGTTGGATTTTCCTCTTTTTCATTGTGGTCCTATATTATTTAGAAAAAAACTGAATTTATTAGAAGCTAAAGAACACATCTTAACCAGGGGTGCCAATAATTATGGAGGGCACTGTATATGCAGAAGAAAATGCCTCATGGTGCAATGGATAACAAATCACAAATAGACTTGACTGCCGCATTCTGAGCAACTGTAGCTAATTGGGAAAAGTAAACTGCGAGAGACTGGGGTCATAAAGTATTGAAACGTTTAAAGCAAGTAGTTTTATGCATTGTGACCCCCCCAATTCTCTGAAAGAAGTTTAAAAGAATTCAATGTTGGACACTTTTTTTTTTTTTTTTTTTTAAATAAAATTGTCATATGAAACCACCAACTTTTGGTCATTTTATACATTTTCTTTTTTGTTGTTCTGCAGATATTAAGATTTTTCCCTTGAATCTTTTTTTTCTAAAACACTTTAGAAACAAATTAAAGTGCATCTGAAACCATTTTACCTCAAAATTCTTGGTTAAAACTTAAATGGGTTGATGACGTGACATTGTCCGAGTGCACAACTTTGGTTTAAAATAATTTTAAATGATTCATAATAAACATCATTTTATTCCATAAAACCTGTTTAATTTGAACATATTTCCAGTTTATCATAAAAAAAAATATATATTTTATGTTTTGCCACCTCAAACCCTCAAAATGTCTGGTGGCTCAACCGTCTGAGCAAGTTAACACCAGACCTGGGGTGGATTACATATAATTAGTGCAATTACAATTACGATGATTACGAGACATTTTTTAAAGATTACTATTACAGTCCTCCAAAAATTTATGATTACGATTACATGGGTTTAGAATTTATGATTACAATTACAATCTAGATTACAATCATGATCACGACTTTTTGGACTAAGGTTTCTTTGTGGAGATATCTTTATAATCGTACAGGTATATTGGTGCATATATATTTATAAAATTGCATGTGAAATGATTAAACAATGTTTGTGTATTGTAGAATTACTTGTGAAATAGTAACAACTTGTACAACAACAAATGATAACAACAGTCCCTGCAAAATAATAGATTTTGATTACGATTACGGGCCCATCGAAGTTAGTGATTACGATTACAATCATAATCGTAATCATGATCGTAATCGTAATCCGGATTACAGTCCGACCCCGGGTCTGGTTAACACTATGTGAAATGTATTAAATATGTAATTTAAAATATGAATTAATATAATATTAATATGGGGGCATAATTTTATATTGAAAATCTTTCAAATAAACAAAGTTTAATAGTTGAATTGTTCTTAAATTGTTTGGAAAACCAAAATACCCGCCCCCTGCAATAAAGAATCCATCAGTTACTTTTAGAATCCAGCTCAATTAGAAAATAGTAATGTTTTAGGCAGAGTAGACACTCTGTGGTATACTTACTAAAAAAATCACTTAGAAAAAAAGAGGGAAGTGTTTTTTTTTTTTTTTTTTTTCAAGAGACTTTTGGTTGCGCCACCTGACATTTTTTGGCTGGTGAAATTGCAAATACAGTCTAAAACTGTACTAAAACCCTGTAAATGTTATGCAACCATTAAGACTTGTTTAAACACACTCTTCCAACTTCAAATAAATGTATTCTGTACATTTTTGAAGATTTATTTAAAAAAAAACATTTTTAAAAGGCTAATTTGTCATTGACCCAAATATTATTAGTATTTTGACAAAAAACATGGTAAAAGACTGTTATTGCGGTAACAAGAAAGATGACATAAAAAATAAAAAAATTCATTTTCTCATAATTAAAGATAGTTCTTACATTGCAGCTGTGTAGAATCTTTAGAAATTCACTGAGAAAAAAAAATCAGGGCAAATTATGTGGGAAAAAAGGGGTTTGATTTTTCAAAAGTGTCTTCTATGTTACTTGCACACTTGGCTGAAAATCGCCCATATATTGGTATTATATTGCCCTGCTTCCAATCATTTGGAATTTCTCCAGTTTCTAAAGACCGTCTGGAGATAGCGGAGAGCGGTTTAAAGATGATTTCACTAACTTCCCCGAGCGCTCTAGGATATAAGCCATCAGGACCCGTCGCCTTATCTGCCTTTAGTTTGTGCAACTTGTCTGATACTTCATTATCCCTAACCTCAATTTCCGCGAAATAATCTTGAGCATTGGATATGCCCTCTGGCTGAATAAAAACCCGCTCCAAGGTAAAATTCTCAACAAAGTAACTGTCTAAGGTATCCGCAATATCCTTGTTATCATATTGCCGCATTCTATATTTATTCTTTATGCACTTAACCTCCTCTTTGACTTTCCTTTTTCTGCTACAGTACTGAAAGAAGCGTTTAAGATTAGTTTTTGCCCCTTCCGCAATTTGCCTTTCATACAGTCTTCTAGCATTGCTCAGCTCTTTTTTGACCACAGCCCGCATTTTACAGTATTCAGTATGGAAGCCCATAGTGGACAATATTAAAATGAAAATGTTATCCCACTGTTGCATTATAATTTTCCACTGATGAATGAGTTATTTGAGACAGTATTAAATTAAAAATGTATTAATCCAATTATCACTTTCATTTTCACATAAACACATGGGAAATCTATGACTATATTCAAATGATAATGAAAAGCTGTTTGACATTTAATTTTCAAAGTCATGCTCCGCAATACAGTGGACAACATTCAAATTCAATAAGCAAAACAGCACCCCCAGCCTATTGCATTTACATTTACATTTACATGTCACCACGCTCTTCTAGGGTCTACATGAAAATGTAAATGTTTTTTTCTGACTATTTGAAAATTGACTTGACCTGCTCTACTATGGACAATATTCAAATTCAATTAACCAAACAGCCCTCCCAGTCTATTGCATGTACATATTCATGTCATCATGCTCTTTTATGGTCAACATGAAAATGAAAATTGCTGTTTTCTAATCACTTGGAAATAATAATGATATAATAATGATGACGGCATTTGACATTTCATTTTCAAAGACTTATCCTGCAATACATGGGGCAATATTCAAATGCAGTAAGGTAAACAGCGCCTCCCAGTCCATTGCATTTTCAAATACATGTCACCACGCTCTTTTTGGGACACAGTGAAAATTAAAATGCAATCTGTCAGCGTCTCATCAAGGCGGGTCTTCATCCAGGACGTCACTCATTTGGGGCGCGCAATCAGCTTCTGGGTAGCGCACGTACGCACAGGGGCTTGCTGATAATGGGTGCGTTCGAGCACGTCTGTAAGTAAGCAGCTATCGCATGGTTTGGAGGGCTTATCGCGCAACTTCGGCAAGATTCTCGCGTAATTTTTCGGGAATCTCGCGCAGCCGGCTTACTTGCAGACGCGCTCGAACGCACCCAATGTCATGATGGCTACTAGGCTGCTATGTAATGTGAGCCATCGAGTTACGCTGCTCTTTGGGGATAGCCACATAGGCAGCTAGTATGCTAGCTAACGTTAACTAAGGAAAATCTTTGTAAATGATCAAAAAAGCGAGATGATTTGGTTTCTGCCCCAACTTTACTAACTTAGCTAGCTGTAATATGCATGAACTCATCCGTGGTTTCGCGGTAGTGTTGTGCAACCCAAGTGTGCTTGCAGATTTCTGAGACGTTAGCTAGATTGCTAGTGAGGGTAAAAGCTATCACTGAGGTACAGCTCGCTAGCTAGTGAACCTATGGTAGCTGTAATGCCTTTTGGAGAAGCTCTACAGCTCTGATTTGTCACTTCCAACACCATCGCGCACACACAACCTCTTTCACTGATTACCAGCTTCTTTTACCTAAAGAGCAAACAGACAGTACGGCCTGAGAGCTAGTTCTAGCAGCATTATCATCCACGCGTGCTATCGCGTAGTACATTACTCCTCCAGGATTATAACTCAGCCATCTCCCCACCCTGCTGACGCAAGTTAAGGGAAATGTTTGTTATTGTTATACTTAACCGATGTGATTTGGGTTTTGCCCTGACTTCACAAGCTAGCTAGCTGACAGCGATTGCTATAGAGTTAGCCAAGTAGCCACTTCGCCACTGGCCTCTCCTGAAACATGCACAATGAATGTCCATGATGCAGACCATGAACGGTCCAATAAACAGCCAGCAGTCAGGCTGCTGCTGTTCCTGGTTTAATCACCATTCCCAGGCCACATAGCAATGGGAGAAGTTTTGATGACTCTGACCGGTGTTCCTCATTAGCTAACTTAACATGCTGTAATAGGCGTGTACTTCTTTGATATTTCACAGCACTTTTGTATGTCCCAACAGTACTTAGGTAGCTAGCTTATTACTTGGCTTGCTCAAGAACAATAGCTGTCAGCTAGCTAGCTTGTGAAGTCAGGGCAAAAACCAAGTCATCAAAACTTCTCCCATTGCTGTGTGGCTTGGGAATCGCGATTATTGGTTGGTATGCAAATGAGGAACATCCTTTTAGTTCGCGGTCCTAATGAGTGACGTCCTAGCTGAAGACCCGCCTTGATGAGACGCTGACAGATTGCATTTTAATTTTCATTGTGTCCCAAAAAGAGCGTGATGACATGAATATGTAAATGCCATTGACTGGGAGGGCTGTTTGGCTTATTGCCTTTGAATATTGTCCATAGTAGAGCAGGTTAAGTCTTTGCAAATTAAATGTTGAATGCTGTTTTCAATATCATTTTCAAATAGTCAGAAAAAAGCATTTACATTTTCATGTTGACCTTAAAAGAGCGTGGTGACATGTAAATGCAATAGGCTGGGGGTGCTGTTTTGCTTATTGCATTTGAATATTGTCCACTGTATTGCGGGGCATGACTTTGAAAATTAAATGTTAAACAGCTTTTCTTTTTCATTTGAATATAGTCATAGATTTCCCATATGTGTATGTGAAAATGAAAGTGATAATTGGATTAATACATTTTCAATTTAATATTGTCTCAAATAACTCATTCTTAAGTGGCAAATTATAATGCAATAGTGGGATTACATTTTCATTTTAATATTGTCCACTATGGGCTTCCATAATTCAGTCTTCGTATTCTCACTGTTTTCCTTTATGTATATCTTATAAAGATTCCTCTTTTCCCTCAAACTCCTACGAATAGCTGTGGTCATCCACTGAGGATTCTGCTTTTTCAGCTTACTTTTGGACACCTTTGGAATGAATTTGCATTGTGAATCAAGTAAAAGCCCCTTAAATCTTTGCCACATCTCATTTACAGACTTACAGTCCAGGAGTGTCTCCCATTTTATTTCGCTTAGATATGAGCGCATCCTGTCAAAGTTTACTCGCCTAAAATTGAAAATTTTGGTTTTAGAAGACGCCTTTTTAACTTCCCATGAAACATCAAAATTAACAGTAGGGTGATCACTAGTCCAGTGGTGGCTCCATTGCCTCAACATTGCTAATTCTATCAGGGTCATTACAGGGCACTAAATCTAAAATTGCCTTCTCTCTTGAAGGTTTATTTACATATTGCACCAATAAATTGTCATTTATAACATCTAGAAATTCTTTTTCCCCTTTACCCTGTTCTTTCACCCTTTCCCATTCAATACCAGGATAATTGTGGAGTCTCCCATAATAATAGTCCCTCCTCCTCTACAAGCTTGCCTAATCCTCTTAAAGCAACACTAAGTAACTTTTCAACCTTCATATAATATTTTCAGAACTTTTGTGATGGTACTTTGACTTACAACAGGTTGAATGACACCTCTGTCATGGCCTGAGGGCGTCTGTATCACTTTCACTGGCACTATGCAGTTTCGAGGTGGATGGTAGGAACCCCTCCACACAAAAAACTACAAATGTGCTGACTGCTTTACGACATACGTCACTTCCCCCTTTCCTCATTCGTTAAAAAGACGCAAATCAATGCAAACGCCTATGTGGGATTACCGCTATATTGGCAGAAGCAGCAAGAGAACCAAAGAAATTAAAAGTTTTGTCTGAGGAGACTAAAAAATTAAAGAGAGAGACTGAGTAACAGAATCAAAGCCCAGACAAGCATCAATATTGGCCAGGCTTTCACTCGCTGGCCTGAGCTCAGACAAGGAGGAATGTCTGACCGATGCTGCCTTGGCCCTGTTACTGCTGGACTAGTAAGTAACGTTACACATTGTTTTCTCTTTATAACGTTACAGTACTTTTGAGTTTTTTGTGTGGCTGGTCGTGTCATTGTGGAGCTGCGAACTATCAAGCTGGTGGCTATTTATTGCTACCACGCAAATTTCCGATAGCTAACATTAGCATTATCATTGTGATTTGAGTATCGCAAGCGATGACTGCAAACCGCAAATATAAATGTTTGAGTAAAATATGTAGCTTCCTCCTGTGGAAAGTACCAAAGATGGAAGATCAGTCATACTGAATCATTGTGGAATTATCGTCTCAGTTTGTATGTACTTGACCAAGTAGTTTCTGATGATTGTTAGGAAATAGTTTCGGAGACAAACGGGATTCTTGTCGTGTTTTTTGTTGAGTTGAGTACAGTGATTGCAAAAGAAGTCTATCAAATGCGTCGGCTTGTCAAACCGTGTTGCTTGCTCTAAATAATCAGTAAAACAAAACCCGTGTGCATTGAGTTATGACTTTTCATAGTCCTGCTTATCAGTAGCACCTTGTGCTGAGTGTAGCTAAAATTTCAGGGATTGCTGCTTGTTTAAACATATCTTATTTTCAACATCATCATATGATATTGTTTAGCCACAATTAGATGCATTACCTCATCGCTATTCATTCCTCAAACAGCTGCTGGAAACAGAAACGTAGTTTGGACCTGTCTTCTGTTCATTTCCAAAACAACTGCACGCGACCGGGAGATCAGGATGTTTAAGACGCTACGCGCTGGTGCTCATGGGAAATGGGATCTCCCTTCAGGCAAAACACTACCGCTTTCGTCCACAGGCACTGCCAAACTCAACCAAAAATGAAAGTTCATTAGTGTTGCTTTAAAGAGCATTTCATTGACAATACTGTCCAAAGCTGGCGGTTGATAGCATACTCCTATGTTTAAACCTGTCTCGTGTTTGCCAGTGAGCCTGACCCAGATATCTTCACAGGGCAAGGAATGTTCAATTTCAGGAATTTCCTGCTCATTTATGTTTTGGTTCACATGGAGTGCTACACCCCCTCCTCACCTATTACATCAATCTTTCCTTAAGAGCTTATAACCTTCTATATTATATTCATTTCCATCCTCTTCATGTTTTCTGTGGTAGATTATTTCTCCCTGAAATCGGTGAGTGGGCCCTCGTCTGTGGGAACCTCCCCGGCCCCTTCGGTGGCGGGCTCAATCACGTCGACTTCCAGCTCCGCCCGCCAACGTCGCCCCCTTATCAGCCCCGCCCGTCTGAAGCTCGGCAGCACGAGACTTCAGCTCTTCCCCTCCCCCCTGTCCCCACCCCCTTGTCCCTCGGACCATACCACCTTCTGCAGCAGGGGGATCCCCCTGGAGAACTCGACCCTCCCATCTCCCAGCCGAGGTAAGCGCGCGTGTGTGCGTGTCTACTCTGTTGGGCTGTCAATTCATTGTTTTGAATTTGAATTTTGATATTAACTCTTTCAGAAAAAATGGGGGACACGTCACACCAGTATTTGGCACTGGGACATATTTGTCCCACCAGTATTGTATCGATTCCTGACAGGTCTAGTCTGACAAAGGATATTGATAAAATTAGTTGTGCTCAAAAGTTTGCATAGCCTGGCTGAATTTGTAAAATAGGTAACATTTTTTTTTTTCAAGAAAACGTGAATGGCCAGGCAAAACACATTTCTTTTATTGTAGCCCCAGACGGAGTGTCCGGGGGAACTATGGATTTGCGGTCGTCGCGCGTCCGCATCCCTGTCCGCGTCCCTCGAGATTTTCTTGTGAACGCTCTACAGACTGCAATTCTTCTCCGATCCTTTTGATATTTCACATGCAGGTTGATAGTGGTTAGAGGATGAAGCCTATCAATTTTGGTTGAGTTTCGTCATGCGGTGTCCGAAATATTCCCAAAAAACCAACAAAAATTTTCCCATTGGAAAGAATGGGAGTTGGGTTCTCATTGCTAGAGTACGTGATGTCACACCCAGAGTGGGAGCTGGGAGCACAGAGGCTGCAAAAAATACTTTTCATATCACTATAACTTCCACAAATTTGAATCCCTCTTCATGAAATTTCCCAAAAACATAGAAAAATTTGTTGTCACAGTACTATAGTTTTTGTAGCACAGAAGTACATAGTTTTGCCTCAGGGAGCAGTCAAAGGGCATGAGGCACGTCCAATTTCTCTGTCTTTCCCATTCAAAAACAGAACAGCAAACGCACAGAGTTTTTAGATCGCTGTAATTCCAACATTATATCACTCAGAGAAATAAAAAAGGACATCCGCACACCCAGCAAAGTCTCGTGTCTTGAATGATGTGCTTACATTTGTGACAGGATGAACGTTTTTTGTGTGAGAAGCAGGAGTTTGAGGTGTGCACGAGCAAGGATTTCTTTCACTAAGGGTGTTTTCACACTTGGTCCTTTTCAGCCCTCAAAACGAACTCAGATCGATAACTGAGCATTTTTTGTGCATATGTGAGCACAACAACCGCACTCAGCCCCCTTTAAAACGAAAGATACTGAGACCACCACGGGAGGTGGTCTCAGTACGGTTCGCTTAAGCTACGTATCGTGAACACAAAGCGCGCCAGGTTCACTTCGCCTTTTTGCACTGTATTGTTTCCTTCAGTGTCGGTGCCCTATCCGTACCTCCTGCCCGATCGCTGCCCGATCGGTTCTCTGCATGCGCAATACTAGTACTGCGCAAGTGCATAGAATTCCTGCTTGATTTGTTCCGCACATGCGTAAACATTTTACTTGACGGCAGCCAGCGACTTTTTTTAACCTTAACAACAAAATGGTACACAAATTCGCTACAACACCAGGATATTTTAGAAAGGTTATATTTTATTTCATGGTCCTTCATGTAGCCAGCGACTTCATTTTTACTTTAATAACATAATAGTATACAAATTCACTACAACAGAAGGACATTTTAGAAAGATCATATTTTATTTCATGGTCCTTCATGTATCGATTTCTTATTTGAATAGGCGTATTGCTGCATTTTGCACAAAATCGCCTATGTTCATCACTTCCAGCACAAGTCATGGCAAAATATGGAAAGTATCGCATGAAATCTTATAAAAGTGTTTGACAATATGGGTACCTTGACAGGAATTTGCATATTAATACCTAATAAATTTTTCCAATCCCTAATGTAAACCCTGTGGGCCAAAATCGCATATTAAGGAAACCCCTCCTTTGTCTATTGTGACGGATAGGTGTGTGTTCCAGAATATTCTGGAAATTTCGAATTTAGAAGAAGGATTAAATTTAAAAAGTTCACTAAATAACTGAGCGAATGAACATAGCAATTACAATAATACAGGAATGGATAAACAATGAAATTACTACATTAAAGATAGAAATTGTATTCACTAGCCCAAACTGTCCGTCCTTGCGATGTTCCCACGACGATGGTGAAAATCCACTGGAATCTGATGTCTTCGATGCAGTGATCCTGATCACAGTGTCCTGAATGAAATGGTCCAGTTCACAACAATGTCCAAAAGGCGATGATCCTTATAACTGCAAATTCCATATCCAAGAAGTATCTGTATAATCCAAAGTCCGATTGCACCCAGCAAAGCTGGTCTAGCTTCCAGGTATAGCAGACCGGAAATGATCTATTGTCCATTGGCTGCAAGTTCCTTTTATATAGGCCTTGTACTCCTGTATCATGTCATAAAGAAGAATCTTGAAGGTGATGGAACTTTCCAGATGGCTCTTGAAGAATCTTGCAGACAATAGAACCCTCTAGTAGCTCCTGAAGAATCTATGGTTTTCCCAGGCTAGTCATAATGTTTGCCAGCACTCATTATTATTCATTACTCTTACATAAGCATACAGAAACTATTGGCTGAGCAAAATAATACAATCAGGTATTATAAACCGTCATAACGTCACACTATGTGAATATCTGAGAATACGTGTCCCTCAACAGACATTCAGCACAGTGATGGTGCATTTTCCACGTACCGCTCTCTTGCTCTTTAGGCACCCAGCGGAGGTTTTATTTTTCCCCATTGTGATTTGAAAAACTACATCAAGTTATCCCTTACAGCTTACAATGGACAAACGGAGATTCGTGGATGCCCCGAAAATAAATGGTTTTTATTCAGGGGGAGGTCGATTTTTTTTTTTTTTTTTTTTTCTTCTTCTGATGAGGGTACAGATATCCTGAATGCCTGAGTTTAAAATAGGCTATTAATTTATCTATGCCTATATTATCAATAGGGTTGCGCGTGACGCAAAAAAATTTAGGGGGAGTCAATAACTGGAGAATGTGAATATTTTATGAAAACATTTTTATCACAAAACTACCACAGTTAAAATTTAGGCTACCATGTGCCGTTTTTAGTGGTGTATTCAGGGCTTTCAAAAGTTTTTGGAGTAGGCGGCTGGCAGAGTAGAGTAGGCGGCTATGGCTGGTCGTGGAGGTGCCGAGAATCCAAGAACTGAGGGCGCAAAGCCCTCCAGGGCGCGTTCTACCAGGAGAAATTTAAAAATTTGAAGCTCTAATGTATTCTGGTGCCTTCTAGCGTCTGATTTCCTTGTCATTTGGTGATGTAAATTCAAAATTTTTTTAGTTTTAACATTTATTTTTTAGGATGCTTGTCATTATTTGCTCATGATGCATGTATAATACATGTATGCATGTATTGTCACTTCCGATTATCAGTTATTAGAATTAGATACATGCAACAAACCCCATTATGCAGAAAATGTATGCATTCCCTGTTTAAGGCTTTATAATTCAAGATTTGAGCTTCACAGCGAAGGGGAAAATGGCTTCAGTGAAATCAGAAACTTGAAGCATTTAGAATGCCATCGTATTTCCGTTTATCTTCATAATAAAATTTTTGGACATTTCATGAAATGGCTGGCGTCAAACTTAAGTCATTTCATGAAATGACTAAAAAAATTTTATCATTTCAAGAAATGACTGGTTTCATGATCTGACTGAAACATATTGTCCATTGCACAATGTAACAAAATTTTAGCTTTTTCCTGTTCCTGGGCAGAAAGTGTTATTTCCCAATTGCTTATACCTAAAGTAAAAGGAGAAGATCTATTAAACTTTGCTTTTGTGACTTGGGTAATGAATTTTTCAAATGGTATCCATGTTCCAGGACATTAAAAGGTAGATATACAGCTGGTTTGCTAACAGAGAATTTTCTTGAGCTTACAAGCATTTAAGAACTTTCTAGAATGTTGTGCAACTTCCAAGAAGTTTCAAGAATTTTCTAGGATGTTGTAGAACTTACAAGTATTTCAAGCACCTTTTAAACTTTTCTGGATCTTTCCAAAGTAATATCTATACAGCAGCTCACCACTCACCACCTCAATTTAGTTCTTGCTGCCCAAGTAAACATGTAGATGTATCAGAAGTTTTCAGAGCTGGCATCAAGAAGCTGAAAAGCATTCTCCTGATGCATTCTGCAATGTATGTGACCAATTTATCAAAATAAGAGCAAACAAGTACAGTGACAGCAACTGTTAAAATGCATGAAGCCAACAAGGTATATTTTGGCATGCCTGTCGAGGATCAACACAAACTCTGGGCACCTCATTTTACCAAAGACCACTGCAAAAAAAAAAAAAAAAAAAAAAAAAAAAAACTCAAGAAGGTAAGACAGACAATTTTTGCTTGTTTAAATAGGAAGATTTAATATCATACAAATTAAATAAAATTTGATTTATGTTTTGTTTTATTCATACCTTATGTAAATGAAAATGTGCAAATTTCCCATTTTTACACAGAAAATAGGCAAATTCCTAAATTTCATTATCTTGGTCACAACAACAAAGTTTGAAGGAAATAATGGGCAGTTTCTATTCTTTTTACAACATAAGCAATAAAGAAATAACACACACAAACCAGGCAAAAAAATTGTGTCACATAGTGTTATAGAAGTAACTAGAAGTATTAACATGTTAAAGGGATTGTTCACTTTTTTTTGAGGTGGGGTTGTATGAGCTACAAATTGCCACTACCTACATTAGATGCAGTAGAAAGCTCTCTGATCTCCTCCAGGTAGCCGCACCAGGGCATAGTGCTGAGTGGAAATTTAGGCCATACACTGTTGTGAACGGAAACACAGAAACAGCGTATTTTCGCGGCCTAAAAGAGGTCCTACCTGAAAATAATATACCATTTCAATTGTCCGCTATATTTAAAAAAATTACAGCACTTTAGCTGCTCGGAAAAAAACACAGTTGCTCTTGAACTAACCAACTGACGTATTCCTGCGCGAGGCGCATCGTAGTTCACTGCGCGCTGTAGCGATCAGCTGTTTGATCACAGTAAAGCTGCTTGCACAAACGCGTGTATTCACGTCTTCGCATTGACTTTGAATGTAATCTGTGTGCGAAAAACTCGTTTCGCGTCCCGTGTGCAAGCGGCTTAACTGCAGTTGCGAGGTCGGACGGCCGTTTAACTTGTGCAAATATTTCGAAAATGGTCCGTGTGTGTCGCTTTCTTGGACGTGAAAGCAAAGCTGTATTCTGGTGCAGCTTCCACCGCATTCCTCTGCGGAACATTGGACTTGTAGCTGTGGCTAGTTGCCTCAACACGGATATTGATACGCCACCCGTATCCCTAAAAGAACTCCGGGTTTGCAGTATTCATTTTTCCAAAACGGATTTCGTTTGGCTACATTCAGGGAAATGTCAACGGTGCACGCTGAAGAGCACTGCTGTACCCAAGCATCAGGTAAAAGAGTGAAACACCTGTGAAAAAGTCTAATGTAACATTGCAGCACAAATTGATATCGCATAGGGTCTACGCAGCCACATACTGTGTATCTGCTGTGCTGGTTATGGGAGGGATTTTTTCTTTTTTTTTTTTTTCTTTTTTTGAGACGTGATTCTATGCCATTGAAAATCCGGCTCTGCCGCAAACCGCTCCGAGTCTGACCCAAACAGCTGATCGCTACTGCGCGCAGTGAACTAAGATGTGCCTCGCGCAGGAATACGTCAGTTGGTTAGTTCAAGAGCAACTGTGCTTTTTTCCGAGCAGCTAAAGTGCTGTAATTTTTTTAAATATTGCGTACAATTTAAATGGTGTATTATTTTCAGGTAGGACCTCTTTTAGGCCGCGATAATACGCTGTTTCTGTGTTTCCGTTCACAACAGTGTATGGCTTAAATTTCCACCCAGCACTATGCCCTGGTGCGGCTACCTGGAGGAGATCAGAGAGCTTTCAACTGCATCTAATGTAAGTAGTGGCAATTTGTAGCTCATACAACCCCACTTCAAAAAAAGTGAACAATCCCTTTAACATAGGTGTCCTGAGTGGGACGCCGTTTGATAACCATTCCCTGAGTGAGACGCTTTCGGCCTGACCCACTTCCCAGCCTTTTTACGGGCACGGATCAAATGCATCAGGGGTATGTTTCCCTAAAGCGTGGGTTGGCAACTTCCATAGTTCGTTCATTGACAGTCATTGATTCCAACCATGTAAGTTCGTGTTGCGGTTTTCATTCAGACATATTTTCAGATTATGAGGTTCCCCCATCCCCAAGCAATTGGAGAGAGACAGATTCTTCAGACAATTAGGCTTTATTGTGGCATGTTGATGAATATAAAGCAGAGTTCTTTTTGCGCAAGAACAACTCACATCTTGCCTTTCACACCCAGTTTTTATACCTTCATCACAGGAAATATCTTCCAAATATGGTCTTTCCGCTTTCTCATTCTCACGCTACAACAGGACAGGCAAACCAAAACACTGCCAACTAACTTTGAGAACTTCAAAAGCAAAGATAAGGATGCTCATCACGACAAAGGACTGGAAAATTACAGTCAAGAGAGGAAAAATACAGCCAGATGAATAGGATACAAGTAGATACATAAATGATTCAATTGATTATGTTTTCAGTAACAACTTATGATTTTACTGAACAAATATTGATCAAAGCTACAGAAATCAAATACATCACCTGATTATGTTTTCGAATCAACTTAACAGAAGCCTGCTTACTAATCAAAGCTACAGAAGCGCGCTGCTTATGTGTGTTTGAGCTGCTCATGCATGTGTGAATTGAATTGCATGTATGTGTGTGAACTGCTTGTATGTATGTGTCTGTGTGCGTGTGTGTGCATGTGTACGTGTGTTGCCTGCGTATGTGTGTGCATGTGTCTGTGTGCACTGCTCGTGTGTGTGAACTGCTTGTATATGTGTGTGTGTGTGTGTTTTATGTGTCTGTGTGTATGTGTACGTGTGCCTGTGCATGCGTCTGTGTGTTTGCACTGCTCATCCCCTCCTTACACGTATGTGAACTACTTGTATGTGTGTATGTTATGTTATGTGTGTTTGTGTGTATGTGTGTTACTGCTGCTTACATAATATGGTTATTGATTATGATTATTGATTATGGTTATTCAACATGGTAATTGATCTACTGATGAATATGATGAGAAATATTGAAATATAATCCTCAACATTCCTCCCGTTGAGGCCATCCCATTCATGGACGAAAAATGGCACAGCATTATCTACCCCTGGTCTATGACCCCCATACAACACAAAAGTGAATTTCTTATGAGTCCAAACATTAAATATGGCTGGTGGGCCCTTTCCGACTGTAACACTTTGAATAAAAACAGTCTGTCTTGTACGCCAGCATGTGAACTCCCGATTGTTTTCGTGTCCAGGTTTCTCAAGGCCTTTCATTGCTCGGGTAAATAAAGTCCCAGTCTAATGTCCCACTTGAATCCAGTAATGTTGCTTACAGCGGGTAATCAGTCCAAAGTCCAAGTCTATATTCAACATTGATTTGCGATTTCTCCATCTGATTGTTTTGGTGAACGAGCCTTCATGACGGGAACAACTGTCTCCGCATATTCGTTCAAAACTTCAGGGAGGCTCCAGGAAGGAGCGGGCCTTGACCGGCTGGTACGCTAAACTGCCACCCGCCCGTCACTGGAGTGAGAAAATAAAATACAAACACAGGCACAGACACCACAGGCACATGCAGGTCCACTATGCACTCGGCACATACAGAACGAGGGTCATCTGCACCTGCATAATTTCACATTAAGTCTTAGATGTACCAGACTTTATAATATTTACTTTTGCTGCAAAGACTGTGCAGACATTTGGAGTCAGAACATTTTAAAAACAGTTTCATCCAGGCCTTCCCAAGGACTTACTATAGCGCCTCCATGTAATAGCCCATAATAATAATCTCCCAAAAGACTTTGAAAAATTGCCACTTTATGACTTTATGCCAAAATACAGTACCGTGTCACCTGGGGATCGACTCACCCCTGCCTTAGGTTGTCTCCTCGATAGATCTTACCAGTCTCTGGAGTGAGTCACAACACACACGCAGGTGTTCAGCATTGAGCTCTGTACTCTGGCACTTAGATCCTTCGAACCTCACTCTCCCAGGGCGCAGTTCCAGGCTAGATCCCTTTCCACAGAGCTCTTCGCCCAGGCTCCAGCAGGTTGAGAACTCTGCCTTCTGCTTCCTGGTGTCTCCTTTTCAAAGCCCACCGATCACAGAAGCACCATTCGCCGACTGACGCATTCGCTTTTGGCTTGTGGTGGCCTGACTGTACATTGAGCCGAGCGCGGCGGCCACCCCTCTCTGTGGTCTTACTGCCCTCTGCGACCCGACCGGCCGGTGACCCAGTCGATAGCGATCCCCAGATCCCGTAGTGGTTACCAGCCACCCAGGTGGGAACCGACGGTCTGATACCTACCCCACTTCGCTATGGGTATAGAAACTTGACCGTTTTCACCAGCCTCGCCTGTTCAGAGGTCGTTTCCAACGCCCCTCTGCTAGGTGTGGGCTGTCACCCACGTACCACGTGTTGCCCACAACCTTACATGCGACAAACACGCCGACTAGACGGTACCACGACAGTATGTCAATTCATACTTCACCAGACACGCTGGCCTTCAGTCCTCTCCCCTGCACTATAAACCATCTTTAACGTGTCCTCGGAACTTTGCAGTCCCGCCGCCGCCTGTTCCCCCCAAGGTTCGGGGAGCCCAATCCCCTTCCCTAGGGGGTAGGTTTCCTCACCCCTCATAATGGGATAGTTATGAGATCATTCCAGTTGAATTGGGGCTATTGCAGCAGCTTTCTGGGCAGAATAGATGAAGCAGTTAAAGCTAAAACTCATCAATAACAATTTGAAACAGATTCTGCAATTATAGTTCTGACACTTAGATTCTTGTTTAAAGCAATTCTTACCTTTCTGGCATGTGGCACAGCACTTAGTAAAAATTGGAACATGAACAACTCCGCCTCCCTCCAAAGTCCCACCCTCTTCCCCCTGCCTGACCTCTGAGGCTTCCCTCCTCCCCTGACACGTGCGGTGAGAAAGTGAGCAGCGCGAATGAGGCTGCTTTCACACTGGACGCGAAACAAATTTTTCGCACAACAAATTACATTCAAAGTCAATGCAAAAGCGCGAATCGCGGCGTATTAAGCGTCTTTGCATTGACTTTGAATGTAATCTGTAAATGAAAAAATTCGTTTTGTCCGTGTGAAAGCATCTTGAAACGGGCAATGGAGTCAGATTCAGAGGCACCGGTTAGTGAAAACTAACCAACAGTAATTACATAATATTCAATTCTATATGTGGTATAAAATAAAATGCCCTCGTAACGTCTGACGAACTACCATTAACGTTATTATAGTAATTATAGCATTTCAGCGCCCGTTTGTTTACAGTCAGATGCGTCGTTTTTCGGCAGAATTCATACATATTTTCTTGCAAAACTGCTGTCATAACGTCTTACCTCACCAGAATTGTCCCGGTAACGTCAGTCATTAAATTAGGAGCAGTTGCAGCTGTTTTATTTGCAGGCTAACTTTGAGTACCTGTTTTGTCTCTACCGCTCTGCTGCTCTGCCAGAGAGGCACGCGACTCGCAAGCGGTGACAGCGGTGGGCAACTGGAAGGGACGCGGCGACGGATGACAGACAGGAAGCTCGGCAAATCATTTTATTCGGACCGAAGAAAATGATTGGTCAGACTTTTATCAGAAATATATGAGAATAGAATATTGATGAGTTTCAACACCTGGTGGATTTCTTTTACATTTTAGTGTGCCATACGCTTATTAAGAGCATTTGAAGATTACAAAAGAAAAGTGTAAAAATGCCAGAAAGGTAAGAATTGCTTTAACCAGCCGAATAAGTCTCAATTCAAGAAATTTGTCTTGTGTATTTTGTCCCCTCGGTCTGAATGTGCTTTACAAAATCATCAAGTTCACCTTAATTATTTGGAATACAATGAGTTGTCAACCACAGTGCATGTGCCATCTTGATAATTAATATTATTTAAAAATTCATAATTACCAAATTGCTCACCCTCACTACTGAGCTCCTGTCAATTTTAAATCAGTATTTTTGGGCAGTATATTAATGATTTGGTGTTTCAGTGTATTCTGGGTCAAAACATAGGACAGCAACAATAATATTTTTTCAAAGTGTTTTTTTCAATGAATTTTGATTTAGCAACCCACCTCAATCTAGGGTTCCGCTAAGCGCATGGAGGAGATGCACAGTCAGGGCTTATTAGCCCCAGCCATGATAATTCCCCATATCCTTAGCAGAACCGGGTGGAGTTGCTTTAGACCGTATGTTACAATATGCAATTTTTTTTTTTTTTAATTCAAAAACGTGGGTAAATATTAAATATTCAACGTGATACAGTTTTTTCATTGGGATCCCAGTACATAAAGGTAAATAATCATTCCAAATTTGTTCAGCTCAGTCCGTTTCTGTTATTTTAACACTGAAGACTCAAGTTGCCGTCACTGTCACGCAAGTTGCTGTCTCCGTCACTGTCACAGTTCCCGTCTCTCTCACTCACTTAGATCCTTCTTCTGTTGTGCATTCCTAAACCAGTGTTATGTTTAGTTTATAACCATCTACTTGTCTAATCCATGATACTTCTTGTTTAGTTCCATTTGCTTTTTTTTTTGTCTTTTTCAAACATAGGAAGTTGCTTTTGCTTTTTTTTCCCTTCTTTTTCCCTGTTTTCCTCCATCTACCAGCTTTGCCATAATCATCATTGTTTATTTTTTTAATCCAAATTTCATTTCTCGGCCAAATTGTTTTTTCTCAAGTATTCAATTATGATAGTACAGCAATCATAATAATGCTTAAATAATCATCTTTTAATGCATGCAATTTACTACTTCTTTTAATCCGCCAAATAGTAATGACCATTAATAATAATTTCAACTTATTGCATGTAAACTAGGGGTTATATATTTATATTTAGTGCACTCTTAACACTCCCAACTAATGCAACACGCAAAAAAACCACTGTTCACATCCACATCTAGTCTACACTCATTCGAAAGGGCGCCGCACCTCACAGTACAAACTTCCCGTCTACATCTGTTCGGGACCCCGCAATCCTCACTACCAGTCAGTCCACCCTTAGGACCCAACAAACCTCATGTCCAGTCAATGTCCTCGCTAGACCCACTATTGGCCAGCTCCATACGCCAAATGTGCTGCGCAACCTTTTTCAAAAAATAATAAACAACAAGACAAACAACACCATAAAGATAAAACGGATCCCGGTACCTCTCTTAGGTCATCCAGGCCGAACGGATCCGGGTACCTCTCTTAGGTCATAGTATTATTTATTCTTTATCACGCATCGGTAACCTGTCTTATCCGGTAGTATAACAAACTGCATAAAATCAACATTCCCTCACAATTATTTCAGCATTTCAGTTCTAATCATTTATGATCACGTCTTTGTTTAAATGTCTGTAGCTTTTTCTTTGCCACTGATTTCTTGGCCATTGTTTATCATTACATGGAGATTCAAGGAACAACTTGAATAAGTTCCAAAAAACTGCAGCGATATCAATAATAAAAACTGAATTCAACCCCTGGAAAAAAATATGGAATCTCTACAACAGAGGATTTTCATCTAGCTTTTTATTTCATAGCAAATAAACAAATGGCAGATATGACACAAAACAACTTGTGTTTATTAGCTTATCATTCAGCCGTCATAAAAAACACACCTCAAACAAATTAGATATTGTTTTTGTTTTTTTTTTTACTTTTTAAGTTTTTCAGAAAATATTCACACAAACATGAAAACCCATTTCCTCCTCCCCCCTGGACATCCCCCAAAATGAGAACAGACTAGAGAAAGAAGAAAATAGTGATAATCTTAATAGTAATCGTAATTCCATTAATACCGGTAAGAAATAACGTAAAAAAAAAAACTAGGAGAGAAAAAAAGGTGAATGAATAAATAAAATTAAATCGGTATTTAACATTTTCAAATAAGTATGTATGGAAACAAAGGGACTGTTACAGATAGAAACACTCCATAAGCAGACATACGTTGCAAAGTGCATGCACATAGACTTAGATACATCCTTCACTAAGTAGGGTAGGTACTAATACTCCAACAAGTTCATATGACCACTCAATTCAACCCCCGGATTGAAGCTCAGGCAGACAGAGAAATGTGTATCTACCTTCTGTAAACCAAGAGGAGAAAAAAACAAGGCTCATCGGCAAGGATACGTAAACAAAAACCTACATTCCAGCCGAGTTGTCTGGACTTGGTAGAGCATCACCTAGTCCCAATATTAATTCTCGGAAAGCCATTGCTTTAAAAAGAGTTTAATTTCTCTGAGAAGGGTAGGGTGAGAATGAATTCTATAAAGGAAGAACAAACATCCATAAATTTCTGATGGGACTGACACCTGTTGTATCTGAGCACTTCTCTGATCCAACATTTGAATGATGGGGGCTTATCAGACTTCCAAATACGGAGAATAAGTCTACGTGCTTGAAGTGAGGCGAACGCTATAAAGTTAGCTTGAGATGTTGTGATGTCTATACCCTCACTGGGAACTCCCAAGAATTGCAGTAATTGGATTGGGCTTGATTGTTTTGTGGCAAATATGTGAAAATGCTTGAAAGACACACCTCCAAAACACGGTCAAAGATTGACATTCCCAGAACGTGCCCGGTTGTGGCAGATTTCAGGTGGCAACTAGCACAAGTATGATCTATATTGGGGTAGATTTTGGACTTTTCCCTTGTGTAATGTAAGCGATGCAACACTTTGAATTGAATAAGGCAATGCCGAAGACAAAAAGAGGTGGCGTGAATGCGCTGTAAAGAGTGCGCCCACATCTCATCAGTGAACTTGATGTTTAAATCTTGCTTCCAGGATGATTTTGTTTTGTCTAGGGAACGTGAACTGATGTTTTGTATTGATTTATATATTTTAGAAACAATTCCCTTGATGCATGGGTCCAGTATGCTATCTAAGAAGTACTTGTCATGGAGGACAGGAAACAAATGGTGTTCTTTGGCGAAATTGCGTGCCTGAACGAAGCTAAATCTGTGTGTAGACGGTAAATTATGGTTTTGTTGGAGCATTTCAAATGAAGCAACAGTGCTATTTATGAATAGATTGCAAAAAAAAAATCAGTCCATTGCTATGCCACATCTGAATCGCCGCATCAGTCTGGGAGGGAGGAAACGGATGATTATGTATCAAGGGCACATGGCCGCAGGTGTTACTGAAATTAAAGTATTTTCTGAATTGACGCTAAATTCTGATAGAGCTTTTTTATCACAGGATTGTTGACGTGTTTGATACTTCCTCCTGGGAGTGGGGAACACAATATAGATATTGGAGAGACTTTGGAATTAGAATGGGACTCCATAAGGGCCCAGGTGGGGCCACTTCTATTTTCAAATGCTGCGATCCAATAAATTAATTTAGCTATGTTAGCAGACCAATAAAAAAACATAAAATTAGGCAGTCCTAGTCCTCCAGGCCTGGATCTATTCCATACAAATACAGAAATGTAACCATCAAGGTCACGGAACATGGATTTGGGTAAAAAGAAGGGAATCATTTGAAACAGGTATTGGAAACGAGGCAATACTGTCATTTTGATTGTGTTGACCCTACCTGCCAAGGAAACCGGTAGTATGGCCCATTTCTCAAGATCCAGTTTAGTACGGTTTATTAAACTTTTAAAGTTCTGGGCCCGTATTCACAAAGCATCTTACCGCTAAAGGTAGGTCTTAACTGCTGGATTCAGGAGAAACTCCTAAAAAAAAATTAAAAAAAAAAACGAGTCAGTCGTAAATTTAGGACTCCTAATTTTTTTTACTAAGTGTTATTCACAAACCATTTTAGGCCTAAAAGTAGCTCCTAAGTCTGGGAGAGCTTAAAACTAGTCAAGAGGACTCCGAACTCGCTAAAACCTATTCGCAAAGAATCGGAAAATGGCTGCTGCTGTTGAAAGACGGAATGACTTGGAAATTCTGAATGATGCGCAGTTGTTGAAAAGATATCGGATCGACTGCGAAGGGATTTTATTTGTTGTTGACTTGGTGAGGGAGAGAATTACGTCTCCAACCATGAGAAACAACCCAATAAGCCCCGAAATGAAATGTTTGACAACACTTCATTACTTGGCCACCTTAAAAATGCAACTTTGCAACGCGGACAATTTAGGGATTTCACAATCATCTGTCAGTTGCTCAATTCAACAAACGATCAATGCGCTCTATGAACTCCATATCATCCGACAGTTTATCCGGTTTCCAATGGACATTTGCCAACAACACAGAATCAAACTAGAATTCATGCACATCTCAGGTGTGCCCGGTATCATCAGTGCTATTGACGGGGCCCATATTCGAATAATTTCTCCGACCCAAGATGAAGAGGTATTTGTAAATAGAAAAAAGTTAATTCTATCAACACCCAGATAGTATTTGATGCCGAATACAATATTTTGGACATTGTTGCGAAATGGCCAAGATCAACGCACAACTCGCATTTTAATAGAAAGCAGCTTATGCCAATTATTTGACAGGCATTATGTGCCTGCGGGATGCCACTTGCTCGGGGATAGTGGCTTTGGTGCTGTACCTCCTCCTGCTATGCATGAATTATTTTATTAGGCTATTGAGCGAGGGTTACATTTAATAGGCTGGTATTATTATGATGATCTATGTTATTTTTTGTATGCATATTTAAATTGTAGGCAATAAATTTCAAACCAAGCTTAGTATGCTTTCCTGTTTGAACGATAGCCAGTTTATAGGCTGCAATCTCGGACCTCCCCGGCAATTGCAGCCCATACCACCGCTTCTCGCAGTCGTCTGCCGTCCGAGACACCGATGGGAATGCAGCATTGATCTGTAGGCTGATATTATCCCACGCATCCCACTTGGATTTGCTGTTCACCCACAAGCCAAATTTCCCTTTGATTTCATGCTTTCGCTCCAGCACTAACTGAGCCAGCAGCAGTAACTGGTCGTGGCTCCAGTTGCGCTTTCGCGTCCTTTTTGAACTTTCATCCATGACAGTTTAGGGCAAACAAACTTGAACAGCCCGACATTTAAATGATCGCAACATATTCTTATTGGGTCATAAGTTGCTAATTATTGGGGCAATTGACGCATTTTATTATTGACTCGTTTTATGCTGTTGACATTTTTACAACTATCTCTTTCCTATGTATGTTTATTTGCCTAGAGCGTGATTCAATTCAATTTATTTGTATAGTGCTTTTCACAGATAGACTGACACAAAGACGCTTTACAGTGAGAGATTAAATAAATGAAAGGGCAGTGCCCAACCTATTCCCCACTACAACAAATGAGGCAAAAAACTCCCAGTAGGGAGAAAAATCCTCAAACAGGGGTGGGAAAAAACTCCCCAGTGGGAAGAAATCTCAGGAGGAACCCGACGATAGTGGGGAAGCCCATCCTCAGCGGGCTAGCTAAATAATAACAAAATAAAGTCAAATAGAGTAAAATGGCAAGAGAGTTCCATTTAAGTCCATCTGAACAGTGGCATCTGTAGCACCAGGAAGTGGCATGTCGAGGATGGTGCGGAACTGGATCAGGACCGGATCAGGACAGCAGCAGCCAGCGCTCATGGTGAGGGACAGGGCTTGGACGGTCCAGTAGTGGACGGAAAGATCCTCGGAAAGAGACACAGAAAAAAGGGGGGTGAGGCACTGGATAAAACTACTGCATGTTAATAAAAAAAAAACCATCTTGTGTCATGTGCCAAGTGAGAATTTAGGAGCAGACTGGTCAGGAAACAGTCAACACCCCTCCATCCACTTCCTGCAGCACAGAGGCCCTACACTTACACCAGGCTGCAAGATCACTTTTGATTTTCTAAACACTAGTACCATATGGACCTCCCTGGTGACTAAGGCTGTAAAAAGCCCCACTGGCACCGTTGATGCATGCTCAGTGCCACCGGTTCCACATGGATTTGCTTAACACTACCATATATGTGGGGACTGCGCATAGTGCATTTTCAGGAGTGCTCAACATGCTATTATTTTATGGGACAAACCAGCCGCTTGGACTATTTCCTCATTTTTTCCTCCATGGGTCGTATGTGGGATATTTTTTTCAATAGGCCGCCCTGTCACCAAACAACCAATCACCGTGCTCATTGTCCCAAGACTCGTGCATGAGAATTGACGTCATCCATTGCAACAGAGATTAACTCCCACCTATCTCAGAGCTACTCCTAGTCAGGAGGTTACCAGTTTTCTCAACTAAAAGTTGCTCTCAGCGGCTTTGTGAATAACTTTGAAGACTTTACTCCTACATGAAATGTTTTAGCGCGACTTAGGAGTACTCCTTGCGGTAAGATAAGATGCTTTGTGAATACGGGCCCTGGTCATATAAGTCTTTATAAGATCGTGTAACAGTGATTCCCAGATAAGTAAACGAGTGGTGTTCTTATTTAAACGGAAAGTTACTGTAGTTGAGATCAGATGCCATCTGGTTGATAGGAAAAAGAAGGCTTTTGGAAAAGTTTAATCAATCAATAATCAATCAGTCAATCAATAACCTTTATTACAGGGAAGTCCCACTGAGACCGAGGTCTCTTTTGCAGGGGAGCCCTGAATACAATACAACAATTACAACGGAAGGTTAAAGACAAGCAGCAAAATAAAAATACACAAAATTCACAAACAACAATTTCAGATTAAAGGAATTACACATTTTAAAATGGAATAAAAAAATAATAAAAATGAATTTTAAAAAATGAAAAAAGTGTGTGTGTGTGTGTGTGTGTGTATATATATATATATATATAAAAGAACATAGGACAGAGAAAAACTGTGCAAATCCTACCTGTAACTAAAAGCAAGTACATATGGCCTCTGAAAGTAATATATCCAACACTAATTTCTTGAAGGACACGAAGGGGATAAGGCAAGCTAGCTTCAAAGTATCCTGGAAATTATTCCGCATACAAGGAGCGAATAAACTAAAAGAGGTACCGCCCAAATTTGTTCCAGTCAATTAATTTATAATTTATAATTTAAATAGAAATTAAATTTTATATATATATATATATATATATATATTTATAACCTGAGAAACTTCCAAAATAGTGAAATGTCTATCAGTCGAGGTAGAGATTCAACTGGGTCAGATATGTAAAGAAGGAGGTAATCTGCATAAAGAGAAATCTTAGGGGTGTAGCCCGCTCTCATGATGCCAGCTATCTTTTCCTCTGCTCTAAGGGCTATAGCCAGCAGCTCAATAGCAATATTAAACAGATAAGGAGACAGAGCACAGCCTTGTCTGACACCGCGATGCTGGAGAAAATAATCTGAACGTGAAGAATTGGTTCGCACAGACGCCTGCGGAGTAGAATAAAGTAATCTAATCCACGAAATGAATACAGGGCCAAATCCGAATCTTTCCAGAACGGCAAGAAGGTACTCCCTTTCGATCTGATCCAAAGCTTTCTCGGCATCTAAGGAAAGCACAACTTCTGCTTGCTGGATAGAATGAGAAGAGTAAAGCACGTTATACAGTCGGCGCATGTTATAAAAGGATTGCCTGCCTGGTATAAAACCAGTTTGGTCAGGTGCAATAATGTTGGGAATCACAGTTTCAAGCCGTTTGGAGAGGATCTTGGTAAGAATTTTGTAGTCGGAACATGGAATGCTAATAGGCCCATAGGAACCACAGTCTAACGGATCTTTCTTTTTTTAATAAAACTGAAATGATTGACTGCGTCATTGTTTCTGGTAGTTTTTGTTTCTGCAGTGTTTCTTGAAAACCTGAACATAAAATAGATAATTTTAGAGAGAAAGATTTATAAAATTCTATGGGAAACCCATCCGGTCCTGCTGCTTTGCCGCTTTGTATTGAATGAATCGCTTAAATGATTTCCTGACATGTTATTGTAGTTTCAAGGTTGTTTTGGATTTCTTTTTTTTTTTTTTTAAGATTATTTTTTTGGGAATATTTCCTTTATTTGACAGTTGTACAGTGTAGAGAGACAGGAAAGTTGGGGAGAAGAATGAGGGCAGACATGCAGCAAATTACCTGAGCCGGAGTCGAACCCAGGTCGCTGCGGGAAGGACAAGGCCTTTATGGTACGCGCGCTTAGACCGATGAGCCACCGGGGCGCCCCTGTTTTGGATTTCTGAGTCAATCTTCGGAATATTTTGTTTGTCCAGAAATGCATTAACCTCTGAGATATCTACCCTGGCCTCTGTTGCATACAAATTAACATAAAATTCTTTAAAACTGTCATTAATAGATTGGGGATGTGTGGAAGTCACTCCAGGTGCCACACGGAACTCTGGAATAGAGCTGCTAGCTGCCGCTTGTTTTAGTTGATGAGATAATAATTTACCTGCTTTGTCTCCATGCTCATAGTGTTTGTCTAGATTTAAGTAGAAGCTGTTCGGTTTGTTTGATTGACAGGTTATCAAATTCAGACTGCAGCAGTAGCCGCTCTTTGTATAGCTCAGGTTTCGGGTCAGAGGAAAATCTCTTATCTATATCCGCAATCTGAGTGGATAGTTCTGAAAGGCGTTTTGTGCATTTACGCTTCTCAAAAGCCGAGTAAGAAATAATTTGCCCTCTAAGATAGGCTTTGAGGGATTCCCAAATAGTAGTATAAGTCATTCCTGGGGTCGAGTTGATGTGGAGGTAAGTATCAGTCTGTTCATTTATAAATTTGATGAATTTATCTATAGATAATGGCAAAGGATCTAAGCGCCAAGTGCGCTGCGGTGCTACCCTATTGGGGAAGTGGAAATCTAACTGAAATGGGCTGTAGTCCGAGATGATAATAATACTGTGATACTGGCAGTTTGTGACTAATGGAAAAGATCTATTATCCAGCAAGAAAAAAACAATTCAGGAATAAGAGCAATGAACTGGCGAGAAAAATGAAAAACATTTAGTGGGATTTTTGTATCTCCATGGATCAGCAAGTATGTATGAATCTATAAATGACAACAGGACCTTACCAGATTTGGAAATTGCACTATCAGATCTAGGTCTGGACTTACGGAGCTAGAACGGTCTCAAAATAGATAAATGCACAGAAAAAATTCACAAATGTATTTGGGGATTTTTTATATATATATATATATATATACAACTCAAAACACAAATACATTTTCAATGCACACACAAATACGTTTCATACACAAATACATTTTCAATGCACAGACAAATATGTTTCATTCCATATATAAGTAAAAAAAAAATTCACATCTAAAAAAATAAGACTCATAAGCATATTTTCGATGCACACACAAATAGAAAAAAAATTCACAAATATATGCATGTAAAAGTATTTGCAATCTTCATCAAATACATATGTTGAGCTTGTTACATTCATATATGAACTGTTGGATCTGCATTTACAAAGTGCTTTTAATTTGTAAACTTCGCTGCATTTG
This sequence comes from Gymnothorax javanicus, assembly GCA_029692085.1. NCBI lineage: Eukaryota > Metazoa > Chordata > Actinopteri > Anguilliformes > Muraenidae > Gymnothorax > Gymnothorax javanicus. The sequence goes on from CM056203.1 coordinate 43,956,235, forward strand.
TGTGTGAGACTTTTGAGACTCCCCTGACGTGACTCCGATCCACAAATGCATTTTTTCTAAGAGGGATTGTCTGTAGCCAATCAGATGTCTCACTCCTTTACAGCCAATCACCTGAGTGCCTCCCCCGAGGCGGTGTTTTATGAGCGTCATTAAAGCGCAGCGTAGGCGGCCAGAGGCTGGAGGTTTTAGGGAATCTGCACCTGTGATATCACCTTTAACATACAGGCTGTATCACACCTGGGCAAAATATTTATCAGTGGCAGCAACCATTGCCAACAGCAGCAGGACTTACATTTCTGTACCTTGCTAACCAAGCTAGCTATCGCACTAATAAAATTATTTACGGTCCAGTTGAATCTTGATGAAGTCTCGATTTTGCCAATTATGCAAACGATGTTTGTTTCGTGTTTCTGGACCTGCTGCAGGACACTGCACTAACGTCACCTTCGTAGCAAGCTAGCTGGCTGGCTAGTAACATTACAGGAAAACCGTAGCTCTCATTTAGCAGCCTGTGTTTCATGTATATCGGTGGCTAGCTTGCTTTTAACAATTAGCTTGTGAACAAAGATAGCTAGTATCTGCGTAAGCACACAAAGGCGGTCTAGAGTCATCATTGCGGCTGTTGCAGAGTCTGTGTAATAAAGTGCCTCTTGATTAGCAAATCACTGCTTTACGCTGTACTAATTTACCCTGTTTATAGCTTACCATCTCTAATATATTTAATTCTAGACTTTTTACGAGTAATCTCATCACACTCCGTTTGACTTCCAGAAGAGACGATTTGGAGTAGAACAAGAGGAGGAGTGAAAAGGTTTTCGTGGATCTTCCTGAGTAAAAAACACGTTCATATATATATACATACACACGCACAGAATGACTGTTGTAGCCAAGTGAATTTAAAGCCATTTCATAACCTCTGTCTTGATTATCATACAATATCAGAAATGATCACTCTACTGATCACACACAATAGCGATCGTAAGATACTGCAACTTTCAGTATTAGGAAAAACAAAAATTATTCTTTGTAAGGATGAAAATCAGTGTGATCATAATAGGCACACTAAAAAAAGCCATCTAATGCAGGGGTTCTCCAACCTTTGCTTTATTTCCTTCTTAAAATTTGCCTTTGAGAGCTACCATAAAAATAAATAAATACAAAGAGCAAGAGCAACTCTTGTCTTACCTGGCCATGATAACCAATATAAAGTTGATGGGATATTGTTTCCTCCGTGGTCTTGAAATGGAAATCAAGAATTGTGGATTTCTACTGCTAGTACTAGTAATAACTACCAATACAGTACAACAAATGCATTAATTCATTATCACAGTCAGATGGTAGTCACTGCATGGAGTCCACACCAAGTATCCTAAGGAAATTGAATCAGGTCAACTAAGCTTAGTTATGTCTTAGAAGATGTTTCGACCCACAAATGGCTTCATCAGTTCATGCTGTTCACTAGGCTAGACTGGCTAGTCTGCCTATGACCTGGATGAATGAGAATATGCATACTCCATACTAAGAGTTCTGTAGTTGGAGGGAAATCTTGTTCATCCATGCTGACTTTTTGACAATTTTCAAAACCTTTCAATGATAACATAACACATACAGGCCATTTTTGACACAAGTACAACATACTTTAGGCCAAGATGAATCAATCATGGCTAAAATATGCATTTAATTCAGTAACTCAGTCACAAAATACATTCACAAAAATAAAGAAATTACATGAGATCAAAAAGATGCATATGGTCTCCTGGAGCATCTCATATTGTGATCAAATATTGTAAATTTGTTTTCAATGGTATCATTTGAATATTCATCAATGTAAGATGCATATACAGTGTATATTAACGCGGTATTAATGCTTTTCTGCTCTGAAATACACATCTCGGCCGTCCGTGGAAATAATTTGCATAGCGTGGCCAATATCGCGTTTATGTACACAATATATGCATCTTATATTGATGGACAGTCAAATGATACTATTGGAAACAAATATACGATATCACTTTGATCACAATATTTGACGCTCTAGGAGACCATATGCATCTTTTGAGAAATAATTTTTCGAAATTATTAAAAGGCAGCTCTCCAGAAGAAAATAAATATTAAGGACAGAGAATTGTAAAAATATTTTTAATAGACCAAATTAAGGCACAGGGCAGGAAAATGACAAAAGGGAAGAAATGGGGCAATGAAACAAAGCGTTGGTCCAACAGGCTATAAAATCTCCAGGTCTTCAAGGTGTTCCAGGCAACATGGGAATCCTATTAATGGACCTAAAAAAAAGAACAAGATCGATGGAAAACTAAATTATATGGGTGCCATAATTTTCACCAGTATGGTTTTCACAAGCTGGTTTGAACGCAGCATTTATAACATTACACCTCATAGTAACTTTAGAGAATATCGTGATAAGCTGTCGTTCATGCCAAAAGAGACTGATGAGGATCGATCATTATTAGTAGTTCAAATTACTAGAATAACCACTAACATTCATGCTAAGATAACTAACGTTGACAGTTGCATGGTCAGCGTAGCATGCTAGCATCTACGTTTTAGTTATTAGGCCTATAATGTTATCTTAACTATTTAGCATTATTTAAAGCTTTAAGTGAACCATATAACGTCAATTCACACATCACAGAGATACGCTATTAAACTTAATTATAGGTCAGTGAAATGTTTTGTTCACAGGCGTTAAGCACAGTTAGCAAAGACGGACAAAGCCGTGTCAATCTTCACTAACTACGTTATATCTTAAAATCTGCTCGAATGAGACGAGCTATCATGTTTTAAGTCACACCGTTAGTTCGGTTAAACTATGCTTGTAAAATGGTTATCATAATACATTGACGTGCTACTTCTTACCCTTAAATAAGCACTTAAAAGATGCGAGACACACGACTTCACCACAGCAATATGGTTTCCCAGGAAGCTTCGTTTGGAACTATTGGATGCCTCCATGATCCGCCATTGCAGTGGCCCATTGAAGTCAATGGAGTTGTCGCAACTCTGTTTCTCTATGGCTCTGGGATCCATGGCTAAAAACCTCCAGCCTCTGGCCGCGTACGCGCGTTTTAATGACATCATAAAACACCCCTTGTGGGGTGGCACTCAGGTGATTGGCTGTAAAGGAGTGAGACATCTGATTGGCTACAGACGATCCCTCTTAGAAAAAATGCATTTGTGAATCGGAGTCACGTCAGGGGAGTCTTAGAAGTCTCACACACAAATGCAGCGAAGTTTACAAATTAAAAGCACTTTGTAAATGCAGATCTAACAGTTCATATATGAATGTAACAAGCTCCACATATGTATTTGATGAAGATTGCAAATACTTTTACATGCATATATTTGTGAATTTTTTTCTATTTGTGTGTGCATCGAAAATATGCTTATGAATATCTACATGCCTAAAAGCTGTTTGGGAGGCACGCACGGAAAAAAACCTTTTCTCACTCACAATCATAAATGCAAACGTCTGGAGTTCGCTAAGCGGTACTGGGACTTCAACTGGGACCGTGTGCTTTGGTCAGATGAGACCAAGATAGAGCTTTTTGGCAACAAACACTCTAAGTCGGCCTGGCGGAACACAAAAGATGAGTATGCAGAAAAGCACCTCATGCCCACTGTGAAGTATGGGGGAGGATCGGTGATGCTGTGGGCCTGTTTCTCTTCCAGAGGCCCTGGGAACCTTGTTAGGGTGCATGGCATCATGAACGCTTTGAAATACCAGGACATTTTAAATCAAAATCTGGTGGCCTCTGCCCGAAAGCTGAAGAAGTCGTCACTGGGTCTTTCAGCAAGATAATGACCCTAAACATGTGGCCAAATCTACACAGAAATGGTTCACCAGACACAGAATCAAGCTCCTCCCATGGCCATCTCAGTCCCCAGACCTCAACCCCATTGAAAACCTGTGGAGTGAGCTGAAGAGGAGAGTGCAGAGGAGAGGACGCAGGTCGCTGGATGATTTAGAGAGATTGTGCAAAGAGGAATGGTCGAAGATCCCTCTTTCTGTATTCTCCCATCTTGTGAAACATTATAGGAGAAGATTAGGTGCTGTTTTGTTGGCAAAAGGGGGTTGTACAAAGTATTAACATCAGGGGTGCTAATAATTGTAGCACACATGATTTGATGTAAAAGAAATATTTCTTAATGTGGGATTTTTTCCCCACTGAATAAATGCACTTGAATTAAAGGTTGGATTTTCCTCTTTTTTTTTCATTGTGGTCCTATATTATTCAGAGAAAAACTGAATTTATTAGAAGCTAAAGAACACATCTTAACCAGGGGTGCCAATAATTATGGAGGGCGCTATATATATATATATATATATATGTATTTTAATCCCCAAATACATTTAATTTTTTCTGTGCATTTATCTATTTTGAGACCGTTCTAGCTCCATATGGACTTGTCTATGTCTGGGTGGAGTACGCAATTGCAGTCACCTCCCAGAACCAAGTGGTGAGTGTGGAGATCTGTTAGTTTGGATATAAAGCGGGAAAAAAACTGGGGATTGTCTCAATTAGGACCATAGACATTAGCCAGAACAATCTGTGAACCAAAAAGTTTACCAACAACAATTATATATCTGCCATTATTATCAGCAATCACTGAAGTTGGCACAAAAGGAACACCTTTTTTAATTAATATGGCTGTGCCTCTGGACCTATCTCCATATTTGGAACAAAATATCTGCCCAATCCAGCCCTTCTCAGGTTTCGAGCATTCAGTAGTACGGAGTTGAGTCTCTTGTAGAAGAATAATTTCTGAACCCAGAGATTTCAAGTGTGCAAACACACGGCTGCGTTTAATTGGATGATGGATTCCCTTAATATTCCAAGAAATGAGCCGAATAGAGCCGAACATATTGGAACTAGGTAATGTCATAATTTATTAAGAGCGGTGCAATGGGATCACGTGGTTTAAATCTGAAAAGTTTTTGGTCCCCATGTTCAAGCTTGGCCGAATTAAAGAATATATCAGAAAAAAAGAAAAACAGAAAAAAAACAAAACGCAACAAAAAAAAAGAAAAGAATTAAGGGAGTCCTAAATCCCTTTGCAGATCCTTCCCCAGATTGAAGATCACACAATCCTCCTCTAAACTAAGGAAGTAAAAGCACGAGAAAGGTGCTTGTAGTTCAGGAAAATACTAGGCTAACTTAGGCTCACAGAACATGTCCTTTCAGACTTTTAGGGCACAAAGAGTAATAATAGTCAGAGTGGGATAAACCTTCTGACAACAGCCAAAAATAGTATAATAATTAACAGTTTCTACAGCAACAGCTGTATCAGTGGTATAAACAATTGGCAGAAATAGCTCTTGGTAGAGATTTGCTATTATAAATTTTGAACTTTAAAATGGGAATCAAGCTTATAGAACATTGAAACAAACGGCAACAGTAATATCAGTCATATGAACATTAGGCAAAAAAAAAAAAAAAAAATGCTCAGAACAGAGGTAGAGACATTATCAAAATATGGCCCTACAAATGGGCATCAAATCTAAAAAGTATTGAAACAAAGCACTCCAGAATGAGCGCTCACATAACTTAAATATCTGCTGAAGGCATCAAGGAGCAGCCAGATTATTATCAAAAAGTGAGAAATTGTATTACCTCAGTGTATTTGTCACCTCAGGCTTATTTGGTTTGGTGTAAAACCTCTCCTAGAAACTAGGATGGCCTCAGTCCGTCTGTTCGAGAAGCATGTGGAGCGATGGCTCGCATGATATAGGACTGGGCTTCACTTGGGTCCACGAAAATCTTCTCCATGCCATTATAAGTGATGCAGAGTCAGGCTGGATGAGAAATGCCGAACCGGACTCCATATATTCCCCTGAGCTGCTGTCTGACGCCATTAAAGGCTGCCCTGGCCTTAGCCACCCGCATAGTGAAATCGGGGAATACTGAAATGGTCATGTCCTTCGTCTTAATCCTCTGCTTCTCTCTGGCAAGCCGTAGTATGTTGGCACAGTCATTGTAATAGTGAAGGCGCGCTATAATGGTCCTCGGACATCCTCCAGGTTTTGGCACCGGTTGCAGTGATCTGTGGGACCTGTCAATCAGCGGCACTTCATCCAAATTGAACGCCGTCTGCAGCAGGTCTGCAACTGAATTTGTGGAGCAACTATTAGGACCCCCTGGTACCCCCACGATCCTAATGTTGTTCCTCCGGGACCGTGACTCCAAGTCTTCACATTTCTCTTGTAAAGAGTCAGTCAGGGCCCCCAGCCGTTTCACTTCCCGTTTCTGCGTCTCAACATCGTCGGAGCAGGCAGTTAAACTCCGCTCGGCTTCCCCCACAGCGTTGCGCAGGTTGGTGAATTCCGTGTTCATGGCCGCTTTAAAGTCCTCAAATCCCTTTCTAATCGCATGAAGATTGGTTCTGAATGAGGCCATTTCTCTCTCCAACACCTCCCTGACCTCCATTTTCATCATGGAAACAAAGTCGGAGCGCAAGGAGGAGAGCAGCTCCCTTTTAGAATCCTCTGCGTGCGCCCCGGCCGGGGCCTCATCTTCGGGCTCTCCTTTCTCGCTCGAGGAGGAGGATGCGGCGGGTTAGCCAGGCCTCGTTGGTGCGTTATTTGAACGTACTTTACCGCTCCGATTTGACATGATAGAGCCTGGATACTATCCTGGCGCCTTGATAATGTGTCAACGGTTAAACTTGAAATAAAGTGCTTGTAAATTCGTTATTTGATTGTCTGTTCAGCAGAGCTAAACGACATATGTCTTACTCCATGATTTGCTCCGCCAAACAAATTAGATTAAATTATTTTCATTAATGGAATATTGTTTTATTCATCAACTTTCGAAAAAATATGTAATCATTTCTTTTACTTTGCAGTCAGTGGGTTGGTCAGCACTGCAGACATAAAAACGTTCACAAGAACTGAAAAAGTTACTTTTTCATATGTTCGGTTTAAAATGAAAAAATTACTTGTTAAACTGGTTTTACTACATTTGAAATATCAGAGTTGTGTCGCATCATTGGACATAAAATATATGTGCCTGCAATCAGTATTGATATATTCACTGATTTCAAATTCCTACCTGACCTCACCCGATATGTACATCATTAAACGGGGCAAAATGTGCATTTAATGTGCAAACCTCAATTCCAATGAAGTTTGGACGTTGTGTAAAACGTGAATAAAAACAGAATACAATGATGTGCAAATCTCATAAACCCTTATTTTATTCACAGTGAAGCATGGACAACATATCAGATGTTGAAAGGGAGACATTTTACCATTTCATGAAAAATATTAGCTAATTTTGAATTTGATGGCAGCAACACATCTCAAAAGTTGGGACAGGGCTGTGTTTACCATTGTGTAACATCCCCTCTTCTTTTAACATCATTCTATAAACGTCTGGGAAATGAGACCAGTTGCTGGAGTTTTGGGAGAGGAATGTTGTTCCACTCTTGTCAGATGAAGGATTCTAGCTGCTCAACAGTCCTGGGTCGTCTTTGCCGGATTTTTCGTTTTATGATGTGCCAAATGTTTTCTATTGGTGAAAAAGCACCCATACTCTTCCACTGTGAAACCATGCTGTTGTGATGGATGCAGCATGTGGTTCAGCATTGTCTTGCTGAAATTTGCAAGACCTTCCCTAAAAGAGACTGTGTCTGGGTGGGACAATATGTTGTTGTAAAACCTCTATATACTTTTCAGCATTGATAGTGCCTTTCTAGATCTGTAAGCTGCCCGTGCCATAGGCACTAATGCAACCCCATACCATCAGAGATGCAGGCTTTTGAACTGTGCACTGATAACAAGCTGGATGGTCCCTCTCCTCTTTAGTCCCCACGACACGGCGTCCATGGTTTCCAAAAAGAATTTCAAAGTTTTGATTCATCTGACCACAGGACATTTTTTATTTTGCCTCCGTCCATTTTAAATGAGCTTTAGCCCAGAGAAGACTGCAGCGTTTCTGGATCGTATTCACTTACAGTATAGCTTCTTCTTTGCATGATACTTAGGGATGTAAACAATTAACCGATTAACCGATTAATTGTCGAAAACAGTTTACTCGATTAATGAAAATTATTCGTCAATTAATTGAACATTTTACGGTCCTACACCGAGAGTTTTTTTTTTTTTTTTTTTTTCCAGTGAAATGTAGTGGCGTCGCCAGTCGAGGGCGCCATTGCCGAATCTAGTCCACGCTTGACGTACCTGACGCAATGCATGCGCGACAACGCACGAGCACGAAGTGATCAAACTGGAGTGCGGGGTCAGCAGCTACAATTACTCGATTCACACCAGCAGCAGAAAATCCATAATTGACCGCCAGATGTAGGGTATGTGCAAAGCATGAAACCGAATTCCAACAGACTCGTGCGGGACTGTTTGCGGAGACAATGTTCCGAGCGTTGTCGTTAAGTAGGCTAGTACACGCCCGGTGAGGCCCCATGACTCCATAGCCTGGTTCAGTTTGTCAGATAAATTATCAGCTGTATGTCTCGCGGACATGCTTTCCTTGAGAAGGACTGCCGACTTTACCTGCCAGTCTTCCTCAGTGTAGTGACAAGTGATGGCAATGTAGCTTTCTGTAGTTAATGCAGTCCAACAATCTGTTGCCAGAGCCACATTGGCCGCGGCTAGTCGTGTTTCTAGCTCAGCCGCCTTATTTTTGTAGCGCGCTTCCAGGCGGGTTGTTATAGTTGGTCGTTTAGTTGGCTGTTTTAGATATCCGACTGGATATCGGTAGCGCTTGTGATATGGTTCATGAGCAGAGTTGTATAGTAACGAAGTACATGTACTTAAGTAGTTTTTTTGAGGATTTGTACTTAAGTTTTTTTGTTTTTTTTTGAACCGGGACTTTTACTCTACTACATTTAAAAGAGAAAAAGTATACTTTTACTAAGTTACTTTGACACTGGCCAGTTCGTTACTCGATACAAATTAAAATATGACTGTAATTAATCATTTAAGGATTATGTGGATTTGGCGTGTTCGAGAAGAACAACGGTGCTCGGCAGGGTATCTTAACCGCGCTTTGAGCAGATGTGTCCGCCAGTAGACACGGAGCTGCAAATTTATGCACGAAGTTACAATATTCTGTCACAAGATGGCACAACAGGATCAGTTATTGAATATTCACAAACAAGCAGCTCAAACACGTTTAGAATATTATGGACGAGTTCACTCCAATTCCTGTTTTTCAGGAGTTGCCTGAATTAAACTTCTCAGCTAAGCCTGATATGCAAACTGCTCAATACACTTGCCCGCAGTATCTATCCAGCAGTTCAAAAAAAATTCTCTCTTGCTACAGAAAAAATCGTTGTCATCTGTAGCAACCACCTGAGATATAGTGAGCCAATGGTATTCCAATTAGTAGTTAAGAAAAATCCGTTTTCTGAAGCAAAAAATCAACATGGTATTGATACTACGTCATTCTACTATTAATTAATTATAGTCAATTATAGTGGTTTATTGAACTGCCGGTAAACTCAAAGAAGATGAAGCACAGACTGCCTGTTTGTTTTTTGAATACTGCATCTTTTATTCACCTGCAAGTTGATTAAAGAGAACAAAATGAGAACAATGTGTGGTTCTTTTCTTTCTTTCTATGCGTATTATGAAAAATACTTTGTACTTGTACTTGCACTTTTGATAGTTAAGGATATTTTCTCACCAGATACTTTTTGTACTTGAGTACATTTAATGTGAACTACTTCAAGACTTTTACTCAAGTAATTTTCTTATAGGTGACTTCAACTTTTACTGAAGTAACTTTCAGTTATGGCACTTCTTTTACTCAGCCTACATAATAATTTATTTTCTATTTAGAATTCTGTTCAATAAATCATTGATAAATGAATATAGCATGCATTTTTTTATTCAGTGTATCATAAGCAATGGTTAGCTTTTTATGTTGTAGAACCTATTGATACTAAGGGAAATTCAGGTTCTCAGAATTGCCTTTTATCAATTAATCGTTAATCGATCGATAAGGTGAACCAACTAATGATTAATGAATTAATTGATTGTTTGCATCCCTAATACAGCTTTAACTTGCATTTGTACATTGCACAGCGAACTGTGTTCACAAACAATGATTTCTCTAAGTGTTCCTGAGCCCATGCAGTGAATTCCTGTGCAGAATCATGCCTGTTTTTAATGCAGTGCTGCCTGAGGTCCCGATGATCACAAGCATCCAATATTGACCTTTGGAGATTTCTCCAGATTTTCTGAATCTTTTAATGATATTATGTACTGTAGATGGTGGGACATTCAAAGTCTCGCAATTTTACATTGAGCAACATTTTTCTGAGATTGTTCCACAATTTCTAGACGCAGTTTTTGACAGATTGCTGAACATCTGCCCATCTTTACTTCTGAGAGACTCTGCCACTCTAAAATGTTCTTTTTATTCCCAGTCATGTTACTGACCTGTTGCCAATTCACCTAATTAGCTGCAAAATGCTTCTCTCGCTGTTTTTTATAAGTACCCCTTACTTTTCCAGCCTTTTGTTGCCCTTATCCCAACTTTTTTGAGATGTGTTGCTGCCATCAAATTCAAAATGAGCTAATATTTTTCATGAAATGGTAAAATGTCTCACTTTCAAAATCTGATCTATTGTCTATGCTCTATTGTGAATAAAATGTGGGTTATGAGATTTGCAAATCATTGTATTCTGTTTTTATTCATGTTTTACACAATGTCCCAACTTCATTTGAATTGTTGTTGTAGCAAGAGTTAACCTGTTCAACCTGAACATCCCCAGATTTTAAGGCGGATTGTCTGTAGCGTACTATCCGGCAGGGGGATTGAAGCCTTCCACTTTTTCATGCATAATTGCATTCAACGTGCTCCTGTTCAAGATCGCATGAGTAAAAATAAGTTTGTTTTGTTTGTTTTTTTTTTTTTTGAAAATTGAATAATCAAGACTACTGCATAAGCCTGTAATTAAGAAATGATAAATTAATGGGAAAAAAAGAACACCGTTAGGTGATACTTAGAATGTGCAAAATAGCCAAGACGTGATTTTGTAAGGATGGCATTAATCCAAATAATTAATACAAAAATTACCGTAAATTACAGTGCTCATTTTAACCTTTTTTTTGGCATTGTAATTTATTTTAAGATGGCACTTCATAATTCGAAATGTCTTCAAAGGTAAAAAACATTTTTAAAATGTGAAACGTTTTGAGAGTATCGAACAGTGAACATTGGCGCAAAACTGCGCATTAGCCCAGCTAAATATGTGCCATCTCGCATTTTAGAATATTCAACAGACAGTCCTCGTTTAATGTCCTCATCAAGAAAAATGCGTGATAACTTTTTTGATGAAATGAACAGGAATGCAAAGCTAGAACAAATTTACCAGTCGTTAGGTATACTGCCTAGTTTTTGCATATGAGTGAATCATTGCTTGGTTACGGAATAGGAGAATGGATTGGCACACTCGCAGCCACAGCGCGATAATTTATACAGTTATCAACCTTTCGACACAGGATTTCTTTGGTACATTGTGAGTCGATTCAGTACCCTGAAGTCTTGCGTCGAAACAGCTGGTAATTTAATACATGTAATGACAGCGTAGTGGCTGCGAGTGTCCTTGGGCTAACACTGGGAAATGTGGTAGTAGGCTGCAGTTCTATATGAATATATGTGCATTTACTTTATCATTGCTCACAGGCCAACCTCTTGAGAGTTAAATCTCATCAATTTACAGTGTTGAAATTACCTTTCTTTATTGAGAATATTAGTAATGTTTCCCTGCTAGACGCCGCCGCCTTTATTCAGGGCAGCATCTTTCAACAAGCAACCAAATGAAATTCAGATATTTTCAGAAAATACAGCGATGCGAAGAGGACATATGTAGAGTTATTAGTGTTCATATGACACTTGCATTGTTATTGAACGTTGCAATTGTTCTCAAATAATCACAGCGTGGCTGACAATGTTTCAGTACATTGGCAATAAGAATGTAAATGGCCCAACTGAAAACTGTTTATCAAAATAAAAAGCGTCAAAACTCTGACAAACTTTCAAATTTGTCAGGAAAGAAATGGGTAGAAGAGGACTGAGTCAACGGCAAAATCGCTGGCTGCCGTGGCTGGTGGAACACCCTGTTCATATCCAACTGTTGGTCATGTTTAATGGCACAATCATCAAAAAAAAACATGGCAAATAAGGGAAAAAAAAAATGAAATGAACCCTGCTCAAAAATGTGTATACCTTTAGTTCTTAATACGGTGTATTGCCCCCTTTTGCAACAATAATAGCATGCAGTCTTTGTGATGGTTGCCAATGGGGGCCCCTAATTCTATCAGGTGGTATAGCTGCCTGTTCTTCTTTGCAAAATGCCTCCAGCACCTGCAAATTCTTTGGTCTTCTTGCATGAACTGCACGTTTGAGATCTCCCCAAAGCTACTTGAAGATATTGAGGTCAGGAGACTGTGATGGCCCCTCCAGAACCTTCAGCTTTCTCTTCTGTAACCACCGAATGGTCAACTTGGCCTTGTGCTTTGGATCATTGTCATGCTGGAAAGTCCCAAGTGCGTCCCATACGCAGCTTTCATGCTGAAGAATTCAAATCGTTTGCCAGTATTTTCTGATGGCATGCTGCATTCATCTTGCCATCAATTTTCATGAGATTCCCTGTGCCTTTAGAGCTCACATACCCCCAAAACAACAGAGAGCCACCACCATGCTTTACAGTGGGAATGGTATATTTTTCAACATGGGCCTTGTTGAGTGCTCTCCAAACATGGTGCTTACGGTTGTGACCATAAAGTTCTATTTTGGTCTCGTCACTCCAAGTGACAGTATTCCAGAAGATGTGGTCAGGGTGTTGTCTGGAATATTTTAGGTGGGCTTTTTTGTGGGAGTGGCGCAATAATCGCTTCCCTCTAGCATCTCGACCATGCAGTTTATTGTTGTTGAAGTACAAGTTTTTTGCAATAAATGGCAACATTTCACAAATTCAGCTAGGGTATGCAAACTTTTGAGCACAACTGTATATTTTAAGTCAAAAAAATTGTTTCCATTCGCTTTGCTTTTCTTTTCTCTGCATGCAATTGCTTACTGTATAGTCTGTGCTCTACATGTTCATTACTTCAAGTGACTAATGCTCAATATGAATTGTGCCTTGTTCAGGCTGTTGGGCCCCAGTGTCAGTGACCTAATTATATGCCCTTGCTGTAAGTCCCTTTTGTATAAAAGGGTCTGCTAAATGTAAAAATGACGTGTAAATCCTTTTAGAAAGAGATTAGGCATTCTGCTAGTTATGATGTTCCAACCATTTACTGGCCTCAGAGTACTAAAGAACTGTAATTATAATGGTTTTCTAATATTTAAACGTTGGTTAGAACTCGGTAGGTAGCTAACACAAGGGCTTAATCTAAGGGGAAAGGGGGGGTTCTTCACCCTATGGCAAGCCCTTTTAACATTTAATCAATACGGCTGACTTGTAACAATACACTTCAGATACCTGTAAAACAGTTTTGACATATTACGAATATACTGACCAAAAAAAGAAACGCAATTTTCTATTTCTTGATTTTATCGAGTGTAACTGTTATTAATCAACACTTCATTGGTATCAAATGAAAGAGGGAATCTCAGACAACAGATATAACAGAAAATCGGGTTAGAATATCGCCATGTTGGCTTTTATTTAACAAGGTGAAGTTCGACATTACGAAACACAAAGGACACTATCAGTATCTCGTATGTCCCCGTTAGCATCGCGCATGGCGGTACACCTGCGTCTCATAGACATCACCAGACATCTGATTGTTGCTTGTGGAACGCTGTTTCACTCTTCGGTCAGTGCTTGTCGTAGCTGACATACTGTAGCTGGCGGTGGTTGACGTCTGCGGATTGCTCTATCCAGAATGTCCTACGTGTTCTATAGGTGAAAGATCTGGAGAAAATGCTGGCCAGGGAAGAATTTGCACGTTTTCGGCCCGAAGGAACTCCATACAAATACGTGTCACGTGCGGACGCGCGTTGTCCTGTTGGAAAGTCAGTCGGTGACGTTGGACACACAGAGAATTTCATCGCGGTAACGGACGGCGTCGAGAAACGCATCTCAGCGGCAGTTTGACTTCCGACTGGAAGCGATCCCGCAGATGTAACGAGTGGATACGACGGTCAGACGCTGGAGTCGTAACACATGGCCTACCGGATCTGGGGCAATCGGCCGTGTGTCCAGTGGCATTAAACCTGGTTCTGAGGTGACTAATTGTCGCAGAATGCATGCCGAATTGACGGCAACTCTATCTACCCGACCTCCGGCCTGCAGCATCCCAATCGCGCGTTCTCGTTGAACTTCTGTTAGTTGTGGCATTGTAATCAGTCTGATTTTTACTCATTTTCGGTCGGACTTTTATAGGCCCCGGTGTCTACGAGGAACTCAAAACAAAAATGGGAGTGTTAGGACAATGGTAGTACTCGAACCAAAGGACTGCCGATGTTTGGTTTAGGGCGAATGGCGGCTCCAGAATACGCGCTGTGACCGCGAAAATTTGTATGGTAGAAGTACTCACCTCCAAAAATAACTCAAAGCAAAAGCATCTTTCTCTATGGGTTTGTTGAAATTTGGCACCGGATTACGTAATTGCGTTTCTTTTTTTTGGTCAGTATATGTTTTCCCTGTAGAAATTACGTTTCCAACAGTCAAAACTGATTTACAGATTGATCTAATTTCATAAAAGATATTTGTGATTCCTTTCTGATGAGTAAGAATTAGCACTGCAGATACCCAAAATTGAATTTCTACATGTTGAGGATTGTGATGAGTGGAAATGCATTTTATCATTTTAGATATCAATAATTGCATCTCTGATGTGTCCCATTTTGGATATGTGGCATCATCCAATTCAAACACAACAAAGCCATCTACTAGTATATGTCTACTAGTGAGACTTGAATTGTTGATATTAATAATTAACATTTTGACTTGCACGAATGGAGCTGTAGGTATCATTGATTAGAATTACAACTTGTGAATATTACATAATGGATATGTCAACTTGGAATTATGACACGTCAGAATAGATTTACAGATATCTGTAATGGAGTTTTGAAAAATCCTCCCTTTGACGACTGCACATGTGCAAACAACTAGAACCTAAGATTCTGATGCATTGGTCGTATTCGACTGGTTGTTGCCGAGAAGTAAAAAAAGAAAAAAAAGTTCCCCGCCCACCTGTGCAGTGACAGATTGTTAATGTTAGCTAGTCTGCCAGTCGAGCAGGTTTTGGAAATCTTGACAGTTCTCCTACAATGGAGAACACTCCCGTGAAAGAGGAAATGCAGAAAACATGGTGTTGTGCCGTAATTAAGGAACAAGAAGCTAAGAAAAGGGGATGGTTTGTAGGTTTTTCCTGGTGTGTGCATTTTGCGGCAATTCCTAATACAAATCACATACATTACCCATCATAAAATTTAAATCAATTTTGAAGATCTTTTGAAGCAGCACAATTGCATAACTTGAGTATATTTTCTACCCCATTCTACCCACGATACCATCCAAAAATTGAATTCATGAAACTCAAATTACCCAACAGACTGGGTAACAATTTGCCATTCATGTGTTCCTGTCATGTTTTCTGATACGTTACAAACTTCACACAGGTTTCTCGCTAGTAAGGTAATCACATTTCACTTCCAGCACCAGTGGAATCATTCCAAAACATTTACGGAGAATAATTAATTTTTGAAAGCACTAATTGAATGCGACCATTGAAAACCCCTCAGAGGGATGATAAGGGTGATAAAAGTTTATTTTGTGTACATGCGCAGTTGTGGTTATCAGCCATTAGAAGATGAAAGAAAGGAGTTAAATTCAAGCAGTCAACATAGACATTTTTTTTTTTTACCCTCTATAAATGGGAATGTTAATTCTAAATTATAGCTAATCATCTGTAAATAATCTTAACTAACAAAAAGTGGGAGGATATATGGGAAGGTAGAACTGATTTGTTTTACTTTGAGGCTGTTTTTTTGGCACCAAGCTGTTTTAATCACACATTGAACCTGCGCTGCTACAGTATCTCACATAAGTGAGTACACCTCTCACATTTCAACAATTAATTTCTTATATCTTTTCAAGGGACGTTACAGAAATGAAACTTGAATATATTCTAGAGTTGTCATTTTACAATATGTGTAGCAGTGTAGATTTACTGCACTGTCCAAATAACTGAACAGACAGTCACTATTTCCAAAATGGGTGGCAACAAAAGTGAGAACACACCCCAATGGGTAATGGTCAACCAAGCAATGAAACATGTCTTATTCATCATGTTCATGCTTTTATTTGTTCGACTGGGCCATATGAGGTTGTGTAACAGGTGTTGAAGGTTTAAACTGTGGTGCTTTGGGTGCAATGCTCTCATTCTGGTCACTGGATGGTCACCATGGCACCTTCTGGGAAAGAACTTTCTGAGGATCTGAAAGAGAATTGTCACTCTCCACAAAGATGATCTAAGCTACAAGAAGATCTGTGAAACCATGAAACTGAGCTACAGCATGGTGGCCAAGGTTATCCAGCGGTTTTCCAAGACGGGTTCTACTCGGAACAAGCCTCGTCAGGGTCGACCGAAGAGGTTGAGTCCTCGTGCTCTGCGTCAGGTGCACAAGTTGGCTTCAGAAAACAGACGCGGGAGCATTGCTAACGAGGTTGCTGCAGTGGGAGAACAGCCTGTCCGCGCTCAGACCATACGGCGTGCACTGCACCAAGTCGGTCTACATGGCCGTCGGCTAAGACAGAAGCCTCTTCTGAAGCTAGCCCACAAGAAGGCCCGAAAACAGTTTGCTGAAGACAACCAGTCTAAGAACATGAACTACTGGAACCATGTTCTGTGGTCCGACGAGATCAAGATAAACTTGTTCGGCTCAGATGGTGTCTAGCATGTGTGGCGGCGCCCTGGTGAGGAGTACCAAGACAAGTGTGTACTGCCAAACATCGTGGTGACAGCATCATGGTCTGGGGCTGCATGAGTGGTTCTGGTCCTGGCGAGCTGCGCTTCATTGATGGAATAATGGATTCCAACATATAATGTGACATTCTGAAGCAGAACATTATGCCCTCCCTCTGGAAACTGGGCTGCACGGCAGCTTTCCAACATGATAACGACCCAAAACACACCTCCAAGTTGACAACTGTCTTCCTGAAGAAGCTGAAGGTAAAGGTGATGGCGTGGCCAAGTATGTCTCAGACCTAAATCCCACTGAGCACCTGTGGGTCATTCTCAAGAGGCAGGTGGAGGAGCAGCAGGTGTCCAACATCCACCAGCTCCGTAATGTTACGGAGGAGTGGGGATCCCAGCAACAACCTGTGCAACTCTGGTGAATTCCATGGCTCGGAGAATCAAGGCAGTGCTGGACAACAATGGTGGTCACACTAAATATTGACTCTATGGACACAGCTTGGCATGTTGATGGTGAGGTGTACTCACTTTTGTTGTCACCCATTTTGGAAATGGTGACCGTTTGTTCAGTTATTTGGACAGTGCAGTAAATCTACACTGCTACACATATTGTACAATGACTACTCTAGAATATATTGAGGTGTCATTTCTGTAACGTTGTCCCTTGAAAAGATTTAGTGTCGAAATGTGAGGGGTGTATTCACTTTTGTGAGATACTGTATATCTGTCAAAGCAGTCGACCTGGGCAAGCTAAGTCCAGAGGCGTGCATTTTCGAGAAGCTCTTCAGATTAAAAGAAGATTATCTGTCATTGGGTACTTTAGCTGTCAGGTCCCAGTATATATCAAACAATGAATGTGTAGCATGGGAGAAAGAGGAATGTATTTTGTCTTCATTTTTATAAATGTCTTACGTGAACTCTGATATAACTCCACTGACTGATTCATTTTGTGGGCGCCTGTAAATTTCTGTGAAGGTGTGATGAAAAGCATCATCTTGATATGCCCCAGGTTCATTTAAGTGCAGACCGTTTTAGTTTAATGTTTCATAACCGTTATGTTAATTTATTTTATTCAGCACACTCTGTTCAGCGTAAATGAGTTTGGCAGGCAATGCGTCTATTTGACCAATCGCCAAATACCTTGCGCTTTCCGTTTTTTATGGATTCTTCCTTATAAAAATGTCACCTAAGTATAAAGTACCACCACTTCTAGAGGGCAAACTCAGTGAAGTGTAAACACGAATGGTGCTGATGCGATAGAGGAAGAGGCTCTAAAAGCCAATGATTTAGGAAAAATATTGAAACTAAGAGGTGTATCATGGCTAATGCTGATGGGAATAATCACTTTTTTACCCCAAACTGTCGTAAATTCACAGACATCAATCACATGGCGTATCGAATTGTGATAGTTGGGTATCGAGGTATGCTATTAAAGGATCCATTACCTGAAAAACACATTTTTACTTGTTATTGCATGTATACATTAGACATTCCTCACTCTTAACAAAATCTGAAATGTTTTAGAGTCGAAGCAGCTTCCTTCCTTCCTTTTTTTGCTCATCAACTCCAGAGGCATGAAAAATTGTGATTTCAGTTTGGGCATACTGATGACATGTACCTGCGTGGAGGAGGAGTCTAGATGTGGCTAGGGAGTAGCAAACCGCACCCACTGCATTCCGCAAACACGCCTAAGAAAACTGTCGGAGACGACATTTGCCCTCTTGTTGGCTGCCAAAATCTACATAAAAACGTGCTTAACATTCCATCGGGTGATGAATCGCAGAGGAACAAGTGGATCGCATTTATTTTTGCCGACAATTTTCATGTGGCCCCTGCCACAAACCTATTCATGTGTGCTCAGCATTTGATGCCAAACTCTTTCGCCAACTTAGGCCAGTACAAAGCTGGCTTAGCTAAAAACCTGCGCTTCCAGAAAGGTGTTGTTCCAGCACTATGGAACCCGCTACTTTAATATTGTCTGTAAATGTCAACTTGGGCATTAGCTGACAACTTTTTTCCCCAAACTTCAATGTTATCATTACATTATCGTAAGCTATTGCATGGAGTGTGGTGTAGTTCAAATGAAACTTGGCAGTATACCCAGTACGTAAACATTACTCTCACAGGCCGAGGGTTCTCCCGACATGCCGATTTCCGAGGCTGTAGCGGGCTCAATTTCAGCTAAGGTGAGGATACACACATCATATGAAATTAGACAACCTAAGGAATCTATGGATGCCAAAAACGCAATGCTATGATGTCGGTAAGCAGGCGAAATAACACTCCAAACATACCCTAAATTTCAGCTAGCAAAAAGTTAACGTTGGCTAGGTAAGTTAATTTAGGCCAGCATTAACCGTGAACATTCTGTTGTTGATGGATTGCTGTAGCTATATTGTTGTCTTTTTATGCTGTCCAAACACAGTGTGTTACTCTTGATTATACAGGGCTCAAAATAGCGGATGCATAGGTGCACATATGCACCCAGTTTTCGGCAGGTGCACCCAAAATTTAAAGTCGGATGCACCGCGTGCACAAAGTAAAAATCTGCCCCCAAAATAAATCCTCTTTCTACAAATGCTCTCATCCTTACCTGAAATGATAAATTTTATCGGTGAGTGACGAGAATTAATGACAAAATCGATGGAACTACAAGACTATGGAACACGTTTGGTCTGAGGGCGCGTGTGTTTTATCATTGGCTGAGCACGGCCACCTGACTATTATTTGGTGTCTGATTGGTCTTTCAGCTGCTTCACTGAGAACTTTCCTCAGCCAAGTCACAGGCAGTTCTAGTTATTTCACACGTTTAAATCAAGTTTGATTATATGCTTGTTTATAAAGTTTCGCCAATTACTTTCTTAATTTTAAAAATCAAGTATTTTCTGACGAATAGACAAACACAGACAGCATGTAAGATTGTATTTAAAATGATGCTCAAGATTTGAAATTCGTCGACTTGAACTGACAGGGGTGCAGGTGTTCGGAAACCACAAAGCTCTGGGGGGTATACTAAGAAGCAAGTTCATCATAGACAGGCTTTAATTGAGTGAGCCAGATCAACAAATGCTGAACTCGCTATCAGAGATAATTAGCACCACAACAGTGGTTATAATCTTTCTTTGATAAACTCAGCTTTGTGCTTTGGCTTCTGTGTGCTCTCCCATGAAGAGGGTGTTTAACGCTGCAATTGATTCCATTTCCTCTCAACAATTGACCGATCGCGTACTGTATATTTCTCTTCAAAGACTTTCCCTGATCCAGGGTCAGGGGGCTTGTGGGACATCTGCCCCCCGCGGCACCAGGGGGCGCCGCCAGCACAGACCACGACCCACACCAATGGTACTGCGGCCTAATGGGAGAAATAAATGACGTTTTACACTGATTGGGTGGACACTTGAAATTATGCTTGTGCATACTCGGGTAGACACTTGGGAAATTGTAATTGAGATTCATGTTTGTAGGTCGATTCATGTTGGTTGATGTATGCACTTATTCGTTGGATGTAAGTGGCTGCTGGGTGATTAATAAAATCTTACCAAAAAAATCATTCTATATTAAATATAATCTAGGAGGAGAGGGTCTTAATTATGGAGTTATGAAGAATGTAAAAATACAAAAACGGCAAAAGCAGCGCTGTTGCTCCTATTGAGGCCAGAGAAGTCTATGATGGAGTCAGCGCTCCAGACTGCGACCAAAATTTACGTTTTGCAACTTACATTCTCACATCGGTCGCAACACTTCGTGCACTGTGCGCCTATTCTGGGCAGCGATTCACTCCCTAATTATCAGCCGCCGGCCGCAAATTTTTTTCTGCAGGTCGGTTGGTACCATTACGTAGCTACATCAGCCAATCACAGATCGGCTGGTGCCATCAGTCAGCTCGGCTGTACTCATGCATCGATGAGAATGGCAAAGCATTCGACCTTGTCACTGTCAGCTGAGTTGTGCGCGCGGCAAAATTGTAAAACCTTGTCTGACAATAACGATGCAAATGCTCCACAATACGCGAAATTACAAGTACACTAGCTGGTCTGCTGCAGAAGTCCAACAGTCTACGGAGTAGGCCTTGGCTTCGGTGACTGATACTGCAGATCGGAGAGCAAATTTCATGATCTCAGAAAGTGTTTTCATTACCGGTTTTTTATTTCGCTATGTAGATTTTCTAAGGGTAATGGAAACGCACCTGGAGAGTGAGAACGATGTCCAACGTTATTAGCCCGAAAACACAGTCTGCTTATTTATAATTTTATTTTCATTTATTTATACTGGGAGTCCGATTGAGAGCAAGCTCTCTTTTGCAATGGAGCCCAGTAGCAAAAAACAGAAAACACCAAGTACAATAAATAAAAACAATGACTACATTACACATGTACATTCCTGCTTTGTGGCAGCCAATAAAAGACATTTAAAACAATCAATTGAAATAAGACTTTCCAACTTTAAAAACTGTTGAATCCTATTCCACTTCTGTGGAGCATAATACATAAAAGCAGTTTTACCCAGTTCAGTACGCACCCTTGGGACATCTAAAACCAAAAAGTCAAGAGTGCGCAGACCGTATTCCCACTTCCTCACGTTAAGCAAACTGGTCAGATATCCAGGCAGTTTACCCAACAATGCCTTGTATATAATAAGGCAACAATGTTGCTCCCTTCTCACGGCCAGCGAGGACCAACCAGCGTTAAAATAAAGTGTACAGTGATGTGTTCGGAAGCCATCTCCAGTTATGAACCTTAATGCAGCATGGTACACTGCGTCAAGTGACTTCAGCAAGGAGGGTGCAGCGTGCATATTACATCACCATAATCTACTCTAGAGAGAATAGTTGCTTGAACAATCTGTCTTCTGCAGCTCCTCGGAAAGCAGGCTTTATTCCTGTACAGCATAGCCAATTTTGGCTTCAAATTCTTGACCAGCTCATCAGTATGCTTCTTAAAATTAAGATTGTCATCCACCCAAATGCCAAGGTATTTGTAGTAAGGAACTCTTTCGATTTGGATTCCATTTACTGTCGTGATGCTACTATTATGGAACCTAGCAGCTGGTTTATGAGAGAATAACATGAATTTAGTTTTTTCAGAGTTTAAAATTAGTTTAAGGTCTAAAAGATCCTTCTGGAAGATTTGGAAATCTGACTGCAAATTTTGAAGAGCCAAATCAGCAGAAGGGGCAGCTGAGTAGATGACTGTATCATCTGCATAGAGGTGGATTTTACTATTAAGAAAATTAGCACTGAACTCATTAATAAAAAGTGCAAACAGCAAGGGCCCCAAAATTGAACCCTGTGGAACCCCCTTGCTAAGATGAATAAAGTTGGATTGATAGCCATCGGCCACAACAGCTTGACACCTACCAGATAGATCATCTTTAAACCAATTCAGAGATTTAATATCAAACCCAATTGCACTTAGCCGCTCTATGAGTTTAAAATGGTCAACTGTGTCAAACGCCTTTGAAAGGTCAATAAAAAGGGCAGCGCAATCTTGCTTATTGTCCAAGGCAGAAACTATATCATTTAATACCCTGGTTGCAGCTAATACAGTACTATGACCTGGTCTGAAGCCTGACTGAAATACATTCAAGATAGCATGGTTTGATAAAAATGCTCTAACTTGATTATTGACGAGTCTCTCTAAAACCTTAGCCAAGCACAGCAGCTTCGAAATTGGTCGATAGTTATTCAGAACATCTGAAGAACCACCTTTATGTAAGGGAAGAACAAAAGCCGTTTTCCACAAGACAGGAATCGAACCGGTCAACAGGGTTAAGTTAAAAATGTGTGTCAGGATAATAGCAATCAAAGGTGAAGCCAGCAATAAGAGGCTTGGGTCCAATTTATCCGCCCCAGTGGATTGCTTAGGGTCAATGTTAAAAAGTTCTTCAAGCACTTCCTCTTCAGAAAAAGGACGCAAGGAAAAACAACCGGAGTTATTCGGTACAGGTACAAAAGGCCTGCTATCACAGGTAGGAACAGCCGGCAATAACCCTAAATTTTCAAAGAGGTGGCCTGCATTAACAAAATGCTCATTGAAAATATTACAAAGTTCCCCTTTATCTGAAATAATGACAGAATCCTTAGTAATCCTCCATGGTAAAGCTGAGGAGGGGAGCTGAGACAAGGATTTAAAAGTTCTCCAAAATTTCGCAGAATTGCCGCCGGAGTCAGATAAGTTGGAGAGATAATAAGATGACTTGGCTTTCCGAATCACTGTAAGGGTTCTGTTGCGAAGGTAACGAAAATCTTGCCAGTCAGAACGCAACCCAGAAACGCGCTTTTTTTTCCAAGCGAAATCCGAGCTTTTAACAGCTCCGAGATATCAGGGGAAAACCAGGGATTCGCCCTGTTCTTAACTCTCAACTTTTTAAAGGGGGCATGCTTATCCACTACAGTATTAAAAGACGTGATAAAATGCCTTAACGCTAAATGAGGGTCAGGAATAACAGCAGAGTAATGCATGTCACTCAGATACAAGTCATGCAAAAAGGCTTGTTCCGTGAAGTGTTTAAAATTTCTTTTGACTATGACCCTGGATTCTGATTTTGGGTTACTATTATTCCTGACACAAGCTACAGGACAGTGGTCACTAAAATCCAAAGGGAAAACGCCATTAGCTTTAAAATTATGAGGCCTATTAGTTAAAATAAGATCCAAGAGCGTAGCTCTATTAGGATCCTTAGGTTCAGGCCGTGTAGGACGCGAGATCAGTTGAGTCATATTCAAATTAATGCACACATCTTTCAAGCTATTTGAAGCATCCGAGAGCCAGTCAATATTCAAATCACCAAGTAAAATGATTTCAGAGTTTTCATGCGCAGACAACAAGCTTCATGCTTCGTCACCGTAGACTGTTTGTGACACAGTTTTGAGTCTTGTTGTTTCCAGCTATGGGTGCTTGCGTCCAGTGGCGAATGGTTTTATTTCGCGTTTCAATATCAATCGCTAACCTTCTATCCTGATGGATTAGGTTGGATGTGCACTTCCACTCTGATCTGAAGTTCCGCATGTACATGATTATTCATGCAGTATGTATGAAATCGGTGACTGGTTGGTCCGAGTGCAAGATTATTTATTTTCATTAGAGTACGATAAAGATGAGAAAACCTGCGGTTCTTATAGATTTATAGTCCGTTTTCTTTGGGGTTCTGATAATTGGCCAGCTGTCAGAGGAATAGTATTTTGTCGATTGCAACAAATGTTCAAAACTGATTCAAAAACTAACTGGTGACTCCAGCCCAATGTACTCCAGCGACGACCATAGGCTTATCAGCGCAATGCCTCAAATATGAGTCTGTGTCACGAACAGTGTACGGTCACGAAGCAGACAGTTATTTGGGGGCTAATAACGTCAGACATCTCCTCACTCTCTGTATGCGTTTCCATTACCCTTCGAAATGTGCAAAATCTACATAGCGAAATAAAAAAAACTGGTGAACAATTATTATTATTATCATAATAAGCCGTCCTACTACATTGTTACCGGTGAAAGAATTTCTTGAAACTTTGTGCTTACGAACTTGGCATACTTCACCTACTTTTTACCAAATATTTGGGGTGGATCACTTTGGGAACTATATTAATTTTAATGTTAAACTTTCAATTTGTGATGAAAACTTGTAGCCAAATTATGCTTTTTACGGCTCCAATTCCTCCTGGGTCTCATATTTTCAAAGCAATTGAGCCATGTTTGGTGTCAAATTGTTCCTTGGGATGGCAGCAACAATAACAGTTATAAATTTTAGAACTAGCACTGTGATAATTGGGAGTTATTCATTGATTTATCCCCATATGTTGCTTTTAGGGGGTACTCATCTAAATTTGGCCATAATTTTTCTATGAATGATTCAGTTTATGTACTGGGGAGGGTTTGATGAAAAGTTGTCCCTTGGAGAAATGGAGACTTGTACATACATTTAGACTTGTATGATAACTCTCCAAAATGATAACTGCATTTATGCATTTTTTCAAACATTCTTGTGAACATCAATATCTACTTTTCAGTTCACAAAGTGCTTTCTGATAATGTTTCTTATATAAATGCAGCAACAACTGATAGTCTGTTCAGGTATCTTTATTTGGGCTTGTAAATATTCAGAAAAGTATCATGGTACTTGGCGTGACCACAGTTTTGGCCTGCGCACCTAAATTTTTCCCTGCGCGCCCAACTTTTTCAGGTTGGGAGCGCATGCGCTTCTAGGTCCAAAATTTAGTCTGGAGGGTTGGGAGTAGTGGGAAATTACTTTAGTTTCTTGGCCAAGTCAAACAAAGTGAAATTAAATTATAGATTGAATATTATCTGACTGTGATAAATACCAATAGTGTACTCAGTTTTACCGATTTCGTTTTTTTTTAGTATTTTTTCTATTATTTTAATTATATACAGCATGATTTTAATAGAATCTTATCCCACCAATAACCCTAACCTGTTGCACCATTGCAAATTTACAGTAGCCCTATGGCATATCGAAGAATATGAGTTTAAGAATATTTGTTTATTCATTTTGTACTGCTGCAAAGCGGCTTTTTTTAATGAATTAAGCAAGTTTTACCAAACCCAAGTTTTACCCAAACATGCACGAGTGCACCCATTTTCAAAATCTGGGCCAGTCAAAAAATCCTAATTCGAGCCCTGTTATATGATCATGGAACTTAATGTCAAGTTGTACCCAATACGTAAACGTTACCCCCAGACCTCGAGGGTTCGCCCGAGATGCCGTATTTCCGAAGCTGTTGCGGGCTCACTTTGAGCTTAAAGGGCTTGTGTGAAATATCTTGGCAAAATGTTGAAAACAATTTATTCAAGTGTAAAAGATGATAAATAAAAGGTATCAGGTAAAAAAAAAAAAAAAAAGTGAAAGGAGGTGGTCAGTAATGTGTTTTGGGGCTAAAAAGTCGATTGAAATTTTCCCGCGAAAGACTGCGAACCCGGAAGTCTGACATCAAAACAAGAACAACACAGCGAAAACAATGGCGGAACAAGTAGAAGATTTTTCGGAGAGCGAATCAGAAACATTTGTTTCCGAGGTTTCTGAAGTTTCTGATGAGCCTCTAGTCTTTAGCCCTATTCGGACGGGATTGGTTTAACATGGGGACTTGGGGTAAAGTAATTTTACCACAGGATGTCTGATAATATGAATGGCCTATTCGTACAGGACGGGAAATCTCTGTAGTTCTGTCGAAAGTAGGCGGAGTAACTCTGTATACGCTATGCCGTCACTCCCCTGTCGACATGTGCGGACATGAAACAACAGCTGAAGGATAATAATAATAATAATAATAATAATGGTTGGCCTTGAACATTTTCCCATACGCAAGATTGTTTATAACGATTATGTATTAACATTTAGGGCTATCTAAAACAACCAGAAGTCTCGCTCCTCTGAAGAGTGCCTTCAACCTTTTTTTTTAATTTGTCTTCGACGTCTTCTGTCGTCGAAAAAGGAATGCGTTGGACTTTTGCCAACCGCTAAACCAAGTGCTTTCTCAAGTGCATCCATCTTCATAAAAGGGCGGAAAAATACTTTTAAAACAGGATATGACAGAATATTTACCAGAGGTGGAAAGTCCAGGTTCAGAAAGTAAAAATCCTCCCCAGAACTTTATTCCAACCACCTGGATTTACTTCTGACAGGGGATAGAACTCATTGATCAGCTCATTCTGTGGGAGGGAGAAAAACCTGGCTGGATTTTTGCTTTCTGACCCCTGGATTTTCCACCTCTGATATTTCCATACATGGTTTCTACATGGGTCTCATTTGCAGTTGATTAATATTACCCAGTGGCGGTCCGTCGGCAGAAACACAGGGCCAGCAATAACCTCACGTTTCACTATTAATGACCTACACCTCACGCAGTTTACCTCTCCCGATTAGCAACAGTTGCTCCGACTGATTGGAAGAACCGACAAGAGTCTAATTTATTTTTGAAAGCCTTGTTATACATTGCACTATGAAATTAAATGTTGTTTTCTTCCGCACATCAATGACTATGAAAAATATCAATATGTCTTTATAATTTCTGCGCTCCTGTAGCACGTGAAACAGCACAGATTTGCTAAAATTAGTTTTTGAGCCTCATTGAGCAATAAGCCATGAGAATCTGTTCTATAGTCTGAATGTAGTGACAGCTAAAGTGCGTTGTTAGTTACGATGTACAGCTGAGTGATGGCGAAAATAATTGCCGCAAACTCTGCGATTGTTTCTGATTTTTTGCAGATTGTCATCCTTGCGGAGTCACATCAATTATATCATCATAGCCAATAGGCAATTGCTTTGTCGTTGGCATTTCTTTATCATTACTTGCCATGCATTGGTGATGGTTGTTCAGTTTATAAATTGTTTGATTGTTAATCAGGCAAACTTGATCGCAAATGTATTGAGCCATTTTTAGAGCTTATGATTTTTTTTTTTTTGTTTGATATTTAGTTTTGTTCTGTCAGATGGTAGTCTCTATTCTGTCCCTTGTTCTTGTATTATACTGTACTGTTTTGTTAATATTGTCTTGAACTGTGTTGTGTTTATGTAATACTTGTTTGTGACTTGCTGCATACCGCCAGATCACCATTGAAAAAGAGACTTTGGTCTCAACTGGTTTTATCTGGTTAAATAAAGGATTTGATTGATTGATTGATTGATTGCAAACAGTTTAAGAGCAATTATGCGGGAAAGGGTGATGTCACTGAAGGCCTTCCTGACATCTGACGGCACGCCAATGATATTACCTAGGATACTGTCTCAGGAGTGTTTTACAGAAGGTAAAAGTGGCAATAAATTTTACCGAGGATGTCCGTAATGATTACTGACTTGACGCGTTTGGACGGGACTAAAATCCCAAGTAATAATTACATAACCCCATGTCACCATGTCAAGCTAATCCCGTCCGAATAGGGCTTTTGAGGAGACAGATGAAGAAGAGGGCAATGCAGTTATGTCTGTTGGACCGTATATCTATGAGCCAGAAGCTGTGGATAATCCCGATTACGTTGCCCCTAAAAGACCCGATCTTCAATGGCAGCTTGACTAAGCGAGAGTGGGTGAATCATGGTAAGTCTTGCTGACTTGTTTCATCGTATGACTTCGTCTGTCGTTGATAAACATACATAAAAATGCGACATTGACAACGAATTTATTGATGTTAATGTAAAAAGTCATATTTATCGTAAATGAATACCCTGTATCTACTGTCATTTGGCGGTGGGCCTAATGCATGCGTATTCATGTACATGTATGTATCGGCGTCCGTGGCGGCTTGTGAACTGGCAATAAGGGAAGCTCAAACAATCCCTTAAAATTAATGATTGGTCATGGCCTGTTTTCAATCATTCATTTAAGTTACAATTACAGTTCTAAACTTCAAAAACTCTCAACATTGTCAGATGTGGCCAGTTTTCATTTTCAAGGCATACCGATTACGACTCCGGATTTCTCACGCTTTTCTTTATTCAGGGGTTGGAAGGAATGCATGTGTTTCATGATCATTTTAATTAAATAATATCATTTAAAACGTCTTTATGCAATTCCATTGCTTCCAACCCCTCCATGCACAAGGACCTCTACGCAAGAATCTCTTACATATGTGTTGATTGAATAATTGCTGACTACAGCAGAGGAACGTAAATATGCCACTTAAACTCACCGAATGCGCGAGAGTTGACAGGTATGCGTTATTAATGAAAACTGGCCACATCTGATAATGTTGAGAGAGGCGAAACGGTCCGCAGTAAAATCCACTCTCTTTGCTCTGAGAACTGGTCCATTTACGGGCCCTATCTTTGTCCTTCGGCCACTCAAACAACTGTTGGGCTGAATGAGAACAATACATTGCGACACACCGCCGAGGCATCCTCGGAATTTGGACACAAAGCCACCAAAACAGCAAAGAATGAACAGGAATTTTAGTGGCGTGCACAGAATCATAACAGTGGCTGTTCTGGAGTTCACGTCACCACCGGAGATTACCGAAGATCGCCGAAGAATTTTGTCAGCATTGTTAAGGGCGTTGTTAGGGCCATTACTCGTAAACCGGAGGTATTTTTGGAAAAATTCCAACGCAGAATGTTTTGAAATGAGTTTCTCGTCACAAACAAACAGAAAAACCGATATGTCTGCCTACTTCACACAACCCCTTTAAGTAAAGATACACGCATCATATGAAACTAGACAACCTAAGGAATCTGCAGATGCCAAAAAAGTTATGCTATGATGTCGAATTAACGTTCTAAACATATGCTAAATTTCCGCTGGCAAAAAAATTATGTTAGCTAGCTAAGTTAATTCAGGCCAGCAGTAACCCTGCACATTCAGTTAATTTGTTGGTGGATGGCTGTATTTTGTTGTCTTTTTATGCTATCCACACGCAGTGTGATACTCTTCATTATATGATCGTGGAACTTCGATGTACTAAGGTTGCATGTGATATATACTCCCCAACTATGGCAAAAGGAAGTAAGTTACAAAGAAATGTATGATACTTTCTTCCTTTTGCCATGGTTAGGCAATATACATTCCCCGTTTTTAGGCTGTTTCGCTAGTACATCTCACGCGGGGGCCAGTGCATCACTTTCAGATGGCAGGAGCACATCTAAGCCACCCAGAATGGTCAATAGATTCAGCCATGGTGAGGTGACACGTTGTGCAACTATGTACGCGGTGCTGTGGCTGTGTTTTCAAGCCACTTCTCCCTCCTCCCACCCTCTTCCCTCGCATCACCCCCTCCACTCAGCCATGCCTCTATCTTCCAGCCGAGTCAAAATCTCGAATTTTTCTTGCGAGAGCAAGATAGGCTTGATAAAAAGGGCAAAATAAACATGAATGTTGCATAATTTTTGCAAATTACCTTAAAACATTATTTTTAACAGGTGTAAATACCAGGTAATGGATCCTTTAAGTTCCAGTATGCGCATGCTCCCATCTTAAAATACATTTCTAAGATTTTAATGTGTGAGCGTATAAATATTTATACATACACGCTGGCTTTGCTGGAAAATGTAACCAAAGATCTTCCTTACTAACAAGATCAAGCAACGCTGAAAAATGAATGGAATTTTTTGGTTGTTGTTCCGGTCTCCTAGAGTGGGTGCTGCCCTTAGTGCATGCTCTCTGCGCTCAGTGTTATCAGCAGCCATATTGGCACGTGGTTGTACGTTTGAGGGTTAGACGGTGAGACAGAGAGATAGAAATTACATTTTTCCATCTTTGCTGTCAAGTCTGAAAATACGGATGACTGAAGAGCAGCTAGCGATTAAACTACTCAATGAGTATGGAAAAGTTACGTCAGCTGGCTAAGCAAGGACGATTGTTACATTCTTCAGGAAATTCGGCAGGCATTCACACATTTGGAATTCAGTCCCTAAAATTTAAATTGATCCGTGGCTAGCATTTGCATGGTAGCAGCTGTTGGCTAGCTAACATTCAGTTTATTGGAATGGCGGCACTTTTCTCCCGAGCTGAATTCATCCAGTCAGTTTGTTCTTGTCAACACGTTTCTTTCTCTTCATTACCTCAGTTGCCGCTCTTTTTACAACATAGCAATTTGGCTAGTTTAGCCTGCCAGCTAAATAGCCGCAAATTGGTTATTGCGACACAAAGGAACTGGAACCATTCTGCTAACGAAACCTGAACACAAACACAGACATTAGTTACATTAGTAAACATTTGATTTAATTGTAGCCCCCAGACGAAGTCGGGCGGCTACTATGGATTCACTTGTGTTGTTGCCGCTGCCGCTGCTGGCTTCGCGTTCGTAAACACTTTCTTGTGGACGATTTTCGACCGATTACTTTCAGATTTGATATGTACATGTGTTGTACTTCACTTATGACACCTATCAATTTTGGTTGCCATGGTGACAGTATTGGCCGAATAATATGCAAATTAGTGGCAAAACAGATTTCCTTGTGGACGCAGTACAAGCTGCAAAATGCAAGGTAGCATAATTTTTCCATGAATTTTTCAGAATACCGGCTAGCATCGGGAGTCGAATATCTGTCCCAGCGCGCATTGGGAAAACTACCATGACGCCACCTAGCGTGAAGGAGCACAGTATTTGTGGCTGGGTCAATTGTTTCTTTGTATTGGTTGCTGCTTAGCAGCAGAATTTGTGCACAGTTGTACCACCTTTTATTCATATTAAATTGTTTAAAATGAATTTTTTTTTGTTATCAAGTGAGTAAAACATATAAATTCACATTTTGAGCAATATTTACGGCGCTTGTACTGTGTGTGTGTGTGTGTGTGTGTGTGTGCGCGCACGCGTGTGTGATTGTGTGATTCTTTGTCTCTGCTCTGTGCGTGGGGTATTGCTTGCGTCTGTGTTTTTGTGTGTGTGATTATCTTCCCTTTGCGCTCACTGTTCCCTGTGTGCTCTGGTCTCAGATGTGCGCTCGGTGCTGGAGGACAGTCCTGTGTTTGTGGAGGGCGGCATGTTTGAGCGGGAGGGTGGTGTGGGGGAGCGGAGCAGGAGCACGTCAGCATCATCTGCCTGCCTGGTGGACACCACCACTGGTCCGGGAGCAGCGGATCCCAAATGGAAGGGTGAGTGTTCCCTTGGGGCCCTCTTCTGTTTGTCTCGGGGCATCTGGGCATGGGGCAAACTCTTGTTCATGTCATTTCAGTTCAGTGGAGCACTATTGGCATGAAAAATCATTAGTGTAGAATTCAGAATTAATGTAGTGTAGAATTAGTGTAGTATTAGTATTAGTGTAGTACACTTTGGACTTTAATTTGATCTATCATTCGCCTATGAAGCCCTCCCTGATTTCCCTGAAGAGCTGTGAAGGTAGTTCCCATAAATGGCACAAGCAGCAGCATTGTGTGCTCTGTATGGAAGCAGACATATTTCCCCTTTGAACACAGACCCTCAGGCGCAGTTGTGCTGTTTCTGTGGACAGCTTGTCCCAGAGATCACGAGACCCGTACACCATCCCCGACAAACAGTGTGCAGGAAAATGGTGTTTTGCCGGGCTTATGGCTGCTTGAGCTGGGGTGGACAGTGCCCTGGGAACTGGAACTGGCATCCTCCAGTGGAACAGGAAAAATATCATGAACACTTTCAAAAATATACGGAGCCTGGAAAGTGCAATGACATTAAAAAAAGTATTTTGTGGCTACAAGATAGAATTCGTTCCCATGATGTAGTTATCTCATGACCACGAGATATAACTCGTTCCCTAAATTTGTGCAAACAAAGTCATGGGAAAGATTAATTAAATTGAGGGAACGGCTTGTTTCTCATGAACACAAGTTACCTGAATTGTGGCAACAACTTGTATCTTGTTGCCATGAAATACATGTATTTTTCCATGTAATTGCACCCTCTGGGCTCTGTAGAAATGGCCAGTGAGTATCAAGGTGGAGAAGTTCCATATGAAAAGCTGCATAAATCAATCAATGAATATCAACTCCACAAGACCGTTACCGAACCCCGGCATCTGTGACTTGATGGCGGTGTGTAGTCCCACAAAGAATGATGTGTATTTATTTATTTTTTGCAGTTTTCCTCTATCCCGGATATTACTTTGAAGAAATTTGTGTGGCAGATAGAAGCTCAAAGTGTGCCCTTTTTGGGCAAATCTATTTGAGGTTTGACCTGGGTTCCCCTTTAAAGGGAAACTATGGTGGTCAATAATCAGTCTCCAAAAAGAGAAATGCGAGGCTGCTGCTTAAATTTATTACCTCTATCTCTGAAAAATATACATGTATCAATTTTCACAAGATTCCCTGTGCCTTTTGAGCTCACATACCCCCAAAACATCAGAGTCACCACCATGCTTTACAGTGGGAATGGTATATTTTTCTCCATGGGCCTTGTTGAACTACCTTGTTACGAAGGTCCTTAAAGAGTTATATTCTGCTCCCCATGGCTCAAAGTCTAGCCAGATCAGTGAATCCACTCGAGAGCCAGCAAACTCAATGACTGTACACTGACACTGGCAACAATTTAAAAAGCCACAGGTGTGAAAAATTAACCCTTAATAGCCATTTAAACCTGAGTGTGTCACCTGTATCTACATAATAAGGTCAAACGTTCAAGGGTATGTGAAAATGATCAGGGTCGTTTAGGTGATTTCAGTTATCATTATGATGTAAAAAGGAGACAAACACCTATGTGATGATGAATGACTTCACGTGATCACTATCCTTAAATAAAAGACATGTGTTTTGCATTATGAGTCATTTTCAAAATAAATGTCAACATTTCGCACATTCAGCTAGGATATGCAAACTTTTTAGCACAAGTGTACATGATGGCAGCACCAGACGGGATGTCAGATCGTTGATACTGCCTGGCATAATTCCACACGTTGGCATACGGCCTCTTCCCAGAAGGACAAGACCATTGATTGGGTGCGGTTTTGTTTACCTTTATCTAACCGCCAAATGTTTTACTCAAAAGGCTGTTCTATTACATCCCCTCTGCACTTTATCTTTTAATTTGGTGTGTGTTCTAACCTCTTGAACTGGAACACCCTCGGTATCAGGAGCAGTGGCAGGTCTCGCAACAAACGCCATAGGCACGGCATGAGAACCATATAGCATATTACAGCGGGGAAAATAAGCAATGAAAGAAATCAAAATAAATAAGTCCATAAATTAAGTTATGTGTAATAAAATGGAATGACACAGGGAATAAGTATTGAACACATGAAGAAAAGGAGGTGCAAAAAGGCATGGAAAGCCAAGAAACCAGCTAAAATCTGTCTGTCTTTAGAAAGCAATCATGCCCCCTATCAGTGCAAATTAATATCAGCTGGCTTAGTCCTAATTGATGGCCCATAAAAAGGTTTCTCATTACCAAGGTGTCAAACAAGAAGCATCTCATGATGGGAAAAAGCAAAGAGCTCTCTCCAGACGGTCGCAACCTTATTGTTGTAAAACATACTGATGGCATTGCTGACAGATGCATTTATAAACTTCTTTATGTTCCAGTGAGCACCGTTGGGGCCATAATCCGGAAGTGGAAAGAACATCATTTCACCATAAACTGGCCACGACCAGGTGCTCCTTGCAAGATTTCTGACAGAGGAGTCAATGGAATAATCAGAAAAATTGTCCAAGAGCCAAGGACCACTCGCAGAGAGCTTCAGAAGGACCTGGAATTAGCAGGTACAATTGTTTCAAAGAAAACAATAAGTAATGCACTGTTATGGCCTCCATGCACGCTCACTGCACAAGACTCCATTGCTGAAGAAAAAGCATGTTGAAGCTCGTTTAAAGTTTGCTGCACAACATTTGGACAAGCATATGAAATACTGGGAGAATATAGTGTGGTCAGACGAGACCGAAATTGAACTCTTTGGATGTCATAGCTCACACCATGTTTGGAGGACGAATGGCACCGTCCTGGCATCACCCCCAGAACACCATACCAACAGTGAAGTTTGGAGCTGGGAACATCATGGTGCGGGGCTGTTTTTCAGCATATGGTACTCGCAGGCTTCATATAATTGAAGAAAGGATTAATGGAGAAATGTACCAAGACATTCTTGACAAGAATCTGCTGCCATCTACCTGGATGCTGAAGATGAAACAAGGGTGGAAATTTCAGCAAGACAATGATCCCAAACACACAGCCAAGGAAACACAGTTGGTTTCAGAGAAAGAAAATAAAGCTGCTAGAATGGCCCAGTCAATCACCTTACTTGAATCCAATTGAAAATCTATGGAAAGAACTGAAGATCAAAGTTCATGGAAGAGGACTCCGGAACCTTCAAGATTTGAAGACAGTTTGTGTGGCAGAATGGGCCAAAATCACACCTGAGCAATGCACTTTCTCCATACAGGAGGCGTCTTGAAGCTGTCATTACGAACAAAGGCTTTTCCACTAAGTATTCAATAAATTTCAGTGAGCGTGTTCAATACTTACTGTTTGCTTGCTTAAGCAGATGCAGCACACTATTCTCTTACTTCTTCTTCTTATTCTTTTTCTTCTTCCGCCTAAATTTAGCCGACAAACTCCTCCTACGCCGTTTAAGCTATTGATTCGGTTCAAACTTTAAAAAATTCAGCATGTTCTGAATTACGTTGCTTCAGTACAGATTTTTGATTTTCTTTTTAGTTTTTGAGATATTTAATTTTAAGTCATTTTTTGGGGTCCTATTAAATCAAGCTATTTTTGTGCTGATTCAGTAGATTCAGCTATTTTCTACTATTTTTTTTTACATTGTCATACTTTTAACTATAAATGTCATTCAAACTGCAAAATGTTGAGTTAAGCTTGTATAATTTCTTCTCTGTTCAAATTTTTTGTAACTTCTATAACTTTTTACTATAATTTTTAAAAAATTATTTCTGTTACAATACATTCTGGGAACTTGCAGTGTGGTGACGTCACGGCTAGAGTGGCAAACAGCTCTAAAATCGTCAAGAAGTCTTCTCTTAAACTTGCTCTAAGTCCCACAGTTTTCACTCCACATAAATATTTTTTTTTCCAAGTTGTAGGAAAAGTTGTGCTGGTCACGAAAATGTATCTATGCAAGCAATTGGACAGACGATTTTGGCAGTATGAGCCGAAAAGCAACGGGAGCACAAACCGATTCTCCATTAACTCCTATATTAAATGAGAAAAAATTCCGGTTGGAAAACTGAAAACACAGTTTTATAACTTGCTCTTGTTCCCACATTTTTGCCACTACATGCACACTTCTGACATATTTTGCTCAGCGGACTCTCCTCTTTTGTGTGGTATCTCCATTTCCTAGATTGGGCCTACTATCTTTGAGATAGAGGCAGTAGTATGTAAGAGACGCCTTAGCTAAAATCTCAGTTGGACCAAACTATTAACTCAAATGGCTCAGCGAAATTGTGGCATAGCGGTATTGCGGTTCAATTCTGCCCTCTGCTCGACTTTTTCCTGGCCTCAGCATTATCATCGTTCGGATTAAGATTGATATGACTGTTAGACAAATCTCATTCTTCTGCGTCAAACTCAGTGAAAGATTTTTTGGTATCGTTGTTTGTACAGTCACTCAAACCAGCTCCAAGACAGCACATTTAGGGCAGCAAAGACCGGTCTTTTCGCAGGACGAGTCCATGAGAACACGTTACAGTAAAAAAAATTTGCAAAGCAGAAAGCTCCTATTCCTGCAATACAAGCAACTGTTCGCACTACCTAGATATATTTACGATCGTATCTAAAACAGGCGAAATACTGGTATCAAAATGACCGTAACTGCCATCCTTGCTGAGTGAGCCGATGTAACTTTTCCATACTCATTGAGTAGTTCAATAGTTATCGTCAGCTAGCTATTAATTACGTCAGCTGCAGTGATGGCAATTTCAAAACTCAAGCTCGACCCATTTCGAACACATTCTGTGCTCTGTGTGTGCGCGAGCTAACTAGCTAATAATAGCACAGAAATAAAAAGGGAGCCGCGAATAATATCACAACATGCAGGGCTCTCAAGTTTTGAATGCAGGCTAGAGTGAGATTTTCTCCGAGGTGGGCTGGGTGGAGGAGTGCATGATACTCCCGTTTTCGAAGGTGCATTGTAATGAAGTGCATGTACTTCATCACAGTCCAGTAGTTTTTTTGAGGGTTTGTACTTTACTTAAATTTTTTTTTTAAACCGGGACTTTTACTCAACTACATTTAAAAGATAAAGCATACTTTCACTTCCTTACTTTGACACTGGCAACTTAGTTACTTGTTTCAAATTAAAATATGAATTTAATTAATCATTTACGGGTTATCTGGATTTGGCGTGTTCGACAAGAACAACGGGGCAGAGTATCTTTGTGCAGATGTGTCAGCCAATGGACGTGGAGCTGCAAATTTACGGTATGTATGCAGTTAGAATATTCTATCGCTAGATGGCACACCCGGATCAGTTATTGAATATTCACAAGCAAGCCGAGCTGGAACGCAGTTAAAACAAGAGGCTCCTCAGAGCCTGTACTCGGGCCGGGTCTAGGCCTGGGCCAATCCATAGATATATACATTTAGATCAGTAGATTGCTGATGATGTCATATTTACATTATCCAAAGTGAAGCACCCCGCCGCCATATTGATACACCCAACTTCTTCATAAAAATGAATGGTTTCCTTTGAGGCCAATTTCAAATAAGTCAATATAAGCATTAAAATGCCGAGATGTGCGGCTGCCTTTTGCAGCAATAGTCATTTGAAGGGCTTTAATAAAACGTTTCATGCGTAAGTTAACGTAGAAACGCAAATTTTTCACTTTAATTGAAAAACTCTCATTCGCTCGCTAGCTAGCTAATTAGCCGTCCCATTGACTTAAATAGACCGCTGACTAAAGGAAACGCTAGCGATCGATAACCGTCTCCAGCGAGCTACCTTGGTACCCTTACCGTCGCGGGGACTGCATTGACTTAGCAGTTAATAAAATTAACAAGGTGGATACTTGTAATTGACGTTCAAGGACAATATTTCTTACCTGCACAATATTTAAAACAATGGACAAGTCACTTTGCCTGTTTATACAGAGTTCCAAAAGACATGGCGGGGAGAAAGGCTTGGCTGTTAGAAATCAGGAGAAAAAAAACCTTTCTGTATCCCCCTCGATCCGTGCTGTGCAGCGATTATTTTTTGAGAGCATTGTTATAATGGGACGGGCAAAGATGATGCTTAGTAAAGGAGTAGCCAGAGTTAACTAGCGCTTCCTTTTAACAACGTTGGCATTAGCCATATGATTCAGTATGAACAATTCTGTCAACGGCAGATATGCTCAATCAGGGTACAATGAAGTGAGGAAACCAGAGAGTAGCCTAATTTGATAACGTATACGTCACATTTCGATCTTCCCTTTAGTATGTGTGCCGCTTTTCACCCTCCAAAAAAGCACATATTTAGGGAGAGAAAATGTTGGTCTGCACAGCGATACCAAAATGTACCCGACTTGTACGCAAGTGTTTTTGAAAATATAATTTTACAGTAGGCGAAAATGAATGGGAGTGTACGTGCGAATTTAACTTCCCGGTGTATGCGCGCCTGGGACAGATGCTTCACTTGAGCGTACCCTATCAGCAATATAGTGTTGTATATGTATATCTATGGGCCAATCGCGAAACCGCGCGCGCGCATGAGCAGGACAATCGCGACCCCGAGAAAAAAAAAAAAAAAAAAAAAAAGAAGATCCGGAGCCGAAACTAAGACTCGTGGCCTACCGGCCCGAGTGAAAATTGGTGACAGTCACGCTCATTGCGTGAGACTTGAGAGCCCTGCATGTGTTAACGATATCTTGCAGCTTGCTATTATTAGCTATTTAGCTAGCGACGAGACAGTGCACAGAAATGAAGAGAGAGCTGCGAATAGTAGTATTTCACTACTTGGCGAGGTCAGGGTTGTACAGTTCGGACTGGGGGAGAGACTGACAGTGAGCTGTAAGCATTCAACAGCTCCGGCAGTCTGTCAGTGTGGCCTGCGATGCTTGCTCCGCCATAAAGCTAATTTCTCAGCACGCACTGCGTTCACCTAGATACGCACAGAGCCATAGAGAGCGATTAATCAACCTCATTGACTCAAATTCACTTTTTTTTTTTTTTACAGCTGGCTTGAAGCGGAATAGAGTCGGTCATGATGCAGCTGAAAAGTCAGAATTCCAAAAACTATTACTTTCACCTTTAAAGTCTTGCGGAGGGGTATTGTCGTCATCTGCGTGTCTGTCTGTCGTCCGTTGTCTGTCATCCGTCCATGACTTTGTCCGGGCCAGTACTCAGCAACTAATGATCGCAGCTTCACCAAATCTGGTATGGTAACTCACTATGACCCATAGATGTGCAACGTCAGGTTTCTTGCTGGATTTGACCTTTGACCTTAGCGCTGTGACCTTGACCCTGCAAATCTTGTCCGGGTCAGTACTCGGCAACTATTTATCGCAGCTTCACCGAATTTGATATGGTTACTCACTATGACCCATAGATGTGCAATGTCAGGTTATTTGCTGGATTTGACCCTTGACCTTAGTGCTGTGACCATGACCCTGGAAATCTTGTCCAAGGTCAGTACTCGCCAATCAATTCTCGCAGCTTCACCAAATTTGGTATGGTAACGCACTATGACCCATAGATGTGCAACATTAAGTTTTTTGCTGGATTTGACCTTTGACCTTAGCGCTGTGACCTTGACCCTGCAAATCTTGTCCGGGTCAGTACTCAGCAACTAATTATCACAGCTTCACCAAATTTGGTATGGTAACTCACTGTGAGACATAGATGTAAAACGTCATGTTTTTTGCTGGATTTGACCTTTGACCTTAGCTCTGTGACCTTGACCCTGCAAATCTTGTGCGGGTCAGTACTCGGCAACTATTTATCGCAGCTTCACCAAATTTGGTATGGTAACTCATTATGACCCATAGATGTGCAACATCAGGTTTTTTGCTGGATTTGACCTTTGACCTTAGCTCTGTGACCTTGAACCTGCAAATCTTGTGCGGGTCAGTACTCGGGAACTATGTATCGCAGCTTCACCAAATTTGGTATGGTAACTCACTATGACCCATAGATGTGCAATGTCAGGTTTTTTGCTGGATTTGACCCTTGACCTTAGCGCTGTGACCATGACCCTGGAAATCTTGTCCAGGTCAGTACTCGCCAACTAATTCTCGCAGCTTCACCAAATTTGGTATGGAAACTCACTATGACCCATAGATGTGTAAGGTCAGGTTTTTTGCTGGATTTGACCTTTTACCTTAGCTCTGTGACTTTGACCCTGGAAATCTTGTCCGGGTCAGTACTCGGCAACTAATAATCGCAGCTTCACCAAATTTGGTATGGTAACTCACTGTGACACATAGATGTGCAACGTCATGTTTTTTGCTGGATATGACCTTTGACCTCAGCGCTGTGACCTTGAGGCAGGAAATCTTGTACAGGTCAGTACTCATCAACTACTGATCGCAGCTTCACCAAATTTGGTATGGTAACTCACTGTGACACATAGATGTGCACTGTCATGTTTTTTGCTGGATTTCACCTTTCACCTTAGCGCTGTGACCTTGAGGCAGGAAATCTTGTACGGGTCAGTAATCAGCAACTACTGATCGCAGCCTCACCAAATTTGGTATGGTAACTCAATGTGACACATAGATGTGCAACGTCACATTTTTTGGTGGATTTCACCTTTCACCTTAGCGCTGTGACCTTGATGCAGGAAATCTTGTACGGGCGAGGGATATTCAGCAACGCGTTATGTTTCAACATTTCTTCAGCAATTTCCTTTGCCTCTCAGTTTCCAAGCACCTTCATTTTATAAGCCAACGTCTTCAACTTTTCTCGCTGAAGCAAGCACACAAATTTTCTTCAGAAAATTTAGCCTTTTCTAGTTCTCTGTGTCATTCCTCTTTCTTTCACATAACTTAATTTAAATTTAATTTAAAACTTGTAATGATTACATTGTATGTGTGGATTGCTTGGGTTGTTACCAGATTCACCTGGTGAAAATTTCATGTCAATAGCACCAAGAGAAATATATTTACTAGAAAATTTAATATAAATTCTCTGTTTTTCAGCTTATGGGTTTCAAGCACTACAAGCAGGACCTCTCAACTTTTAAAACTGAATTGCTCCTAAAGTTATTATCACGCTGTTCTCAATCAATTATGTATTTAATGTATAGAATCTAAACTAAATGTATATGTGTAAATATTTGTGCTTTTTAAAATAATTTTTTATATTTTAAGGTGTTTTTTTTCCCCAAAACTGTTATTTTAGCATTCTCTGCTGTAACAAGAGGCTCAAACTTTCCACACATTCTCCTCCCTATCATGGCTCTAAGGTGTCAGATACTAATTATCTAATATTTTCTGACAGATAAGAAGGTAAGTAAAACAGCCATATCAAATTTGCCATCAGTTTGTGTGTATTTAGCAATTTATAACAATTCATAATCAGGATGTCTGTTTCTCCATTTCACATGAGGTCCAGACCCCTTGGGTCTGTTGGCCACCACCCTGATAACCAGATTATAGATAAAGACACATGGCGTTGATAATTTGGAAGCACTTTGTCTAAACTATGTGTACAATTTCATTGATAAAGATGCATATTTTCTGGGTAAACCAGGCACCTTTAGGAATCTCACAGTGTGTAATTGCCAGTTGGTTGGAGAAGGTCATTTTTCCCTACTGAGCTGCAGATGACTTTCTTCATATCTAAAAGTAGGTTTTCTTCTATGAAAGTTATATATTCTGAAAGCACTTTTTGAGAACTACACTTCTATCAAATTCTGACTTTAAAAAGTTAAATACAGCATTTTTGTAGCCTTATTCTTTGAATCTCCTTCTCTGTAATTGTTAGGCGGTCAGAGGCTTGAGGCAGGCTGCTAGCAGGATAGGTCAGCAGAACAACAGGCCTCTATTCTGTTGAACTTTAATGTTTTCTCAAGAAAAGTATATGGTTAGAAAGCACTTTTTGAGAACTACATTTTGATCAAAATTATAACTTTAAATTGTAAAAATAAGCAGATTTCTAACCTTTTTCTTGAATCTCCTTGTTTGTAATTGTTAGACCAGGGATACTCACTCTTCCAGAATGAGCTGCAGTGAGTGCAGGCTTTCATTCTAACCATGCAGTTACACACCTGATTCTACTTATCAAGGGTCTATGGCAAAAGCTTTAAGGGTTGCTTAGTAGAATCAGGTGTGCGACAGGTTGGAGAGAGTGAAAGCTTGCACCCACTGTGGCTCATTCTGGAAAAGAGTGAGTATCCCGGTTTTAGACAGTCAGACTTGAGGCAGACTGCTAGCAGCAAATGCCCTAGAGTAGAGGCTGCTTGCTGCTGTCACTTCTCATAGCCTGTTACACATGCGAACCCCAAAAGCTGAAAAACGGTAAACTAGAATTTAATAGAAAAATGTTGACGCGTTCAATTCTTATTTTCCCGGCTGTATATACCCACTTGACCCGAAGAATCATAGTTGAAACTAGAAAAGTGTAGTTACAGGAGAAACTGCATGGGCAAGCTGGACGCTGCCAATAATGCGAGGTTCAAATTGTTCAAAATGAAAGCTGTTGAAAATGAGTTTAAAGCTTCTGGAAATTAAAATTATTTATGACAGTAGTATATTTTATTGTGTAATTGTGATTTTTTTTTTTAAAAAAAAAGAGAAAATAAATCACCACACTTTAAAAGGTATGAAAATTCCGAACGAAAATACTGAAGTGGTTTTGTACGTAAAAGTAAGTTAAGGGGTTGAAGTGCTTCAAGTAGTACTGCATCGACATTTTGAAAGATTCAAGTGCAAATGCCTCTCCTGTAATTGAGATCAATATGACAGATCAAACAACTGCCATTTAGACAGTGGGCTATTTTATACTTGTTAGCTATTTGACTGCACATAATAAAGATAGACATAAATAGCAACATTTCATGTTGCTTGGATATTTAGAAAAGAACAAAATTATTCAGGATATTTTGTTGGAGCAAAGAACCCCGAATGTGCTTTTAACACTTAACATATTGGAGTATAAGCATCAGAAAATTCAGTTGGAACTAATTTGCTGGGGCCGGTAGCATGCAGCTACTGGACTTGCGCCTGATCTTAAGCCAACATGCGCAACCATGGAGGCATAACTTTAAGACTGTTGCACTAAATGTAGTAAACTCTGTTTTCACGAGGACCGAGTGTAAAATCAACACCTATCTGCGGGGACGCGTGAAATGAATTTCCTGGCCGTTTCCAAAGGAAAGCGCTGATTAAGGAAGACCTCCCCAAGATGCAAGGTTTCCACACTTCATACCTATTTCATATTTATTAGAGATAAACTAATGCAGTTTCCTGCTGAAATATTGCCATT
Organism: Gymnothorax javanicus; assembly: GCA_029692085.1. Lineage (NCBI taxonomy): Eukaryota > Metazoa > Chordata > Actinopteri > Anguilliformes > Muraenidae > Gymnothorax > Gymnothorax javanicus. The sequence continues at coordinate 43,998,906 of CM056203.1, forward strand.
CAGTATGCAGTCTAATTAAGAAAAATGACTTTGTTCTCACACATTATTTTTTCAAAAGTGCATCAATATATTTATGCATTTATATTATTTATAGCTTAAGATTATGGGCATTATTCGGGCGCTACACTAAGAAGCACTCTGAAGTAAAGGCTATATGTTTTCAGATTTTTCCAAGTAGTTCATTAATTTTCCAGCCAATAAAAAGCCAGAACTCCTTTTAAAATCAAAAGCACATTTGAAATTGAAGAAAGGTTTGTAGCCACGAATCAGCATGCACGATAAATATTTTCACCAATGTCATTAACAGGCATATAAGTGATTATTTTCGGTAACGTTATTGGCAAGATGACAAGCACAACGAGCTGCAATGTAAAATGGTGTGTCGTTATTAATCAATGGAAATTTTCGTAAAGTGATCGGCCTAAGCAGAGGTTAAGGGATAATATTAAAATAATAATAATTATAATTAAAGCTGCAAGCAGCGTTGAACGGGACCTCGCACCCTGAGTGCAGGTGTGCACTCATGACCAGTCCATAGGTCAAGTACTGGTACCAATGTGTTATAAATTTTCGAGCGAATCGGACAAAGCAGGAAGGAGTTATGAAAAGTTGATAGTTCATCCACCAGGGGGCGCTCTGAGCATAACCAAATGTGGGCAGGTGCATTCAGGGGCAGACTGTCAGCACAAATGCGAAGTTTCGGGCAAATCGGCCAATGTCAATGTAATTTATGGCATTTCCTGTTTCCACAAGGGGGCGCTATAGAGACATTTTGCTTCCCCTAATGAGCGAGGCCCCTATCAGATTTAACAGCTTGCCATCCTTCACCTGTGTATCAATTTTTATGATAATACGAGTTCAGTAAAGACATCAAAAACACAAACGTATTTTCATGGCAAGGGATCCATCTTCGCCGCGTTGCCGCACAAACGCCATTACTTGTAGCTTCACAGCATTCATAAAGTAGCTTCACCAACTTGTTCTGCATGTTTTAGAAGTGGAATGAAGTTGATGGGTTCAACTATGTGTCATCAGTACATGTTAAAGTAAAAAATGGACACTTCCTGTTACCACCAGGGGGCGCTATTAGTAAAGTGGGAAGTTATTATATCCTGACGTTCAGGGCGGAGCACTCATCATGTCCAGCACGATTGAAGCTTCTACGGTCAAGTATGTTGGCGTGACAGCATTTTGAAATTTTTTTGGTGAGTCGCCAAACTTTGTCACGCCCTAGCAGCCACGCCCTTTGCCCTACAGACACGCAGAGCACAACTTTTCATCAGCTTGGTCTCTAGATGATCTGGACCAAATTTGAAGTCAATCGGTCAAAAACCCTAGGAGGAGTTCGTTTTAAAATTCAAAAATTCAAATCAAAATGGCCGACTTCCTGTTGGGTTTAGGGTGTGGCTCCAATGAGTTTTTTGTGTGTCTGGGTGTGATACATATGTGTATTGAATTTCTTCTGCCTACGACAAAGTAACCAAACTGATCACTTCCTGTTACCACCAGGAGGCGCTATTAGTAAAGTGGGAAGTTATTACATTGTGACGTTCAGGGCGGAGCCATCATCATCTCCAGCAAGTTTGAAGCTGCTATGATCAAGTATGTTGGTGTGAGAGCATTTTGAAATTTTTTTGGCGAGTCGCCAATTTTTGTCACGCCCTAGCAGCCACGCCCTTTGACCTACAGACATGCAGAGCACAACTTTTCATCAGCTTGGTATCAAGATGATCTCTACCAAATTTGAAGTCAATCGGTCGAAAACCCTAGGAGGAGTTCGTTTTAAAATTCAAAAATTCAAATCAAAATGGCCGTCTTCCTGTTGGGTTAAGGGCGTGGCTCCAATGAGTTTTTTGTATGTCTGGGTATGGAACACAAATGTATTGAATTTCGTCTGCCTACGACAAAGTAACCAAATTGGATACTTCCTGTTACCACAGGGGGGCGCTATTAGTAAAGTGGGAAGTTATTATATCCTGACGTTCAGGGCGGAGCCATCATCATTTCCAGCAAGTTTGAAGCTGCTACAATCAAGTATGTTGGCGTGAGAGCATTTTGAAATTTTTTTGGCGAGTAGCCAAAATTTGTCACGCCCTAGCAACCACGCCCTTTGACCGACAGACATGCAGAGCACAACTTTTGATCAGCTTGCTCTCTAGATGATCTGTACCAAATTTGAAGTCGATCGGGCAAAATCTCTAGGAGGAGTTCGTTTTGAAAGTAACAACTGGTCACTTCCTGTTACCACCGGGGGGCGCTATTAATAAAGTGAAAAGTTATGATATGGGGACGTTCAGGGCAGAGACTTCATCTTGTCCAGCATGTTTGAAGCTGCTAAGATCAAGTATATGGGCGTGAGAGCATTTTGAAATATTTTCATTGAGTCGCCAACATTTGTCACGCCCTAACAGCCACGCCCTTTGACCTACAGACATGCAGAGCACAACTTTTGATCAGCTTGGTCTCTAGATGATCTGTACCAAATTTGAAGTCGATCGGGCGAAATCCCTAGGAGGAGTTCGTTTTAAAATTCAAAAATTCAAATCAAAATGGCCGACTTCCTGTTGAGTTTAGGGCGTGGCTGCAATGAAATTTTTTGTATGTCTGGGTATGATACATATGTGTACTGAATTTCGTCTGGCTAAGAGAAAGTAACCGAATTTCCCTATGGGAATTTTGAAACGTGTTTAGGGGGCGCTATTTTGGCATTTTGCGTCGACCATGAACGAGCACCCAAAAATATCGAATTTCGGATCCGGCCGGACGAATGTGGAAAGTTAGACGCATTTTCACAATTGGGAAAGGGGCGAAATTGGCCTTTGAAATGTCGGTTTAATATAATAATAATAATAATTAAAAAAAAATAAATAAATAATAATAATAAACAGTACGATTTCAATAGGGCCCTCCGCAGACGACTTGCAGTCGACTCGGGCCCTAATTATAATTTAAGCTACAAGCAGCGTTGAAAGAGCCCTTGCACCCCTTGTGCACGTTGGGGATGGTGGCTAGATGTTGACAGGTGCAGGTGTGCATTCACAGCCATTTGACACTGCTAGACCCTGCAGAATGTGTACCGATTTTCATGCATATCAGTGAAACGGGCCTTGGGGGCTGCTGTTTAAGGGGCGTGGCCTAGCCATTTTGCCCTGCCCCATGACAAAAGCCATATCACACGTAAATTTGCATGGGGGCTGACACGCACAGCAAAATTGGTGAGTTTTTGAGTAGGTTAAAACCCCCAAATAAGCAATTTACTTTTGTTATAATAATGAAGAATAATAATAATAATAATAATCAATGCTTGGGCCCTAATAATAAAAATCCCATCAAAAACAGTTGGTTCCTGGCACTGGTCAATGGTCGGGCCCTAAAAATAATTAAAGCTGCAAGCAGCGTTGAACGGGCCCTCACACCCTTGCGCACATTGGGGGTAGTGGTGAGATCCTGACGGGTGCAGGTGTGCACTCACGACCAGTGGACAGGTCAAGTACAGGCACCAACCTGTGATAAAGTTTCGGGCAAATCGGACAAAGCAGGAAGGAGTTATGAAAATTTGATAGTTCATACACCAGGGGGCGATCTGAGCGTAACCAAATGTGGGCAGCTGCATTCAGGGGCAGACCCTTAGCACAAATGTGAAGTTTCGAGCAAATCGGCCAATGTCAATGTAAAATACGGCATTTCCTGTTTCCACAAGGGTGCGCTATGGAGACATTTTGCTCCCCCCATAGGCGAGGCCCCTATTAGATTTAAGAGCTTGCCATCCTTGACCTGTGTATCAATTTTTCTGATGATACGAGTTCAGTAAAGACATCAAAAACACAAACGTATTTTCATGGCAAGGGATCCATCTTCGCCGCATTGCCACAGGAACGCCATTACTTGTAGCTTCACAGCATTCATAAAGTAGCTTCACCAACTTGTTCTGCATGTTTTAGAAGTGGAATGAAGTTGATGAGTTCAACTATGTGTCATCAGTACATGTTAAAGTAAAAAATGGACACTTCCTGTTACCACCAGGGGGCGCTATTAGTAAAGTGGGAAGTTATTATATCCTGACGTTCAGGGCGGAGCACTCATCATGTCCAGCAAGATTGAAGCTTCTACAGTCAAGTATGTTGGCGTGACAGCATTTTGAAATTTTTTTTGGCGAGTCGCCAAATTTTGTCACGCCCTAGCAGCCACGCCCTTTGACCTACAGACATGCAGAGCACAACTTTTGATCAGCTTGGTCTCGAGATGATCTGTACCAAATTTGAAGTCAATCGGTCGAAAACCCTTGGAGGAGTTCGTTTTAAAATTCAAAAATTGAAATCAAAATGGCCGACTTCCTGTTGGGTTTAGGGCGTGGCTCCAATGAGTTTTTTGTATGTCTAGTTATGGTACACATATGTATCGAATTTCGTCTGCCTACGACAAAGTAACCAAATTGGATACTTCCTGTTACCACAGGGGGGCGCTATTAGTAAAGTGGGAAGTTATTATATTGTGACGTTCAGGGCGGAGCCATCATCATTTCCAGCAAGTTTGAAGCTGCAACGATCAAGTATGTTGGCTTGAGAGCATTTTGAAATTTTTTTGGCGAGTAGCCAAAATTTGTCCCGCCCGAGCAGCCACGCCCTTTGACCTACAGACATGCAGAGCACAATTTTGATCAGCTTGCTCTCTAGATGATCTTGACCAAATTTGAAGTCGATCGGGCAAAATCCCTAGAAGGAGTTTGTTTTCAAAGTAAAATCTGGTCACTTCCTTTTACCACCGGGGGGCGCTATTAGTAAAGTGAAAATTTATGAATTGCGGACGTTCAGGGCGGAGACATCATCATGTCCAGCAAGTTTGAAGCTGCTAAGATCAAGTATATGGGCGAGAGAGCATTTTGAAATTTTTTTGTCGAGTCGCCAAATTTTGTCACGCCCTAGCAGCCACGCCCTTTGACCTACAGACATGCAGAGCACAACTTTTGATCAGCTTGGTCCCTAGATGATCTTGACCAAATTTGGAGTCGATCGGGCAAAATACCTAGGAGGAGTTCGTTTTCAAAGTAATAACTGGACACTTCCTGTTACCACTGGGGGGCACTATTAGTAAAGTGAAAATTTATGAATTGCGAACGTTCAGGGCCAAGACTTCATCATGTCCAGCAAGTTTGAAGCTGCTAAGATCAAGTATGTGGGCGTGAGAGCATTTTGAAATTTATTTGTCGAGTTGCCAAACTTTGTCACGCCCTAGCAGCCTTTGACCTACAGACATGCAGAGCACACCTTTTGATCAGCTTGGTCTCTAGATGATCTTGACCAAATTTGAAGTCGATCGGGCAAAATCCCTAGGAGGAGTTCGTTTTAAAATTCAAAAATTCAAATCAAAATGGCTGACTTCCTGTTGGGTATAGGGCGTGGCTCCAATGAAGTTTTTTGTATGGCTGGCTATGATACATAGGTCTTCCGAATTTCGTCTGCCTACGACAAAGTAACCGAATTTCCCTATGGGAATTTTGAAACGTGTTTTGGGGGCGCTATTTTGGCATTTGGGGCCAAATACGTGAGAGCGCCCAAAAATATCGAATTTCGGATCTGGCCGGACGAATTTGGAAAGTTACAACCGTTTTCACAATTGGGAAAGGGGCGAAATTGGCCTTTGAAATGTCAGAAGAATAATAATAATAATAATAAACAGCGCGATTTCAATAGGGCCTTCGCAGACGACTTGCAGTCGGCTCGGGCCCTAATAATAAAAATAAACAGTACGATTTCAATAGGGTCCTCGGACGACTTGCGGTCGACTCGGGCCCTAATAATTAAAGCTGCAAGCAGCGATGAACGGGCCCTCGCACCCTTGTGCATGTTGTGGGTAGTGGTGCGATCCTGATGGGTGCAGGTGTGCACTCACGACCATTGGACAGGTTAAATACAGGCACCAACCTGTGATAAAGTTTCGAACAAATCGGATAAAGCACTAAGGAGTTCTGATAAGTTGATAGTTATTCCACCGGGGGCGCTCGGAGCGTAACCAAACGTGGGCAGGTTCATTCAGCGGCAGACCCTCAGCACAAATGTCAAGTTTAGAGCAAATCGGTCAATGTCAATGCGAAATATGGCATTTCCTGTTTCCACAAGGGGGCGCCATGAGCGAGATTGCCTATGAGCATATGGAGACGTTCAGGGCGGGGCTCTTATCATGTACAGGAATTTTGAAGCCGTTTGGATGAAGTATGACGGAGGGAGAGCTGCTCGAATATGCATGGCGAAGCATCTGAAATGGGGACCCCATAGCAGCCACGCCCATTGACCTACAGACATGCAGAGCTCAACTTTTAATCAGCATGGTCTCTAGATGATCTGTACCAAATTTGAAGTCGATCAGGCGAAATCCCTGTGAGTAGTTCGTTTTAAAATTTAAAAATTCAAATCAAAATGGCGGACTTCCTGTTGGGTTTAGGGCATGGCTCCAATGAGATTTTTTGTATGTCTGGGTATGATACATATGTGTATCGAATTTCGTCTGCCTACGACAAAGTAACCGAACTGCTCACTTCCTGTAACCACCGGGGGGCGCGATTAGTAAAGTGGGAAGTAATTATTTTGTGACATTCGGGGCGGAGCCATCATCATCATCTCCTGCAAATTTGAAGCTGCTAAGATCAAGTATGTTAGCGTGAGAGCATTTTGAAATTTTTTTTGGCGAGTCGCCAAATTTTGTCACGCCCTAGCAACCACACCCTTTGACCAACAGACATGCAGAGCACAACTTTTGATCAGCTTGGTCTCTAGATGATCTGTACCAAATTTGAAGTCAATCGGTCGAAAACCCTAGGAGGAGTTTGTTTTAAAATTCAAAAATTCAAATCAAAATGGCCGACTTCCTGTTGGGTTAAGGGCGTGGCTCCAATGAGTTTTTTTATATGTCTGGGTATGATACACATGTGTATCGAATTTCGTCTACCTACGACAAAGTAACCGAACTGTTCACTTCCTGTTACCCCCAGGGGGCGCTATTATTAAAGTGGGAAATTATTATATTGTGACATTCAGGGCGGAGACATCGTCATCTCCAGCAAGTTTGAAGCTTCTACGATCAAGAATGTTAGCGCGAGAGCATTTTGAAATTTTTTTGGCGAGGCGCCAAACTTTGTCACACCCTAGCAGCCACGCCCTTTGACCGACAGACATGCAGAGCACACCTTTTTATCAGCTTGGTCTCTAGATGATCTGTACCAAATTTGAAGTCAATCGGTCGAAAACCCGAGGAGGAGTTCGTTTTAAAATTCAAAAATTAAAATCAAAATGGCCGACTTCCTGTTTGGTTTAGGGCGTGGCTTCAATGAGTTTTTTGTATGTCTGGTTATGATACACATGCATATCGAATTTCATCTGCCTACAACAAAGTAACTGAATTGGTCACTTCCTGTTACCACCGGGGGGCGCTATTTGTAAAGTGGGAAGTTATTATATCGTGACATTCAGGGCGGAGCCATCATCATTTCCAGCAAGTTTGAAGCTGCTACGACCAAGTACGTTGGCGTGAGAGCATTTTGATATTTTTTTGGCGAGTAGCCAAAATTTGTCATGCCCTAGCAACCACGCCCTTTGACCGACAGACATGCAGAGCACAACTTTTGATCATCTTGCTCTCTAGATGATCTGTACCAAATTTGAAGTCGATCGGGCAAAATCTCCAGGAGGAGTTCGTTTTGAAAGTAAAAACTGGTCACTTCCTGTTACCACCGGGGGGCGCTATTAATAAAGTGAAAAGTTATGATATGCTGACGTTCAGGGCAGAGACTTCATCATGTCCAGCGTGTTTGAAGCTGCTAAGATCAAGTATATGGGCGTGAGAGCATTTTGAAATATTTTCATTGAGCCGCCAAAATTTGTCACGCCCTAACAGCCACGCCCTTTGACCTACAGACATGCAGAGCACAACTTTTGATCAGCTTGGTCTCTAGATGATCTGGACCAAATTTGAAGTCGATCGGGCGAAATCCCTAGGAGGAGTTCGTTTTAAAATTCAAAAATTCAAATCAAAATGGCCGACTTCCTGTTGGGTTTAGGGCGTGGCTGCAATCAAATTTTTTGTATGTCTGGGTATGATACATATGTGTACCGAATTTCGTCTGGCGAAGAGAAAGTAACCGAATTTCCCTATGGGAATTTTGAAATGTGTTTAGGGGGCGCTATTTTGGCATTTTGCGTCGACCATGAACGAGCACCCAAAAATATCGAATTTCGGATCCGGCCGGACGAATGTGGAAAGTTAGACGCATTTTCACAATTGGGAAAGGGGCGAAATTGGCCTTTGAAATGTCGGAAGAAAAATAATAATAATAATTAAAAAAAAAAAAAAAAAAAATAATAATAAACAGTACGATTTCAATAGGGCCCTCCATGAGCGACTTGCAGTCGGCTCGGCCCTAATTATAATTTAAGCTACAAGCAGCGTTGAAAGAGCCCTTGCACCCCTTGTGCACGTTGGGGATGGTGGCTAGATGTTGACAGGTGCAGGTGTGCATTCACAGCCATTTGACACTGCTAGACCCTGCAGAATGTGTACCGATTTTCGAGCATATCAGTGAAACGGGCCTTGGGGGCTGCTGTTTAAGGGGCGTGGCCTAGCCATTTTGCCCTGCCCCATGACAAAAGCTATATCACACGTAAATTTGCATGGGGGATGACACGCACAGCAAAATTGGTGAGTTTTTGAGTAGGTTAAAGCCCCCAAATAAGCAATTTACTTTTGTTATAATAATGAAGAATAATAATAATAATAATAATCAATGCTTGGGCCCTAATAATAAAAATCCCATCAAAAACAGTTGGTTCCTGGCACCGGTCAATGGTCGGGCCCTAATAATAATTAAAGCTGCAAGCAGCGTTGAACGGGCCGTCGCACCCTTGCGCACATTGGGGGTAGTGGTGAGATCCTGACGGGTGCAGGTGTGCACTCACGACCAGTGGACAGGTCAAGTACAGGCACCAACCTGTGATAAAGTTTCGGACAAATCGGACAAAGCAGGAAGGAGTTATGAAAAGTTGATAGTTCATACACCAGGGGGCGCTCTGAGCGTAACCAAATGTGGTCAAGTGCATTCAGGGGCAGACCGTCAGCACAAATGCGAAGTTTAGAGCAAATCGGCCGATGTCAATATAAAATATGGCATTTCTTGTTTCCACAAGGGGGTGCTATAGAGACATTTTGCTCCCCCCCATGGGCGAGGCCCCTATCAGATTTAACAGCTTGCCATCCTTGATTTGTGTATCAATTTTGATGATAAGAGTTCAGTAAAGACATCAAAAACACAATCGTGTTTTCATGGCAAGGGATCCATCTTCACCGCATTGCCACAGGAACGCCATTACTTGTAGCTTCACTGCATTCATAATGTAGCTTCACCAACTTGTTCTGCATTTTTTAGAAGTGGAATGAAGTTGATGGGTTCAACTATGTGTCATCAGTTCATGTTAAAGTAAAAAATGGTCACTTCCTGTTACCGCCAGGGGGCGCTATTAGTAAAGTGGGAAGTTAATATATCGTGACGTTCAGGGCGGAGCCATCATCATCTCCAGTAGGTATGAAGCTTCTGTGGTCAAGTATGTTGGCATGAGAGCATTTTGAAATTTTTTTTGGCGAAGTCGCCAAAATTTGTCACACCCTAGCAGCCACGCCTTTTGACCTACAGACATGCAGAGCACAACTTTTGATCAGCTTGGTCTCTAGACGATCTGTTCCAAATTTGAAGTCAATCGGTCGAAAACCCTAGGAGGAGTTCGTTTTAAAATTGAAAAATTCAAATCAAAATGGCCGACTTCCTGTTGGGTTTAGGGCGTGGCTTCAATGAGTTTTTTGTATGTCTGGGTATGATACATATGTGTATCGAATTTCGTCTGCCTATGACAAAGTAACCGAACTGATCACTTCCTGTTCCCACCGGGGGGAGCTATTAGTAAAGTGGGAAGTTATTATAGTGTGACGTTCAGGCCGGAGCCATCATCATTTCCAGCAAGTTTGAAGCTGCTGCGATCAAGTATGTTGGCGTGAGAGCATTTTGAAATTTTTCTGGCGAGTAGCCAAAATTTTTCACGCCCTAGCAGCCACGCCCTTTGACCTACAGACATGCAGAGCACAATTTTTGATCAACTTGCTCTCTAGATCATCTGTACCAAATTTGAAGTCAATCGGGCAAAATCCCGAGGAGGAGTTCGTTTTCAAAGTAAAAACTGGTCACTTCCTGTTACCACCCGGGGGCGCTATTAATAAAGTGAAAAGTTATGATATGGGGATGTTCAGGGCAGAGACATCATCATGTCCAGCAAGTTTGAAGCTGCTAAGATCAAGTATGTGGGCGTGAGAGCATTGTGAAATTTTTTCATTGAGTCGCCAAATTTTGTCATGCCCTAGCAGCCACGCCCTTTGACCTACAGACATGCAGAGCACAACTTTTGATCAGCTTGGTCTCTAGATGATCTGTACCAAATTTGAAGTCCATCGGGCAAAATCCCTAGGAGTTCGTTTTAAAATTCAAAAATTCAAATCAAAATGGCCGACTTCCTGTTGGGTTTAGGGCGTGGCTGCCATGAAATTTTTTGTATGTCTGAGTATGATACACATGTTTACTGAATTTTGTCTGCCTACGAGAAAGTAACCGAATTTCCCTATGGGAATTTTGAAACGTGTTTAGGGGGCGCTATTTTGGCATTTTGCGTCGACCATGAACGGGCGCCCAAAAATGTCGAATTTCGGATGTGGCCGGACGAATGTGGAAAGTTACTAGTCTTTTCAAGTTTGAGAAAGGGGCGAAATTGGCCCTTGAAATGTCGGAGGAATAATAATAATAATAATTAAAGCTGCAAGCAGCGTTGAACGGGCCCTCGCACCCTTGTGCACGTTGGGGGTAGTGGTGAGATCCTGATGGATGAAGGTGTGCACTCACGAACAGTGGACAGGTCAAGTACAGGCACCAACCGGTGATAAAGTTTCGAGCAAATCGGACAAAGCAGGAAGGAGTTATGAAAAGTTGATAGTTCATCCACCAGGGAGCGCTCTGAGTGTAACCAAATGTGGGCAGGTGCATTCAGGGGCAGACCGTCAGCAAAAATGCGAAGTTTCGAGCAAATTGGCCGATGTCAATGTAAAATTTGGCATTTCCTGTTTCCACAAGGGGGCGCTATAGAGACATTTTGCTCCCCCCATTGGCGAGGCCCCTATCAGATTTAACAGCTTCCCGTCCTTGACCTGTGTATCAATTTTTATGATGATACAAGTTCAGAAAAGACATCAAAAACACAAACGTATTTTCATAGCAAAAGATCCATCGTCGCTGCATTGCCACACGAACGACATTACTCGTAGCTCCACAGCATACATAATGTGGATTCACCAACTTGTTCTCCATGTTTTAGAAGTGGAATGAAGTTGATGGGTTCAACTATGTGTCATCAGTACATGTTAACGTAAAAAATGGTCACTTCCTGTTACCACCAGGGGGCGCTATTAGTAAAGTGGGAAGTTAATATATTTCAACGTTCAGGGCGGAGCCATCATCATCTCCTGCAAGATTGAAGCTTTCACATTCAAGTATGTTGGCGTGACAGCATTTTGAAATTTCTTTGGCGAGTATCCAAAATTTGTCACGCCCTAGCAGCCACGCCCTTTCCCCTCCAGACATGCAGAGCACAAATTTTGATCAGCTCGGTCTCTAGATGATCTGTACCAAATTTGAAGTCAATCAGTCAAAAACCCTAGGAGGAGTTCGTTTTAAAATTCAAAAATTCAAATCAAAATGGCCGACTTCTTGTTGGGCTGAGGGCGTGGCTCCAATGAGTTTTTTGTATGTCTGGGTATGATACACATGTGGATCAAATTTCATCTGCCTACGACAAAGTAACCGCACTGCTCACTTCCTGTTACCACCGGGGGCGTTATTAGTAAAGTGGGAAATTATGATATCTTGACGTTCAGGGCGAAGCCATTATCATTTCCAGCAAGTTTGAAGCTAATACGATCAAGTATGTTAGCGTGAGACCATTTAGAAATTTTTTTTTTTTTTTTGGCGAGTCGCCAATATTTGTCACGCCCTAGCAGCCACGCCATTTGACCGACAGACATGCAGAGCACAAATATGGATCAGTTTGGTCTCTAGATGACCTGCACCAAATTTGAAGTCAATCGGTCGAAAACCCTAGGAGGAGTTCGTTTTAAAATTGAAAAATTCAAATCAAAATGGCCGACTTCTTGTTGGGTTTAGGGCGTGGCTCCAATGAGTTTTTTGTATGTCTGGGTATGATACATATGTGGATCGAATTTAGTCTCCTTACGACAAAGTAACCGCACTGCTCACTTCCTGTTACCACCGGGGGGCGCTATTAGTAAAGTAGGAAGTTATTATATTATGACGTTCAGGGCGGAGTCATCATCATTTCCAGCAAGTTTGAAGCTGCTCCGATCAAGTATGTTGGTGGGACAGCATTTTGAAATTTTTTTGGAGAGTCGCCAAATTTTGTCACGCCGTAGCAGCCACGCCCTTTGACCTACAGACATGCAGAGCACAACTTTTGATCAGCTTGCTCTCTAGATGATCTGAACCAAATTTGAAGACGATCGGGCGAAATCCCTAGGAGGAGTTTGTTTTCAAAGTAAAAACTGGTCACTTCCTGTTACCACCGGGGGGCGCTATTAATAAAGTGAAAAGTTATGATATGGGGACGTTGAGGGCAGAGACCTAATCATGTCCAGCAAGTTTGAAGCTGCTCCGATCAAGTATGTTGGCGTGAGAGCATTTAGAAATTTTTTTGTCAAGTCGCCAAACTTTGTCACACCCTAGCAGCCACGCCCTTTGACCGACAGACATGCCGAGCACAACTTTTGATCAGCTTGGTCTCTCGATGCTATTGATTTGGTATTGACTGGGAAATGGTGAAAGGACAGGGTAGGGGGGAGGAAGAATTTCTAGATGTCATAAATGATAATTTTTTGGTGCAGTATGTTAATAAACCAACAAGAGAGAAGGCAATTTTAGATTTGGTGCTCTGTAATGACCCAGATAGAATTACCAATGTTGAGGTACTGGAGCCACTTGGGACAAGTGATCACTCTACTATTAATTTTGAGGTTTCATGGGAAGTTAAAAGGTGTCTCAAAAAAACAAAAATTTTCAATTTTAGGCGAGCAAACTTTGACAGGATGCGCTCATGTCTAAGTGGAATAAAATGGGAGACACTCCTGGACTGTGAGTCTGTAAATGAGATGTGGGAAAGATTTAAGGGGGTTTTACTTGATTCACAATGCAAATTCATTCCAAAGGTGTCCAAAAGTAAGCTGAAAAAGCAGAATCCTCAGTGGATGACCGCAGCTATTAAGAGGAGTTTGAGGGAAAAGAGGAATCTTTATAAGATGTACATAGAGGATAACAATGAGATTACTAAGGCCGAATTCTGTAAAATGCGGGCTGTGGTCAAAAAAGAGCTGAGGAACGCTAGAAGACTATATGAAAGACAAATTGCAGAGGGGGCAAAAACTAACCCTCAGCGCTTCTTTCAGTACTGTAGCAGAAAAAGGAAAGTCAAAGAGCAGGTTAAGTGCATAAAGAATAAAAATGGATCGCTGCTATATGATAACAAGGATATTGCGGACACCTTAAACGGTTACTTTGTTGAGAATTTTACCTTAGAGCGAGTCTTTGCTCGGCCAGAGGGCTTGTCCAATGCTCAAGATTATTTAGCGGAAATTGAGGTTCGGGATAACATAGTATTAGACAAGTTGCATCAACTAAAGGCAGATAAGGCAGCGGGTCCTGATGGCTTATATCCTAGAGTGCTCAAGGAAGTTAGTGAGATCATCTTTAAGCCGCTATCCGCCATCTTTAGACGGTCTTTAGAAACTGGAGAAATACCAAATGATTGGAAACAGGGCAATATAATACCAATATATAAAAAAGGGGACCGTACTGAGCCAGGTAATTACAGGCCAGTCAGTTTAACTTGCATTGCGTGCAAAATATTGGAATCTATCATAAAAGATGAGCTGGACTTATTTCTTGAACGTAACAATATCTTGAGGGTTAGCCAACATGGTTTCCGTAAAGGAAGGTCATGCCTGACAAACCTTCTGGAATTTTTTGAAGAGGCCACCAAGACCTATGACCAGAGCAGGGCTTATGACATCATATATTTGGATTTTCAGAAAGCATTTGACACAGTACCGCATAAGAGACTAATTTTTAAAATGAGCTCCATTGGAGTTACAGGTGGTATTCTGAAGTGGATTCATAACTGGCTGCAGGACAGAACACAAAGAGTGGTGGTCAGTGGTATGTCATCTGAGCTAGGTATGGTGGGGAGTGGCGTCCCCCAGGGATCGGTGTTGGGACCCCTGCTGTTCCTCATCTACATTAATGACCTTGATAGGAATATTGAGAGCAGATTAGTGAAATTTGCAGATGATACTAAATTGGGGGGCTTGGCAAATAGTTTAGAGTCCACTAAAGTGATTCAGGATGATTTGGATAGAATCCAGAATTGGGCAGAAATGTGGCAAATGAAATTTAATGTAGCGAAATGTAAAGTAGTTCATGTAGGTAATAAAAACATTAGACGGGATTACTTCATGGGAGGTTTCAAACTGGAATGTGCTTCACAAGAGAAAGATCTGGGAGTGATTGTTGACCAAACCCTCACAGGCTCTAGCCATTGTGCCGTAGCAGTTAAAAAAAAAGCCAATCGGATGCTGGGATACATTGCCAAAAGTATTGAGTTCAAATCCAAGGAGGTGATGCTTCTTTTGTACAACACATTCGTCAGACCACATCTAGAGTATTGTGTATAGTTCTGGGGACCATACTTAAAGAAAGACATAGAGGCTTTAGAGAAAGTTCAGAGAAGAGCCACGAAGCTAATTCCGGTATTAAAGATGAAAGCTATGAGAAAAGGCTGAAGATCCTTAATCTCTTTAGTCTTAGGAAAAGGAGACTAAGGGGTGATTTGATTGAGGTCTTTAAATATGTCAAAGGGATTAACAAAGTGAATTATGTAGGATTCCTTCGACCAAGTGTTGTTAGCAGAACTCGGGGTCACAAATGGAAGCTGACTAAAGGTAAATTTAGCACTGATATTCGGAAATATTTCTTCACCCAAAGAGTAATTTCGGTGTGGAACAGCTTGCCTGACCATATTGTTGAGGCAGAGACCTTGGGAGTTTTCAAGAGCAGGCTTGACTTAAAGCTAGATACCATTTAGGCATTGAGTATCTGAAGTGATATATTCACGATGGTACAAAGAAACTGGCGAGCCTAGTTGGGCTGAACGGCCTGTTCTCGCCATTCATGTTATGTTATGTTATGTTATGTTATGCTCTTTACCAAATTTGAAGTCGATCGGGCGAAATCCCTAGGAGGAGTTTGTTTTAAAATTCAAAAATTCAAATCAAAATGGCCGACTTCCTGTTGGGTTTAGGGTGTGGCTCCAATGAAATTTTTTGCATGTCTGCATATGATACGTACATGTTCCGAATTTTGTCTGCCTACGAGAAAGTAACCAAATTTCCCTATGGGAATTTTGAAACGTGTTTAGGGGGCGCTATTTTGGCATTTTGGGTCGACCATGAACGAGCACCTAAAAATATCGAATTTCGGATCCGGCCGGACGAATGTGGAAAAATAGACGCGTTTTTACCATTGGGAAAGGGGCGAAATTGGCCTTTGAAATGTCGGAAGAATAATAATAATTATAATAATAATAATAATTTAAAAAAATATATAATAATAACAAACAGCGCGATTTCAATAGGGCCCTCCGCAGACGACTTGCAGTCGGCTCGGGCCCTAATAAACAGCACAATTTCAATAGGGTCCTCCGCGGACGACTTGCAGTCGTCGCTCGGGCCCTAAAAATCCCATCAAAAACAACAGGTTCATCGCACCGGTTGGTGCACGGGCCCTAATTATAATAATAATAGGCGAAATAATTTGGCAAGTACCGTTAGATGGCGGCAATGATCCATTTATGGAAAGCCAAATTACCAAGTGCTACTGCGTTCTCTGGCATTGAACCCGGCTATTTTTAGCTTACCGGCCCTATGGGCCGATAAGCTATTGTCGTGGTGTGGCGTCCGTCATCCGGAACATTTATTATCTTTTTTTTGGCCTGATGAATTTCCGTGTAAATTTGCAATAACATACTACTAGACCATATCTCCAGATGTTTTTCTCGGATTTATGATTGAATCATTTTTGTCCGTTTCATGGGCCCTTGAAATTTTGGCTCCAATGTTAAAGATAGGACTGAGAAATTTTAAAAAATTATTTCTCAAAAACTGCGTGATAAATTTTTTTTCTAAGTCAGGCGATCAACTTACCTTGGTACCATCAATGTACAGTGCAAGCGCCATTTTGATTGAATCGATGGAAGTGGGTCTATTGGGGGCGCTGTACTTTATGAATATGCAAGATGGCCTGTGGAGGCCAAATGGTTGCAGATTGACATTAAGTTTGTAATATCGACATATAGGAAGTCATATATGACCTATATTTTGGCAATATTAAATTTGACCGCAGATGACTTTGAAAGGTCAAACTCGAGGTCAGGGAATATATTAACAATGTTAAAAGATATGACTTGAAATGTAAAAAAAATTTTTTCTCAAAAACTGTCTAACTTTTCTCTAAATCTGGCAATCAACTCACCTTGATGCACTTTATGAACAGTGCGGGTGCCATTTTGATTGAATCGACGGAAGTGGGTCTAGTGGGTGCGCTGTACTTTAACATTGGGTCTTATGGAGAATGGGCCAAATTGCCTGTGGAAGCTAAATGGTTGCAGATAGAGATTAAGTTTATATTACTGACATATAGGAAGTAATATATGACCTTTATTTTGGCTGTGTTAAAGTTGACCTCAGATGACCATGAAAGGTCGAATTTCAGGTCAAGCAAAATGTTACAATTTTCAAAGGTTTATAGACTTGAAAATATTGAAGATTGGGAACATATGCGCATTGAACACTTATAGGAAGTCATGTATGAACTTTCATTTGGTGGCCTTGAACTTGACCTAACATAACATAACATAACATGAATGGCGAGAACAGGCCCTTCAGCCCAACTAGGCTCGCCAGTTTCTTTGTACTATCGTGAATATATCACTTCAGATACTCAATGACTCAATGGTATCTAACTTTAAGTCAAGCCCGCTCTTGAAAACTCCCAAGGTCTCTGCCTCAACAATATGGTCAGGCAAGCTGTTCCACACCGAAATTACTCTTTGGGTGAAGAAATATTTCCGAATATCAGTGCTAAATTTACCTTTGGTCAACTTCCATTTGTGACCCCGAGTTCTACTAACAACACTTGGTTGAAGGAATCCTACATAATTCACTTTGTTAATCCCTTTAACATATTTAAAGACCTCAATCAGATCACCCCTTAGTCTCCTTTTCCTAAGACTAAAGAGATTAAGGATCTTCAGCCTTTTCTCATAGCTTTCATCTTTAATACCCGGAATTAGCTTCGTGGCTCTTCTCTAAACTTTCTCTAAAGCCTGTATGTCTTTCTTAAAGTATGGTCCCCAGAACTGTACACAATACTCTAGATGTGGTCTGACAAATGTGTTGTACAAAAGAAGCATCACCTCCTTGGATTTGAACTCAATACTTTTGGCAATGTGTCCCAGCATCCGATTGGCTTTTTTAACTGCTACGGCACAATGGCTAGAGCCTGTGAGGGTTTAGTCAACAATCACTCCCAGATCTTTCTCTTGTGGAGTACATTCCAGTTTAAAACCTCCCATGAAGTAATCCCGTCTAATGTTTTTATGACCTACATGTGCTACTTTACATTTCGCTACATTAAATTTCATTTGCCACATTTCTGCCCAATTCTGGATTCTATCCAAATCATCCTGAGTCACTTTAGTGGACTCTAAACTATTTGCCAAACCTCCCAATTTAGTATCATCTGCAAATTTCACTAATCTGCTCTCAATATGCCTATCAAGGTCATTAATGTAGATGAGGAACAGCAGGGGTCCCAACACCGATCCCTGGGGGACGCCACTCCCCGCCATACCTAGCTCAGATGAGATACCACTGACCACCACTCTTTGTGTTCTGTCCTGCAACCAGTTTTGAATCCACTTCAGAATACCTCCTGTAACTCCAATGGAGCTCATTTTAAAAATTAGTCTCTTATGCGGTACTGTGTCAAATGCTTTCTGAAAATCCAAATATATGATGTCATAAGCCCTGCTCTGGTCCTAAGTCTTGGTGGCCTCTTCAAAAAATTCCAGAAGGTTTGTCAGGCATGACCTTCCTTTACGGAAACCATGTTGGCTATCCCTCAAGATATTGTTACGTTCAAGAAATAAGTCCAGCTCATCTTTTATGATAGATTCCAATATTTTGCACGCAATGCAAGTTAAACTGACTGGCCTGTAATTACTTGGCTCAGTACGGTCCCCTTTCTTATATATTGGTATTATATTACCCTGTTTCCAATCATTTGGTATTTCTCCAGTTTCTAAAGACCGTCTAAAGATGGCGGATAGCGGCTTAAAGATGATCTCACTCACTTCCCTGAGCACTCTAGGATATAAGCCATCAGGACCCGCTGCCTTATCTGCCTTTAGTTTATGCAACTTGTCTAATACTACGTTATCCCTAACCTCAATTTCTGCTAAATAATCTTGAGTATTGGACATGCCCTCTGGCCGAATAAAGACCCGCTCTAAGGTAAAATTCTCAACAAAGTAACCGTTTAAGGTGTCCGCAATATCCTTGTTATTATATAGCAGCGATCCATTTTTATTCTTTATGCACTTAACCTGCTCTTTGACTTTCCTTTCTCTACTACAGTACTGAAAGAAGCGCTTAGGGTTAATTTTTGCCCCCTCTGCAATTTGTCTTTCATACAGTCTTCTAGCATTCCTCGGCTCTTTTTTGACCACAGCCCGCATTTTACAGTATTCGGCCTTAGTAATCTCATTGTTATCCTCTATGTACATCTTATAAAGATTCCTCTTTCCCTCAAACTCCTACTGAATAGCTGCGGTCATCCACTGAGGATTCTGCTTTTTCAGCTTACTTTTGGACACCTTTGGAATGAATTTGCATTGTGAATCAAGTAAAAACCCCTTAAATCTTTTCCCACATCTCAGTTACAGGCTCACAGTCCAGGAGTGTCTCCCATTTTATTTCACTTAGATATGAGCATCCTGTCAAAGTTTGCTCGCCTAAAATTGAAAAATTTTTGTTTTTGAATACACCTTTTTAACTTCCCATGAAACCTCAAAATTAATAGTAGAGTGATCACTTGTCCCAAGTGGCTCCCGTACCTCATCATTGCTAATTCTATCTGGGTCATTACAGAGCACTAAGTCTAAAATTGCCTTCTCTCTTGTAGGTTTATTAACATACTGCACCAAAAAATTATCATTTATGACATCTAGAAATTCTTCCTCCCCCCTCCCCTGTCCTTTCACCTTTTCCCAATCAATACCTGGATAATTTAAGTCTCCCATAATAATAGTCCCTCCTCCTCTACAAGCTTGCGTAATCCTCTTAAAGAGCATTTCATTGACTGTACTGTCCAAAGCTGGTGGTCGATAGCATACACCTATGTTTAAACCAGTCTCATGTTTGCCAGTGAGCCTGACCCAGATATCTTCAAGAGGGCAAGGAATGTTCAATTTCAGGAATTTCCTGCACATTTATGTTTTCGTTCACATAGAGTGCTACACCCCCTCCTCGCCTATTGCATCTATCCTTCCTAAAGAGCTTATAACCTTCTACATTATATTCATCTCCATCCTCTTCACTAAGCCATGTCTCTGTAATCCCAACTATGTCGGCTACCTTCGAAGGTCAAACTTCACATAGAGAAATTTCAATGACTTCTATCACCAAAACTATTACAAATGGAGCTTAGGTTTGTATTGCGGGCATATAGGAAGTCATGTATGAAGTTTCATTTGGTGACATTGAACTTGAACTTCAGTGACCTTGAATGCCCAAACTTCGCAGTGAAATTTCAATGACTTATATCAGCAAAATGGTTACAGATAGTTTCAGTTTGTATTGGAGATGTATGGGAAGTCATACATGAACTTTCATTTGGTGGCCTTGAACTTGATCTTCGGTGACCTTTGAAGGTCAGACTTCAAATAGTGAAATTTCAATGACTTCTATCACCAAAACTATTGCAGATAGAGCTTAGGTTTGTATTGTGGCTATATAGGAAGTCATGTATGAAGTTTCATTTGGTGACATTGAACTTGACCTTTAGTGACCTTCAACGGTCAAACTATAAAGTGAAATTTCAATTACTTAGATCAGCAAAATCGTTACAGATTGAGGGTAGGTTTGTACTGGAGACGTATAGGAAGTCATGTATGAACTTTCATTTGGTGACCTTCATATTGACCTTCGAAGGTCTAACTTGACCTAGAGAAAATTCAATGACTTCTGTCGCTGAAAAGGTCACAGATTGAGCCTAGGTTTGTGTTACTGATATAGGAAGTCGCATATGAACTTTTGGTGACATTCAGCTTGACTGTTGATGACATTTGAAGGTCAAACTTGACATAATACAATTACAATGACTTGTATTGCCACAGATGGAGTCTAGGTTTGTATTAGAGATGTATAGGAAGTCATATATGAACTTTCATTTGGTGACCTTTGTATTGATCCTCAAAGGTCAAATGTGACCTAGTGAAAATTCAATGAATTGTATCACTAAAACGGTCACAGATGGAGCCTAGGTTTGTGTTACTGACATCAAGGAAGTCACATATGAATTTTCATTTTGTGGCATTCAACTTGACTGTCAGTGACCTTTGAGGGTCAAACTCGACAGTGAAATTACAATGACTTATTTCACCAAAATGGTCACAGATTGAGCCAAGGTTTGTATAGAGACATTTAGAAAGTCATATATGAAGTCCGTTTGCTGACCACAACTTGACAGTCTGTGACCTTTAAAGTTCACAATTGACATATTGAATACATATTGACATATTATAATGACTTGTATCACCAAAACTGCTTCAGAGCTTTGTATTGTATTACAGAAGGTCTTATAAATGTATGTGAACTTTTATTTAGTGACCTTGACATTGATTTTCATTGATTCAAATGTCAAACTTCACATGAAATTTTCATAACTTGTATCGTCACTGTAAGACTGCTTGCCGGTAAGCTACAGGATCCTTGGTCCTATTTTCAAACTTGTTGAAAAGTGAAGTATAGTGTTATGACTTGAAAATCACAACAAAGAAAACTAGCAATGACAACTTAAACAAATTTATTCTTCACTGAATAAAAAAAAAAACTTCTACAAATAATCCACTGTTCAATCCTCTAATAACACTCTAATGCCACTATGTAACTCTGTTGCTAAAACAAAAACTCTGCCCTTACTGACCAAAATCACAGCACTTATATAGACTAGCAACATTCTGGAAAGATCTACAGGATTCCTGGGTAATCCTGCCCCGTCCAGGCAGGAGGATGCCAGAAGCTTCTAGAAAGCACTAGTCTATTACAAAGAAGTGATTTTGCATCAGATCATGTTTTGCTACAGACACACCACCAGAGGGTGCTGATGAACAAAATAAATAGCTGACCAGCAAGGCAGGAAAACGGCACGTAACAAATCTCCATTTACAAATGATATACAGTGCTTTACATAAAATACTCATGCATAACACATCCCCTCTTTAAGAAAAGAAAGGTTTGCTAAAAGCTTTCTTTTGTTAAAATTAACACAGTTTTATAATCAGTATAATCTTGAACTTCACACAAAAGTATCTTTGATCATTATAACAATCATATACATAACAACCAGTGCAATTTTCACAATCAAATAGAAAATTAAAATTACATTTTTCACAATCAAATAAAGAAGTAAAATTACATGCGTGAAAGTGTATCTGGGATAACATTATTTTTTCCCCTGATGTGAGAAATATCCAAATCATACTCTTGCAAAAGTAAACTCCATCTCAGTAATCTTTGATACTTGTTTTTGATCTTATGCAAGAATGTGAGGGGATTGTGATCACTGAAGACCTTGATGGAAGTAGCTGAACAAGTCAAATAGACTTCAAAATGTTGTAAAGCCAAAACAAGTGCCAAACATTCTTTTTCGATTATTGAATAGTTTTTCTGATGTTTATCAAACTTTTTGGAAAAGTAACAAACAGGATGATCTACTCCATCAGTGTCTTCTTGCAGTAAAACTGCGCCTGCACCAATATCACTGGCATCAACAGCCAACTTGAACTCCTTTTTGAAATTAGGAGATAAGAGAACTGGCGCATTTTTTAGTATAGCTTTCAGCTGGTCAAATGAATTTTGACATTTTTCATCCCAAACAAATTTTGCATTTTTCTTCTGTAAAATTGGTCAAAGGTTCAGAAATGATAGAGAAATTTTTACAGAATTTTCTGTAATAGCCAAACATCGCCAGAAATCTCATTGGTTGTCTTTTAGTTGTAGGTTCAGGAAATTCAGTGATAACTTACTTTTGCATCAATTGGTTTGACTTCTTGTTTAAGGTATTTCTGCTTCTCTGGATTCATTCTGTTAGGATGCTGTTTTACAGGCTTGGCATTATCTTGTAGGATGACATCATGGTAAACCATATCAGTCCTTGATGGAATGTCAGGGAATATGTGACTATATTCAAATATAAGCTGCTCTAGCTGTTGTTGTTGAAACGGGTCCAGGAGGGACAACTTGCTGTCAATATTTTGAAGAATGTCTGAATTTTCAAGTTTGGCTGGACCAGGTTCATTTTCCAAGGGGCAGTCACAATCTTCTTCCGAATTTTCCGGTTCAATTGTATTTACCACACTGACTGGCTTTTGCTGAGTGTCTCTGTCAATGTATTCTTTCAGCATGTTGATGTGACACATTTGTTTTTGTTTCCTCCTTCCAGGAGTTAAAATGACGTAATTTAGATCACTGACCTTTTTGAGGACAGTGTAAGGGCCAAAATATCGGGCTCTTAGAGGGTTTCCAGGAACTGGCAAAAGCGCCAGGACTTTGTCACCAGTTTTAAAACTTCTATCTTGGGAACGAAGGTCATATCTGGCTTTCATTTTGCCCTGAGCCTCTATGAGATTAGACTAGGCAAAATCACAAGCCTGAGAGAGACGATAGCGGAAGTCAGAGACAAACTGAAGCAAGTTCATTGGGACATCATCTTCGGCCAGCAACTTCTCCTTCAGAAGCTTCAGAGGTCCACGGACTGTATGCCCAAAAACAAGCTCAAAAGGACTGAACCCAAGAGACTCCTGAACAGCTTCACGGGCAGCAAACAGAAGAAGATGGACACCTTCATCCCAGTCTTTCTCTGTGTCAAGGCAGTAGGTCCTTATCATGTTCTTCAGGGTTTGATGGAACCTCTCCAAAGCACCTTGACTTTCAGGATGGTAAGCTGATGACCTGTATTGTTTAATACCAAGCTCATGCATAACTTGTTGAAATATCCCAGACATTAAATTTGACCCTTGATCAGACTGAATAGACTTAGGAAGACTAACAAAGCAGAAAAACTTGGTAAGAGCCTTGATGATGGTCTTCCCCTTGATATTACGAAGTGGAATTGCCTCAGGAAACCGGGTGGAAGCACACATGATAGTTAGTAAGTACTCACAACCAGACCTAGTCTTTGGCAATTGTCCAACCCAGTCAATGATGATCCGACTGAAAGGTTCTTCAAAAGCGGGAATGTGCTTAAGTCGAGCCTTTGGAATATTCTGCTTCGGCTTCCCAACAATTTGACAAGTATGACAGGATTTGCAGCATTCCTGTACATCGGACCTCATGGAAGGCCAGAAGAAGTGGTTCCTGACACGTTAAGGGGTCTTCTTGATACCCAAATGACCTGACATAGGATTGCCGTGGGCCAGACTAAGAGTTTCTTGATGATTAGACTTCGGAAGAACAATTTAATGGGTGATCATCCACTCTTCATCTGCAGAAACATCAGGTGGACTCCACTTTCTCATAAGCACACCATTTTTGTAGTAAAAACAGACAGGAACTTGAGTAGCCTCTTGTTCACTTGCAGCCTGTGGTAGAAGATGCGCTAGATCACGAGCTTGTTGTCGCTCCTGAATAAGTTGTTTCCGAGACAAAATGTCATTAGAATGACCTGACAAGGACAAGTCTGAAGATTTCCCAGACATCTCAGGACTGGAAGGTTCCTGATGAAAAGACTGCCCAATGAAGGTGTCAGCCAGGTTGAAGTCCAGGTCAGCATCATCTTGAATTGCCTTTTTGGCCATAGAATGAGTAACTGCACATGAAGGATAGAGGTCTGGAATTTCCTCCTCTATACAGTCAGATTCTTGATCAATCAAAGGAGTGTCAGTTACAATAGGGTAGGGCACAACCTTATCCCCAGCAAGATCATTACCAAGAAGCAAATGAACACCTTTGAAAGGAAGAGAAGACCTAACACCAACAGTAACATGTCCGGAGACCAAGTCTGATTTGAGATGAACATTATGGAGAGGTACACTTGTAAAACCACATTCTACTCCTTGAACAAGGACATTAGCCTGAGTAGACGATTTGTCCGAAAAAGGCAGAATATCTGCAAGAATAAGAGATTGGGAAGACCCAATATCCCTTAGAATTTCAAACAGGAGCAGATGAGGAAAAATCATGCGAAAGTGAGACAAAACCATCGGTGATGAATGGCTCCAAACCCTCCATCACAGAATCAGACACAGAAGGTCGAAGATCAGGCGAACTGATCATTGATAAAAGAGATTCTCTCTTAGTGAAAGCAGTTGGCTTGGTTTCTTCTCGTTGTTTTTTCTTGAGAGCATAACACTCAGAAATAAGGTGACCTTGCTTTTTGCATTATTGGCAAGACACGAAGGTAAAGAATCAGAGGATTGCTTCTCACTGGAAGGTTTCCTCTCAGAAGTGGCCTTAGAATCATTAGAAGTGTTATTAGAAGAAGTCTTGGACTGAGACTTGCCTTGAAATTTAGAAAAAGTGGATTTTTGGACAATAGAAGACTTACGAGTCAACGCATAACATGGGTTGCACTAGGAGAAAATTTTTTTTAGCCACTGTGGCTAATTCATCTCAAATTTCTTTAGCCACATTAAAAAAATTTTTGCCACTGTGGCTAATTCAGCTCAATTATCTTTGGCCTCATTTTTCAACGTTTTAGTTCAAATTCTCTTCTGCACAAGGAATTGACGCCAACAGTGATCACCCTGTTAACTCACTGAGTCATGAATGAAAAATATCGGCCTTCTGGAATTTCATTTTGTAGTTACAGCTCCCAGTCTCCTCCTCAGCTCAACCCCTTCTCCTTTTAAACTATACTGCAAAGCAGACATAAGTTAAGGAGGGACAATTTTGGTTCAGGGAAATAAAGAAATCTTAGGTTTGGTACTGAAGAAATCTTAGGTTTGGCACTGACACCGTTTAACTTGCATTGCGGTGTTGCAGTTCGATTGCACTTCTGAATTTCTGCTTTGCGACATTTTCCTGCACCACCCGATGCACTGTCCTCATCTGAGCAGCGATTGCATCCTTCACGTTGTTGTACGCTTTTTGGTGGTTTGTTCAACAACAACAACAAAAAAAATCTTTGCTTCGGCCACTGTTCTGAAAATGAGAATGAAGCCAACTATATATGACCGTTTATCATTAGCAAGATTTTTTAACTCGGGCGGGACATTAGCTGAAATGCATATTCTTGTCAGGACAGTTTCCTTGTTTATTACTTATTTTTTTCAGCCAGAAATGAAGACGGGCTGTGTAAAAATAAAAGAACAGCCGAAAAAAAGCAGGGTTAACGATATGGCAGCGGAAAAGGGAGGTCTGAATTGAAATGTATTTTGTTTTTAATTTTTGTTTAGTCAGGCTCCATCATCCAACCTTATACAGCACCCATCAGCTGTTATTTTACAAACAATGGCACGCGGACATTCGTTAGCAAAATATTATCGGTTACTATCATGACTGAATTACCCAAATAAGTGCATACCGTTCTAGGTCACGTAATGCACTGTCAAACTCCAGCGAACTGACTAAGCCTACTTCATTAACTCTTGCAGGCTCGTGGATTATTGTCATGACATTACATGAGCATGTTTCGTGACAAAACAAGTAACTTACTTGTCGTTAACACGCTCGTGCTCCACAATATTGCCACTTTTCTGAATGCCTTGGCGAATATACTGTTCTGGCCAACTTATTCACAACAAACGCAGCAGAGCTTCGTAGCCCGTCGATATTCGTGGATTGCTTCAGCCATGGAAAATCCTGGAACCATTTGGGCTGAATAGCCGTTTCTCGTTTCTGTCGTATGGCTGCTCTGAAGCTTAAGGCTCATTTGATGGGGGAGGATTTCCCCCAAAGAAATCATGAGGTGCTCGCTGTACACGATCTTGATTTAGCTGAGCAGCTTTTTTGGCTTCACAATACGACAAATGTATATACCAGGGTTCCCGCGGTCATGAAATTCCTGGAAAAGTTATGGAATTTGAAAAACCTGTTTTCCAGTCTGGAAAAGTTATGGAATTAACTAACGGTTTTGGAAAGGTTTGGAAAAATACACTGTTTTGCCTAATGCTTATAATATGTTCACTAAATCCCTAAAAGATGTCGAGTTTACCGCAAAACTACAAGCTATTATTTAAAATCGAACGCGACACCGTTGAAACTTACATGACGTTTCGTGATACACGTAGGTTACATTATGCAGCCAGTTGGCAGGCAGCGAAATTTTTTTCCTACCGGACTTCTTAATACCAACTTTATCTCATTAGCTTACAGCCAATAAGAATCGAGCACATGCTTTTGTTTACCTTTTGACGCACATGGGCTTGTACCCTCCATGCACGTGGTAACTTGGTACACTGTTCGCCGGAATTTAAAGGGCACCGTTTTTCTAATAACGCTAGTTGAATTTTCCCACTGCCTCGCTTCAAATTAGCGTAATAATAGCATCAGTGTCAATCAGAATAATGAATTAAATAACGTGAATATAGTAAGATTTCAATATAAACACACAACTTTATTTAAATTTATGGTCGACTTCCACCTATGGTCCAGTTGGTTTCTCTCCAAGTCATTTTCCTGCATTATACACTGTTCAAAAATATTTCATTTCCATCCTGGCATTTTTTTTTTGTTTGATTACCCAGGTTCGCTTGTGAAACTCAATGATTCATGGTCCATGAACACGTCATGCAAGTAAATTGATTAGACCGCAAAGAAACCCGATTCGATTGTGGCAGAACGGAGTGTACTAAAAAATACTTTCACTATTTGCTTTGAAATTCTCCTGCAAGTTTTCTCATTCCAAATAACATATTTTCTGTATTTTTAAAAGCGTGTCTGTTTCGACATTATTGTGATGCATGTTCGTAAACGCCGGATTTTTTGATTTTCTGAGAAAATGGGACCAAAAGTGAAGGAAAGGACCCCAATTCTGGCTTAAAACATATAATTAATTTTTTTCACTAATCACTCAAAATTTCAAAATGGTCATTCTATACGAACATGCAACATCTTAAACAATATACACTTTGGTTCATGACTGTGGCATTTGTTACGTTTGAGAAAACTTGCACAAAGTGATTTTGATGATCTTGGGGGGGGGACCTCATTAACTCCACCAATTTGCATTTTTTCAAATTATCTTTTCATATCATGTAACAATACAGCATACGTCATTGACTGATAGCTTAATTTGATAGGACTCGCCCACACAACTGAATAATAGGCCGATGTTATTCGTGACTTCTACGTGTGGCCAATGCTGATTTTTTTTTTCTTGGCCACACTTATAAGTGCGCCAGTTGATGACCATTCCAGTTTTTAGAAAAGTACCGCTTAAAATAAGTTTGGCCAAGAAAAAATTTTAGCTTTGGACACTCTTAAAATAAGTGTGGGCAATGGAGCAATGTGCATCTATTTATATGTGCGCCTAACGCAAATTTCGATCAGTTTTTGTGCTTGGACGACTTAAATAAGCGCAAATAGTCACTTCGATAATAATATCAAATTTAGCGGCTACTGTGGTGTCAAAAGGTGGACGTCGACCTTAACTTTCTCTTTGCATGTACACTGAAAGCTTTCATATCACCGTGCTCACCAGAAAAGTACGCGTTATGCCGTGGGCCAAAACCTGGATCCTTTATTGTCACTTTGTAGAAACTTTCTGAGGGCAGTTCAAGTATTTTTCCATCAGAACAAATATGATGTGCAGATATCATAAAATGAAAATATTCTCAAAAAAGTATGTACACGCTAATGAGAACAATTAGTTTACAGCTTTGTAAGAAACATATTTTTTTCTGTACTGCGATAAGCACTAGGCCTCCTACAGACTTAATGCACTAACAATTTTATATATCGCTCATATGAAAAGAAAATCTCTCAAAAGACCGCTATTCTATGAAACTTTTTCCTCGGTTAGCTTTTTTCTGTGAAACCTTTCCTCGGTTACAGTCTTAAATGGTTACATGTCATGTCAGTGTCATTTAAACTTCGCGCTAACTCGACGACGCCCCCCCAGATTCTGCGAACAATGCACGCAAGCAAGGATAATACACTCTAAATAATAATTTGTTATTGTTCAACATCTGTCTCAGAATATATTAAATGCCATCTGTTTGTTACCTCGTCAATGTTTTTGCCTTCTTGAGCATTTAAATGTAGCACTTGGTTATTTATTGCTGTTTGTTTTTTTGTTAAATATAATTGAGAAAATACAAGAATGGTGCCACAGGCCCTTATGCCATTGTGTGATGCCCTAGGATAGGTGGTAGATAGACACAACTTCCCTTCCATTCTCCATGCTACATTTGTGCTACACTGCTTAGGGCTTAGCACACTGTTGAAGCTCATTATGGCGCTCTGTGTTCGCTATTATAGGCCTTATCTATTTTAAACTAAGTCATGGAAATTAGGTAAAATATTATGGAAAAGTTTTGGAAAAGTTTTGAAAAATCACTGGTAAAAAAGTGTGGGAACCCTGATATACTGTTGCTGTTGGTCTCAGTTCGCTACGTTCCCGCGAAGAGAATAATTTTGGCTCCCAGCTGTCTGATTGGTTAAGCGCGCTGCTTATTGTAAACGTGAATGTTAGAGGAGTAGTCCACGGTGCAGTGCGAAGATTTCAGGATGATTAGCTAGGTGTGATAATAGCAGGGATGTTTTATACGTTTCATTTCTGACAAAATTTAGACGATCACCGTAACATAGGATTATCTCACCTCTTTTTTAAATTTTTTTTTTATTATTATTATTTTGGCCTTCGCCACCGTGGCTTATTCACCGAAAATTTCTTCGCCACAACGGTATTTTGTTCGCATTGGCGAACGTGGCGAGCGGCTAGCGCAATCCCTGCATAAATATCAGCCAGGGTGGAAACATCTTGCAAAGTATTGGCTTGTTACTCCTCAAGGAAAATCTTAATATCAGGCTGGACACACCTTTTGAATTCCTCAACCAGAATAAGTTGCCTCATTCTGTCAAAATCTTTCTCAACTTTAATGGAATTACACCACTGATCAAACAACTGTTCCTTCAACCTGCCAAATTCAACATGAGTTTGACTGGCTTCCTTGCGAGAATTCCTAAATTTTTGCCTGTAAGCCTCGGGGACCAATTCATAACCCTTCAGAATGGCAGATTTGACAAAATCATCATCAGAACACTGTTGGACAAATAACTGGTTATAGATTTTCCTAGCTTTACCAGTAAGAGCACTTTGTAACATCATTGTCCAATGCTCTTTTGGCCATTTCAAATTTTCAGCAATTTTTTCAAAATGGGTAAAGTATTGGTCTACATCATTTTCTAGGAAAGGAGGAACAAGTCTGATGTGTTTAACCACATCAAAATGATCAGAAAGTACAAAAGATTTTGAAACAGTACCTGCTTCTATTTTCTTCATTTCCAATTCGTACTGCAAGTGCATCCTTCTTTTCTTCCAGTTCTCTCTCCTTCTCCAACCTTCTTTCTTCCAGTCTTCCTTCTTCCAGTTCTCTCTCCCTCTCCAACCTTCTCTCTTCCAGTTCTTTTAGGCGTAGCTGAAATTCAAGTCTTTGCAGCTCTGTTGCAGGCACCTCCACATCTTTAATCAATTCTGCTGCTTCTTCCCCAAAGATATCTTCATCGATGAAGTGTTGCACCAAAATGTTGAATATTTCTTGTTTCTTCATTGATGATTTCACATCTGATAATCCAAGGGTTGAGGCTATTTGCCGCAAGTCCTTCTTCTTTGCCAGCACAATTGATTCCTGGGTTGGAGTTTTCAAAAAACTTTCCACATCAAAAGTCATGATTGCTGGTTTTCCAAATAGTCACAAAATTTAAAAATGATAGATCAGCTTTAATCTTTGATGAATCCAATCATTGATCCAAGGAATGGTATATCTCGGTGGAACCTCCAATTTGTTATGACTTGAAAATCACAACAAAGAAAACCAGCAATGACAACTTAAACAAATTTATTCTTCACTGAATAAAAAAAAAACTTCCACAAATAATCCACTGTTCAATCCTATAATAACACTCTAATGCCACTGTGTAACTCTGTTGCCAAAACAAAAACTCTGCCCTTACTGACCAAAATCACAGCACTTTTATAGACTAGCAACATTCTGGAAAGATCTACAGGATTCCTGGGTAATCCCGCCCCCTCCAGGCAGGAAGATGCCAGAGGCTTCTAGTAAGCACTAGTCTATTACAAAGAAGTGATATGACATCAGATCATGTTCTGCTACAGACACACCACCAGAGGGTGCTGATGAACAAAATAAATAGCTGACCAGCAAGGCAGGAAAACAGCATGTCACAAATCTCCATTTACAAATGATATACAGTGCTTTACATAAAATACTCTTACATAACAATAGCGCTGAACGAATAGTGATTGGGGACATCCGTTTCATTTCTTTCTACACCACTAGCTCTATTTTGATACCAATATTTTGCCTGTTTTATTTACAATCTTAAATTTATTTAGCTAGTGCGAACAGTAGCTGGTATACACAGGAATAGGAGCTCGAGCAATTGTTGCTGCTTTGAAATTTTTACTGCAACCTGTTCTCTTGCACGCGCCCTGCAAAAAAAATAAATAAATAATAAAAAGATCGGTCTTTGCTGTGCTCAATATGCTCTCTTGGAGCTGGTTTGAGTCACCCTGCTAAACTGCAATTGCGACCAGTGGACATGTCCCCCCCCCCCATTTAAGGTATGTAAATAAATTTATTAAGCGCATGTCACTTGCGCCCCCAGATCAATGAAATGAAGATGAAACCCCCCCCCCGGTCAATGAAATGAACACGACACATTTCATTTTTACCTGCCATCTATTACTCTAATGCAGTAGCTACTTGCCTGTGCTTTTATCAGTTCCACTGGCATGCCTACTGAGCTGTATAACACAAAGTTTGGGGTAATCTATTTTGTAGAAGGCTATACGAAGGTGAAAGTGTCGGTAACGGAATTACGGCAGAAAAAATGCTGATATTTTTGCCTTTACTTGGACAGGCATTTCTCTGAAATCTGGCAAATATAGGCAGTAGCTTTAAGCTTAACTTGGTGGCCCAGGATGTTGACCAGGCCATGGTAAGTTTATATTGACTGGTATGTTCATAGATATTTTGTAGGATGCCATTTATGAAAAAGAGACAGCGGTAACGGAATTACATTTTCTGATAATCTACAAAATTTATTATACTCAAAACAACAAAGCAATTGAAAATTGGTATCATAAATGATGTTTGTGTTGCTGACCTCCTGTTGAACCAAAATTTTGATCAACTAGTCTGAGCAAAAGGAAGGCAATACATGATATTGATGAAAATAACTCATTTCTGGACCAAAATGTGAGCTTATAATGAATATCAGAGGTTACATGCATGAAAATTGTTGTTCCTTCACTGACTGGATCCTGAAACATTTGTTTTTACTTTGTAACAGTGTTCCAGCATCAGTCAATGGGTAAATACTGTGAGTAATGAAGTCTGTGACGGAATTACGGCAACACAGCCAATGTCAAAAGCACTGTGCAAATCTCAAATGTGTCATTGCTTGCAATATCTATATTCTTTCTAACTTTTCTCAGTCATGAGTGGCAGTCTTTTCACACAAAAGAAAATTTATAAAATATCAATTACTCAACTCCTGAAACTTGCAAAGCTCAAAATGAACATGTTAGCATTAAACACTAGTAAATGAACCATAAGTATTATCCATTATTGGCAGAAGACACTGTTTATACAAATGTAATCCTGTCCCTTCTATCCATCTGTGGCTCTTTGTGCTTAGAAGTCCAGCGCAGCGTGACGACGGGAGTCGCACAGCTCAGTCGCTGTGTCGAAAATCGCCAATTTGGGTAATTTTTGGGCACCACATCCTCTTGAAAACAGGGCAAGCCAAACTGGCCGTTTGGGTAGTCAGCCATGACGGCCACACAGGGGGGCAACCACGGCAATTGCCGCTAGGCCGTGGTATAATTCATGCGCTGGTTATGGAAACTTAACTCACAGGAAGAAACACTCAACTACAGACGTCCAAAACAATGAACCACTATGCTCCATAAAGTCCTCATGCCACCTTGTGCTATCTTCTGTTTTTCACTGTCTTTCAGAATAATTCTGTAATTCAGTTACTGGTGTAATTCTGTTACCATGTAATTCCGTTACCACAAATTTTCCAGGATTACAGCTAAGTATTAGAGAGGTTAATGTCTGAAATTCAGAATAGACATAAGAAGGAAGATAATTCTTAATAACAATAAAATAAATATAGAAATAAGATGATGAAGAGAACTATACTGCAATTTCGGTAACGGAATTAAGTTGAAAAATGACAAATTTCACAGTGAGCCACTGGAATTGTGTGTTTCAATGTCCTGCAATGACTTAGTCTTAAATACTTTGGCTACCAATGTATGGAAATACAGTCAATACCAGGAAATGGCTAAATATCTTTTGGGAGTTGTTAGCTTTGGAAAGATAACCTTTGATCCTTATCCTGAAGCTAAAAAAAAATACTACAAAATTCAAACCTAAATTTTGAGAAGATCTTCAAAGATATTCCAAAACGGTTTTCAGTGTCTGATTTGGCAATGAATCATCTACATGAAAACCTATATATTTCTACTATAAGACACTTTTTAAAAATTGCTGTTTTAGCAACTCTCACGTGGAATTGCCCGAGAGAGGCCTGACAAAAATGCTAAATTGGACTTGGGGTGAGCTCAAAATTTTGTGCTTTTGGAATCAGAATTGGTGGAATTGTTAAATGTTTATTTAAAATGTTTAACTTTTAAGATTTCCATTAACTGATTCCAAATTGAACTTTAGGTGAGTTCAATGTTTTGTGCATAATTTATTGGAATCCTTAATGTAAATCTCAAATGTTTAGGGTTTCACATGTTAAACATCTCAGATAATCACTAATTCTAATGCCAGCAACAAACAAGTCTCAGTACTGGCACCCTCATCCACTTCTCTCTAGGGAGTGCTTTCTGGTTACTGTACTGTCCGAAACCACCACGTGATGCTAAACTGGTAAACCCAAAGCCCACCCCGCAAGCGCCACGGGATTTACATAATTCAGTCATAATTACAACCACACCTAGCAGATTAACACGTATTGTTGTTGGTCAAAAGCTTGGCGTCCATTCGGCCATAAGGTATAGTCTATTTTTACAAACACATTGCTGCTACTTGCACTAAGTTTTTGAAAATCATTGAATGCATAGCCATTTCAGTCATAATAGAGTTTAAAAGAATGAAACGCTCCTCTTACATTATACGCCACTCATTAAGAAAAATTAGTGCTTGCAGCTCTTTAAGAGCTATACTTTATTGAACCCCGTGGGGTAATTTGTCCTCTGCATTTGACCCATCCTATGGTTAGGAACAGTGGGCAGCCACAGAGCAGGCCCGGGGACCAACTCCAGTTCTAAAGCCAGTACCTTGGTCAGGGCTACTGGCAGGAGTGTTCCTATTGACTTATCCGGCGAGAGATTTGTGGACGCCACCATCTTGTGGCGGCGCCATTACTGCGGTGACAGTTCTCATTAAATCGCCTGCTTGACAGGTTGTGCCGCTGGCAGAAGTGTCATTATTATGTCGATATCATCAATAATTGCCAAAACGGCAGATTGTGTGGACGATGTCAGGCAGTGGCCTACCGTTACCGATAAAGGTATATATATTAAATTAATGTATTAAGTATTAATGGTCAGCTATTTGCTGAATGTTTGCGTTAATAATTAGCCTACGGCAATATAACTACAGATATGTAGGCATCACTAACGTCGGCTAGCGGATATGACTCTTATCCTAGCCACCCTTACGAAAATGAACTAAAGAGTTACTATAGTATACTATAAGAATTGTATCG
Organism: Gymnothorax javanicus; assembly: GCA_029692085.1. NCBI lineage: Eukaryota > Metazoa > Chordata > Actinopteri > Anguilliformes > Muraenidae > Gymnothorax > Gymnothorax javanicus. The sequence continues at coordinate 44,033,301 of CM056203.1, forward strand.
TGTTCTAAAGTGTGGTTGTAGTGTTCTATAGTACGTTTCACCAGCTATAGTATTACAATAGTTTTTTCTACAATATTTCAATAGTAACACTAAAATCTCTATAGTGCGTTCCAAAAAACTATACAGTTACTACAGTAATACTATAGTTTTTGATGGTAAATTTATGGTAAATTTTATGGTATTCCAATAGTGGTTTTTTGTAAGGGCAGATTCAAATAAATACTCTATTTTTACAGGTAGCCGATTCCGGATGATTTTATATTGACGGTCATATTAGCTATTCAAATGAATCACTGAATTCAACAAGGGCCCAACTCCATTTCGAAAATGTATGGAATTGGGCCCCGATTGAATTCACCAGTTCAGTTGTGTTAGTGCAACCTCTGCTCACTGAAACAATCTAATGCATTACAGGGTTCTAGCCAGAAATTTTATTGAACGTACCGGAGCCATACTTCTCCTGATGTCACGAACCTGGTCATATGGGTTTGTTAACTACCATGGTTGGCAAAAAGCCACAACATGACAATTGATTTTATAGGTGAAGTAAAGTTGTCCTCCACTTTTTGTTATAATGCCAGTCAGTTGCAGCGTTATTAACTGCACAAACCGTTTCGTGAAGGGTTCAGGAATACGTTTCCTACGTATTCCTGATCGAGAACCGAAAAAATGTACCTTGATTGATGCAATTCGATGCAAGAACTGGATGCCGTCGGCCCACTGGCGTGTTTGTACTTTTCACTTTCTGTTGGGTCAGTCGCAAGTTATTTTCCATCATTTCTACCATGACGTTTTGCTAAGTTTTCGCATTATATTATTCGGTCATGGCAAGGGATTGATCTTTTTTGTGTTGGGTAATTCGATAGGTTCCTTACTTTCCGATAGCGAGTATTTAAGTGACAGTTCGGATATTAGTATTGGAAAGCATTCCGTTTTCAACCTTCATCAGTATCGACTAAGATCAGTACTTTTTCGGCTTGAATTTTGGGTACACAGAGAAACATTAGAGTATGTAAAAACGTCCATTGTCATGGGCGTAGGAACCGGCCGGCAAACCCGGCGGTCGCCGGACCAATATTTTCCCGAATACGCCCCTCCCCCATAGACGTTGGAACAGGGGGGGCGGGGGGAGCGGCCGCCCCCCCTCCCCCTCCATCAGCCCCATACTGCCCCAAGTCGTATTATTTTTTTTTATATCAGGGCTCTCAAGTCTCACGCATTGAGCGTGAAACAGACGCATTTCAATAAGTTCACACGCTCACACGCCACACATGACATTTCTCACGCAGAGAAGTGATAAAACTCGCCGCGCGTTAGTAACATAAACTGTATATAAAAGAGATTAGTAATCTATGAATGGATGAGGCAAAGGCAGTCGGCTCTGCTTGAATTAGCAACCTATCAGCCAATCAGAAAATAGTATTTCTTGTTGCCAGGTGAAATAGCAGCGCCGTAATCACGTCTTCCACATGCGCGCGAATGCTATTGCGAAGAGCTGGAAATGGAAGCCCGAAATCAGGTAATCACTTCATCACTTAATTTTTTTTTTTACAATAACTGCTTATTAAAGTCGAGGAACTGTGTAGGATATTTGCTTTATGGATCATTTTTTACCTCAGTGTAACATCTTTGGACGGTTATGGTTAGATGAATTGACTTGTAACTTGTTACGTGGAGGGTGGGGGCTCTCTGCCCTCCATGTAGTGTATTTTGGATGAAATAAACCCTGCTCCGATCCGGTGTCAGAGGTGGTACCGCAACATCTCTTGTTTGTGACAGACAAAACGATACAAATACACAAAAGAATTATTTAATTTAGCCTTTATTATACTGGGGAGTCCCACTGAAATTAAAAAAGCATAGATATTGGGGGGAATGAAGAGGCACTTCTTCTTATTTCAGTTTACTGGCAGTTGTGCATATTCAGTAACTGATCCTGGTGTGTCATCTAGTGATAGAATATTGTAACTGCGTGCATAAATTTGCAGCTCCACGTCCACTGACGGACACATCTGCACAAAGATACACCGTTGTTCCTCTCGAACACGCCAAATCCAGATAATCCGTAAATGATGAATTAAATTAATATTTTAATTTGAAACGAGTAACTAAGTTGCCAGTGTCAAAGTTACGAAGTGAAAGTATACTTATCTTTTAAATGTAGGAGAGTAAAAGTCCCAGTTTAAAAAAAAACTGAAGTAAAGTACAAATCCTCAAAAAAACTACTTAACTCCTTCAACCCCACAGCCCTCTACAGAGGGCTGACCAACATATTCCCTTCAACCCCAAATTCCTGTAGGGAAAATTCAAACAATCTGACTAATTGATTGGAACATATCAGGTTACATTTAATGGGATTCCAGAGATAACAGTAAGATACAATGTCCAGATAATGATCAGCCCTCTACAGAGGGCTGTGGGGTTGAAGGGTATAGTGATGCTAGAATATCTGGGGTTGAAAGAGTTAAATACTGTAACGAAGTACATGTACATTGCACCTTCATGCACCCCAAGAAGAAAATCTCACTCTAGCCTGCATTCGAAACTTGAGAGCCATATGTGTATATATATATATATTTATATGAATCTGAATTCAAATGTGTCAGACTTACATTTAGGCCTATGTCTTTCATATCATAAAAAATATGTGCTTACTTTATCTTGTATGCAGCCTAATGACATGTGCCAGATGTAGCCTATAGAGACAATTTGGAAAACGTCTCCTTTGTTTTGATACGTAAGGGCGCGCATTGTTCATTTCCTGTTAGCTAGCAAAGGCGGTAAATTCAAGCAATGATCCAGACAATGTCACAGAAGCGGATTTCGTGATTTTTTTCCACTGCTCACACTGAGTCTGCTAAGCGTCTAAGCGAAGCTAAACCGAAAAAGAGACGCTCGAACGAGTGCATGTCGAGGAAAAAGGAACGCGATCGCAGCTATGCGAAGTCCCGGATAAAAATAGGGAAAGCATACCAACGTTGGAGAGAATTCCGGGAGTTGAATGGTTTTAATTCTGACGCCCTGGTCGCCTTGTTTCTACTTGAGGTGAGTAGAGCTGGGCCCCTTTTCAGAAAGCGGGGTTAGTGGTAACTCTGAGTTTGTTAGCTCAGAGTTGCAGGAAACTCTGAGTTTTCCGGTTCACAATGCGAGTTCAGTCCAACTCTGAGTCAGTTACCGCGGCAACATACTCCGTTAAGCTAACCTGCTCGCTGGCAGGTTTTCAAATAACTCAGTTTCTTCTCCTGAAACTGCAGACTGCGGTTGCGTGTCCGTTCCTTGAAGAGACAGAGGGCATTGAAGCGCAAATACTGAGAAGAATTCTCTGTTTGGAGAGAGTTATCCGACCACGTTTAAATGTTTTATCGTTTTCGGACGAATATTTGTTAGAGCGTTCCGTTTCTCTGTGGAATATATAGCCTAATTTATTTCAACAAAATTTTCAGCCCGCATATTGCTCGTGTGACACACCGAGGACATTCTCTCAGTTCAAAACAAATTGCGTAGCTCTTCATTTTTATTATTTTTATTTTTTGTTGCAAACGGTAGTTTGCATTATCGTTTTGTTTTATTACGGAAAGAAACAACCACGACTTCATTCGTTAAAGGCACAGTCAGTTTCTACCACGAGTGGACTCTTCAAAGTACAAAATAGGCTAATGAATAACTCTCTGGGGAGTTTTTAATTCTTCACAATAGGCCCTACATGGTGGAAAGTCTGCTAATTTGCTGTAATGAATGTTCGTATGTTCAATTCATTCCAAGTCAAAAGACCTCAAGATAGAACAACTAATGTTTTACAATGTGAAAATTAAAGTCTGTGGAATTATCCTGAAATAAGTTATTTGTATCAGCTTGGAATGATACCGGGCGTTTATCACAACGAGCTGTACACGGCCATTTTACCCAGCTGAGTGAGCCATTCTTAAACTGAAACGAATTTTTCACACGACAGATTACATTCAATTTTTCAATGCGAAAGATTACTTTCAAAGTCTTTGCAAAATGTAATCTGTTGCGCCGAAAAAATGTAATCTGTCGTCTGTGTGAAAGCAGCTTTACTCAGAAGTTTCACTTTAAGAAAAGCGCGTTCATGTTCCAAGCTTCTGAAGGAGAGGGGCGAGAGGCTCTGTTGTATTTTGAGAACATTTCAACTGTCAACAATAGTGACGTCATATCGCCGATACAGCCTTCAATAACTGTGTGGTAATCAAAGTATCCTGCTTAAAATCAAATCCTTGTTCAAAAACACTGTGCGTAGCCTACATATATGAGCAGAAACCCCCATCAAAAATCCCGCCCCCTCTCAGAATATAGTTCCAACGTCTATGCCCTCCCCCTCCTGCTCTCCCCTGAAGTCCCTTTCATATTGGACGCGAGGCGATGTTTTCGCAAGCAGAATACAATCAAAGCAGCGGCGTAATAATGGGCATGTAGCGAGTGCAACCGCTCAGTGGTAGGGGGGTCCTGCGATAGGGTCGGGGCTCGGATAGTAAGGTAAATGCTTATGCAAGTTTAAACGGTCATACCAGCTTCACTCTCCAATTCTTTATATAATGAGCTGTGCTACTGGAAATTTATACCACTGCAAACACATTCATTTCTCAGTCATGGGGCTGGCAAGTCGATGTCATCATGGTACATTATTCATCATTGTAACTGAACATAATTCGTTTTAACATTAAATAATTTAGATTTCTTTTTGGAAAATGCCCATTATAACAATGATAATTTTACTCTGTTGTTGATCTCGTCATTGAGACAGCAGATATTTCTGGGTAATGTCCAACATTCCACCAGTGTTTCCTAAACTGTGTGCCGTGAGAGCTTCCTAGGTGTGCCGCGAGAAAACCCACTTACTGTTTTTTTCCTGATAGCCTAATAATATAAAGCGGCTGAACTTACAGGATATAAAAATAACAATTCATGTCATTATCAATTCATTCAATTCAGTTTATTAAAATGCCTATTTAAAATTCCTTCTCGATATTTCGGCATCATGTATTCTACTGTACAATTCCTCCTCGTGATTGGCCAATCACACATCGTCTAACGCGAAAAATTAAACATTCTCCGGTAAAACTCAGCTAAAACAGCAGTGTAGGCTAGTTGAAACGACACAACGAAAATGGATCATTCCTGACCAAAACCTCGAAAAGGCCGTCCGACTAAGACCCTGAACCACCTCACTCTTGCCGCGCTGGCCAGAAAAAGAAAATCAAAGCGGTGAGCAGACTTTACAGTGAGGAATATCTGACTTATGGATTTATATTCACCGGAGATCCCGCTACCCCAATACCACTGTGTCTTGCTTGCGGCGAAAAGCTGGCGAACGAAGCTGTGGTGCCAAATAATTAAAAAGACACCTTTCAACTAAACACCCTTCTCTCAAAAAAAAAAAAAAAAAAAAAGACCGTGAATATTTAATGCGGGTGAGAAGCCAGACGAACAAACAAGCTAGTTTCATGATGAAAGTCGCTAGTGTCAGAAAAAGCATTAGAAGCTAGCTATCTGGTCGCAGAACTAGTAGCAAAATCAAAGACGTCTCACACAATTGCCGAGTCTCTTATCCTGCCAGCATGCAAAGCTTTCGTCGGGACCATGTTGGGTCAAAATGCTGCCTATGAAACATCGAAGGTTCCTCTCTCAAGCAATACAATTGAGTGAGATGGGGCTTGTGCGCGGAAGTAGTGTATTAAGTGCGTCTAAGAAAGCTCACGAAATCCTCTCTCTTTATATTAACTAGGTTAAAAACTAATTGTTTCTAATACGTTTTAAACAGATCATTCTGAACTGTGTTTGTGGGTATCCACCTTCCGAGTTCACACTGTTATCATCAGTTGCACGCTCTGGTTGTTCCCCTACATCCCCGGTAAGATTTCAATCCGCTCAATATTAATGCAGCTTATGCCCTGCTTGTGTTTTTACTGCGTGTTTCTAGAGCGAGGGGTTAGTTACCTGCGTGCGTTTCGCATGTCCAAATATGATATCTGAATTAGCCTTTGACAGGATTTACCCGTTCTTGGTAATCTTGTGTCAGTGTTTCATTGTTTCTTTTCTTAGATAGGTGGCCTAATTGCATTATATGGGATGAAATAAATAAGGTAAATCAGTAGATGTAAAAAAGCAAGGGACAAAAAGAACATAAGGAAACTGACAGTCAGTTTCTATGGGTGGATAACCTTGACACCATTACTCTGGACGTCACCTTCTTTTATATATCTCAATTTATAAGGTATTCTATAAGCCTCCAATTCATTGCTTGAACACCGTCTCAAAGGTTAATATCAAGTTCATGGATGAAATGCTTCAAACTGCTAATCCTGGAAAGTGCATACTATAGACCACAGACTAAACTAATCTTGTGTGGTGACTAGAAACACCACCCAAAAGTTGAAACTGTTGAGGCTAAAGATGAGTCTTGATGCTACCAAAGCTCACCAAATCAATCCCCATCAAAAAATTTTATGATACCATCCCCCCAGCGCCGTCTGCCGGACCAATATGAATTTGCTTCCTACGCCCCTGATCGTACATCCAGTCAAGAAAATGTAGAGTTAAATGTGTAGGCTACTGCAGCTGTAACGGCGGCAGCCTTGATACCGATGACACGCCAGGTGGCTAGGGAATGCGCAGTATATGCATTCGCAATATTAAATATTAATCATAAATTCTAAACCCCCTTATCACGAATAAAACCCCCCAAAATATATTGGTGCCCCTTTTTAAAATCGTTCTGGTAAATGTACGACTGTGGATTACTTTCACTGATGAATAATGATCAACAAATGTTGAATTTCTGTTCGATGAAGGAAAATCAAGTGATGATCCAGCCGACCCAGACCCAAAGAGGGGTCGCTCCTCCAACCTTTCAGCTCGTAAGGATCCGGAGGCTTACAGACCTTCGTTGTACTTAAGCTAAGAGAAATATCTTGCCTTCGCGGTACTGTCAAGGTTTTGTACATATTCAGAGACCGCCGAATCAGTTCCACAACTGCAGGATGCCATACTTCCCCTGTTTTGTTGTATTGATTTACACTTGTTCTTGCCAACCACGCTAATGCGTATGGCTGAATATGACGTCACTGTTTGGAAACAAGAAGTATCGTACGCCGAAGGAGTCAGGAGGATGTAATTAATGAATAATTAACGCTGTATTCATAGCATCCGTGAGGTAACAAAAATTATTTCAGTGGCTAAAAGTTTCATTCCGTTTCCCCTGTAAAGTTAATTTGGGTAAAAGCATCATGCTGTATTACCGGTTAATCTATTTCACCATCTTAACAATACCGAATAATTTTTTTTCCCAAATAAATTTTGTAACATACACAAAACACTGGCAGCGACGGAAAAAATACAAAAATCACTTGGCACATAGCCCAATAAATAGCTCAGTTTCATGATCATTTAATTGCCTCTTTCACCCGCTCAGAGAGTCCATCTTTGGCTCAGGACCCAATCCCAGCAATGCAAATTTTCCTCCTTCATCCATGGGTATCGCGCATAATTGCTGGTGTTGAAATTCCTCTCAAAAACCTTGTTTTTTTGCATCAAATTAAGGCCTGGTGTAGGTTTTCCCAAGCTGATCAACTCAAACTTCTCATTGAATATTAGTCTAGAAAATGTTCCTCATAAACTCGAAACGATATTCACAGCTATCACGAACCAACAACTCAGGTTAACTCGCTAGGTTGTTTACCGCCGATTTTTAGGGGTTCAAGCCCGTAGGGCTGAAACCTTGTTGTTTTTGTGCTGGTTTATTATTATTATTATTAGGGGTTCAAGCCCGTAGGGCTGAAACCCTATTGTTTTTGTGCTGGTTTATTTTTATTATTATTAGGGGTTCAAGCCCGTAGGGCTGAAACCCTATTGTTTTTGTGCTGGTTTATTTTTTTATTATTATTATTATTATTATTTCTTTTCTTCTTCAGAAATGTTTTTGCAAATTCCTGTGCGATGGTAAATGGTAGAGACCTGAAATTTTGCACATTGGTTGGAAGTTGTGTGTAAATGCTGACCAAGGCAGTTTTAACTCAATCGGCCTGATGGTGGCGCTATAATTCAAGAAAAACAGGTTTTTACTTTAAAGGTCATAACTCCTAGGCTGTAAGTCAGATTCACACGAAACTTGGGACAGACATTCCTTGGACCAATCTCTACAACTTTCCCTTAAGGAACTCTGAGATCCGCCATATTTGATTTTCCAAAATTTTGAATTCTTTGAAAAACACATTTTTGACGTCTCCTCCTAGGCCGTAGGTCCGATTCCTTCGAAATTTGCTGTGGATCATCAGTAGACCAAGCTTATCAAAGACTGCATAAAGCTTGTTGAAATCTCATTTCGTTTCCAAGATATTGACCAATGAACTTCAGCAGGGGCGTGGCTTAGCACATAAATTGACAAAATTCAACAACCATTGGGCCAATCATCACAGAACTTGCAGATTATGTCCATATAAGTACCAGGAACATACCTTGACAGTTTCATGCAAATCGACCCATAGGGGGCGCTATAACAGAAATCAGACTATAAATCAGCAATTGTTTGTCCTATAGCCATAAAACTCACAGGATATATTCATATAAGTACTTGAAACATACTCTGAAAATTTCATTCAAATTGACTGATAGGGGGCGCTATAAATGCAAAACAAAGCAGCGTGGTATAACACAAATCAGACTATAAATCAGCAATTGTTTGTCCTATAGCCATAAAACTCACAGGATATATTCATATAAGTGCCTGAAACATACCCAGAAAATTTCATTCAAATTGTCCTATAGGGGGCGCTATAAATGCAAAACAAAGCAACGTGGCATAGCACAAATCAGACTATAAATCATAAATAGTTTTTCCAATCATTACAAAACTCACAGGATATGTCCACATAAGAACCTGAAACATAGCCTGAAAGTTTCAATCAAGTCGACCAGTAGGGGGTGCCATAAATGCACAAAATTGCCTAACATAACACAAATCAGACTATGCATCATAAGTTGTTAGTCCAATCATTACACTGGCAAAATAGGTCCACATTAATACCTACAACACACTCTTAAAGTGGTTTTTGTCCCCCACCGCCACGATAGTGAGCGGAGCGGGGGACATAGTATTCAGCTCCGTCCGGCCGTCCATCATGTCCCGTTTTTTCTGAACGCGATATCTCAAGAACGGTTTGACCGATTCCATTCATCTTTGGTGTTAAGGTATATTGGTGTGATCGCCCGACCCAGTAGTAGATTTCTGTGACCTTGGCATTTTTCTCAAGGTCATTACGATCATTTGACCACTTACAAATTCCTTGTCAACATGATATCTCAAGAACGGTTCGACCGATTCCATTCATCTTTGATGTCAAGGTGTATTAGGGGCGCGGGACATAGTATGCAGCTCCATTCGTCTGCCTGGCCGTCCGTCCGTCCGTCCCATCCCATTTGTTGTGAACGCGATATCTCAAGAACGGTTCAAACAATTCCATTCATCTTTGGTGTCAAGGTGTATTGGGGCGGGGGACATAGTATTCAGCTCCATTCGTCCACTCGGCCGTCTGTCCGTCCGTCCCATCCCATTTGTTGTGAACGTGATATCTCAAGAACGGTTCGACCGATTCCATTCATCTTTGGTCTCAAGGTGTATTAGGGGTGGGGGACATAGTATTCAGCTCCATTCGTCTGCCCGGCCGTCCGTCTGCCCGTCCCATCCCATTTATTGTGAACGTGATATTTCAAGAACGGTTCAACTGATTCCATTCATCTTTGGTGTCAAGGTGTATTAGAGGCGGGGGACATAATATTCAGCTCCGTCCGTCCGTCCGTCCATCCATCCATCCGTCATGTCCCGTTTGTTGTGAACGTGATATCTCAAGAACAGTTTGACCGATTCTATTCGTCTTTGGTGTCAAGTTGTATTAGGGGCGGGGGACATAGTATTCAGCTCCGTCCGTCTGTCCGTCATGTCCCGTTTGTTGTGAACGCGATATCTCAAGAACGGTTTGACCGATTCCATTCATCTTTGGTGTCAAGGTGTATTAGGGAAGGGGGACATAGTATTCAGCTCTGTCCGTCCGTCATGTCCCATTTGTTCTGAACGCAATATCTCAAGAACGGTTTGACCGATTCCATTCATCTTTGGTGTCAAGGTGTATTAGGGGCGGGGGACATAGTATTCAGCTCTGTCCGTCCGTCCGTCATGTCCCGTTTGTTGTGAACGCGATATCTCAAGAACGGTTTGACCGATTCCATTCATCTTTGGTGTCAAGGTGTATTAGGGAAGGGGGACATAGTATTCAGCTCCGTCCGTCCGTCATGTCCCGTTTGTTGTGAAAGCGATATCTCAAGAACGGTTTGACCGATTCCATTCATCTTTGGTGTCAAGGTGTATTCGGGGAGTGCTCACAGCCCACTCGATTTACGTGACCTTGCCATTATTCTCAAGGTCATTTCGACCATTTGACCACTTACAAAAACCTCGTCAACATGATATCTCAAGAATGGATTGACCGATTCCATTCATCTTTGGTTTCAAGGTGTATTAGGGGCGGGGGATATAGAATTCAGCTCCATCCGTCCGGCCGTCCGTCCGTCCCATCCCGTTTGTTGTGAACGCAATATCTCAAGAACGGTTTGACCGATTCCATTCATCTTTGGGGTCAAGGTGTATTCGGGCCGGGGGACATAGTATTCAGCTCCATCAGTCCATCCGTCCGGTCGTCCGTCCGTCACGTCCCGTTTGTTGTGAACGCAAAATCTCGAGAACGCTTTGACCGATTTTATTCATCTTTGGCTTCAATGTGTAATTTTGTGATATGCCGACCCCAGTCGATTTCCGTCACCTGGCGGGGGACATGGCCATGTTTAGCGGCAACACTTGTTAATTAAGCTGTTAAAGCTTTCAACTACCAATGGTCTTTCGTGGCTTGAACCCCAGAATTGCCGCTTGCGGCTATATTTTTTATTTTTATTTCGCCAGCTTGTGATTCGCCTGGGCAACAACGGACGGAACCAGTCATAATATTAGCAATAACAAAGCCCTCCCATTCATAAGGGAAATATTATTGGACAATTTTACTGTCATTTGAAATTACTATTGCTCGGAGCCGAGCCCTCTGTAAATGCACAGTGTACCCGCACAGTAGCGTAATTTGCATAGGGTGCGTGGGTTCTGCGAACCCATGGGCCCCCTCAGGAGGATGGCCAAAAAAAAAAAAAAAAAAAAAAACAAAAGGCCGGTTGAGTTCAGCGACTGAAGCAAATGAAAGCAGGGCTATTAATTGAGAGAAAAAAAAACAGAGTCAATTTTTGGAACACAGTTTTACGTTTGTTCTATCAAACTATCTTCAAAAAGAATCCATCGATTTGAACACCGCGCTTGAGCTTATTGACCGCTGCGCAAGTGATCTGTAAAGCTTACGGCCAGAGGAGGGTTTTGCAAATATGGAGGCTTGCGCACTACAAAAATCAAGGCTGCCAACTCTCACGCATTCTGCGTGAGATTTAGTGCTTCATTCACGTTCCCGTGCTGTAGTCAGCAATTATTCAATCAATGCAGTGCGTGGGTTTCACGATCGTTCAAATTGTTTAAATGAAATAAGACCATTTGAAACATTTTTATGCAATTCCATTGCTTCCAACCCCTGAGTGAAGAAAAGCGTGAGAAGTCCGGAATAATAATTGATTTTCATATTATGAGTGGCGAAATCCACCGTAACTTAATCAATAAAATGCGACATATCTATTGATTTCCAGGAGGGCAGAGCGAAAAAGAGAAAGCGTTTCCCCGACGAAAATTCTGCAGACTAGCCTATATACGAGTAGAACACGTTTTTAAGTGGACTCATTCCATTATATCCTGGACGTATTTGACCAACAGTTTGCGACACGTTTCACAGACCTTCGCAACATGGCAAGTCATTTTCAAGTCCTCAATGAACGGCTCTTAAAAAAAAAAAAAAAAAAATCCAAATTCAGTCGAGAAGATCAATGATCTGGCTCAGTTCTATAAGGCAGATCAGGACGCAGATTGTGTTGTTGATGAGTATTACAAAGACCTATTCCCCGAAGGTGGAGAGTTTTATACAGGCCAAATTTTGAATTTCCTCATCGCCAATGACATGCACCGAACTTTTCCTAGCATCTCAACTTTATATCGGATCTATCTCACTATTCTCATAAGCAGCGCACAGGCAGAGCGTACTTTCAGTCGTCTTAATTAGCCTAAAACATATCTGCGGTCTTCAATGAGTGAGAATCGTCTCTCAAATCTGGCAATGCTTTTTATCCAGAGAGAAATGACAGAGGGTGGACTTCAGCAATGTAATTGCTGCATTTGCGAGGATGAAGAAAATAAGTTCATATAGTCTACACATTCAAACAATAGGCCTACTTTTTATTTTTTTGAATGCGTTTTTCATTTGTTCAAACCTTTTTCGAGTAGCCGACACTGGATTATTAGGCCTATAAACCTTTACCATAACATGACGCCTCTGAACGAATTGAGTGAAAATAAAAGAAAATAAAAGGCAGTAAATTGGAAACGGATTCCTGAAACTTTGTTTCCCACGTTTTAACATCATGCAGCTGCACTCTGTATAGGCCTATTATCTATGGCAAAAACGTTTGCATAATGAATACATTTATTTGTGCTGCTAGCTATATGTTTCACTTGGTACAAATTCAGATAAATACAATATTTTAATGAATACATTAATAGAAAGATATATTTTGATTGACAGACAGACAGGCTAATCAGGGGCCCCTCTGGGGTGAAAAAAAAACCCATGGGAATAAAAGTGAGTCTACGCCCCTGTACCCGCAGCATTTCCTTCACAGCAGCTGCAGAGGGAGAACATTAAAAATATTTAGGCGTAAGAGACACGACTTACTTCGACCATGCATAAAGACGAGCAAGAACTGTTAGCGAACGGTATACCTACATTCCAAGTTCGCTAGCTATGTCATGGCAAGGTCGCTAACACACATTACAAAGGTCTGCGCATACTGATTCGGCTGCAAGTTTAACTGGGAAATGTTATTTGATATTGGAAAGATACCCATGGCTAAAATGACGAGCTAGCAACAATATTATATTTTATTTTATTACGTGTTTGTAGCTAGTGAATATAAGTAAGGCAATTGGCATGAATTTATGACGTAGCCATTCACAATATGAATGTCAATTCCAGTAACCAATCTAACTTTATAGTCAAAGACAATGCAGTATTTTATATCTGATAGGAAGTGTTGTGCAATAACGTCTGTTGCTTCTCGTGAAGTTATTAGTCCAATTACTTGTGGCTAATTTGACGCCAGCGAAATGATCAATTTGCAATATCAGTATCTCCGAAGTATATTGCTACCTAGTTTCCGTGATTATTTTAAACTGTGCCAATTGCGCAGGTTAAACGGAAGACACTGCAAAGTGGCAGAAAAGATCGGGATCCATCGGACAGTTAAATAGACATTTCCTAGAGCCAATTCTAATTCAAGTTGGCTGTATTCACTCGCTCAAACAAGATCCTCCGTCGTTGATGGCTTTCGCTTGCTACTAGGCTCTACTCTGATGATCGCATCATCGTCTTCCGAACTTTCTAATGTCGAGACATTCGCGGCACTGGTTTCATTTTGGGAACTAGTCCCAGGAGGTGGACGAACCAGCCAAGCGTCCATGATCGGCTGTTTGCGCGCTAACTGGTACTGAGCCTAACATGCTATGCCTTGACGGGTAGGCTACTTGCGACAGCGGCGGCTATACAGGCCTATCTTCAGATAATCGATAAAACTAGGTCGATCAGTACAGTCTGAAGCCATCCGTGTTGTTGCAGATACTGGTACTGGTGTCCTATCTGTAACGTATCGGCCGCAATTTTTTGCGTACCGGCGGATTTTTCCAGCGTACCGGCATGCGACTTCTGCGTTCGTCATTGTACCGGCCCGGTACGCTAAAATGGCCGGGCTAGAACTATGCATTAGGTGAGATTGTGTACACAGTACCATAAAAAATTGAATAGGTGAATTCAGAGAGGCCCAACTCTGTACACTTTCAAAATGGAGTTGGGCCCTTGTTGAATTCACTGATTCAAATGTTTGCGTTAATAATGCAGCTGTGTGTTTTACCACGTTATTAGCACTAGCAGCTTTCGCAAACATTCACCTCAGCAGCTTAGGACCGCTATCTGCTGGCGAACATCATCCTCCTTTGCAGGGAATCTGTGCAGTGAATATGGTGCTAAACAGGGGCAGTCACTTTGTGCCAAAGGTGTATGGATTTCGTATATACTCTTATTCCAAATTTGAATTTTCCCACTGCTATTTGAGCAGCCGAACACAGAACAGTTTCTTCCCGGCTTGTGAGTTCAGAAAAAGAAAAACTTGTAAATAGAGAGGGCTAAAATATAGAGTGCCATCGGCGCTCCACATAGACATCCGTGCATTTCCAATGACATTTCAACCGCAACTTCCTGGTTTCGCCGGATTAGTCAATAGTGCATGTTTTTGTGGGTGGGAGAAACAGGAGTATCCGGAGGAAACCCACATGAACATGGGGAGAACATGCAAACTCCACACAGAAAGGCCCCAGGCTGGATTCGAACCCACGACCTTCTTGCTGTGAGGCAGTAGTGCTAACCACTGTGCCACTGTGCTGCCCAAAAATTCAACAACCATCACACACAGCGTTCACCCCAGGACCCAGTTTGAGAACTGTTGAGTTAGGCTCCAGCAAACTACCTTACTGGCTAACTATCGAACTGGCCTGAACATATTTTAACTGCGATGAGTTCACAGACAACCAACCCAGCCGTGTAGGAACGGTTTGTTGTCAATACGAAGTTTTGATCATTATTGATGATGAATCAGATATTGTATGGCACTGTCTTCTGCCTTTAAAGCTAACTTGGAAGTACCATCTTTTGCATAACGTTAGCTCAGAAATCGCCAGTCATACTGTGGTAGAAAACATGGCAACAAATGACATGATTGTACGCATCAAGCGATTGTTAAGTCGAAGACTAATCAAACTAATATATGCCGTGTAAAGATGCGCTCATATCTGCTCGTATCAATCACGTTTACGTAACTAGGGACTTGTATAGAAATTTACACACCTTGTTTTCCTAGTTCATTATGAGGGGATGACAGCTTCCACCGTTTTACAGGTAAAACTAAAATCCGCAAATATGCCCTCCTTCACATGACTGACTGCCTGATAACATCATTTGGCTTTTCAATACACGGAGACCTGTCATCTAATAAGACAGCATTTGGACATATTTTCCTGTAAAACCCCTCTCTGATTGGTCTTTCTTGGCTCTGTTCATTGAAGATAAAACAATACGAAAGTGCTGTACTGTTTTACGGATATTCAGCAACGTAGTAAACTGCCCAAAGTGAAGAACTATTTATTTTATTTATGCATTCATATAAACTATATGGGGCTAAAGAAAACATCTTTGGAGCTACAGCCTCGAATGCTCTGGGCAGACGAAGCCACTATTTGCCATTGAATTTTTATTCGTCATTAAACAAATAGATTCGCCTCTGTGATGACTGCTCATAATTTTCTCCTCGTCACCGATAAATTATTTTCGTCAATGACGAAAATGACGAGCGGCAGCGGGAACCCTGCCGCACAACTTCTGCTACAACTTGGATATAAAAATATTCACGTGGAGTGAAAACTGTGGGAGTTAGAGCAAGTTTAAGAGAAGACTTCTTGACGGTTTTACAGCTGTTCCCTACTGGAACAGTTATGTCACCACACTCTAAGTTCCCGGAATTTATTATAAAAAAAATTATTTAAAAAATTATTATTAAAACATTATAGAAGTTATGAAAAAGTTGAATGGTAAAGAAGTTATCCAAGCTTAGCCGAACATTTTCCAGTTTTCCAGACATTACGCGTTCCAGCCATACAAGGTTTATCGCTATACCACAAAAACATACTGAATTAGCAGTCGAAAAAAAGCATAAAGAAACTGCACTTGGAACAGCCATAGCCATATATTATGTTTTACCTTGGCTATCTTGTGGTAAAAGTTGTGTTCCAGGGCATAAAAATGCTGCATACATTTAATTCAAAGTCTCTTTGTCGCATTGAATCGATTACTGACACTTCTCAGGTAAGTTATCCTGTGCAAGACAGTTCTTCCGAAAATGGCTTCTGTACACATCAACGATGTGACGTCACAAACGGGGTTTTCTTTCATAGCATTCGTTCGATGTCTGACTATGGGATACGCCCCCTCCCGTATTCACAGAAGCACTTGTATCATTGCGCCAGCTCTGAGTGGCTGGCAATCATGACACAAGCGTCAGGGCATAGCTCCATATGCTAGACACAACTTCTCTCAATCACCTCTTCTCACTCAACAACAAGCTACTCATCGATATCGCTGCAAATTAGCTAAACTGTCCATAGATTGGAGAGAAGTCTCTGTTGCCGGGCGCTAATTTTGTCGCGATATTGGTCTGACTGCCTTGACCGAAGGTAGTTCATTTTGTACTCTGGTCTGTTTTCAAACAGCGGAGTATTTCTGCTTTCACAAGCTAGCTAGTAGGGGTGTGAAGAAATATCGTTCCACGAAATATCGTGATATGAAAACATGACAAAACGTCACGATATGAACGTATCTAGATCGTGAACCCAATACCGTGTATTTTATCGTGACCTGAGTGTATTGTCACACCCCTACTAGCAAGCGAGGTAGCTCGGCTACTCAAACCAAGATTGCATCGGCAACAACGGGAAGGCCTGGTTTTCATGAAGCTAGGTAGCTAACCAGGCATATCGCTCCAGATATCCCTTACCCTTTCTTTAGCACACCAGCTTAATGGCTACAGCTGCCAAGCTGCGTCCCACCATGGAGCAAGGAGACTCTGATGCCTGTCTGTGCACTTGGTATAACAAAATTTTGAGCAAAGACTCACGCTAGACTCCGCGTGTCTTGGGCTGGAACACGCCCAAGCGGCTATTGATAACCTCGGCTCGTGCGCTCACTGTGCTCGGTTCGCAGTGAAAAGCCTACACCAAAGACTGGCTTTCCAAGCCAGCCTCTCCGGTAGGGACTGAATCCTTCCCAGTTCCTCCCCTGAAATACTCCAGCTCGCCGTGGGCGGGGAGGATACTTCCCAACCGGAGATTTGACGATGGGCCTCAACGCTAGACGAGCTTAACCCGCTTGCTGAGGAACCCCTCATTTTGGATTAGGAGGAGGATGAGTTAGTGGACGAAGAGTTTCTAGTGCCAGATGAGGACAACAAAGACTATTCTTGCTTTGTTCCCCTGGGCTCTCCACGCCTGTTCGCCAACAAAACTGAGGGTGAGGCGGCACAGCCACAGCCGAGCGTGGACATGCACAACGCAAAACCCGCTGCCGAGAGACAGAACAGTTTGTGGCCCATTGCTGAAGTGGAAGTCCCCCTGGTCCCGCTATAAGGGTAAGAAATTGCTTCAGGCTAAATGGACTGCTAAGCAGCTTCTCCCAGTGCCTGCGCTGTCGGGATCACAGTTAACGCATACCCCTGTAAGTGGGAAATGTCATGGTGACTGCATTGTGAAATATGATGTTCTCGTGAGCCACATGACCTGTTGTTCACAGAAGTTCTTGTTAGCTAACGATCAGATAAACACCGTGCATGATGTTTTGGGAAGTAGATAACTTTGATATGTGATGTTGGGTAAGAAGACTAGTATAAACCCCCTTTTCGTTGTTTTTCTCTAGTATGGCTCTTGAACCCGCCTTAGCAGGAATTGAGAAGTTTAAACCGGGAACTTCCCAGTGCCCCTTAGCTTTGAATGCAGCATTATTTTGCAGATTCCTTGGAAAGTCATGTAAAGTTCTCATATTTTCCTATACTTTCCTTAGTTTGTGTTGAGCCGATCAGTACCCTAGGCCAGCAGCTAAATCATGAGCTAATGGGTGATGCCAATAGAATATCATTTAAAAATTTTTTTTGGGTAATGATGTCCCGTAGCTTATAAAACGGCCAATAATTGCTGGGCTTATAAGTGTTGCCGTTCTAAACCAATGTTTCATTGGGTGCAACACAAAGGCAGGCCTTGCCTTTTGAAATTTGCAGGAGCTCAATTGGTCACTCTCCTACACTGTACTAGGAGAGCTAATTTCTCTCCTACCACGTGGGGACTCTACCTCTCCGTGAATGACCCGAGGAGTGTGTTCTGCCACTCAACAAAATTTGTCTATTATAGACTCAGGATTTTAGTGAAGATGGAACAATACGCCACTGTACTGACTCTTGATTTGAATAAATACAAAAAAAAAAGCTATTTGACTTGCAACACCTGATGGTGTGAAGTGTTTTTGAGGTGAATGTATGGTTAGGAAAGATGATTGAGCGCTAATAATTGCTTTGAATGGATTTCTTGCCTCTACCCAGTCTTCAGCTTTGACTTTGCCTGTGTACATGCCCTGCAGCAGCGTAGCCAGAACTGAAAAATTGGATAAGCCCATACAATAATTGTCCTTACTTGTTTTCAATCATTTTTCCTAACTAACCACAAATTTTTTCCCCTCAGCCCTGACTAAGGGGCAGAGGGGTGTCGTCACACACGGCGTCCGCCTGTCCTGTCTGTCCATCCAGATTTGATTCCGTGCAATAACTGAAAAACGCCATCACTGATGATCAGGATTTTTCGTGAGGACATCGGGGTACAATTACTTCGATTTCCTATTGATTTCGGCCGTGATCTGAAGTCAAATATGGCTGCCACAGCCGCTATCTTGAATTTCCATTCTGTGCGAAAACTGAAAAACGCCATCACCGATCATCACGATTTTTGGTGAGGACATTGGGGTACAGTTACTACACAAGCCTATCGATTTCGGGCGTGATCTGAAATCAAATATGGCTGCCACAGCTGCCATCTTGAATTTATATTCCCTGCTATAACTGAAAAACGCCATAACTGATCATCACAATTTTTGGTGAGGACATTGGGGTACAGTTACTGCACAAGCCTATCAATTTTGGTCGCAATCCAATATCAAATATGGCTGCCACAGCCGCCATCTTGAATTTCCATTCCACAAGATAACTCAAAAAAGCCTCCGTCATTCAAGGACATTTTCGCTGTGTTGCTTGGTCTTGTGTACCTCAAATCAAATCAAACTTTATTTGTATAGCACTTTTCATACAAAGAATGTAGCACAAAGTGCTTTACATTTTAAAACAAGACAGAAAAAACCTACAGAAGCCTATCGATTTTCACGGCAGTTGGATGTTCAGTATGGCCCCCACAGCCGCCATCTTGAATTTTGTTTTCTGGAGGATAGCTTGAAAATGCCCTCATCAATCTAGGCCATTTTTGCTCTGTTGCTTGGTCTTGTGTACTTACAGAAGCCTATCAAATTTGACAGCACTCGGATGTCCAGTATGGTTGCCACAGGAGCCATCTTGTATTTTGTATTCCATAGGATACCTTGCAAAGGCCTTCATCAATTTATTTCCATTCAAAATAATCCAGGGGCTGAGGGGTAACGCCTGCTGGCTATTTTTTTCTCTCCAAAAACACGCCATACTATTCAATGTTGCCAATTCCCTCATTCTGGTAAAATGAAAATCATTCTTTTGTATGCGCAGATTTGGTGCATTTCAATCAGCCTTATTCAAAATTGTGTGAAGATGTTTTAATGTCTTTGATTGAATTAAGGGACCGTGAAGCAAAGATTATATTGCCTGACGTGCCAAAAAAAGTGGCACAGAAGTTCCAGAGCAGTTTACCTTTCCTAAGGCATGTTATTCAATTATCTTTTTGAACTGAATTAGCCCTCTTGGTCATTGCTCTTAGATTGTATTAAGAAGGAAGCTGTCTTTAAATGGAGACTGCACTCATTTATCATATTTCAAAGGGCACAATTATTCGCTAGATTATCATCTCTACCAATCCAGAAATTTTTGTTGATTTCCAAGGTTGTTTATCATTTTTAATCTATTTTTATTGCATTTATAATGAGCACTGCCATTCTTGATTCCGCAAAAGTAAGTGACGACAACAGTGCTGTAAACAACCGAGCAGAGCGACTAATGTTCACCTAAGCTGTTGAGATCGCAATAATTCAAAACGTGTATTGCATGACTTCACATTGTAACACTGCTATGTTAGTCACATAACACTGTACTTACTCTACAAGAGACGTCATTTTCGCCTCGCTGGCTTTTTTTAGTGTGGCCTATGTCCCATCCACTAACATGGAGGGGGCGAGGTTATTACCTATACTGCAGCCAGCCACTGAATGGCGATCAATGTTTTGGTTAGACTTTTGGGGATCTGTTAGCTGTTATAAATCTGAACGTACAGTCAATGGGGAGGACTGGATCAGGATAGCAGGACCGCAGCTGCCAGCGACCACACGGTGCTTGAGTGTTTAAGAGGGAAAGGATCCCAAGAAAAAGAAACTAAGAGGGAGGTTAAGTACTGGATAAATCAACAGCACACTAAATAAAATGCTGTCGCCTGTCAGATTTCAATTTAAACTTACTATAACTCTGGACCAACTAGCCATAATAATGTAGTCTAGAAAAAGCCCATCCTCCTCCATCCACGTACTGTACCTCAGAGGTCTTGCACTTAGACTGATATGCCCCTAGTTCACCTTTCACAACAAGCCAGCACCGAGCACTTAACATCAGCAACCAGGTCTACCATGTAGACCTCCTTGGTTACTAAGGCTGTAGCTTGGCCCACTGGCACCTTTAATGCATGCTCAGTGCCACCAGTACCTCATGGATTTACTTGACACTAGACACCAATACCATGTGTTCCTCACCAAGTGGTTTCTTGACTTGTGGCTTTACTATCAGGAAAGATAATTTCAGAGATGATGGCCAGTTCAAAAATAATTTCCCACTATCGAGACCATCTAAGATTGCACCAGCTGTGATGGTGATGCTGGAATTGTTTTCAGTATAGCAGTATTCATTATAACCTGTTTATTGAGTGTGTACTCAGATCACACCCATCTTTGAGCTCAGCCTTCCAAGTGATGACCTGTAATTTTTCATGATTGCATCTTCAAAGGTTGCCATGCTCTCATTGTCACAAGAATTGTTGTCCACAAACAGACAGACAGATTGACAGACATAAACAGTGGTATAATTCTGAAAACATCTTCCATCGCAGTTGTTTAGTGGTTTCAAACTAGTCTTGTTGAAGTTTGCACTTTTAACACAGACCACCTGAAAACAATACCCACATTGCTCTCTTGGCTGGTAAATATTCAATATTATTGCAGCCCCCAGACGAAGTCGGGGCTACTAAGGATTTGGCATCGTCATGCGTCTGCCGCCGTAGAGATTTCCTTGTGGACATTCTACGGGCCACAAAGGCACCGCATTTGCGGAGCAGTAGTGACTACCACAGCGTGGGTTCGATCCCCGGTCGTATCAACCTGCAGTGGTCGGCAGCTTTTTCAGAGCAGCGCACGATTGGCTACGCGTTGCAGGGACGCAAACTGGGAAGGGACTGCCGGGATGGGATATGAAAATATCCTGAGAGGCATTAAAAACGCAAAGTGGTTTTTATCGTCTAATTTGAAAACTGACAGTTTTTCCTTTTGCTGATTGACATGATGGACCATCAGGTATGATAAGCACTGCAAAATATCATGTGTCTGGGTTCGAATCCTTTCTTGGTTTAACACCCCATTATGATTATCTAAATGCAGCACAGTTCCCTGGATCACGGTCGTGAATCGCATTGGGAGAAATCATTTTGCACATGAAAAGTTGAAGATCAGGGCTAATAAAAACACACATAAACAAAGTCACATCATTCCCATTTCAAATGCCATAAACAAATGAATCTCGGAAGAATCAAACATTTTGAATGTTGAATGATGGCCAGTCTCAAAGAAAAGATTCTGGACGCATTAATGTCCATTAAATGACTGTATCCAGACTGCAGGGATGACACAGTATGACCAGAAGTGTCAGCTGTCGTCCCCGACAAAGTGCGTTATCTATGACGCCACAAAAACACATTCCATAAAACGTCTTCTGCCATGTCAGATAATGCACAAGAACTGCTGAATTGACTGCCAATGTAACGATAACAGTGAGGGCAAGTCTCACTACCAAAAGCATAGTTTCCAGAGACTGTGTTTTGCAACTACGAAAGAAACCACGACTTAAAACAGTATATTCTATTGTGCGTTTTTAATGCCTCTCAGTATCAATGCTTTATTTGTTGCTCAAGCACCTCCCGTTGGCCTGCCCAGCGCTCATCAGTAAGATTCTTAGCTTGCTCATGTTCGGGTATCCTCCGCCCTCGTTCTGAACTTGCAAAGTTTCGACAAATGAGTGTAAAGAAACAGTGGCTGACAGGCGAGTGCTTCGGAGGAGAGCCGCAAACTGTCTTCACTCTCCCAAGTTGGCAACATGGGGTCGCATACGAGCAAGCCTTGTGCATAGTTCTTGAATTGGGCATTCCAGATTCGGGTGGGATTGGAGATGCCAAATGTCCAAAAAAAAAAAAAAAAAAAAAAAAGTATTTCTTTTGTACTTGGTATGTATTCGGGCAGTGGTTAGGACACTGCACCAATCAATTTTTCTTGCCATGTAACATAATGCACTAAATAATAGACAATTCTGTGTCAAAAATAAGCCAAAATGAAACATGCGTGCGATTGGCGGCTGCACCCATTGGTCATGGGCGACCAACCTGTCTAGTTTTAATTTCAATGTTGTGCTTATCTCAGACAGCTGCAGCATTTCTCTGAGCGTCTAGACAAACAAGCACGCTCGCTTTCTAGCGAGAATTTCCTCTGTCTCAGTGGGCTGTCAACTCGACTGATGGCTGAAATTAAATTATTTTGTCTCTCATTCATTAATTCTTCCCACTCCTTGATTAGAAATAATCTTTGCTGGAGAACTGAAACTTACTTTGTGCTTGCCGCATTTCTTCCCACAACTGACCTGACCACAACTACTGAGAACCGTCTTGGAAGTTTTGCACTTTACGACTGTAATTGAATTACGCTGGAGGGACACAAAGATGGCAGATTGCAACCATTGTCAAGGTCTGTATCATTTAATTAAAAACAAGCAATTAATTTAATCAGCCTCACTGCCTTATACAATATAGGCATGGGCAACGCTCTGCATAAACTAATGGAATGCGTAACAGCTGAACTGGGGCGGTAAACAAGCCTCAGAAAACTTATTAAAAAAATGATGTAAATACCATTTTCATACAAAAAGAACACCATGGTTTGATTAAAAGCAACCTTTTCAATAGGATACCCGCATTTCATACATGAACTCTGCGTATTACAGCCAATCACGCGATTTGAACAGAGCTATTATTCGCCCGTTAGATGAATGCGTGACCTCAATTTGCGCCGTGTTTACAAACTTTCAAGTGCACGGCGTGGCAAAAAATATCCATTTAGGAGGTAGATTTCAAACAGCCCGCGCTGATGTGATATCCCAGCTACGGCCCTGATTGACTTACAGCCATCTAATTTGAGAAATTACGAGTCTATTGGTCCAAACTAGACTTCAGGGATGTGAAATAAGTTTGACAGAAGTTGTTGAAGTTAAATCGCGAGTTCGCCGTGACTTCTTCTCAACAATAGCAAGAAAGGTGAGTGTATTTTTACTGTAACCTACATAGTTGGTTGAGGGAATATCCTGTGACCCTATTTGTGAAGTTTCAGTAAAATATACCAAGGAATAAACCAGCGCCAGGCGTTCAAAACCTACCAGTGTTCTGACAAATTTTGCTACCTATCAAAATATGCCACCTCGCGAACACCGGTCACAAGATTCATTCACTTATACCCTTCAATTCGAGACTGCGAGGATGGAAATCTGAATAATCAATCAGAAAAAATTCTCTGCTCTCGGTAATTCTGTATATCGTTTAAACATTTTGTTAATCGGATTATGAAAGAAGACTGAAAATAAGCGCCGCTTTTTTGTTTGGGTGTAAAAGCGCGTATTTAAAGGAGAATACATTGTATATTGATTAAGCATTGAACTCTGCATCAGTCGAACTGTTTTAATATTTGTTGATGACATTGCTTCGCTTCCTGGAAGCAAATGCGTGCAAATCTGCTGTCTAGTGAGCATTTCAGGTTCGATGTACTGAGTAATAACGCCGCGGAAACTTAAACTGGCCCGTCATTCTGCGAATAGTCTTACTAAACTAGTTAATCGTCTGATTGCTAATCAAGCAAAGGGAGGTTTCTGCCTCGCCAAACTAACCTCCGACTGCACGTCACTGTGTTTTACTATGAATTATTCACGGTAGCTCATTGAAACTATCATGGGAGGAGGGTATGTGGACATTGTAAAAAAACAGTGCAAAGGTTTTTTTTTTTTATCACCACGGGTTATTGAAGGGGGAACGTTTGATTCATTTCGTAGCAGTGGGAGGGCAAACAACTGCCGGCATCAGCGACTTCACTGCATTTCATATAGTAATGGGCGAGTAGCGTTAATGTTTGCCCTCCCACCGATAATTTTGACATTTTTGCAGGCCATTGATCCAAAAAAAACTTCACAGGCAACCCATTCATACCATTTTTTAATATCAATGCAAAACCTAATGTTTGTTGAATATAATTGGGTGAAATTCAATGCATTTTCCATTAAAAAAAAGGGCCTAGGGCGTGCGGCTGTACTTCAGAAAAGGGGTTGATGACTTTAGCATCAATTATTTCTGTTAGGGTACCCTAATGGATAATTTGGCCAGGTTTATTTCTGAATCGACTGCATTTTCGAAAATGCCCTCAGGCTTCACCCCCCAATTTTCACAATGGGTTTTGTTGATAAATGCCGAAATCAGCCATTTTTGGGACCCTGTGGCTCTGAGACCCTTTCCTGTAAAGGCGTTGGACTTGTGGCAAACTCTTCGTCTGTGTCTTCTGTACTTACCTGCAAAAAATCATTAGAAAATAATGAAAACTTTTTTTCTCAGCAACTCAAGAAACGTTGTCATTTTATTCATTTGTATTGCCCATGCCTATACAATATAACAAACAGTTTGGTTACCTGCCATGGCTGCTACAGTTCAAAATCTTACCTTAACTGGCGAGTTAGGCTGGAGGTTGGTGTCATTTTCATACCCAGGTTGTGCATGATACCTCATCTTGTGTGGGCTGCAGAGAGGGTGGGTTGGTCACTACTGGTAACACTAATGGAAGGTGTTATCACAGGGGAACCTCCTGTTTTATGTGTGGTGAAGTATGTGTTGTTAAACAGCTGCATTGTGGGCCTAAGTGCTTATTTCACATTTGTTTGTAGGTGTGTTGGGCTGCTCGTTGTGGCCGGGCCTCCTGTGCATTAGCCTCACGGCTAACCTGGTCTTCACCTTTCTCTACATGTACGCCACCTGAAGCTGAACCTTCCTGTCTTCCAGTCAAACTCTGCATCCAGTTACTTCTCAGCTCTCTACAAGGGGAGGGGCTTCCAGCTGGTTTCTGGGTTTGAATTTGCTTTACTTCTCTGATAGGTCAAACGTAACTAAGACTACACAGAGAGACCCACTTATCTGAAGGCACTGATTATGGTTTTGGTGTTCTACATTTCAAACAGGTCAGGTGTATGAGGCATATCCCACTCGGGTTAAAATATGGATTGAATTTGTTAGCAATGGTGCTTTTACTTTGTTCTTTGAATCTATGTTGCTGACTAATGTTCGTGTCAACTGGGGGAATCTCTCTCTTTGGAAAATTTGCCAAAAAAGGAAATTGTATTACTTCAGATATCCTTTGTGTAATGTAGGGTATTATACACTTATATGATGGACCTGTACTGTATTGTTATGGTGTAAGTAATGTGCCTGATTGTCCACCATGTTTTGTTAAATGTGTAGGTGTTGCATCAAGAACCCCAATATTGGGTGCTGAATTATCAGGAATCTGAGGAAGTGTTTATAATGATACATCTCTGGAGCATTGCACCACTTTTTCTGGAGAGGTGCTGCTCTGCTGGGGGGTTTGGGTAAATGCATACAGACACGAACATCTCCAACATCACTATGAGAACAGGGAGTATTGTGCTTTCATCACTCTGTCCTAACCATCCACTTAGGTTGCATCAATGTTTGGGTCAATTGCAGGGAAGGCTGCCATTTCTTATGGTCAATGCTTTATTGTCACAAAAAGTGATTTGTTGAAGGTTCTCACTGGGCTGACTTAATTTCCCCTGAAGAGAATGGGGAAGCTGCATTTCCCTAGGACCATTTAAGTCTAAAATATCACACACGCAGTAATCAGGTTTCCTCTTTCAAGATCAAAAGGTTGTGCATGGCTGTATGCTATATGCCATTTCTTCTTACAGCAGGACTTCTTTCATCAGCCTTTGTACCATGAATGTGTGTAATGAGAATGTGATAAATTACTGCAGACTTGGGTTTAAAAAGCCCATGAACCACTCATGACTCTAGTTAGTGTGTCTCCTGCTGCATGCTGGCCACTTGCTGAGTCAGGAATATTCCTGGAACTGAACACTGTCATTTCCGGGTGTCCCTGCTGCCAGCTGATTAGGCTGTGCCAAGGGACATAGATGGTAAGCAAAATGGGGGAAAGACTGAAGAACTATGCATTCATTACTTCATCTAAATTCACATTAAATTCACAGGAACTGAGAGTCAATGGGAGAGTACTGGGTTTTGACTTACTAAATGAGCAATATTTATTTGAGAGTATCTTCGCCTTCCAAAGTCTTGCTAGTTTCCCTGTCGCTAGATTTCATTTTTACTGTGGAGACTCCAAATAAACTGGCGGAATTGTCATTAAAATGAAGGTTTTCTCTTTTACATTTTCTAAATTCAGATCAGAATCCGAATCATTTATTAACCCTTTCATCCCCAGTAGTGCCACATGGCACTCTTGCATGACTGGCATTTTTTCCCCAATAGTGCCATACGGCACTCTTTTTGTTACGTTTGTTTTACAATGCCCAGGTCTCCCTCGCAAAAGAGATCTAATCTCAAGGGGCTTCCTGGTAAAATAAAGTAAAAAAAAAAACAAAAAACCATCAGGAATAAGAACAGACAGCCAGAAATTTAGTTAGAATATAAAAGGCCATGGGGAGAAATAGTAGTGAGAACTGGGCACTGGTGGGGTGAAAGTGTTAAATAATAAAAAAACCTATGGTGAACTTGCATTGTCAAATAAATGTCTGCTCTCAAAAATAGTAAGCCATTATTTTATTAAGATTTTTTTACACCGTGTTACCCGCATTCAAACATTGCATAATCCTACAAACTTCAGAATCTGCTATCGCCACCATAAAAAATAATCAACCAATCTAACAAAAGCAAATATTCTGCCCAGACGGGTGCGTGACGTCATGAGGGCTAGCCATGTCTTTCGAGTGTGCGGAGTCACAGTATAAGTATTGAAAGTTGCGTTGATGATCAAGAGTTTTGAGAGATACCAGCTGTTTGAATTACTACCGATTGTTTGCTGGAAATCTATATTTAATCCTCGACAATGCCGCAGTATGCGGTTGTTGGATATTCTAACGAAACGAACGATTCACACCTGACTGACGTGACCTTTCACCATTTTACCTTTAATACAAAAGAGCTGCCAGCCCGGGTGACGTAGGCATCTTCTTCCAGACGAAAGAACATTGCAACTTTTTTATGCCGTCTAATACCCAACATTTACACGCAGTTTGGCACAGTACAAAACATTTTTTCATTGCTTATTGTTTCGTATTGCTGAGATTATGTACTTCATTTGGCAAAGTAACTTGATGATAGTTTTTCTTATCCTTTAATGACCATTCAACCAAGGTCGGTGGAATCGCATTTTGAAATATAGCCGTTCTGGTACTTTCATGTTCATATCAGACATTTTTACTTGGTTAAATGCAATCACTACTTCTCATCATAGGATGCCCCATTTGGTGCAGTCCCAGCCAGGGGAATGAGAATCAAATCTCAGGTGGAACAGAAAGTGGCAGTCTCGAGGTTCTTAAAACAGCGTTGAAACAGAGATTGCTCTTGTTCATACATTATTATTATTATTATTATCATTATTATTAGTAGTAGTAATCTGTGGCTTGCTTGCTATTAACAAATTAAGCTATGCTTTGAAATAAAATTAACCTAAAAAATTAACCTTGGGCCAGTTTCCCAGACTCACATTTAGCTTGGTCTTGGACTAAATTCAATTTTCAATGGAAAATCTCTGTACAAAACTCCACTTAGTCCAGGACTACACTTAATCCTTGTCTGTGAGAATGGCCCCTTGTGATCTAAATCTCAGTAATAACGAATGCATGAGTAGTGAGATTATAAAGCACAAAGGCATAATAACATGCTCCTGTACTGCAGCTTTTTAATGAGAGGCCATTATGAGCAGTGCTCCTTTTGTTGTATCTGGATATTTGAATGAATTTCTCACTGTGTTACTGAAGCACTTTGGGACTTTACCTGGGACCTGTTCTACAGAGCAGGGTTTGAAGTGAGCCAGCTAACTGCACTGAGTAAACCCCAGAATGGCTCTTTTTACTCAAGTCCATATTCCAGATTTGAGGATCTCAGCATTTTACCCTGTGCAGTAATCCAGTTAACTTATTTTCCAGCTTTGTTGAACAGGCCCCAGGTCTGTGCCCTCTAAGTATGAGCTGATGCAACAGTCAAACTGTCAGGAAAATCTGTTGTAGTTTGTTAAGATCGTTAATTCAGTTTTTTTTTTTTTTTTTGTTTGTTCATTTCTTGTGAGCTCGGAATGTAGGTCCTGCAGCTTTTATCTGCTGGTTTTTATGGGAGAGGAAAGTATTTACTGTCCAGTAGTTTAGATTCAGGCCTTACAGTGGACCTGGGCACTACTGCTGTAATTACTGTCAAATACTGAGGGAATATGTTTATACTGATACTGATGTTTATGCTAATGTCTGGGACGTGTTTTTCATCAGTGTGCTGTATACACTACAGGTCAAAAGTTTGGGGCCACCCTCAGATTTTTAGAAAAATCACACATCAACTGTTATTTCCTTTTTTTTTTTTTTTTTTGCACATGAAATGACTTCAGTGCATGAACTATAGGAAACCAATAGGTTTCAGATGAATTCCAGACCTCAGACCACATTTTAAAGCTGTCTTGACTGATTGATCTCTGACCACAATGTTTTATAATTGAGTTCCAATGCCTTTGTGTTAAAATTGTTCACGTCCTAGTGACATAAAATCATGTTATGTAACAAGAAGGCATGCTGTATAAATGTCTTCCCCCAAAACCAAGGGGTCACACTGCACTTGGTGCAACCATTAAAAATCTGAGGGTGGCCCCAAACTTTTGGCCTGTAGTGTATATCTTCTGTATTTAAAAATGATTTTGTTTGCTGAATACCTCTTCCTTAATACATGACCAACATTGGTACATATTTGTACAGTCTCTTAATTTCACAGATGGGTGTGTGAAATATTTGACCGAAATTGTTTCCCTTTAATGTTTAATGGTGGTGGGCTACATTGGACCCGGACTGGATATTATCAGTTCTAGAACCATCTGTTCTGATGGCGCTTTTAGAGCTGAACTGAAATAGTTGCTCTCCTTCACCTGGGCTCCTCCGAAACCTCTTTCTCTTTGTTACTCTGGGCATGTCCTTGCTGATTAAAATGTTTTATGGGATATTTATAAGATTTTTGGCCTCCTGTCTATGAACTGACCCAAAGCTCAGTTACCTCTTCATAGTGATTCAAGTCAGTCAGTCTCATTGCAAACCACCTCATATGTTCAAGGCCACTGGTATTTATTGCATGAAGAAGACGTGGTTTCCTGCCGTTTTTACATTAAAGGGGACCTATTTTGCTATTTTTCCAAGTTTATATTTTGGTCTTTGACTCCCCTAGAGTACTCCTGATCGCGCAAAGCAAAAAAAAAAAAGGGTATTTATTTCGCTCATTCTGCCATCCTCAAAAAACTGCATTTGTAGTACATTGTAGTCTCTGCCTGAACGCCTCACTGGGGTGGCTCTTCGCTATGGCCCCCCTCCCGTGTGCCCACTTTCTTCTGACTGACCAGCTCTGTGGAGGGCGGAGTTGGGCGGGACGAGGCTGCAGAACGCAGTTTTCCGTGTCCGCTCCCCAGAGTGAAACCTGAGACACGTCTGCAATCTGATAAGGAAGCGCGGGCAAATTCCATAATCTAACGTTATTCTTGAGTATAGATCTAATGACATGATCTTGTTCTAACAAACGCAGCGGCGAAAGTGGAGGACGCAGTGCGAATGTCTCTCAGCGCAAGCTCAAATTTGCTATCGGCTACAGTTAACTATGGCAACAGTTGGTGAGTACCGCGGTTTTTCTAGTCCTAGCTAGGATGCAGGGGAAGCTAGAATCCATCCCATATAGACACATTTGTAGAACGGGTCGACATGCCCAAGTGTAGACCGGAGACCGTAGAAATCCGGTGGGTCCGAGTTTAGAGGGAAACATGGACAGTGAGGAGCAGCTAAAAGTGGACCAACAGCTTATGGACTGCTTCGGTGTGTATTAGGACCTGCTGGGTCGTGTGCATAGCTGTGGTGTGTTGTTAGCGTGGAGCAACGAACAGCTTCAGCGCTGGTATATGACGGAGGGGCGAAAGCTCCAAGCTAAACGGCCTTTTCGGAAACGCAGTGCCTACGTGTCCGAAAGTCGACAGGGTTTTAATATAACTCCGTGTACGACAGTCGGATGGTTTCGATATACGCAGTGTCTACGTGTCCGAAAGTCGGACAGGGTTTTAATATAACTCCGTGTCCGACAGTCGATTATTGTTTTTAATTTCTTAAAATCTACTGAATCTTTTAGATATTAAACGTGAATGTTTTCATCAGAGGGCTCAGTTCTTCAAGATGAGTACCGAGAATTTCAATCAATGTTTCTGTTTAAGCTCTGCTCAATAAAGTGAGTCGACATTGGCGCGGGACTTTTGCATTTATGATTTAATTTAGCGACTGTCGAACAGAGATCCTAAAATACTCCGTGTCCGAAAGTCATAAAAGTTTTAATTTTTCGAGTATTCCAGCAATTATTAGACGTACAAACTTGGCCATGTTTGTGTTCGACCTTCACAAAATGCAAATTGACAGCTATCGACTTCTCTTGGTTTTTTTTATTCGTCTGTTTTCTTCCGTTGAAGATAGACAACAGTCTTTATTCGGTCTCTCTTTTGAAAATTAGTCAGATGGATGGAACAGATTCACGCTTTATTTCCACACCAGAGATAAAATGGTGCTCGTAGTCAGTGAGCAAATCAATTCCATGACCATTGACATTGGCGCGTTTCCCAGTTAAGTGCGTTCTTAAGAAGATAAGAAGGGTCCAAAGAAGAGTTCAGCAAAGAGGAGCCTTAAGATAAGAGTGTTTCCCAGATGCGTTCTTAGTGCCCTTCTTAACAAGTGTCTTTGTGCCCTTCTTAACTGCCCTCTTAACTGGAGCTCAACTGATCAATCGATGTCAGAGTAACCGATTGTTCCACATACTTACGTGCACATAATTGAAGTTTTGATGTAATAAGTGGCGTATAATGTTAAAAAAATGAACGTGCGTAATGCCATTGCGCACGCAGCAGAATGTCTGAAAACAAACGGACGCAAATAAAGACCAATAACACAGATAAGAAATCAGAAAAATAAGAATGAAAACATAAAACAAAATCATAACATGAGTGAAATATAACATTACGATACTGTACCTCATGTAATGTCATATTATTTCATTTTATGTTTTCATTCTTATTTTTCTGATATAATTCTGCATATAATTATGCAGTTTATTTTTGTTACTCTTAGGGATAGCAGCAAAGGTTATAGGCTTTGCTGCTATCCCTAAGAGTAACAGCTGATATGATGCTTGCCGCACTGCATGGTGGCAGGGGGCTTATTTTATTTAGTGTTTTTTTTTTTATTATTTGTTGGTGGTGGTGGTGTTTGGGGGGGTGGGTGGTGTACAAGTGCTCAGTGGACTGGTTGGTGACTGCAAGGTGAAAGGGTGGGGAAGTGGGGATGTCCGAAATCAGAACAGGTTGATGAGCTCCTGCCTGACCTGGAGACCGGCTTGGTGGAGAGCTGCTCGGGGTTCATGGTGGGGTGGTGGTGGTGGTGGGTCATCATTGTTCTCCAGGAAATATTAGGGAAAATATTAGAGAAATACGGTAAAATATTGCAACACATGGAACCATAGAAGAGAGATGTAAATTTTCCCTCATTTTAAATGCTTAATGGGTCGTAGGGGTGCATGAAAGAAAGGGGGGGGGGGGGATAAAATAAGGACGAACCGTACGCACTGCATCAATTGCTGGAAATATGTGGAAATATGTTGATGATACCACCGTGTCCGATGTTGTGGTAAAGGACAGCCGTACTAATGCTCAGGGCATAGTACAGTGCCTGACAAAAGTCTTGTCGAATAAGGACATAGTAACTAAAAATAGCATATAACTTTATTTCTAACCAATCAATTGTTACAATAAATGGTCCATTTTAATGTCAAGGGCTTTCACATTAATAATTTGGTGCAAAATGAAACTGTCAAAAAGTGTTCTGATGTTCACAGCTTGGCTAAGCCCATAACATCTGTTTTGGCTGGGACAAAAGTCTTGTCTTCTCTTCAGATGATGCAACAAATAACAGATTAGAGCTTAACCTATGACAAATACTGTAATTAACACATTCCCAGGTGTGTATAGAAATAACCCCAGCACACCAGACTTTCATATGAGGTGCAACTAGACCTCTGACAACATACCAATGATTCAACCACAGACCAAAGTGCTGATCATCAAGAGCCTGAAGACTGAGTCTGCTGCTGAGGTGGCAGACATCTTTAATGTATCCACATTTCAAGTGGAGGGGAT
The DNA here is from genome assembly GCA_029692085.1 of Gymnothorax javanicus. NCBI lineage: Eukaryota > Metazoa > Chordata > Actinopteri > Anguilliformes > Muraenidae > Gymnothorax > Gymnothorax javanicus. The sequence continues at coordinate 44,066,117 of CM056203.1, forward strand.
AAGAAATAGATTTGAAGAAACTGGTGACGTTCATGGCAAGTGCAGGTCAGACAGACCCCGGTATGACAACTGTTTGAAAGGACCGTTTGTTGCTTCAACTGTACAAGGCTAGCCCTTCTTCAACTACAGCGGCTACATGAGGAAATGTCACCAGAAATTCCGGTATCTACGAGAAGAGTTTGTCAAATTCTCTCTCAAAGTGGTTTTCATTGCCAAATTAGTACACAGAAGCCAGCATTAAACAGAAAACAAAAAAATCTGCATTGCATTTGCCAAGGCCCACAGCTCGCAGAGAAAGGATTGATACTGGAAAAGTGGCCGAAAGTTTATTTTTCTGGTGAATCATCCATTGAACTGCATCCCAGTCGCCATTACAAGACCTGTTGGAACCCTCATGGACCCAAGATTCTCCCAGAAAACAATCATGTTTGGTGGAGGAAAAATCATGGTTTGTTGTTTCATCCAGTATGGGGGTGTGAGAAAGATCTGCAGAGTGGATGGCAACATCAACAGCCTGAAATATCAAGAAGTTCTTGCTGCCCTACTTATACTGCTGCTCCTTCTCATACCTCTGCCTCCACATCACAGTTCCTGAAAGCGAAGAAGGTGAAGGTACTCCAGGATTGGCCAACCCAGTCACCTGACATGAACATTATTGAGCATTTCAGGGGTAAGATGAAGGAGGAGGCTTGGAGGATGAAACCATAGAATCTTGATGAACTCTGGGAGTCCTGCAAGACTGCTTTCTATGCCATTCCAGATAATTTCATCATCAAGTTATTTCAGTCATTGCCAAGACGTATGGATGCAGTCCTCCAAGCTCATGGGAGTCTACGCAATATTAATTATTTTTTCCAAGGCACCATGACTTTATGTTCTGATATTATAGTGGCATATTTGTGTATTCAAAATAAAGTGTATGTATAATTTCCACATTTTTTTTCAATGCGACAAGACTTTTGTCTCAGCAAAATCTGGCTTTTCTGTACTAATTAAATTATAAAACTTGATGAATGACACAAAACTCTATTTTGTTATATTTCGCATAATCTAGAGGGCTTTGCCTTTCATATAAGCCATTTTTTATTCCAATTGATCAACTACAAGTCAGGTTATTATTTGTTGTTCCTACAACTTGGATAAGTGACAAGACTTTTGTCGGGCACTGTACATCAAGTAGCAAAATGGTCACAATGTAATAGATTCAAACTAAATCGTGACAAATGTAAAGAAATGTGAATCTCTTTTACAAAAAGCAAGCCAGAGTTTGAGCCACTGCTAGGAAATGGCAAAGAGCTAGAGGCAGTCAGCTCAGCAAAATTACTAGGTGTAGTCATGTTTATAACTTATCCTGGAATTAACACATATCAGAAGTCACAAAGAAAGCTGCTAAGAGAGTACCAGAAATGGTGTAAACAGGGCCGTAGATGATATTAATATGCTATTTCAAAAGGCAGCCATTAAAGCTGACCTTAAACAAAAAAGGAAGCCTGTTAAAAGGCAAAACACAGAAAAATGGTTTGATCAAGAGTGCAAGACGATCAGACAGGACCTGAGAAAAAATAGCAAATGGAAAACATCGGCAACCAAACAACCCAGTCCCTGCATTAGGTATAACGAAATTTTAAGCAAATACAAACATACAATTAGGAACAAAAACAAAATTATACCCACATGAAACTTGAAGATATTGAGAATGCCATAAATCAGAATCAATTCTGGTGTATGTGGAACAAATTCAGCACAAAGCAACCACAAGCACTACCTATCCAAAATGGTGACATTTGGAGAGCACATTTTGAAAATCTGTACAAAGACATACCAATAAATCAAATTAACTCAGATCAATGCATCATGAAAGAAAAACTCCAAACATTAGAGGAAACAATTAAAGACAACCAAAACCCCGTTGATTTCCCAATTACTTGGGAAGAACTGATCACACAAACACTCTTCAGCCAAGGAAAGCTTGTGGTCCAGACAACATAAAAAATGAAATGCTTAAATGCAGCACCCCACATATGCAAGGTGCAGTGTTGAAATTGTTCAACATCATACTACAGTCAGGACATTTTCCTGACATCTGGTGCAAACGGCTGATATCCCCAGTTCATAAGAGTGGGGACAAATCGGACCCTAAAAACTACCGTGGCATCTGTGTCAGCAGCTGCCTGGGTAAATTATTCTGTAGTTTTCTCAACAAAAGAATACTAGATTTCTTGGAACAACACTCTATTTTGAGTAAAAACCAAATTGGTTTCCTCCCAAAACACCGCACCACTGACCATGTATATACCCTTCGCACTTTAATTACAAACATGTACACCAAAATAAAAATGGTAAGATATTCACTTGCTTTATTGATTTCAAGAAAGCTTTCGACACTATCTGGCATGAGGGGCTCTATTACAGACTTCTACATTGTGGTATAGGGGGCAAAATATATGATCTGGTTAAATCAATGTATTTAGAAAATAGTTGTGCTGTTAAAATTGGAGACAAACGAACCAAATGCTTCACCCAGAGAAGAGGCGTCCGTCAGGGCTGCAATTTGAGTTCAACTCTGTTCAGTATCTATATAAATGAACTTGCTGTTCAGTTGGACCAATGTGCTGCTCCTGGCCTCTCCCTCCTAGATCGAGAGGTGAAGTGTCTGTTTTATGCCGATGACCTTGTCCTACTGTCTCCTACTGAGCAAGGACTACAGCAACAGCTGGAAATAGTAGAAAAATATTGTCAAAACTGGGCCCTGGTAGAAAATATGAAGAAAACTAATATTATGATTTTTCAAAAACGCCCCAGATGCCAAGGAAATAAACACCAGTTCACCATAAATAACCAGATCGTTGACCATAGTATGAGTTATACCTACCTCGGTCTAACCATAACAGCACCAGGAAGTTTCAACATGGCAGTGAATGCACTAAAAGAAAAACACCGAAGAGCTCTAAATGCAATTAAAAGAAAATTTTATAATTTCCAAATTCCTGTAAAAATCTGTCTTAAAATATTTGACAGTGTCATCCAGCCCATTGCGCTATATGGTAGTGAAGTTTTGGGTCCACTCAGTCATCATAGCTATACCCACTGGGACAAACATCCAACTGAATCTTTACACGCAGAAATCTGTAGATACATTTTACACGAGACAGAAAAACACCAACAAACGCATGTAGAGCAGAATTAGGCAGATACCGCTGATAATTAACATCCAAAAGAGAGCACTTCAAATCTTTAACCACCTTAGATTCAGCCCCCTGACGCCCTACACTCCAAAGCCCTTAAAACCCAACAGCTGAGCCCAGAAAAGAGTCCCCTATGTCAGCTGGTGCTGAGACTCACCGCCCCCCCCCTCAGACACACTCTGACCAGCCTCACACCAGCACTGCTTCCCAAACACCAATCAAGAGTCAAACTAATTATTACGCAATGTAAAGAAACCTATTTAGAACATTGGAAAGAAGAAACTAAAAACCAAAGCAGATCAAAATGTTATCTGGCCCTAAAAAAAGAAAATATGAACTGGCAGAATATCTCTCCACTGTCAGAGATAGAAAGCAGAGACAGATCCTCACCAAGTACAGGCTCAGTGACCACCAACTGGCAATCGAAAAAGGACAACACAAAAAAATCATGGCAACCAAAAAGAGAACAGGATATCGGCCACTGCTCGACAGGTGAGGTAAAGACAGAGATGCACTTCCTCCTAAAATGTGAAAAATTCAAAGAAATAAGAAACTCCTATTTTAACAAATTTAGCTGCAAAATCCCAGATTTCAAAGAGGAATGAGCTCTCAAAACTAAAGATACCCTTGGGGGAAGGAGATCTTGCTGCCCAGTACATATAAGCATGCCGCCACGTGAGGGACAGTGAGTGACCTAGACGCACACACACACACACGCACATACACACCCCACACACACATGCATTCACACACACACACACACACACACACACACATACACACACAAATACATGCATAGGATATACTGTAAATATGAAATTAATATGCACATATAGAAATGCTTGTAAAAATATTAGATAATATGAATATTGTCACAATGAAATCCATTTTATTTATTTCAATATTTACTTATTAATTACTTATTATCGTTTGTATTATTTATGTATATCATCACTCACTGTTTTGTTACCTGTCTGTCCAAAAATGCTTTGGCAATATTGTATATAATACAATCATGCCAATAAAGCTAATTGAATTGAATTGTATATATTCTCTTACAATTGAAGAGGGCGGGCGTCCCTGTGGACGACCTACTTTCTTTTTATAAAAGTTGTATTAGAGCAGTACTGGATTATGCTGCCCCAGTATTCTATATCGTTACCAAAGTATTTAATGTCAGACTTAGAGCGTATCCAGAAAAAGAGCTCTTTCAATTATAGTACCCGGCGTAAGTTACTATGACGCTCTTGATCAAGTTAACCAAGTATCACTAGAACAACATCATGATGAGATATGCACCTCTTTGTTCGAAGCAATTATGCAAGACGAAAATCATCGACTGCACAAACTCTTGCCGCCTATTGCCATTAAAAACTATAATCTTAGAGGGGCGCGTAAATTTAATGTTATCACTAAGACAAAGCGAACAGCAAGAGTTTTATCAATTATTACGCTTCCAAATCATACTTGTAGAATTTTAGATTTTAGACTTTTTCATAGCATTAGCAAGTATTTTAATATTTGTAATATGTAAATATTGTGTATTGTTTTTATTTGATTATTTTCCCTTTGTTATTAACCAGACTCAATTCAGCCTCCTGGCTGCTATGTTCTGTCTTTAATAATAAACTAACTATCTAATATCTCCTTGCTAAGTGTCACGTTGATTTGCCTGACGCGGCTGTATCTGCAGTGTTTCGTCGCTAAGAAGGGTATTAAGAGTGCTCCAGACCCTTCTTTCAAATTCTTCTTAACAAAAGATCATCTTAGGCTAAGAAGGAATCTGGGAGACGCGTTTGCTTATTACTGGAGCCTTAAGAAGGATCTGAAGAAGCTCTTAGCGCTAAGATCTTCTTAAATGAATCTGGGAAACTTCGGCAAAAAAATGGTCATGGAATTGATTTGCTCACTGACTACAAGCACTATTTTATCTCTGGTGTGGAAATAAAGCGTGAATCAGTTCGATCCATTTGACTAATTTTCAAAAGAGAGACCGAATAAAGACTGTTGTCTATCTTCAACGGAAGAAAACAGACGAATAAAAAAAAAAACCAAGAAAAGTCGATAGCGGTCAATTTGCATTTTGTGAAGGTCGAACACAAACATGGCCAAGTTTGTACGTCTAATAATTGCTGGAATACTCGAAAAATTAAAACTTTTATGACCTTCGGACACGGAGTATTTTAGGATCTCTGTTCGACAGTCGCTAAATTCGTCATAAATGCACAAAGTCCCGCGCCAATGTCGACTCACTTTATTGAGCAGAGCTTAAACAGAAACATTGATTGAAATTCTCGGTACTCATCTTGAAGAACTGAGCCCTCTGATGAAAACATTCACGTTTAATATCTAAAAGATTCAGTAGATTTTAAGAAATTAAAAACAATAATCGACTGTCGGACACGGAGTTATATTAAAACCCTGTCCGACTTTCGGACACGTAGACACTGCGTACATCGCAACCATCCGACTGTCGGACACGGAGTTATATTAAAACCCTGTCCGACTTCCGGACACGTAGACACTGCGTTTCGGAAATTGCCCGTGGTAATGGTTTACTTTCTGCGTCGGAATGACAAGCGTTTCCTCGCGGAGAATGGGCGCGTTATGGATTGTGCGCGAGAGCAAGCTAGAGCTCCTGTATTGTTATGAGTATAATACAGGTTTTACAGACCGTAAGTTCCGTCTGCGTGAACCGTTGCTTATGTGGAGCTAGCGAATCGATCACTTTACAGGAAATAATTTAATATTCAGTCGCCGATTTAATATTCAATCGACAGCAATGCAGAGAAATCGTTTGTGATAACCATACACGTTATAGCCTGTGCTTTTCCCAATTGCTTTCACCGGTAGCATCAGAGAGCTTGCTCAGACATTGGGGATGTATCAGGCTGACCTCGGTCATGGATAAGTAAAGCGATCGTTTCACAAGCACCCAAAAACGCACCCCAAGCTCTGCAAAACCTACGTCTGGTCTAACTGCAGCCCAACTCGGCAGACACATACAGCACCTCTCCGGTTAGCTTCAACTGTAGTGGCTACAATCAGGCAACGTTATGATGAAACTGCCACATTGATGTTTGCCGAAGTAACACAAGCATACCGATCAGAATCGCTGCATATAAGTTAACCAGGAGCGTTTTTAATTCGCAGAGCAGGGGAACTAACATGCAGTCGCTGATAAGCGGTCATGACTTTGAATGTAATCTGTCGCGCGAAAAATTCGTTTCGCGTCTGGTGTGAAAGCGCTTGACATGCCCGTATTCGCGTCTTTGCATTGACTTTGAATGTAATCTGTCGCGAAAAAAAATTCGCCTCGTGTCCGATGTGAAAGCAGCTTTATGGATAGTCTGCGACAGCTAGAGAGAGCTCGGTTATGTTAGGAACATAATGCAGGTTTTGCAAACCGCACGCCCGTTAGGGTGGACAAGTTGCTTATGTGGAGCTAGCTTAATCGATCACTTCTACAGGAAAGAATTGCCTATTTAATCTCCGCCTTTTTTCGGCTTTTTTTATTAGCCACAACAATTTCTAAAGGGGGATGAAATTATGTCAAGGTAGTGCAGAGAATTCATTTGTAAACCGGTAGAGCTTCACAAGCCGCATTGCTTTCATGGTAGCACCAGAGAGCTTGCTCAGACATTTGTGAAGTATCCTGCTGATCCCGGTCATGGATAAGTGAAGCGATCACTAAATGTAGAGCCTACAATCAGGCAACGTTATGATGAAACTGCCACATTGATGCTTACCGAAGTAACACAAGCATACCGATCTGAATTACTGCATATAAGTTAACCAGGAGCATTTTTAATTAGTACGACACGCATAAACTAACATGCAGTAGCTGGTAACCGAGCGGTCATAACCACAGAGACAAACCCTTGCAATACAGGTTTTACAGACAGCAAGTTCTGTTACTGTGAACAGTTGTACCAAGCATCCAATTTACAAACAAGTATTAAAAGTTAGCTTCAAATGAGGTTTATGTTCACACACCTTCTGTAGAATTTCCCTGATATCACTCTTGCATATTTAGGACACAAGCATTAGCAACAGTAACTTGGCTACGTTAGTCGCTGTGCTACAGCCACAATCAACTGGCTATCACGTCAGGTTGGCTTATGCAGTAAAAGCAACTTACAGCTTCTGTGTCTGTGAGTCATGGACAGTCGCGACCGAAACAGGCTTTATCTTCAGATATTTTACCAAGCCTGCCTTTGAGGCCAGTTGTTAGTGCTAACTATCGCTAGCGGTCCTGCTAGCCACCCGTAACACGTTAGCTTCACTTACATTATTTGCTGTTATATGGTTACTTACAGCTTGTGGCTCCGCGCTTGATCGATGCAGCTGCTTCAGGTTTGAGAAGCAGCTGAAACGCTTTATCCTGTGTTGAATTATCCTTTATTGGCAAAGCTGTCTTTGGTGAAATGCTGAGCACAAACAGCTAACGCTCCATTTGGCCGTGGCTGTTTGCTGCCAGCAAACAAAAAAAGCTACCCACTGATTTCTGGTGGCATCGTCTTTTCGAAGAGAAATATTTGTTTTTCTTCGCGTCCAAAAGTAAACGGACAAGTAGCTTTGGGAGAGAAACTAACAAAATTGCAGCTCAAATGATCTGCGGTTCTTCTTTTGTATTTCCAAAAGTGTCAACGCTACTGAGGCATAGTATGATCTGCCGTTGTTAGTGCCTGCTAGAATAGTTTCCGGTGTGGGCAGGTCCAGCGCCATGATTGGCTCTGGCTAGGTCTGTACTAATTGGATGGCACAACCTGACGTCAGGTTTTACCCAGATCTCGTGAAGATCTCGGGAGGAGCTGTTCAGAGAGGAAATCACGCTCACGAAATCACGTTCTTGGATTACGGCAAAACCCCTATATCTTATGTTTAGAAACTTTTCAGAGGTTGAGCATGGACAACCAACATTATAACATTACTAATATGTATTAAAAGAAGGATCAGCATAATAGGTCCCCTTTATGGAGCTTGTGTGTTTAAGATGCATATACAGGGTCATGAAACTTTATGCGACAATCTTATTTCAGCAGTCACTCTTCACTCTGATAAAAAAAAAAAAAAAAAAACTCTCAGCAATTAATGCTGCTGATTGATCAGACTGTCTTCACTCTTACCTCCCTCATCATGGGGCCATGGAAACTAACAGTTCCTGACTTGGATAACCAATTTTATGGTCTCTGCTTGGGTATATCGGCCAGTTTTCTGCATTCCCCAGCGTCATTGTGGCCATCTGTCCTCTTTCATTGTGGTGTTCTACTGCGACATGATGCCTGTGTGGGATGCACGATCACCAGCCTTCAGTGCAGCCAACTGTGGCCCGCTGGGTACTCCAACCCTAATTTCCGACTCCAGGTGTGTAGTGCATTAACATCATTGTATTTCTGGGGTTTATTATGGCATCATTCATTCATTAAAGTTTTGAGGCAAAGGTTTTTGGGCTGGGCTACGCGACAAGCGGGGCCAGGCCCCTATAAACGCGAATATTGCTGAGTAGGTGATCAAGTTCAACGATTGGCTGGCCGGCGGGGAAGAAGTTCAGCGATTGGTCGGCCGGCGGAGAAGAACTTCAACGATTGGTTGGTCAATGATTTGCTGGCCTGCGGGGAAGAAGTTCAGTGATTGGTTGGCCGGCAGAGAACAACTATAGCGATTGGTTGGCCGACGATTGGCTGGCTGGCTGGCTGGCTGGCTGGGCGTTCACCTCACTCGGTATTTAGTGGTCTGTGTACAAGGACGCGGGAAGGGGGCCCCTCCTCTCTTTGCAGCCCCTCTCCGTGGTGGCTGTAGGCTTATCGCATTCTCAATGTAACAGTAACTTTGAACAGTAAAAATTAAGACAGAAAAATAAAAACATGAATTGGGTTAAAACTGTTTTGTACAATCTATGTCTAAAACCTCTGTTTAAAAAATCTGGGTTGAAATATTTTTACATTTTTAATTATGTATTGAGGGAACGCTTTCTCAGTGAAGCGGAAGGCGCTGACACAAACGCAGTGGGAAGCAAAAATGGCGAAATACAGCAAGCAGAGGCATATTTCCGCACCAAACAATATTTCCAAGAAAACTAAAGTAACTGATACAAACACTTACTTTACTCGTGGACGCAAGGACAGTGATGAAAATAGCATTACAGATGATAGAAGCAACAATACTATCATCACAATAGCTTGCACTGAGCACTAGCAGTTAGCTTGTCGCTCCGGTGAAGAGCATCAGCAGCGGATCATTAACTTTAGCGCTGCCATGCCCTTGGGATCCTTCCAACCAAGCATTGCATTTTCAGGAAGAAAATTCGGCATGGCGTGATTTGACAGATCCTTTCTTTGAGGTTTGTTTGAAAAATGACTTAAGTTGCATTGTGTGAAGGAAACCAACGGTATTCTTTGCATTATCTGCACAACCACAATGACAATTTGTTTGCTAAAGGGGGATTTAGCAACTGGGAAAAGGCAAAAGAAAGAACTTGGTCAGCATGAGTTGTCAGACCTGCACTCTGTTTCATGTGTTAGCGATGCTTTAAGTAACTCTGGTCAGTGCTATATTTTGGGAGTATGCAGCTAGGAATCAACATGCTGCAAGGACAGTGTTGTAACATTTATTCAGACCGGGTAAATTCCTGGGCCATGAAGGAATAGCGCTCAGAGGGCCAGTCATCGCCATACATAGGCTATATTGGTTATGGTGTAGATTCAGGAGACATTTAATATTCATTATGTCCATGCACTCTTACTGCTCCATGATAGATTGCTCCTTATTACTCCCTTCCCATAGAGGGGGTTTGTTGTTTTAGAAGGCTACTCTACCTCACGTACTCCCTCCCCACAGAGGGAGCCAGTTTGTTTTCAAGCCGACTCCAGTATTTCCGTTGTCCACTCAGGAAATTGAGGGTTGGGGCGGAAAAAGGAAGGGAGTGAAAAGAGCATGAGAACTTTACAAACTGTTTGTGCAAGGGACGAGAGTAGTTTTTTCACACGGGACCCTAAGGCTAGAAAGCTGGACCGAAGTCTCACCCACTGCGTCTAATACGTAAAAGTTGGACGAGCGTAGTTCATTCACACTGATTGGCACACTGTCTTTGCTTATAACTTTAAGCCTAGATGCCGCAAGCTGTGGCTACAGGATCTGTTATGCTATGGCAAGGAGCAGCTTGAGGACAGTTTATTCACACGGGAGCCAAAGGCTAGAAGGTTGGACCAAAGTCAGTTCATTCACATTGTCCGGCCTATCGCCTGCGCTTATAACCTTAAGCTGGGACACTGTGAACTGGGGCTACAGTGATCAGTTACACTGCCAAAGAAGTGGTGCGTGGGGATCCATCGCGCAAGAAGTTGAGTGCTCCTGAGCTCTCTCCCCCGTATAGTAACCTCCAAGCGATAGAGGGAATTTTTTATATTTATTGAGGTTTGAAGTCTATTTGCTTTGTTTCTTTTGGAGGGTCCAGTATTAAGGCCCGGTCAAGAATGTTTTGCCCATTAACACCTGCTCAATGCAGCCCATATTAAGGGGTTTGCTGTGGTTTTTAACTTGTATTACTATTTGCTAGTGCACCTTGCTGTGCTGTGGATTGCCATAGTTGGGTGCTGTGTCGTAACTGAACTGATTGAATAAGACTTTGGTCCACTGTGTTTCTGTGTGAAGTGAATTGATGTGGGCTGCTATTGAATCACGGGCCGTGTAATATTGACCAGTCCCCTTTCCTCTGTTTACATTTACTGTGCAATAATAAACACAGATCTACTTTTCTATACCAGCCGTCTTTGTGAGTCCTTTAAGATCTGTTGTTGGGGAACTCTATGGGAACTAACCATTCATAATATTACATATAGGTTATATTATTAATGCGTTGTGGCGGCGATTATGTTCATGCGTTTTCCCACATCTACTCCGTAACCAAGCATGGATTCATTCATTTGTGAAGACTGGACAGTATGCCCATCGACTGGTAAATTTGTTCGTAGCTTGCATTCCTGTACATTTCATCAAAAACGGTTATAACGCATTTTTCTTAATGAGGGAATTAAACGACAATTCTGCCCTAGAAAGGCTAAGTGCAGTGACTACGAAATAATTTAAGCAGTAAAAAATGGCTTCAGACTTTGTTTGCTGTCCCAACAAAGGAGTAGTTGGCACATTTATGATAGATAATGGTTAATTAATTTGCCATGGTATCATATCCAAATAAATCTTGACCTCCATATACTTTCAGGTCCAAAACTGCACAACTCACATTTTATCCAATGTGTAGTTACTGCACTTAGGCTTTGTAGGGCAGAATTGTCTGTTGAATATTCTGAATGCTGTAGCTCGTAAAACGGCACATATTTAGCTGGGCGAAAGCTGTAATACGCAGTTTTGCGCCAATGTTCTCAGTTCTATACGCTCAAGATGTTTCGCATTTTAAATAATTTCTAACCTTTGAGGACATTTTGAGTATTGAAATGCCATCTTAAAATAAATTATACTGCCAAGCAAATGCTGAAACGAGCGCTGTAATTCATGGTAATTTTTTTGGATTAATTGTCTGGATTAATGCCATCCTTACAAGATCGCGTGTAGAGTATTATGTTCGTTGTTAGTGTCACCTATCGGTGATCTTTTTTCTCATGAATTATAATTTCTTAATCATTATAGGCTTATATAGCGGTCTTGATTATTCAGTCAAGAAAAACTGTTCAATTGTTACTCAGGCGATCTTTTGCTGTAACCGGTTGAGCGCAATGATGCAAAAAAAAAAAAAAAAAAAAAACGTGAAGCTCCACGCCTCTGACGGTTTACAGGCCACAGAAGATCTGTCAGAAAATCTGGGGTGTTCAGGTTGAAGAAGTTAACTCTGGTTAAATTAAATGCACAATTCGCCCTCTGTTTAATGATGTTGATGTGGAGTTGGGTGAGATTAGTCCCGCCTTAACCTGCCGCTAGGCCCTGAGGCTGAGAGCTTATATAGGCCCCTCGTAGCTGCGCAAAACGTATTAGTTTCCCTTTCTGAGCCGGAACACACCACAATATTCACATGAACATGTAACCCTGTTGAAATTCATTCAGGAGAATATAACTGAATAAATACATGACTTGATTTATAAATATGAATAAATAAGTTCATAGTTGAATGAATAGGATTTAAAAGGTTAAAAACTATGCAAAGGTTTGATATTGCATGTTTTGCACTGTCAGTGGAGTTTCATGGTTAAGTTCATGTGCTGAAATATTTACTTGATGTGAAATGTATTTTGTTTTCCAAAATCCTATGCTCCTTACGTTGGAACTGTTTAAAGATGTTTTATTTTGAATACTGTGTGGAAAAGATTCAAATGGGCAGTTTTGCATTTTGTTTATTTTCATGAGCCAATGAAAAGTGAGTTGAAGGTCAGGGGGAGGAAGGAAGTGAAAAAGGGGAGAAGAAGACGAATGAGGAGGAAGGAAGGAGAGAGTGTGGCGGTGCGATTTTTTCCTTTTGGAACATAAACCGTGGAAATATGTAGTTCACCTATTTTTAAAGTTTAAGGAGTGTAACGACGTGAGTACACAACCCGTGAACTCGGATAGTTGTTATATTCAACAAACGGACTGTTTTGGACATTTATTCCGAAGAGGAGTGCAACGTTCGGACGGTCTGCCAGCTTGCCTAGCTTAGCTCTACAGTGAGATAGCTAGCTATTTTGGATTGCTATTGGACTGTGTGTTCGCCAACCCGGAGAACTCGACAAGTCTGCGCAAACCGGAGAAGAGAGTTATACTAGATTTCTGGGTTTCCAACCCACTGAGCATTTTTCCTGAGAGGAGTTTCGCACACCAGCTGTTTCCCGGAACTGTAAGTTGTTTTCGTCTTCTAGCTCGTTTAGGGTGAAGAAGCCGCCATTTCGGTGCGCTACAACGCACACAAGCTACCCGCCAGGCCTGCAACAATCACTTGACTTGGGGTTAATATTTTTAGTTATATTGCCGGCTATATTTTCGTTTTCTCTGAGGCTTAGCGCCCTGTATGAGTATCCTTTTTTTAACGAAATTGAATTGAATGTGCGCTTGCAAGCTATTTGGTTAAGTTGAGAAGAAACTGAATTGAATTTGAAAAAGGAACTTTCTTACTGTGTACCTAAGTAAATAGTTAATTTAATTTGCAACGATTTCATTGCTTGTGAATGGTTATTTGTATTGAGTTTTAGAACATATGGGGGCTAGAGGTATAGTTTTTTTATCTAGAGTGAGCCGGTTGGTGGCCTACACTATGAAATGAAATATAGTAAATTAAGTTGAAAGCTTTTCATTTAAAAGTGAGTAACTGTCTGTTAATCATAACAGTATTGCTATATAGTGATCAATACAAAGTGAAAAAAAAAACATTCAAATACATGGTGTAGATCAACACTGGGTAAAAGGAAAAGAGCGTTTTAGTTAAAAGGAGAGTACTCATACCGACATTCTGTGGATACAAATAATTTAATAAATGAAACCCCACACTATATATCTATTTAAAGGACGCAGGTTAGCCACCTCTCACATTAACCATACATGCTAGAGAGGCGCTACAAACAGGTGACCAATTTACTCAGGCCCATACTATACACTCAAAATAAACTCAAATGTCAGTCTTAAGCCCGTGATCCATTTGCGCTTTTAAGGTCTCCGATTGTCCCGATTCTCCCCTTCTGACCTGTTACGAGCTATTACGAGTGGAAATTTCTGTTACGCGCAAGACATAGGTCGATCATGACTTCCGACCTGTTCCGACCCTTCCGCGTGAATAAGACAGGTTCCGACTGGATCAGATCACGCGGATCCCTCTTCCGACAAAATCACACCAGTTTGATTTTCTCGGAAGGTATGAGTTGTCGGAAGGACGCGGGAGTATCGATTTGTCAAGTGCACACTGGGTGGCGAATATTTTCTCTGCAATTAGCCAATTAGAAACCGTTTACAAAAACAACCGCCATCTTTATTGTTGACGTTGGCAAAAATCAATCGGAAGTGCTCGCGTTAGTGGATCATGCGATAAAATTTTTTCCCCAATCACTCTGACTTTCTACGATTGTTTGCACGAGTTTCGGATGGTTCCCGGCGCTTCCAAAAGCTTCCGACTGGCCACGATTGCTTGCGTGCGGAAGCCTTAAAAGCGTAAGTGGATCACAGGCATTAGACAGAATACTTTTTTTCTGTAACAACCACACACAGCGACTCATAAGTGAAAGAGAAAACTGTTTGATTATATAATCAAGATGCATTAACGTTTTATTCCACTCTGTAACATGTAAACAAGTCAAAGTTTATGAAAATTGCCATTTCCGTTTAAAAGATAAAATTCCACTTATGATTTAATTTGGGCTTTTAACTGTATTTCTTTTCATTTATTATTATTATTATTATTATTATTATTATTATTTCTTTAAAGTAAAATTAGCCTATCAATGAGAAAGAAATGAAAATCACAACTCGAGTCTGAAAAATGAAAAATGATATCTCGGGCTCCAATTTATCCCTTAAATGGTTGCGAATGAAACACAGTGTAGCCTATACATTTACCATTGTTTCGACACAAGTTTTCGGGACAATGAGTCGATTCAATACCCTGAAGACTTTCGTCGAAACAGCTGGTAAATTAAATAGCCTAAATGATCGAACAGTGGCTTTTAGTGTCCTCGGGCTAACATTGGGGAATGAATATATGGTAGAAGGCTACTGTTCTAAATCAATATACGGGCGTTTACTTTATCATTGTGCACGGGCCAACCTCTCACCAGAATTAAGTCTCACACATGTTTAACATTGAAATTATCTTTCTTTACAAAAGACATACATCTGGACCCGGTTGTTCAAAACTCTGTTACTTTAACCGCCGGTTAACTCCTAATGGCTGGTTAAATCCTTAACCGACCGTTAGCTAACCGAACGTTAAATATGCGTTGTTCAAAACATGGTTACGGTGGATTTACATTGGTCCGGCGCGTCAACTGACGCCTACGCCTCCCATTCATTTTCTATGGAGAGGCGCGAGGCGGTTGGCCCTTTCGTATACGGTCGTCATGCTCTCAAAGATATAAAAAAAAACTAGAGTGGACAACGTCATTGGCTGGACCAAAGTGTACACGGCAGAATTTCTCTGCCATCTTGCGTTTGTATAAATGTCCAATGAGACACATGTAGCCTAAACAGTACACATGGTTGTTGACAAATTATTATTTTTTTGGGTGGGGGACTTGTTTTCCGTGTTCTTTTTAATCTTTTCACACTCAAAAAAGGACACAAATAAAGAATTGTAAATCAACAATATTTACGCTCCATTATTTGGCAAAGTTAAGGAATAAGCTCTGCGATTGCCTTACCTTTATATTATCGCTCAGTTACCTACGTTTTCGTTTCGTTCAAAGAAAAAGCGTTCGCATTCAGCTGTGCCTGTGAGTCTTACTCAGGTCTATACCTAGAAGAAACTAGCCGTTATGTGCATATATGAATTTATATGTATGCTTTGAGTATTAAGATCGGAACAACTTCGTTCTGAAGTGTTCATAGCCTACCTACTTATTGTCTTCATTTAATCCGTCTTTGCCCAGACACAATGGATAACAGGATGATTTTGCGTGTTGCCCCAAGTGGGATCAATGTAGAAGTCTCAAAACTAAAGTATGTAAATGAAACTGCGCCAGTTTCAGTTTCCGCTTCCGCGAACATAGTGTTAATAATAAACGAATGAACTGAAGACTTTTTTGCCAGGTAATTTAACTGGCACCTTTTTGCCAGTTATTTTCAATGTAATTTTGCAGTAAGTTTACCACAGAGTTCAGTGCATGTTCAGTGTAAACCACGGTTAAGTGCGCGAAGTACTCCTCTTACAGTTAAAATGACATGGAGACAATGCGTTAATTTAACGGTTGAATTCAGTCAGTTTATAACAGTGTAGTAAAGCCGAACTTCATTTTGTTGCTCTGTTGCGACTGCGTATGTGCATGGTGCGAACCAGCTTGACCAGGGGCGGAGCTAGTGACTTCTCGCAGGGGGAGCGAAAACTCAAAGTGCCGCCCCCCACTATAAACAAAACACCATGTTTTGTTTCGACCTTGTGGTATGCGGAATTAATCAGATGATTTTGCTAAATGTTGCAAACATGAGACTCTTGAGCATATATTAGGCTAGGCTGTAGTATTATTGCAATAGACTTATTTCTGGCATGGCTGTGCTGCGCATAAACCATTAGGAGACGAGGTCAAAGCAATTTTAGGCTATAACTGTCTGAGCGCCCTAACCTGGGAAGCAGGCTATTGGATGCAAGGCCTAGTTATTATTTTTTACAGTTATTATCAAACTGCCCACGGTGGAATAGCCTGCTATGATCTGCGCGTTCACCGTGCGCTTTTGCCCATGCATGAAAATTGGGGGGAAGGCAGTGATATCCGATCTGAACATTTTTAAAATGAGCTCCATTGGAGTTACAGGTGGTATTCTGAAGTGGATTCATAACTGGTTGCAGGACAGAACACAAAGAGTGGTGGTCAGTGGTATATCATCTGAGCTAGGTAGGGTGGGGAGTGGCGTCCCCCAGGGATCGGTGTTGGGACCCCTGCTGTTCCTCATCTACATTAATGACCTTGATAGGAATATTGAGAGCAGATTAGTGAAATTTGCAGATGATACTAAATTGGGGGGCTTGGCAAATAGTTTAGAGTCCACTAAAGTGATTCAGGATGATTTGGATAGAATTCAGAATTGGGCAGAAATGTGGCAAATGAAATTTAATGTAGCGAAATGTAAAGTAGTACATGTAGGTAATAAAAACATTAGACGGGATTACTTCATGGGAGGTTTTAAACTGGAATGTGCTCCACAAGAGAAAGATCTGGGAGTGATTGTTGACCAAACCCTCACAGGCTCTAGCCATTGTGCCGTAGCTGTTAAAAAAAGCCAATCGGATGCTGGGATACATTGCCAAAAGTATTGAGTTCAAATCCAAGGAGGTGATGCTTCTTTTGTACAACACATTAAATCAGACCACATCTAGAGTATTGTGTACAGTTCTGGGGACCATACTTTAAGAAAGACATAGAGGCTTTAGAGAAAGTTCAGAGAAGAGCCACGGCTAATTCCGGGTATTAAAGATGAAAGCTATGAGAAAAGGCTGAAGATCCTTAATCTCTTTAGTCTTAGGAAAAGGAGACTAAGGGGTGATTTGATTGAGGTCTTTAAATATGTTAAAGGGATTAACAAAGTGAATTATGTAGGATTCCTTCAACCAAGTGTTGTTAGCAGAACTCGGGGTCACAAATGGAAGCTGACTAAAGGTAAATTTAGCACTGATATTCGGAAATATTTCTTCACCCAAAGAGTAATTTCAGTGTGGAACAGCTTGCCTGACCATATTGTTGAGGCAGAGACCTTGGGAGTTTTCAAGAGCAGGCTTGACTTAAAGCTAGATACCATTGAGTCATTGAGTATCTGAAGTGATATATTCACGATGGTACAAAGAAACTGGCGAGCCTAGTTGGGCTGAACGGCCTGTTCTCGCCATTCATGTTATGTTATGTTATGTTATGTTATGAACAAAGTGTAAGAAAGGAATCAGTAGGCTTAACAATGAGCTGATTTTTAGAACTATCCACCATCTATAATATCATATTATAATCACAACCACAACTTACTGTCAGCAGCAACAAAAGAAGTAAAAGCACGCAGCTTTCAATCGACAAATAAAAGCATATGCACTAACGATGACTTTACGGTTTCATTGTGATTCATTAAATATAACCAGCTCGGAAGCTTCATTATAACCTGGCTGGCTTCCCGTTACCTTAGCCAACAATAATAAACGACAGTCACAACACTGTAAGTTAACCAGCTGGGTAACGTAACCTTACTGTGGGTACAAACCAAGAGCTGCACATGCTGCAAGAGCAGCCGATGTACACCAGCGTCTAGCGCTGCAAAGCGTCCAGTGTCCATTGAAAATGAATAGAATCAGCAGCTCTTGCAGCTCTAGGTGCGTACCCACAGTTAGATTTGCGGTGCAGGCCGTATTCTTCAGTCGCTCCGACCAGCCTAGCCTACTTAAAATCTGGAGTCGAAGCAGCATAACACAAGAAAACGTGCTAATCGGTGACAGCACCTTGTCACAGATTACAACACAGTGGGTGAGGTAAATCAATAACTCACCATTAGAGGTTCCGAACTGACAAAGTTGTTTTTCACCTGGCGCAACTTTATGGCCACTGGAGTTTTAAAAAATTATCCGAATTCCATTTTTGCTGGAAGCTTATGTTACAGATTAGCAACGGCAAAACTCCACAAAACGTCCGTTTACAAACTCTCAAATACATCTTCCAAAACACCATCCAGTATAATCCAAGTCTTCTTTGTCCACGCGTATGCTCAGTAGTAATGCGGTTATTTTAGCTAAAAACAAACGAAACGTAACAGCCCCGCCCCCGGGAACGTTCTCACTCTAGGGCAAATGGCGATGACGGGTTACTCCGTTTCAAAATAAAGGAACAATTTGCAATTGGTAATTGTCTACTGGCAAGGTCTTCTTTTCGGTCCTTTATTTTGAAACTGAGTAACCCGTCAGTCCCAGTATATCATGGTGTCGTAGTACAATGCAAGCTTCAGCCTGTAATTGGTCTGGACTCTAATGCAGCTGCATTTCACGCATATATGGTAGCTACGCCGCGGGCCCTCTCCTAGCCGTGGGCCCGGAGCGGCTGCTCTGTCTGCCCCCCCGCTAGCTCCGCTACTGAGCTTGACTGGTAAACACGAGTGCTTTTGAATGGAAATGCATTGTGATGGGACTAGACATTTTGTCCGATGTAAGCGAAAATCCGTCATATAAAATCCGATATATTCGATGTTTATTTAATGGGAAAACATTACAGAATTTTTTTTTATTTTTTCATTTATTTATCAGGGACAGTGTGGAAAGAACATTAAGCTCAGCAGAGTAGATGTTCCAGATTCTATCTTCATTAGCTAATTTCCATCTGTTGTCCACAATACTCATTCAATAACAGCTTCCATCACATGCATTCATTATTGTTGCCTGCATTCAGAAATTAAGTGCTACACACACACACAAATACAACCCCAATTCCGAAATAGTTGGGACAAAGTGTAAATTGTGAATGAAATCAAAATGCAATGACTTTCAGATCACATGAGCCAATATGTTATTTACAATAGAACATAGATAACATTTCAAATGTTGAATCTGAGACATTTTACATTTTTATCCACAAAATTAGCTTATATCAAATTTTCTGGCTGCAACAGGTCTCAAAAAAGTCAGGACACAGGCAAAAAAGGGCTGAAAAAGCAATTAATATATTAGAGAATCAGCTGAAAGAACTTTTAGCAAGTAATTAAGTTAACTGGCATCAGGTGTGTAACATGATTGGCTATAAAAGGGATGTCTTAGAGAGGCTGAGTCTCTCAGAAGTAAAGATGGCCAGAGGCTCTCCAACCTGTGAAGGCTTGCATAAAAAAAATTGTGGAATACTTTAAAAACAATGTTCCTCTACGTCAAATTGCAAAGGCTTTGAAGGTCTCATCATTGACAGTGCATAAAATCATTAAAAGATTCAGAGAAACTGGAAACATCTCTGTGCGTAAGGGACAAGGCCGAAGACCTTTACTGGATGCCTGTGATCTTCGGGCCCTCAGACACCACTGCATCACTCACTGGCGTGATTTTGTCATTGACATTACTAAATGGGCCCAGGAATACTTCAAGAAACCACCATCTGTAAACACAGTCCGCCTTGCCATCCACAGATGCCACCTAAAACTCTATCATGCAAAAAGGAAGCCATTGTTGAGCATGATCCAGAAGCACCGCCGTGTTCTGTGGGCCAAGGCCCATTTAAAATGGACTGTAGCATAGTGGCAAAGTGTCCTGTGGTCAGACGAGTCCAAATGTGACATTCTTGTTGGAAATCATGTGCCTCGTGTCCTCCGGGCTAAAGAGGAGAAAGACCACCCCTCCTGTTATCAGCGTTCAGTTCAAAAGCCAGCATCTCTGATGGTATGGGGATGCATTAGTGCATATGATGTGGGACTCTTACATGTTTTAAAAAGCACCATGAATGCTGAACGGTATATAAAGGTTTTAGAGTAACATATGCTCCCCTCCAGATGACATCTCTTCCAGGGAAGCACTTGTGTATTTCAGCAGGACAATACAAAAACACATACTGCAGCTATTACAGCAGCATGGCTTCGTAGCAGAAGAGTCCGCGTGCTGAACTGGCCTGCCTGCAGTCCTGATCTTTCACCAATTGAGAACATTTGGCGCATAATTAAACAAAAAGTCCGTCAAAGGAGACCCAAAACTCTCCAGCAGCTGGAAGCCTGTATTAAACAAGAGTGGGATCAAATTCCAATGGCTAAACTCAAGAAACTTGTCTCCTCAATGCCCAGATGCCTCCACTCTGTGTCAAAAAGAAGAGGGGATGCTACACCGTGGTAAATAGGTCCCTGTCCCAACTTTTTGACACATGTAGCAGCCATCAAATTTGAAATGAGCTCATTTTGTAGATAAAATTGTAAAATTTCACAGTTTCAACATTTTCTATGTTATCTTTGTTATATTGCGAATAAAATACTGGCTGGTGTGATTTGAAAGTCATTGCGTTTTGATTTTATTCACAACTTACTCTTTGTCCCAACTATTTGGGGTTGTATGTATGCATATTTGTGTGTGTGTGTGTGTGTGTGTGTGTGTAGCACTTAATTTCTGAATGTAGGCGACAATAATGAATGTATGTAATGGAAGCTGTTATTGAATGAGTATTGTCGACAACAGATGGAAATTAGCTAAAGAAGATAGAATCTGGAACATCTACTCTGCTGAGCTTAATGTTTTTTCACACTGTCCCTGATAAATAAATTAAAAAATAAAAAAAAATTCTGTAATGTTCTCCATTAAATAAACATCGAATATATCGGATTTTATATGACGGATTTTCGCTTACATCGGACAACATGTCCAGGCCCGTCACAATGCATTTCCATTCAAAAGCACTCGTGTAGGCCTATACCAGGCAAGCTGGTTCGCACCATGCACATACGCAGTCGCAACAGAGCAACAAAATGAAGTTCGGCTTTCCTACACTGTTATAAACTGACTGAATTTAACCGTTAAATTAACGCATTGTCTCCTTGTCATTTTAACTGTAAGAGGAGTCCTTCGCGCATTTAACCGTGGTTTACACTGAACATGCACTGAACTCTGTGGTAAACTTATTGTAAGATTACAGTTAAAATAACTGGCAAAAAAGGCTTCAGTTTATTCGTTTATTATTAACAGTGTATTCGCGGAAACTGAAACTGGCGCGGTTTCATTTACACACTTTAGTTTTGAGACTTCTACATTGATCCCACTTGAGGCAACACGCAAAATCATCCTATTATCCATTGTGTCTGGGCAAAGACGGATTAAATGAAGACAACAAGAAGGTAGGCTATGAACACTTCAGAATGAAGTTGTTCCGATCGTAATACACAAAGCATAAATTCATTTATGCATATAACGACTAGTTTCTTCCAGGTATAGACCTGAGTCAGACTCACAGGCACAGCTGGATGCGAACGCTTTTTCTTTGAACGAAACGAAAACGTAGGTAACTGAACGATAATATAAAGGTAAGGCAATCGCAGAGCTTATTCCTTAACTTTGCCAAATAATGGAGCGTAAATATTGTTGATTTACAATTCTTAATTCGTGTCCTTTTTTGAGTGTGAAAAGATTAAAAAGAACACGGAAAACAAGTCCCCCACCCAAAAAATAATAATTTGTCAACACCCATGTGTACTATTTAGGCTACATGTGCCTCATTGGACATTTATACATACACAAGATGGCAGAGAAATTCTGCCGTGTACACTTTGGTCCAGCCAATGACGTTGTCCACTCTAGTTTTTTTTATATCTCTGAGAGCATGACGACCTTTTGGGAACCTGACGACCGTATACGAAAGGGCCAACCGCAGCGGCGAGGGCGTCCGAAGCAGTGGCGCGGACGGGAGCGGCGCGTCAAATTTGGTGCTTGCGGCGTCGAAGAAGCAGGGATATCCCAGGTTTATGGTAATGAATCCGGCAAATGCGAAGCGAATATCCAATCAAGGGATAGCAGACGGTGTGTACGTTGTCTTCAAGGCCAAGTGGCCTCTGAAATAATCGTTCCGCTTCTCGCAAGTTCCCCGTAAAGATATAAAAGAGAAACTATTGTTTCGTCTTTTTCGATTTTATTAGAGGGTTCCCTGCCAAATTACAGGGACAATGACAAAGAAACAGCACGAGGAGGTACGTGGCAGAGATCGTTTGCGTCTCTGGTAAGTTTGTCGTTTTCGGTAAAAAATTAAATGCATCCTGTGATACGCAGCTGAATGCTGCCAGGGGAGGGCCGCATAATTGCGTTTATATTTGGCGAGATATGCGCCGCGTAGAAAGGCTTCATATTGTTCGGAAGCATTAAAACTCAACATTTTAATTGTATTTGCTTTCAGACACAATTGCAGTCCCAACCAAAATCAAAATCCGGGCGGGAAAAAGCAATAGTAGGTTGAATTATTATCGTTAGTGGTGTCAATTTACTTTCGCCAACATTACATTGGACAGTACTTATTTCAGGGCAGAATTTGACGGACAGCGACGTCACTGGGAATGCTGAACCGCCCAAAAGCGGCCAAACCGAGGGAAGCGTAGCGTCTGCAGGCGATGACGCACCGGACCAGTGTAAATCCACCGTTAGTCATGCCGTTAGCTAACGTCACCGTCAAAGTTAACAGCGTGATTAACGTTTGGGTTAGAATTCCTCTATCCCACAATAGGCTCTATGCACGGCAGCTCATGGCGTATTTTCCGGTCAGGTATTAGGCCGCTTGGTAACTTCCGCCCAGCATTGAATCCTGTGTGAGTGTAGGAATGCTAGTCATTGCCACCTAAAACGGCCAAAACAAATCAATTTTCAAAACATTTTATTTACTCTCTTTGTGTATTTTATTCCGATTTGTGTATCAATGTTTATGTCATGACCTCAAAATGAGCGAAACTGTCTTTTCAAAGACAAGAGGGCAGCACTTCAGGACACTACTGCTGTGTGCCACAATCTACAGCTTCGGCTAAGTTTAATTATTTCCTTAGTTTCCTCACATTTCCCAAAGACAGGTGGATGGTTAAGAAACGAAATGACAATTTCACTAATACGAATCACATCAGAGTCTGCAGCCGACATTTCTAGACGACAGACCTGATCCACTGTATATCACATTCGTGCGATCTGAGTTTGGCTCCCAAACAAACAGCTTTTCCTTTAGCTGAAGATGATGGAGCTACGAATCTGGGGTTAATACATAACCAACGCTCTGTTTCCTGGAGTCAATGCCCCCATCAGTCTAGCATTCACACACACACACTCGACTTACACAAGGAGTGCAGGAATAAAATAAATTCTCAACATGACTGCGCTAGCTAAACCCATTTAGCGAAAGAATATGACGCAGTGTTTTCAGCTTGGACGCAAACCGAAGTTTCAAGAGACGGTCGATTATCCAACTGAGATAACCTATGTTGTAATGAATAGATTAGATCCACAGTCATTCCATTCGCATTATGCACCTGCTGCTGTGATAGAGCTGGACGAAAGTTACGCATTGTACCTACTCCAAAAGAGAACAGAGCAGGGATGCGAGGGTGCCTGTCCGGTTCTCCCTGATAACTAACTTATGTTGGACAGCGGCGCGAGACGAGGCGTTACGTGACAGACAGTCCCTCAGGCTCATACAAATGTGTGATGGGAGAGCCTGAACATCTGTTTGCTACGAAACGCAGTCAACGCAAAACATCACAGCACATTAATGACTCTTAATACAGAGTGACTAATTGGTACAATTCAGATCATCGCGTTGACAGAAGCATATAAAAGAACATGGAAATTTCCTTGCACAGCGACGACGACTGCCATTCTTCTGCTTTCAATCTCGCAGACCGGAAGTTGAGGAGCGGCCTTACTCAAACACGGAAGTGATGCGTGCAGAGAGCCCATTCCAAGTTTTGTTTACTTCCAGTTTACCAAAAATGGAACCCCAAAACAATAAGATCGCCTGCACCCCAAGGAAAAAGAGAAGCAGAAATTTCTCTGCTGACGAGGAAAATGCAATACAATTCATGGTGGAGGCAAACTGGTCCGTGTTAACCGAAAAATCAAATTTATTTGCACACATTCACACACAAGGCAAATTCGCATTCGCACGACTGCGAAGCTCGGAGAACGTCCGAACTGCGCATGCCTGAAACTCGACCAGA
Organism: Gymnothorax javanicus; assembly: GCA_029692085.1. Taxonomy (NCBI): domain Eukaryota; kingdom Metazoa; phylum Chordata; class Actinopteri; order Anguilliformes; family Muraenidae; genus Gymnothorax; species Gymnothorax javanicus. The sequence continues at coordinate 44,090,590 of CM056203.1, forward strand.
GAATGACCTCTGCATGCAGAGTAGTAGTAGTAGTAGTAGTAGTTATTGACCGGATTAAAATGATACATAATACATTCAAATAGGGGAAACATAATTCAGTCCAACAGAAATTCAATACATGTTATGCTAGTAGGCAGATCATTGAAACAAAATGAGTAATTTATATATGAATTGACAAATCTCCTGATTGTCACCAAGGAAGATATCTGGAGTCCGGAATGACAAACTCCAATGAGACCGTCGCAGGTTCACAGCCAATGGACAGTCGCATATCACGTGTGACTCGGTCTGCACCGCCCCGCAGGTAGACGCTCCGCCCGCGGAATACGGGACCACCGCCCTGTCTCTATTTTGAGCCTGTGCGCACATAGCCTTATTAGCCGAGATAACGCGATCCGCTGATGTTCAGGGACTTGTGTCGGCACAAGGTATAACTCTGGGGCCTGTAGCGAGGTGTTCATGTCCGTGCGATGTGTCAGGAATTTATATCCGGTGGAATTCCGAACACGCGCCCTGATGCTGTTGAGGCCACTCGCAATAATCCCTCCCATCTGTCCGCAGAAGGGCCACGATATATCGCGCAGCTGGCGTCCGGGCTTCGGCTACTAGCCGCCAAGTATAGATAAATGGCTCGTCATCCATCAGCTCCCGATGAATCAGCATGCCTGTGAGAAAGCGCGACTGTGCATGTCGCACATACCCACTGACCGAGGGGTATCCAGATTCTAACAAACAGAGGTCAGTTGGGGTATTTTTGCGAACACCTAGCAGTAATTTGATTGATGTATTATACATTGCAGTTAAAGGACACAGTGGTCTCTGCAGCCAGGTTTCACACCCGCATCAACGACAACAAAGCGGAGTCCAGAACCTTCCTATTGACCCAGAATGGCCAATCGCAGTTCTTACTAACGTAAGCGGCAAACTTAACGAATTGACGCTGCTTTTGCTCCGCGTGTCGCGTAAGGGAAGTAGAGATTTTACAGTCCTCCGTAAAGATGACTCCCAAATTAATATATTCAGAGCAGTGGGCGATGACGTGATTATCAACCACCAATGGATCCCTACAACAATCGTTCACTACCATGAACTTGGTTTTGCTCAAATTGATTCGCATTCCAAAGGTATCACAGAAATCCAACAAGACGCAAAGTTTTTCCACACACCGATCACGATTAGTGGCCAGGATCACAGTATCATCCATCATCATTAGACAATGTAAGCATGATAAATATCCACCCGGGGGCACCTTGATTTTAACATTTTTATCAATTCATTAAAGTCCCTGAAAAGGAAAACTAAATATGTTTTATGAGTTTATGATACCACAGAAAAACATGTTATTAATCACTCTGTCAAATATGAAGAACTAAAAAAGTCGCTAAGTATATAAAATTAGGCCTCAAAGTTGTTAATAAGCAGCATTCTCTGCGCCAGGACGGTGGGGGCGTGTCCCCTGAAGGCACGGAAACCATGTATGGCAAGCCGATAGTACCATAATTCTTCAGTATAAAACGCGTTTTGGGACGAGAACGCGAGTGTTATACGCCGTTATTGCTTTTTTTTCGGCGCTTTTAACGCCTTTTCTCGCGAGTAGGCGTTAAAAGCGCCGTTTTCATATGCAAATTTACGGCGTTATTTACGGAGTTGTGGAAAACGGCGTTAAAAGCGCCATTTCCATGGTAATGAGCTCCTCCCATTGATTTCTTTCAGCCAACACATTTTAACTGCTCTCCTCCAATCACCTGCCAAGGGAAACAGACCACATCAATGCAACCCAGATTTCCTTCTGCAGATCTTCCTGTCAGAAAGTTTGCACAAGACTGCAGTGCATAGCTACAGTCTGATGCGAGCCTGAAGAAAATAAACCATGCACACTTTTTCAATAATTAAACATTTCTTTGACAAATAAGGTTGCCATTTTGTGAATAATATTGCCAGTTACATAGCATACTGTTTATATGTATGAGCAGTATCTGTGATTCATCTGGTTAGATCCTTGGTTCCCAACCTGTGGTTCGTGTACCACTGGTGGTGCTTGGCTCTCTCTTGGTGCTACTCAGGGAGTTTCACAGTTTCATATTCTTTATTAAGGGGTTATAGCACGTGTGAAGGCTTATCGTCGCCCAATCATTCCAATAACATCCTGCGTCAATCGCGGTTAACTTTTGACCAGAAAATAGGCAAACATACTTCGGGATTCGGCCCAGCAATTTCACTACATTATCTCTGAGCCCCAATCATGTTAACCAGCTTGTCTGAACCAAGTTCCATTGCGACATATCGCCACAAACATCGTTCGTATTGCTTATCAAAGTCAATGCAAAGACGCGCATCAATGCAAAGTCAATGCGTTTCGCGTGTATTTGCGTCTTTCCTTTGACTTTGAATGTAATCTGTCGTGCAAAAAATTAGTTTCGCGTCCGGTGGAAAAGCAGCTTTATAGTGTCGCACCTGATTTTACTAATCAGGGTCTGCATTGAACCCTATGCACACTTTTTTCAATAATTAAACATTTCTTTGACAAATAAGGTCGCTATTTTGTGAATAATATTGCCAGTTACATAGCATACTGTTTATGTATGAGGATCATGTAGTATATAGCATCACATCCCTAATCATAAAAGCATATCAGAACTATGATTTCTTTCTCTTTATTCAATATTGATCTCTGCATTTTACTTTACTGTACCTTGCAGCCTCATCTTGAGCAGTTTGTCCACATTTCTCTAATAATTAAAAACATATTTGACAGATAATGGTGCTATTCTTAGAATTGTATCACCATAGTTAGAAAATCTATGTTCTTTCTCCTTCAATCACCAGATGGCTGAGAGGGTGACACCCATGAATTACCATTGCTTTTGCCTGAGGAGCCACAGGTTCAAATCCCAGTGGAGACATACGCTTCATGCATTTCTATGGATGCCCGCTCGATTTATTCATAGACTTTAGGGATTTTGGATGAAAAGTACATTACGCCAGGGTAAACATTTGTGAACCAATTTGCTGGTAGCCTAGAATTTTTTTTTTTATTTTTTTTTTTTTTTTGCCTTACCTTGCAGTCTCATCTGTGCTGCAGTCTGTTCACCAAGCCAAGGAAATAGCCCACATCCTTTTGCTTTAGTCTTACAACCCATTTCTAAAACACATTCCACAATCCATCTGATATCATGGATTGGCAACTTCACATTAACCACCTTAGATTTACTATTTACTGACATTTGTCACCAGGTGAAGGCACAAACTCGCCCACCTTCACCTTCTACCCCAAGGAATGAACCACACCCACCAGTAAGGGGCACAGGAGGCACAGCACAAAAGGAGTAAATATTAAGTTCCAAGAATGAATAAAAATCTTTAAAAAGACAATATCTAGAGTGAAATTGGAAACTGGTCCTATTGTTGTCTAGGGCACCCCCCTCAGCTAAATGGGGTCCTCCCGCACCAAACATTCAAACCCTCACCCCCCCAACTGCCTTTTTCACTGTCTGCAAAATGTTTAACCTGTTCAAACTGTATTTTACATATGTAAAAGTCAACATTTTTACCAATGTCATTACTTTTTTATGATATTATTCAAAAATATTCACCTGCCTCCCTAGCCATTTTTTTCTGATTTGGATGTTACAGCAAACAAACATATATCTAAGGATGGCCAACGTTGGTAAATGAGAGGTTGGCAGTAGTAAATGTGAGGCCGGCGGTAGTGAATGAGGACCCGTCAACTAATTCGCTGAGGTTTGTAACCCATTGGATTTGCTATTGACTTGGCTGGTCACTGGCATTCCTCCGCTGGCCACTAGCATTCCTCAGTAAGCAACACACTGGATTTGCAACTGACCAGGCTAGCCATTCACGTACCTAGGCTGGTAACCTATACGTAACTTGGCACTGGATTTGCGACTTTATTGTTTCTAAATTAACGTGGGATCTCGCTTGCAAATTGTGAAAGAGTGGGTCAGGAAGGGAGTGTACATCGTACACATAATGCATTACCACCAACAGAATAGTACTGCTGTTTGCTTCCCTCTCTTTCCATTCCTATAATAATAACTGAATAAATCAAATAAAAAATTTGAAACCTTCTGCTTTGGCACTATCGGCTTGCCATAACCATGCTCCATCGCGGGAAAGGTCCCGCCTCTCTCTAGTCCAAGCGTCTGTACCTCCCAGGCATGCGCAGTTGCCACATCAGGCTTGCGTATTGGAAAGCGCCCCAACCTACCAGATAAAGCTTCTGTACTACTGTACAATAATTTCCGAATGTAATGCCTTACTTTTTAGAAAAAGAGTGAACTCTATACGTGAAGCAAAATGTTAACTTGCTTGTCATTCTTGCGTCATTACATGAAATTACGTTTTCTGACTCTCCATGATTTACCAAATTTACCTTGCTCTTCTCCGGTATTAAAAAAGGGGAAATGCACGGCCATAGCTATGAATAACTACAATGCCACGATCAGCGATGAGTGTCACATGAAATGCTTTTGGCATAATAAAGCAGGTTAATTATACCTCAATCACCATAATCAAGCATTGCATAGCATGTCGATAAGAAAAAAAAGTTACAATTCAAGGCAGTGTAGATATTCATAGCTTGGGCGAGAGTGGCTATGCCCCTGAACTGGTGAGCCAGCGCGAAGTGGGAGCTGCAATCCAGCTTTGGAGGGAGTATGCCTCTCCCATTCCAAAACTGCGCGGTCCCGGTGTCGCGACGCTGGCTAATAACTTCAGCTTGCTGGGAGGACTGTGCGGAGCAAGCAGGACACAGACTACCTCGACTTTCAATAATTTCGCCGCGGATCGAAGAAATGTATTACAATCATTTTAAACAACATTCATTTCATCTCCCGTGTTTGTGCTTACATACCACAGGCGAAATCCTATGGAGGACCAAAAATGACTTAAATAAATAAATGAATAAATAATTGCTGAAATTAATATATACATAAATAAATAATAAAAAATTATGTTTAAACATGACATAAATGAATTAATGCTTTAAATTTATTTCTACATTTTTAAATTTATTTTATTTCTGTGTCCGTATGCTAATTAAGTGGGAGATCCTACCCTCAGTGTGAAGTTAGATTGGTCAATAAGGAGAGCCAGACAGAAGCAAACGATCCTTTGTGAATCTTCCCTGTAAAGTGAATTGAGTGTATAAAGCTGCTTTCACACCGGACGCGAAACAAATTCTTAGCACGACAGATTGCAAAGTCGTGAATACACGCGTTTCGCCTGTATTCGCGTCTTTGCATTGACTTTGAATGATCTGTTGTGCGAAAAAAATCGTCTCGCGTCCAGTGTGAAAGCGGCTTTAGTCACACGATGTTTGCGATCTAGCTCGGGTATAATAGAGACGACCGGCACATCCGGGTACTTCGCCAAGCGTCAAGGCCGCGCCCCTTTTTGGGGGATAGAAAACCTCAGATCCCATTGACCCTAATGTAATTTGATGTGTTTTCAGGTGCAAAATTTATCTGATTTATTTCACTAAATTTCCTGTTTATATTGATTTATTGATATGTCTAGCGATTATTTTGCTACCTTGCCCGAACCTGAGCGTTCGCTTCATCTTAATAAATTAAGGTTGATCGGTATACCCTCTTGCCCCTTCACTTCCGCGAATTTCGAAGTCTGTGTCAGTTTGGGGTTAAGAATAACTAACAAATGCACATAACGTTAGACCGCAAACCTGATTCGGTTGGCTGACGCTACTTTAAGTTAGCTAGTTAAGCAATTAAAGAATAAATAATGACACGAGACAAAAGTCGGAGCGAATAAACCTATTAAAGTACAGTACCAAGTCTTACATATTAAAGGGTACTGATGTTGCTTTCTAAGTTTAAAAAAAGAGTGGCTTGGCCTGTTATGAAGCGTTTTCCACACACATAAACATGGGAAGACACTGGATACATTGCTTTTACTCTTCATCTTCTCTTAACTCTCCTTTTTGGATTCTTCCCTTTTCCAGGTAGGATGGGGAACCCGAGGTCCGGACCGCTCATTTTATTGGAGGTGCAACCCGGCACACAACAACTTTTGGGCATTTTACTGCTCAATTATCGCGCTTCTTTCTCATTGATTTCAATACGTAAGAGCGTTTGTTTTCCCCCAAAAAGGGGCGCGGTCTTTGCACTGAGCTCTTGATGACGTTGAACCGGTCGTCTCTATGGCTTCGACTGGAAAGGCCGTTGGCAGAGCAGCTGCGGGATGTGGCTGACCAGCTCGAAAAACTAGCAGCTAAATGCAGGAATTGCACCGACCTGTGCTTGGAAGATAAATATAGCTAGAGTTCAATCGCGAGCATTTACGATACACTCTATGTAACTGTCATCTTGCTAGGCTAGCGAACTAGCTAGCTAAGCAAGCGAACTAACGTTAGCGAGTTAGCTAGCGAGCAGTTATATTTGGTATGACATAAATGCTCGCGGTTCAACTGTAGCTAAGTGAGATTGCGAAATAATAGATTATTTTTATTCATTTATTTTCTATTGACTTCCGTGCACCAAACTGTTGGTTAGCTAGGCTAGCGAACTTGCTAGCTAAGCAAGCAAACTAACTGCTGGCTAGTCTCGCTCAGGACAGAAGTAAAAGCTGTTTTAGTTGGCGCTCGCCATAACGACCAAGAGCACTTTCGTTGTGTTGATATCTAAATGCAGCGCTTTTCTCTCTTGCATTTACCCCTTCTGTGGTTTGCGTGTTTTTGGTTTGTATCATTTCTGTTTTTGCAGCACGTATCTCCAATTGGAGATGTTTTTGGCCGTTGCAGCGCGTTTTCCCCTGTAGGCCACCGCAGTGCGATTCTTAACTGCGGCTGAAATGCTATATTTATCTTCCAATCACAGGTCGGTGCAATTCCTGCATTTAGCTGCTACTAACCCGTGTCAATTGCACAAGTTTCAGCCAACAGTTAGCTCATTGGTTTGGTAGCATCAACTTTCGTGTTCACGAGTCAGCACGTTAGCACGCAAGGAAGAAGTAGTAGACCTGAGTCGACCACACTCCTCTAACCAATCCAGATTCTGACTGAAGCTAGGACCTCCCTCCTAATTAGCATATGGACACAGAAATTCATACATTTAAAGCATTTATTATCCCCCGCCACACGAAGTGGATAGGGGATATTGATTTGACCTCCGTCCGTCCGTCCGGCCGGCCGGGATAAAGGGGAACAACTTTTCACAAGAAATATTCGCGACAGGATAACCAAATTTGGTGTGTAGCTTAAGACCATAAAGACCTTGATCGAGTTCGAAAATGAGACACGCGTGATTATTTTTTCCAGAGTTATTGCCCTTGATTCACTTTTTTAAACTCTGTTCACGGTATATGTAAAGGGGAACAACTTTTCACGGGAAATATTCCAGATAGGATCACCAAATTTGGTGTGTAGCTTAAGACCATAAAGACCTTCATCGAGTTCGAAAATGAGACACGCTTGATTATTTTTCCCGGAGTTATTGCCCTTGATTCACTTTTTTTAACTCTGTTCACGGTATATGTAAAGGGGAACAACTTTTCACGGGAAATATTCCAGATCGGATAACCAAATTTGGTGTGTAGCTTAAGACCATAAAGACCCCGATGGAGTTCGAAAATAAGAAGCACACTATTATTTTTCTCCACAGTTATTGCCCTTGTGGCATTTCTGGGAGCCTCTGTTCATAGTATCTTTAAAGAAGACATTTTGGCGGGGGATGTTGTTGACCATGTCTACTTGTTCATTTATGTCATGTTTAAATATAAATTTTCACTTCGCCATTTCAGCATTTATTTATTTCCATATTAATTTCAGCATTTATTCATGCATATATAAATTTATTTTAACATTTATTTCTGCATTTATTTGTTAATTTCAAGAATTATTCACGCATTTATGTATTTATTCCTATATTTATTTATTTATACTTTAGTCATTTTTGGTCCTCCATAAAATCCGGTCGGTCCTTTCCATAGCTAATAGCTAATATGTTGACAGGATGAATATGCGAGGATCTCTGACATGAATACGCATAGGATTAGTATAGAAACGTTCGTCATCATTATAAACATGACATACTTTGACAACACGTTTTCATTTTGTCTAAATATATTAATGAAAGGCAGTAGCGTAATTTGCATAGGGTGCGTGGGTTCTGCGAACCCATGGGCCCCCTCAGGGGGATGGCGGGGAAGAAGGCCGGCTGAGTTCAGCGACTGAAGCAAATGAAAGCAGGGCTATTAATTGAGAGGGGAAAAAAAACAGAGTCAATTTTTGGAACACAGTTTTACGTTTGTTCTATCAAACTATCTTCAAAAACAGCGCTCCAGACTGCGACCAAGATTTACGTTTTGCGACTTACATTCTCACATCGGTCGCGCACTGCGCGACCAACACTTCATGCACTGTGCGCCTATTCTGGGCAGCGATTCGCTCCCTAATTATGAACCGCCGGCCTGGAATTTTTTTCTGAAGGTCGGTTGGTACCATTACGTACATCAGCCAATCACAGCTCGGCTGTACTCATGCATCGATGAGAATGGCAAAGCATTCGACCTTGTCACTGTCAGCTGAGTTGTGCGCGCGTCAAAATTGTAAAACCTTGTCGGACAGTAAAGATGTAAATGCTCCACAATACGCGAAATTACCAGTACACTAGCTGGTCTGCAGCAGAAGTCCAATAGTCTACGTAGTAGGCCTTGGCTTCGGTGACTAATACTGCAGATCGGAGAGCAAATTTCATGATGTCAGAAAGTGTTTTCATGACCGGTTTTTTATTTCGCTATTTAGATTGTGCGCATTTCTAAGGGTAATGGAAACGCACCTGGAGAGTGAGAACGGTGTCCGACGTTATTAGCCCGAAAACACAGTCTGCTTCGTGACCGTATACTGTTCGTGACAGTTTTGAGTCTTGTTGATAGCAGCTATGGGTGCTTGCGTCCAGTGGCGAATGGTTTTATTTAGCGTTTCAATATCAATCGCTAACCTTCTATCCTGATGGATTAGGTTGGATGCGCACTTACACTCTGATCTGAAGTTCCGCATGTACATGATTATTCATACAGTATGTATGAAATCGGTGACTGGTTGGTCAGAGTGCACGATTATTTATTTTCATTAGAGTACGACAAAGATGAGAAAGCTGCGGTTCTTATAGATTTATATTCCGTTTTCTTTGGGGTTCCGATAATTGGCCAGCTGTTAGAGGAATAGTATTTTGTCGATTGCAACAAATGTTCAAAACTGATTCAAAAACTAACTGGTGACGCCTGTCCAATGTACTCCAGTGACGACCATAGGCTTATCAGCGCAATGCCTCAAATATGAGTCTGTGTCACGAACAGTGTACGGTCACGAAGCAGACTTTTTTTTGGGGGGCTAATAACGTCGGACATCGTCCTCACTCTCTGTATGCGTTGCCGTTACCCTTCGAAATGTGCAAAATCTACATAGCGAAATAAAAAAAACTGGTTGTTAATAATAATAATAATAATTATTATTATTTATTATTATTATTATTATTATAATAAGCCGTCCTACTACATTGTTACCGGTGAAAGAATTTCTTGAAACTTTGTGCTAACGAACTTGGCATACTGCACCTATTTTTTACCAAATATTTAGGGTGGATCACTTTGGGAACTATATTAATTTTAATGTTAAACTTTCAATTTGTGATGAAAAAATGTAGCCAAATTATGCTTTTTACGGCTTCAATTCCTCCTGGGTCTCATAGTTTCAAAGAAATTAAGCCATGTTTGGTGTCAAATTGTTCCTTGGGATGGCAGCAACAATAACAGTTATAAATTTTAGAACTAGCACTGTGATAATTGCGAGTTATTCATTGATTTATCCCCATATGTTGGTTTTAGGGGGGTGCTCATCTAAATTTGGCCATAATTTTTCTATGAATGATTCAGTTTACCTACTGGGGAGGGTTTGATGAAAAGTTGTCCCTTGGAGAAATGGAGACTTGCACATACATTTAGACTTGTATGATCACTCTCCCAAATGATAACTGCATTTATACATTTTTCAAACGTTCTTGTGAACATCAATATCTACTTTTCAGTTCACAAAGTGCTTTCTGATAATTTTTCTTAAATAAATGCAGCAACAACTGATAGTCTGTTCAGGTATCTTTATTTGGGCTTGTAAATATTCGGAAAAGTATCATGGTACTTTGCCTGACCACAGTTTTGGCCTGCGCGCCTAAATTTTGGCCTGCGCGCCCAACTTTTTCAGGTTGGGAGTGCATGCGCTCCTAGGTCCAAAAGTTAGTCTGGAGGGTTGAAAAAGAATCCATAGATTTGAACACCGCGCTTGAGCTTATTGACCGCTGCGCAAGTGATCTGTAAAGCTTACGGCCAGAGGAGGGTTTTGCAAATATCGAGGCTTGTGCACAACAAAAATCAAGGCTGCCAACTCTCACGCATTCTGCGTGAGATTTTGTGCTTCATTCACGTTCCCGTGCTGTAGTCGGCAATTATTCAATCAATGCAATGCGTGGGTTTCACGATCGTTCAAATTGTTTAAATGAAATAAGACCATTTGAAACATTTTTATGCAATTCCATTGCTTCCAACCCCTGAGTGAAGAAAAGCGTGAGAAGTCCGGAATAATAATTGATTTCCATATTACGAGTGGCGAAATCCACCGTAACTTAATCAATAAAATGCGACATGTCTACTGATTTCCAGGAGGGCAGAGTGAGAAAGAGAAAGCGTTTCCCGACGAAAATTCTGCAGACGAGCCTATATACGAGTAGAACACGTTTTCAAGTGGACTCATTCCATTATATCCTGGACGTATTTGACCAACAGTTTGTGACACGTTTCACAGACCTTCGCAACATGGCAAGTCATTTTCAAGTCCTCAATGAACGGCTCTTAAAAAAAAAAAAAAAAAAATCCAAATTCAGTCGAGAAGATCAATGATCTGGCTCAGTTATATAGGGCGGATCAGGACGCAGATTGTGTTGTTGATGAGTATTACAAAGACCTATTCCCCGAAGGTGGAGAGTTTTATACAGGCCAAATTTTGTATTTCCTCATCGCCAATATGACATGCACCGAACTTTTCCCAGCATCTCAACTTTATATCGGATCTATCTCACTATTTTCATAAGCAGCGCACAGGCAGAGCGTACTTTCACTCGTCTTAATTAGCCTAAAACATCCGCGGTCTTCAATGAGTGAGAATCGTCTCTCAAATCTGGCAATGCTTTTTATCCAGAGAGAAATGACTGAGAGGGTGGACTTCAGCAATGTAATTGATAGTCTACATTTGCGAGGATGAAGAAAATAAGTTCATATAGTCTACACATTCAAGCAATAGGCCTACTTTTTATTTTTTTTAATGCGTTTTTCATTTGTTCAAACCTTTTTTGAGTCGCAGTGTCTACGTGTCTGAAAGTCGGACAGGGTTTTAATATAACTCCGTGTCCGACAGTCGGATGGTTTCGATACCAGTGTTTGTCGAAAAGTCGGACAGGGTTTTAATATAACTCCGTGTCCGACAGTCGGATGGTTTCGATATCACGCAGTGTCTCGTGTCGAAAGTCGGACAGGGTTTTAATATAACGCCGTGTCCGACAGTCGATTATTGTTTTTAATTCCTTCAAATCTACTGAATCTTTTAGATATTAAACGTGAATGTTTTCATCTGAGGGCTCAGTTCTTCAAGATGAGTACCGAGAATTTCAATCAATGTTTCTGTTTAAGCTCTGCTGAATTAAGTGAGTCGACATTGGCGGGGGACTTTGTGCATTTATTTAATTTAGCGACTGTCGAACAGAGATCCTAAAATACTCCGTGTCGAAAGTCATAAAAGGGTATTCCAGCAATTATTATACAAACTTGGCCATGTTTGTGTTCGACCTTCACAAAATGCAAATTGACAGCAATCGACTTTTTCTTGGTCTTTTTATTGTCTGTTTTCTTCCGTTGAAAATAGCGACAGTCTTTGTTCGGTCTCTCTTTTGAAAATTAGTCAGATGGATCGAACAGATTCACACTTTATTTCCACACCAGAGATAAATAGTGCTTGTAGTTAGTGAGCAGACCAATTCCATGACCATTGACATTGGCGCGTTTCCCAGTTAAGCGTTCTGAAGGAGATAAAGGTCCAAAGAAGAGTTCAGCAAAGAGAGCCGTAAGATAAGAGTGTTTCCCCAGATCGTTCTTAGTGCCCTTCTAACGCGGTGTCTTCGTGCCCTTCATAACTGCCTTCTTAACTGGAGCTCAATTGATCAATCGATGTCAGAGTAACCGATTGTTCCACATATTGTGCACATAAATGAAGTTTTGATGTAACAAGTGGCGTATAATGTTAAAAATTCATGCCAGGGCAGAATGTCTAAAAACAAACGGATGCAAATAAAGACCAATAACACAAATAAGAAATCAGAAAATAAGAATGAAAACATAACCATAAATTAACAAAACATAAATGAAGTTTTGAATCATATAATAATGTTAAAAATGAGCGTCGTAATGCCATTACCTCAGAATGTAATGTCAAGCGGATGCAATTAATGACCAATTCAAATAATTTTTCTGAAAAATAAGAATGAAAACATAAAACGAAATCTATTACAAGTTTGAAACTTTATAACTTAGCCTATACTGTACCTTTGTAATGTCATATTATCATTTTATGTTTAACAGCTGATATGATGCTTGCATATAACTGCATGCAGTTGGCTTTGTTACTCTTAGCCTTACTTTTTTATTTAACAGTGTTTTTTATTATTATTTGGTGGTGGTGGTGGTGGTGGTGGTTGGGGGGTGGGTGGTGTACAAGTGCTCAGTGGACTGGTTGGTGACTGCAAGGTGAAAGGGTGGGGAAGTGGGGATGTCCAAAATCAGAACAGGTTGATGAGCTCCTGTCTGACCTGGAGACCGGCTTGGTGGAGTGCTGCTCGGGGTTCATGGTGGGGTGGTGGTGGTGGTGGGTCATCATTGTTCTCCAGGAAATATTAGGGAAAATATTAGAGAAATACGGTAAAATACTGCAACACATGGAACCATAGAAGAGAGATGTAAGTTTTCCCTCATTTTAAATGTTTAATGGATAGTAGGGGTGCATGAAAGAAGGGGGGGGATAAAATAAGGATGAACCCTACACACTGCATCAATTGCTGGAAATATGTGGAAATATGTTGATGATACCACCGTGTCCGATGTTGTGGTAAAGGGCAGCCGTACTAATGCTCAGGGCATAGTAGATCAAGTAGCAAAATGGTCACAATGAAATAGATTCAAACTAAATAGCGACAAATATAAAGAAATGTGAATCTCTTTTACAAAAAGCAAGCCAGAGTTTGAGCCACTGCTAGTAAATGGCAAGGAGCTAGAGGCAGTCAGCTCAGCAAAATTACTAGGTGTAGTCATAAGTGATAACTTATCCTGAAATGAACACCTATCAGAAGTCACAAAGAAAGCTGCTAAGAGAGTATCAGAAATGGTGTAAACAGGGCCATAGATGATATTAATATGCTATTTCAAAAGGCAGCCATTAAAGCTGACCTTAAACAAAAAAGGAAGCCTGTTAAAAGGCAAAACACAGAAAAATGGTTTGATCAAGAGTGCAAGACGATCAGAGAGGACCTGAGAAAAATAGCAAATGGAAAACATCGGCAACCAAACAACCCAGCCTTGCGCATTAGGTATAACGGAATTTTAAGCAAATACTAACGTACAATTAGGAACAAAAAACAAAATTATACCCACATGAAACTTGAAGATATTGAGAATGCCGTAAATCAGAATCAATTCTGGTATATCTGGAACAAATTCAACACAAAGCAACCACAAGCACCACCTATCCAAAATGGTGACATTTGGAGAGCACATTTTGAAAATCTGTACAAAGACATACCAATAAATCAAATTAACTCACATCAATGCATCATGAAAGAAAAACTCCAAACATTAGAGGAAACAATTAAAGACAACCAAAACCCCCTTGATTTCCCAATTACTTGGGAAGAATTGATGACACAAACAAACACTCTCCAGCCAAGGAAAGCTTGTGGTCCAGACAGCATTAAAAATGAAATGCTTAAATGCTGCACCCCACATATGCGAGGTGCAGTGTTGAAATTGTTCAACATCGTACTACAGTCAGGACCAGTTCATAAGAGTGGGTACAAATCAGACCCTAACAACTACCGTGGCATCTGTGTCAGCAGCTGCCTAGGTAAATTATTCTGTAGTATTCTCAACAAAAGAATACTAGATTTCTTAGAACAACACTCCATTTTGAGTAAAAACCAAATTGGTTTCCTCCCAAAACACCGCACCACTGACCATGTATATACCCTTCACACTTTAATTAACAAACATGTACACCAAACAAAAAATGGTAAGATATTCACTTGCTTTATTGATTTCAAGAAAGCTTTCGACTCTATCTGGCATGAGGGGCTCTATTCCAGACTCATACATTGTGGTATAGGGGGCAAAATATATGATCTGGTTAAATCAATGTATATAGAAAATAGATGTGCTGTTAAAATTGGAGACAAACGAACCAAATTCTTCACCCAGAGAAGAGGCGTCCGTCAGGGCTGCAATTTGAGTCCAACTCTGTTCAATATCAATATAAATGAACTTGCTGTTCAGTTGGACCAATGTGCTGCTCCTGGCCTCTCCCTCCTAGATCGAGAGGTGAAGTATCTGCTTTATGCCGATGACCTTGTCCTACTGTCTCCTACTGAACAAGGACTACAGCAACAGCTGGAAATAGTGGAAAAATATTGTCAAAACTGGGCCCTGGTAGTAAATATGAAGAAAACTAATATTATGATTTTTCAAAAATGCCCCAGATGCCAAGGAAATAAACACCAGTTCACCATAAATAACCAGATCATTGAACATAGTATGAGTTATACCTACCTCGGTCTAACAATAACAGCATCAGGAAGTTTCAACATGGCAGTGAATGCACTAAAAGAAAAAGCCCAAAGAGCTCTAAATGCAATTAAAAGAAAATTTTATAATTTCCAAATTCCTGTAAAAATCTGGCTTAAAATATTTGACAGTGTCATCAGCCCATTGCGCTATATGGTAGTGAAGTTTGGGGTCCACTCAGTCGTCATAGCTATACCCACTGGGACAAACATCCAACTGAATCTTTACACGCAGAAATCTGTAGATACATTTTACACGTAGACAGAAAAACACCAACAAACGCATGTAGAGCACAATTAGGCAGATAACCGCTGGTAATTAACATCCAAAAGAGAGCGCTTCAATTCTTTAACCACCTTAGATCCAGCCACCCTGACGCCCTGCACTCCAAAGCCCTTCAAACCTAAGAGCTGAGCCCAGAAAAGAGTCCCCTATGTCAGCTGGTGCTGAGACTCACTGCCCCCCCTCAGACACACTCTGACCAGCCTCACACCAGCACTGCTTCCCAAACACCAATCAGACAAACTAATTATTACGCAACGTAAAGAAACCTATTTAGAACATTGGAAAGAAGAAACTAAAAACCAAAGCAGATCAAAATGTTATCTGGCCCTAAAAAGAAAATATGAACTGGCAGAATATCTCTCCACGGTCAGAGATAGAAAGCAGAGACAGATCCTCACCAAGTACAGGCTCAATTGGCAATCGAAAAAGGACGACACAAAAAATCATGGCAAGCAAAAGAGAACAGGATATGCGGCCACTGCTCGACAGGTGAGGTAAAGACAGAGATGCACTTCCTCCTAAAATGTGAAAAATTCAAAGAAATAAGAAACACCTATTTTAACAAATTTAGCTGCAAAGTCCCAGATTTCAAAGAGGAACGAGTTCTCAAAACTAAAGATACTCCTGGGGGAAGGAGATCTTGCTGCCCAGTACATATCAGCATGCCACCACCTGAGGGACAGTGAGTGACCTAGACACACACACACACACACACACACACACACACACACATTCACACACACACACACAAATACATGCATAGGATATACTGTAAATATGAAATTAATATGCACGTATAGAAATGCTTGTAAAAATATTAGATAATATCAATATTGTCACAATGAAATCCATTTTATTTATTTCAATATTTACTTATTAATTACTTATTATCGTTTGTATTATTTATGCATATCATCACTCACTGTTTTGTTACCCGTCTGTCCAAAAATGCTTTGGCAATATTGTATATAATACAGTCATGCCAATGAAGCTAATTGAATGGAATTGTATATATTCTCTTACAGTTGAAGAGGGCAGGCGTCCCTGTAGACGACCTACTTACTTTTCATAAAAGTTGTATTAGATCAGTACTGGATTATGCTGCCCCAGTATTCCATATCGTTACCAAAGTATTTAATGTCAGACTTGGAGCGTATCCAGAAAAGAGCACTTTCAATTATAGTACCCGGCGTAAGTTGGGTAAGACGTAAGACGCTCTTGATCAAGTTATCCAAGTATAGAACAACATCATGATGAGACTTGCACCGATCTTTGTTCGAAGCAATTATGCAAGACGAAAATCATCGACTGCACAAACTCTTGCCGCCTATTGCCATTAAAAACTGTAATCTTAGAAGGGCGCGTAAATTTAATGTTATCACTAAGACAAAGAGAACAGGCAAGAGTTTTATCAATTATTACCCTTCCAAATCATACTTGTAGAATTTTAGATTTTAGACTTTTTAATAACATTAGCAAATATTTTAATATTTGCAGTATGTAAATATTGTACATTGTTTTTATTTGATTATTTTCCCTTTGTTATTAACCAGACTCAATTCAGCCTCCTGGCTGCTATGTTCTGTCTTTTATAATAAACTATCTATCTAATATCTCCTTGCTAAGTGTCACATTGATTTGCCTGACGCGGCTTTATGTGCAGTGTTTCGTCGCTAAGAAGGTTGTTAGGAGTGCTCAGACCCTTCTTTCAAATTCTTCTTAACAAAAGATCATCTTGGGCTAAGAAGGAATCTGGGGAACGCGTTTGCTTCTGACTGGAGCCTTAAGAAGGATCTAAAGAAGCTCTTAGCGCTAAGATCTTCTGAAATTAATCTGGGAAACTCAGCCTAAATGGTCATGGAATTGATTTGCTCACTGACTACAAGCACTATTTCATCTCTGGTGTGGAAATAAACCGTGAATCTGTTCGATCCATCTGACTAATTTTCAAAAGAGAGACCGAATAAGGACTGTTGTCTATCTTCAATGGAAGAAAACAGACGAATAAAAAGACCAAGAAAAGTCGATTGCTGTCAATTTGCATTTTGTGAAGGTCGAACACAAACATGGCCAAGTTTTGTCGTCTAATAATTGCTGGAATACTCGAAAAATTAAAACTTTTATGACTTTCGGACACGGAGTATTTTAGGATCTCTGTTCGACAGTCGCTAAATTCGTCATAAATGCACAAAGTCCCGCGCCAATGTCGACTCGCTTAATTCAGCAGAGCTTAAACAGAAACATTGATTGAAATTCTCGGTACTCATCTTGAAGAACTGAGCCCTCTGATGAAAACATTCACGTGTAATATCTAAAAGATTCAGTAGATTTGAAGGAATTAAAAACAATAATTGACTGTCTGACACGGAGTTATATTAAAACCCTGTCCGACTTTCGGACACGTAGACACTGCGTTTTTGAGTAGCCGACATTGGATTATTAGGCCTATAAGCCTTTACCATGACATGACGCCTCTGAACGAATTGAGTGAAAATAAAAGGCAGTAAATTGGAAACGGATTCCTGAAACTTTGTTTCCCACATTTTAACATCATGCAGCTGCACTCTATATAGGCCTATTATCTTTGGCAAAAACGTTTGCATCATGAATACATTTATTTGTGCTGCTAGCTATATGTTTCAGTTGGTACAAATTCAGATAAATTCAATATTTTAATAAATGCATTAATAGAAAGATATATTTTGACAGACAGACAGGCTAATCAGGGGCCCCTTTAGGGTGAAAAAAACCCATGGGAATAAAAGTGAGTCTACGCCCCTGATGAAAGGCAATAATCATCGCACATGGAGACCGCCATCAATTTGGCGGGGCTGAAGCTTCGGAGGCTCAAAAAGGTCAATTTGCCAATACGATCAATTAGTTCGAATAATGAGGATAAGGAGAAGTTTGTCAAACGGTGCAAAACGAACACAGTCGTTCTGTATGACGAGACCACCTCGGACTGGCAGGAGAACGGCGCAGCGAGCTCAGTTCTTAGGCTCCTGTTACAGAAGCTCCGGGATGACGGTTGCAAGGCTTATTACCTGGAGGGTAAATGTAATGTTATTTTATACACCTATAGACACGATCTACAATTTAATTGAATATATCGTGATTTCGGCTGGGCTAGCGGGAGCTATCTTATTTCATAATGTTACAACTATCGTTATCAAACAATGAAACGTGTATGTTATGAGTCGCGAACCTAATTTCTCAATTGACTTCCTCGTAGCAAAGTTTAAGTTAGCCTCACCTCCCATCAAGCTCTAACGGGATGTTTTTCAGTTGAAAACCATAGAACTTGGATAGCTAGCAAGTTATTGATCGAATCAGGAACTAGTTGGCACTTAATGCCTGGATCGTCTCCGCTTGACTGCAAACATGTTACAGCTCTGACACACTGATGCCGCGAACTTCGGTATCCAGAAAACTAACGTTAATTTTAACTCCATTGTCAACGTTAAGTCGTTGATTGACCTAATTAGTCGGGGTTTAATGAATTGTCTACTTTGCCACTACCTAGCTGGCCGGCAAAGCGTGTGTTCGCTCTCTGTCAAAATGCCTCATAATGGTGAAGTGTGAGAATGGCAAATTATGTTGCTCCAAATCTTATGAAAAGCACACACGAAGTCGGCGAGCCTTGCCGCACACCTATACACGTAGTCAAAACAGCTGTCCCTAACACCAGCTTGGTTTCCCGGTACATGAGCATTATCATTGACAACATTATCATACCGCAACCAAATTTAGTTAGACACCTCATCATCAACTTAGGTGTAATGTTTTTTCAAAACAGGAAAAATTGTGAACATATTTTTTTTTAGTATTGATTGAGGAAATATCAGTTTCATTGATTTCTTTGTATTATTATGTTTCATAAATAACGATTTGAATTATTTGGAAATAATTGGGCTATTTTATTATTGTCACATCTATTTTATTGCACGCTTAGCACTTTAAACTATATGGATACGATGGGACATGGAAATCAGTCAAAATTACGGGATTTTAAGGGTGCTTCACATACATCTTATATTATGTTTTGCCAATATTTATTAATGAATTACTTAAGTAAAATCAATTAAATTGTTTTTAAAGCCCATCTCAATTAGGGGCTTATTAAATCTACTTACCATTTTTGACACATTGACAAAAATTGTACAAATAATTTTAAGGTAGGTTTCCTTTCATTTCACGTAAAGAGTTCGATTTTTAATACCACTAGAACATTTAGAGTGGCTTCCCTTGTTGTCAGAAAGTGTATACCTTTGTGATCGCACACAGCCTGCACATTTATGCTGTGATATCGTTTCCTGTTTACATACACAGGCTCACCTCGAGAAGGGGCTTGTATGCGAACATGTGTCCCATCTACACATCCAATTACTTTGGAAAAACCACCTAGTCTTGAAGAAGCCATCTTGATCTGTCGGTTGTCGATTACATGTAGGCCACGAAATGTACTCATTGCGTTTTGCCACTAAGGCATCGGTCACATCGCGCATGTCTCTTGATACTGTGCTTTTGTCTAGTCCTAGGGTATCCCCCACAACTTGCAGAAAACTCCCACTCGCATAGAAACGAAGGGCCACTAACACTTCCACAGTCAGTGCGTGGCCCCTGCTTGTTGGACGCTGCAAATCACCTTGCAAAATATTGCAAAGGTAAGCAATAGATGCTCCACCAAATCAATACCGGGTACGCAACTCTTCATTAGAGTAATCTCCAATATCAAAGTCCAGTCCATGATACACCCTATCCTTCCTTTGCTGAACTGGCATCATGAAAGCAGCGTTAGCAATGAACGCCATTTTGAGAGTGAAGCCATTGTTAAAAAGTTAGCGGTGGTCCTTAGGTGCGTTAACTTTAAGGTCAAGTTAACACCCTGTTAAAGTTAACCGAGTTTTGAACAACAAGATAACAGCTCTGTTAAAGTTAACAGTTGTTTAAGTGTACTTAATGGCTGGTTAAAGAATAACCGAGTTTTGAACAACCGGGCCCTGATCGGCAAACTTAGCCCCGCCCCTTTTGGGGGCGAAACAAACCACACTCCCATTGACTTTAATGTGAAATTGCTGTACAAAACGACATAAATACAAGACAAGGTAACTCAGCCGAGAAATTATCTACAGACACCATGTCTAATTCAAATACATCCACTCTACCGGACAGAGAACGTGCGAGATATTTCGAGAAGATAAATTCAATCAATCTTAAAGCATGTCCCTTCAGTCTCCTGGCATCTAGCTGGTGCAATGACCCCACCCAGTGGCCAGAGGTATCATACCCCGACATCTATTTTTATCTGAGTCTCCAGGTAAGCAAAATACAACTGAAGTATTTCACCTTTCGGTCCTGCTATTTGGATAGTATGCTAGTTAACAGTAGCACTGTGCTCTGACAAGACTGTCTTAGCTAGGTTCGTAAGTTAGCCTGTCCGTCTGTCTCGTCCGGGCATATGCACAGTAAGATCCTAAAAGGGGCTTGAGCCGCTGCCTTTTTCCCCTCTGTATGCCAAAGTGCTCTCCTGGTTGATGTTAATAATATATAAGGCTATTATTATTATTATTATTATTATTGTTATTGTTATTATTATTATTATTATTATTTTATTCAAGACTTTTTGTCATACTTTTGAATTTCTATTTCAAAATTGGACTTTGTCACATAATTACTTTTTATGTAATAAATTTGACAAATTTACCTAATAATTATTACTTTTGATCTGATAATGAAGACTTTTATCCCAATTTTGACTTTATCATAATTTTGACTGATCATTGTATCATCACTTCTTATAATTGTAACAGTTTGTTGCATAATTAGGGCTTTTATCTTATAATTTGGAATTTTATCTCAATTTTGACTTTTTTATCTTCTAAAATCTAACTAAATATTATATATTCAATTTATTCTTCTGATTTAATGTAAATGAACTGGTTTGAACAACTGAACAATTAGTACATTTCATGAAAACATTAATTTTGTGGAATGTTGGTCAGGGTATAAAGGGTTTTAACATGGAATATGCTATGGGTAATGTGTTATAATGAAAAGTGTTGTGGCAATTAGAGACAGGAATAGAGGACTAGTGACCCTGTTTTATACTGAGCCCCTGCCTCCCAAAATGTCTGCGGCACAGCAGCCAGCACGCAAGCTTTATAGGGCGATGGCTCTTCTCCTGTGTTACAGTTCAGTGTTACTACACTTTGTGATAGTTAATTATTTATGCAATTGGTAATGGGCAGAATTAAATGATGTAAGAGGGTATATGAAAGACTTTTTATCTCTCTTTAGAGGATAAATACTTGTAATAATGTTTGTGAAATTATTTTTGATGTGATAACTGATTTTATCATTTATAATTTTAATCACAGGAATTTATACTGCAAGCAGAATGAGAAATTTCAAGTCCCTGGAGGCACACAAATTTTTCACGGATGGATGGGTGCAGATCATCTATCATTTCAAACCTGAAGGATCAGACTGCACAGTCTTTAAGGCCCAGGTCAAGCCATCGTACAGGGTCACAGAAAAACCTCACAACACCTGGGTTGCAGTAAAAAATGGGAAAATCCTGGCAGCGCATTGTGACTGCATAGCGGGGTAAGCCTCAGCCCCGTTGGTCACACACAAATACACACGCACACACACATGCACTCACTTAATCCATAATATGGTCAATCAATCACTCAATCATGATATTTTGAATGAATTAATATGAAAACTTTCCATGAACTTAATGGCAGAGTGCCACTGACCTGTATTTAAGATCCACCGCTTTTGTCTACTGCGAGGACAGTTTTTCAACCTCTACAACTATTCTATTTACTATTCTCCTATATCACAGTAAATTCTGTACATCATTTCTGAAGCCATCATACCGCTCTTTCCCTACTGCATTTTCACAACTCAAATTCTTCCTGGTATCTAGCTTGTGTCTACTTGTTTATTAGGAATATATTAGATTTTCTTTGTCTTAATTGTGTGGACAAACACCACACCAAATTCCTAGCATGTGTCAATGCATTATGCCAATAAACCGGATTCTGTTTTTTAATTTTTTTTCCCCAGCCTTGGTGAAACCTGCTCACGTTACGGCTGTATTTAAAATGGAAGCCTGTGTCCACCTGGGATATACCAGAGTTGCCTGTACGAGTGTTGCCTGTGCCTGGAATGTTGTGTCAACTAAAACTGTTGAGCCAGCAGTGATCAAAGACATTGATTTTTACAGTGAGAGGGCCTAAAAACGAACAAGTGGCAGGAACCTGAGACCCATCCCGAAAGCTTCAAACTCAGAAAGACCAGCTACTGCAGATGCTCTCCAACACAAAGGAGCTTCCCATTGGTCTCAGCACTTTCAAAGACCATGCTAATGCTTGCATTCCCAAACCCTGGTTTGAGAATTTAGAAGGCTTTACAGAAGAGCAAGCCTCTCAGGTGGAGGAGGAAATGCTTGCAAGGCTTGGCTTCAGCACCGGGTAGGGCGGATCACTGGCTCCACTGCACACAGAGTCATACACACCTCAATAGAAACGCCATCACAAACACTCCTAAATGACATCTACAGTCGTGCTACTGACCCACCAAGTGTCCCATCCCTGCCGTGGAGCTAAGATCATGAGGTAGATGCCATAGACACTTACAAATATGCTCTCAGCCTGTGCACTGCAACATCCAACACCTCATCTTGCATAATGGTGTCTGAGGATGTTTACAAGACCCACATCAACCTGAAAGTGGGTACGGCTGGCTTTAGAATCTCTAATGATAAGCCATACATTGGGGTGTCATGTGATGCATGTGTCTCATGTGAATGCTTTGGTGATGGAGTATTTGAAGCCAAGTGTCCCTTCAAATGGGCAAACAACTACTCCACCAAGTGGACAGAGGATGAGAGAGGACATCTGGATACTTTTTTCTCCTTGAAGATGAACCACTCATACTATACTCAGGTACAATCATGCTCATATTCAAATTATCAAATGTCTAGATGTCAGCGAAATCACAACACTGATGCTGTCAGGTACCATTTTCTTTGATGGCTTTGTGTCATTCTCAGTCATCCTCAGGCTAGTGTTAAAAGGTCCAACCCCAGATTTTTTCTTTTCAAATCGATGTCTTACAGGTTCAGATGCAGATGTTTACCTGTAATGCTGACTATGCAGATTTTGTAACCTGGACCCCACAGCAAAGCACCATCCTTTGTGTCCCACAAAATGAGGATTTCCTGATGAAGACAGTTGCCACCATTAGCAGGTTCTGGGCAAGACGAGTACCCTCGGCTGACTGGAACATCCCCCGCAAGGATTAACCAGGAAGTTGAGGTAATACAACTTACAATTAAACACTAATCATAAGGACTTCCGGTATGACGTAGACACGAGTAGCAGCAAAATTAGGGAGAGCTCCCAGACAGGTCGATAATATTCCCCGAAAACTAATTCAAATATACTGCATTTTGAAGGCAATTATGGAAGGGGAAACACAAAGACAATTGAGAAGCAAAATATCCCAAAGAATTGAAAAATCCGATAGACAGTCGGCAGAAAAAGACGGGGATAGTGACGAGCACGAGGCGAGGAACACCCTGCAAGCTAACATCGGAGCCATACATGCTGAACTAAAGGCCATCCGTTTGGACATAAAGACCGAGCTGAACAGCTTTCACGAGACCATTTCCAAGGACATGAAGAAAAATCTGGCAGAATTCCAGGAGGAAGTTGGTCGCAAGCTGAATGAAATTGCTACGGATTTGAAAGACACAGTTGGCAGAGTAGAGGCGGCGGAACAACGTGTGGCGGACATTGAAGAATGGAGCTCCTTGGCTAAGGAGGCTATTAGCCAAGTTCTGAATACACAGGAAAAGATGCAAGAAAAGTTAACAGACCTTGAGTCGCGATCGCGTAGAAACAATATACGCCTATATGGGATTCCCGAAGGCTCCGAGGGAGGAAATGTGCTAGAGTTTGTGGAAAATTTTATCAAGACCGAACTGTCGCTGCCCCGGAGCGAACTAGGTATACAGCACTGCCATAGGGCGCTGGGACCGAAGCCACCGCCAAGTGCAAACCCCAGGTCAGTGGTGATTTGCTTTTTGGAGTACAATGTTAAGGAATCGGTACCGGCGGCATGGAAAAAAGAGAAATAGTTCTTGATGGTCACGGGTGTATTTCGATCACGATTACCCCACGGAGATTCAGAGGAAACGGAAAGCGTATACTCCGATCAGAAGATTACTGAAGGAAAAGGGTCTCCGCTTTCAAACGCCACCACTTGCAAAGCTTCGGGTGTTTTTTGACAGCGGTCCAGTCACGTATAGCAGCGCAGCGGAGGCGATGACGGATTTAAAGAGAAAAGGACTGATCGCGGATGATACCAGAGATGACAGCTCCTCCGACGCAGCACCAGAGAAGTTGATGAAAACCTCCTGGCAGACGAAGGACAAAGAAAGGCGACAGAATCGGGGCACACACCGGGAGAGGATACAGAGATTATTGCAGGGTTTCCGTCATGAATATCAGGACAAGTGACTTTTTCTTTTGTTCAGGAAAAAAAAAAAAAAAAACACCGTAACGAGTATGCCCCGGATAAGGTAACAAATACGGCTGTAAAATATGTAATTTGAGGGGTAAAGTGAAAAAACTGTGTGTCAGGTTATGTTTATCTTCAGCAAAATTGGTTCATATTAGGCGATAATTTTATTTTAGAAGGATATTTTGACTACAACCCAGTCCAAGCCAACGGACCTTTAGTCTGGGAGTCAATAATAGGTTGGTTGATTTTTGCACCTAGTTGTTCTCTAGGGTAGATCTACACCAGGTTGCACTTGGGAGGCCCCTCTTAAATCTGAGGGTTTTTCCTCCCATTGAAGGAGTTACTTTGAAAGAAACTTCGACTATGGATGTCACTTTTGAGTTTACATTTGATATGCTCTGCATGAAGATGCATTTTGTTATTTGTATAAGAGTGTTAAGGTCGTCTCGGGTTTGCAGTATGGATAAATCACATGTTCGTGATGAAAAATGGGTCAGCAGGTATATAATGTAATCACACTTAATATCAACGGTATGCAAAATCCGGTGAAAAGGGGGAAAATTATCACCAAGATGAAAAGGGAAAACCTCCACATAATATTTTGGCAGGAAACTCATTTGATGCAAAAAGAACATGAAAAACTTAAAAAACTAGGATTTAAAAATACATTTTACTCCTCTTATGTAAAGGGGCATGCTAGGGGAGTTGCAATATTAATTTCGAACAAAGTGTCTTTCAAGCTCCTCTCACAGATCTCCGATAAGGAGGGACGTTATGTCATGGTAAAAGGGATTTTGGATTCTATAGAAGTAACATTACTCAATGTCTATAAACCACCAGGACAGGATAAACTGCTAATGAAAAGAATATTTGAGTTGATTATCACAGAAACTCAAGGTACATTGATTTGTGGAGGAGACTGGAATGTCCAGTTGCACCCTCTTCTTGATTCGACTAACCCATTGAAAAAGATTAACACTGAAACAAAGTATATCAAGAAAATGCTGAAAGACATAGGTTTAATTGATGTATGGAGGGATCTCCATCCATCGACAAAACGGTTCACTTTCTTCTCCCAACCACATGCTGTTTACTCAAGGATTGACTATTTCTTCATGTTTCAATCAGATAGACATAGAATTATAGATTGCAGTATAGGGATTAGAGATGTTTCTGACCATGCAGCGGTGTATCTGAAGCTTCACCTGGATGTTAAACCCAAGAACACCACCTGGAGACTTAATACTAGCCTTCTAAATGATCAAAAATTTGAAGATTTTGTTAAGAATGAACTTAATGAATACATGGAATTTAATAACAATGTAGAATCTTCACCAAGTGTTTTATGGGATGCAGCAAAGGCTTTTTTGAGAGGAAAATTAATAATGTGGTCTTCCAGGAAGAAAAAAGAGAAACAGAAACCGTTAAATGAATTAACTAACAAGATTAAAACACTTGAACAACAACATATAGAGTCAAACGATCCCGTTATACTCAAACAAATAAATATAAACAAACAAATTTTAAATAGGATACTCGACGAACAGGTGGAGATTAAACTTAAATATATCAAACAAAATTATTATGAGAGTGGACCCAGATCCAAAAAAATCCTTGCATGGAAATTGCGGAAACAACAAACTGAAAGATCAATTTTTAAAATTAGAGATCCCTATACTAACACTATATGTCATAAACCAGAAGAAATACTACAATCCTTTGAAAAATACTATGAAGAGTTATACTCCCAACCAAAAGCAGCAGAGATCTCAGTCATAAAATAATTTTTAGATTCCCTTGATTTACCGTCAATCGGCACTGAACAGAATAAAATAATAACCCAGGAAATTACAAAGGAAGAGATTGATAGTGCTATATCACGACTTAAAACGGGCAAGGTACCAGGGGGACATGGCTTTCCAGCTGGTTGGTACAAGAAATTTAGAGATATACTGACTCCCTTACTCTTAATGTTTTAATTATGTCCTCAAAGGAGGAGAAACCCCAGTATCTTGGAAACAGGCTATTATATCTGTTATTTTAAAAGCAGGAAAAGACTAGATGGATTGCAGTTCATACAGACCTATTTCGGTCTTAAATATCGATTACAGACTATTTGCCTCAATAATTGCTAAAAGAATCGAAATTATATTACCTGAATTGATTGACACAGACCAAACGGGTTTTGTAAAAGACAGACAGACACAAGATAATGTAAGACGGGTATTGTATCTGGTTGAGAATATGAGTAGAAGTCATTTAAAATCCCTTGTAATAAGTCTTGATGCTGAAAAGGCATTTGATTCTGTACGATGGGAATTTCTGTATTTGGTGCTGCAACGTTTTGGTTTTCATGATTTGGTAATAAATTGTCTCAAATCCCTGTATCTACGTCCAACAGCTCAGATTAAAATAAATGGAAGTCTCTCTAGGATTGTTACTTTGGAACGGGGGTGTCGCCAGGGCTGCCCCCTAAGCCCCTCCCTTTTTGCACTTTTTATAGAACCTCTTGCTCAATTAATTAGGGAAGATACTTCTATAACAGGAATTCAAATGAAAGGAGTACATCATAAAATATGTCTCTACGCAGACGACATTTTGGTGACTCTTTCACACCCAGATTCTAGCCTGCCCAAACTTATGTCAAGCCTAGAGCAATATGGTTTTTATTCAGGATATAAAGTGAACATGCATAAAACTCAAACTCTTACTTATAATTTTTTACCCCGAGAAGACGTATAAAAAATTTAACTTCAAATGGAATTCCAATAGCATTAAGTACCTTGGGGTTAACATTCCAAAGAATTTGGCTCACATTTATAATATGAACTATGGTATTATCACAAAGGATATAAAGGCCGACTTGGACACATGGGTTTCTCTGACTCTTACTTTGCATAACAGAATCGAAATCATAAAGATGATTGTCCTGCCTCGGTTACTGTACCTTTTCCAGTCATTATCGGTAGGGATCCCAATGAAACAATTTAATGAGTGGAAGCGTATGATCTCCAGATTTATATGGAAGGGTCGGAGACCCAGGGTATGACTCAAAACATTACAACTAACAAAAGATAATGGAGGAATGGCACTTCCTTGCTTAGAGGATTACTATAAAGCAGCACAATTAAAACATTTAGTTTACTGGTGCATTGAGGATTATTCAGCTAAATGGAAGGACCTGGAGTTTAGCCAGTTGGACATCCCTCTTCCATCCATATTAGGAGATAAAAATCTGAAGAAACTATACTCAGATAAATTAAGTAGCTGGACAAAGATCCCCCTAAGTGTCTGGTTTAAAGAATGTAAACAGCTAAAGGAAGAGAGGGGTGCGAGATTATTAAAATGGGTGGCATACGATGAGGATTTCAGACCTGCTCAGTGGGACTCCAGGTTTAAGCAGTGGACCTGGAAAGGGATTACATCATATTGCTTAATTTCAAGCAGTGCAGGTCTGAAAAGCTTCCAGAATCTTACAGATACCTACAATTTGGAGAAAAGGGACTTTTATAGATATCTACAACTTAGGAACCATTTCAATAGAAACATTAAATCTCATATCACTACTGAAATGGGCCTCATCAATATTTTTATTGATGCATATAAGGGTAACATTCACAAGAAAGTTGTATCAAAAATATACTCATGCCTACAGTTGTCTAAGAATCTGTCAACTGAATACGTGAAAAAGAAATGGGAGAAAGAAGCAAATATAACTCTGACTGATGACGAGTGGTTAAATATCTGTAAAACCCAGTCTACCACCTCCAATTCTGATTTATGGAGAGAATTCTCTTGGAAGAATATAATAAGATATTTTGTTACTCCTAAAATAAAATATCGTCATAATGGTGGACCAGAGTCTGGTTGCTGTTGGAGGCAGTGTGGTAACCTGCTTGCTGATCATTTTCATATATTCTGGGATTGCCAAATTATTCAACTGTATTGGTCAGAGGTAATAGACACTATTAAATTAGTATTAGGCCTTGAGCTGGATGACAGTTTCAGAACCATATATTTGGGGAATTTACCCCAGACGCTTAATTCCCAGGACAAATATCTTCTTAAAATATTACTAGTTGCAAGCAAAAAAGCAATAACCAGGAAGTGGCTTGTCAAGGAACCACCCACAAAAGCAGAATGGATATTGATTGTAAAGGAATTGTACGACATGGAGAGACTGACCTTTTCATTAAGACTTTGCTTTGAGAAATTCAGTAGGTATTGGTCCAAATGGATGACATTTCTGAACATAAATGTATGATAGCAGAGGGTTGGTACGTATTGTCAACTGTATAAATACATATGTAATTTTAATTCGTGCCAATGGTCTTTTTGGTGACTAACTTAAGTATTATGATTGGTCTGCCTGTAAATGCTTTGTAATGGCCCTATTCTGGACATATTTATTTAGAAGATCTGAAGCACTATTAATATTAATCACCCGGACACTGGAAAAAGCAACTCTGACTTAATTTTATTGAAAAATGTACTGTATTGTATAGCCCCTGATGACCTTGTGTGTTTTTAAGGTTTTTTTTTTTTGTTTTTTTTTTTTTGTTAAGGTGTTGTGTTGTCTGCAAAAGTTTTCTGCAAAAATTTCAATAAAAAGTTAAAAAAAAAAAAAAAACACTAATCATAAGAATGATAGTGGATTTGTGATAAAATAATGCATTTCTCTTTATTCAATACATTCAAATATTGTTAAATTTATTGTTTGGCCTTTATGTGCAGCTGGTCAATATAACATAAATTGTTATGATACAGAAATTATTTCAGTAATGATGTATGATACTTGCCAAAGTATGAAATCAAACTTGAATGTGATAGAAAACCAAAGCACAAATGATTTTACCTTCGATACACAATTCATTTTGAGAGAAATTTGATTTGTGTGCTTATCATTAGACAACAGAACCGTGTCACCATACCATCTTTTTACAGCAATGTTGTTGCATTTAAAGATACAAATTGTAAAAAGTTATTGCCATCCCCAAGCTACATGTTAAGTAATAAAATGACATGTATGACAATCATTTTGTTGTGTTTGCAGGAGATGGAAGCAGAATCTACAGACAGAGCAGGGAGAGCTGGGCTCTAAGGTAGATGCAGGTAGATGAGGGATATGGTAAATGAATAAGAAACCACTGTATCAAGTACATATTTTACCCTTCATGCCTAGAAGTATGTAATGTACAGGTAGACATGTACAGGTTAAGCAATGCAAAGGCACACAACAGATATGAATACTTGAATCCTTGGAACATCCTTGGAGCTTGTTGGAGCAATATAAAGCTAAACATTTTTCAACAAAAAGTGCATACAATGAAACAAATGAGCCAGATTAAGAGCTCTTCCAAAACACAGTATTCATTGTTTCATTTTGTGCACTCTGTAGTAAAAATATAATCAAGATACGTCTCGAACTTTTCCTAGAAGCAGTTTCAGACCTGGTATTATCATGCTAGATGTGAACTGACTGGCTTGAAGCTGTCTATTTATGATCGGTCACTCGGATCGCATGGTAAAACCAAATGACAGCATCTTTGTGTGTGCTTTAGGGTTTACATAGCATCTTCCTTACTCTGTATGAGCCTTATGATGTCTCATCCCTACCCTGTCAGGGTTGAACACAACACTTGATGGTATATTGACTAAGGCTGCACAAACATGAACAATTTTGTCAACTGTTGCCTCCGCTTTGCTTTGAATTTCATCCCGCAGAGACTTCAGAAACTGCACCGGAAGTAGGCCATCCAGGATGTGGAACCTGCTCTTCAAGGCACCAGTCACACGCTCTATGAGAAAAAGCACATCAATAATATCATCTTCTTGTTTGTTATATTACTACAAATAGGACTGTTTAAGAGAATTATACTATTGTAGAAGTTACTTGCACTTGTGGAAAATATCCTTTCATGTGTCATTAATTAATGTGTTGCAGTTGAAGACATTGAATAAGTTGTTAAAACAAATTGGTGCGTACCATTATACTTGCAGTTTCTACTTAATGTTATTTTTACCCCGCCCAAAGGTAGAGGGCAAGGGGTATTGTTTTTGGTTCGGTTTGTTTGTTAACACTTTAGCAGCAAAACTAATGGCCAGATTCACCCCAAATTGGGTTTAAGGATGGCCACTGACCCAGAATAGATGCCTATTTAATTTAGGAAAAGTAGGTCAAAGTATGTGCGAGGGGCGGGCTTTGTTGTGCCTGGCACCACTTGTTCTAAATTGTTTTAAAATGTGAAATATGAACTAGAGCTTTGATGGTCGAAATATATATATTTTTACTTTATTGTAACTTTTGTGAGGACTCGGGCAAAGGGTTTCCTCACTCACTAAAGTGTCCTTAAATCAAAACAATGTGCTCTTCTTGTAGTTATTACACTCATGTTTAATTAGGGGTTCAAGCCCGTAGGGCTGAAACCCTACTGTTTTTGTGCTGGTTTATTTTTATTATTATTATTATTATTTCTTATTCAGAAATGTTTTAGCAAATTCCCGTGAGATGGTAAATGGTAGAGACCTGAAATTTTGCACATTGCTTGGAAGTTGTGTGTAAATGCCGACCAAGGCATTTTTAACTCAGGCGGCCTGATTGTGGCGCTATAATTCAAGAAAAACAGGTTTTCACTTTAAAGGTCATAACTCTTAGGCTGTAAGTCCGATTCACACGAAACTCGGTACAGACATTCTTTGGTCGAATCTCTACAACTTTCCCATAAGGACCTCTAAGATCCGCCATATTTGATTTTCCAAAATTTTGAATTCTTTGAAAAACACATTTTTGACATCTCCTCCTAGGCCGTAGGTCCGATTCCTTCGAAATTTGCTGTGGATCATCAGTGGACCAAGCTTATCAAAGATTGCATAAAGCTTTTTGAAATCTCATTTCGTTTCCAAGATATTGACCAATGAACTTCAGCAGGGGCGTGGCTTAGCACAAAAATGGACGAAATTCAACAACCATTGGGCCAATCATCACAGAACTTGCAGAATATGTCCATATAAGTACCAGGAACATATCTTGACAGTTTCATGCAAATCGGCCCATAGGGGGCGCTATAACACAAATCAAACTATAAATCAGCAATTGTTTGTCCTATAGCCATAAAACTCACAGGATATATTCATATAAGTACCTGAAACATACCCAGAAAATTTCATTTAAATTGACTGATAGGGGCGCTATAACTGCAAAACAAAGCAGCATGGTATAACACAAATCAGACTATAAATCAGCAATTGTTTGTCCTATAGCCATAAAACTCACAGGATATATTCTTATAAGTACTTGAAACATACTCTGAAAATTTCATTTAAATTGACTGATAGGGGGCGCGATAAATGCAAAACAAAGCAGCGTGGTCTAGCACAAATCAGACTATAAATCAGCAGTTGTTTTTCTCCTACAGCCATAAAACTCAGAGGATATATTCATATAAGTACTTGAAACATACTCTGAAAATTTCATTCAAATTGTCCCATAGGGGGCGCTATAAATGCAAAACAAAGCAACGTGGCATAACACAAATCAGACTATAAATCATAAATCGTTTTTCCAATCATTACAAAACTCACAGGATATGTCCACATAAGAACCTGAAACATAGCCTGAAAGTTTCAATCAAATCGACCAGTAGGAGGTTCCATAAATGCACAAAATAGCCTAACATAACACAAATCAGATTATGCATCATAAGTTGTTAGTCCAATCATTAGACTGGCAAAATAGGTCCACATAAAAACACACTCTTAAAGTGGTTTTTGTCCCCCACCGCCACGATAGCGAGCAGAGCGGGGGACATAGTATTCAGCTCCGTCTGGCCGTCCATCATGTCCCGTTTGTTCTGAAGGCGATATCTCAAGAACGGTTTGACCGATTCCATTCATCTTTGGTGTTAAGGTATATTGGTGTGATACGCCGACCCCAGTAGATTTCCGTGACCTTGGCATTATTCTCAAGGTCATTACGATCAGTTGACCACTTACAAATTCCTTGTCAACATGATATCTCAAGAACGGTTTGACCGATTCCATTCATCTTTGGTGTCAAGGTGTATTAGGGGCGGGGGACATAGTATTCAGTTCCATCCGTCCGCCCGGGAGTCCGTCCGTCCGTCCTGTCCCATTTGTTGTGAACGTGATATCTCAAGAACGGTCAACCGATTCCATTCATCTTTGATGTCAAGGTGTATTAGGGGCGGGGGACATAGTATTCAGCTTCATCCGTCCGCCCGGCCGTCCGTCCCGTCCCGTTTGTTGTGAACGTGATATCTCAAGATCGGTTCGACCGATTCCATTCATCTTTGGTGTCAAGGTGTATTAGGGGCGGGGGACATAGTATTCAGCTCCGTCCGTCCGTCCATCCCTCCGTCATGTCCCGTTTGTTGTGAACGTGATATCTCAAGAACGGTTTGACCGATTCCATTCATCTTTGGTGTCAAGGTGTATTGGGGCGGGGGACATAGTATTCAGCTCCGTCCGCCCATCCGTCTGTCCGTCATGTCCCATTTGTTGTGAACGCGATATCTCAAGAACGGTTTGACCGATTCCATTCGACTTTGGTGTCAAGGTGTACTAGGGGTGGGGGTCCGCCCGTCCGTCTGTCCTTCATGTCCCGTTTGTTGTGAACATGATATCTCAAGAAAGGTTTGACCGATTCCATTCATCTTTGGTGTCAAGGTGTATTAGGGGGGTGCTCACAACTCACTCGATTTACGTGACCTTGCCATTATTCTCAAGGTCATTACGACCATTTGACCACTTACAAATACCTTGTCAACATGATATCTCAAGAACAGTTTGACCGGTTCCATTCATCTTTGGTGTCAAGGTGTATTAGGGGCGGAGGACATAGAATTCAACTCCATCCGTCCGGCCGTCCGTCCGTCCCATTATGTTTGTTGTGGCGCGATATCTCAAGAACTGTTTGACCGATTCTATTCATCTTTGGGGTCAAGGTGTATTAAGGCAGGGGGACATAGTATTCAGCTCCATCAGTCCATCCATCTGGCCGCCCGTCCGTCACGTCCCATTTGTTGTGAACACAAAATCTCGAGAACGCTTTGAACAATTTAATTCATTTTTGGCTTCAGTGTGTAATTTTGTGATACGCCAACCCCAGTCGATTTCCGTCACCTGGCAGGGGACATGGCCACGTTTAGTGGCAACACTTGTTAATTAAGCTGTTAAAGCTTTCAACTACTAATGGTCTTTCATGGCTTGAACCCCGGAATTGCCGCTTGCGGCTATATTTTGTTATTGTTTTTACTGCTTTGCTTGCAAAAGGAAAATTATGAGCTAGAGCCTTGATGGTTGAAATGTATATTCATATTTTTCCTCAACTGTGCCATTTGTGAAGACTCAGGGAAAGGACTTCCTCACATACAGCAGTGCCTTTGAATAAAAAAAAAAGATGAGCTCTTCTTGCACTTACTTGTTGCACTCATGTTTAAATAGATCAAGAAATTAGGTACAGCAATAATATAATATTGGATGCTTAATTTTTTTTTTTTTTGTTGCCAAATAAACCCAGAATATTGCACTTTTTAATGGACTGGTGTCAGTCTCCCTTATTTGGGAATATTATACTTTGAAGAAAGGGATCTTATATAAACTCAGTGTACAATGAATAGAGCATAACTTTGTAGAAACATAAAGAAACTTTCAATGCAAGTGAAATATGCATTCTTGTGATAAGCTTACCAGTATGTATTCGAACTCTGGATTTCATCCTGGATTCTTCTACTTCCCTCCTTGACAGCTGCTTCCTTCCTTTAGTGAATGCTGGGGTAATTAGGCTCACACCCAACAGCGCAAAGTCCTCCTGAAGGGTAAACCCTCGATCGGCCAAGACCTGGAAAACATGAATGAAATGAATCCATTTTCTTTGTGCTGTGGTGGAAACTACTGAAAATCTGTACTCAAGTATGAATACAGTTACATCATTGAAATGTTAAAACTATAGTAACGCAAAAGTCCAAAGTATTCTCATACTAATACACTCCTCAAAGTATTCGTTTTTAACCATTGATGTTAAATGCATTACAGACAGCACTCACTCAAAGAGGTTTCTAGAATTTGTAATTTGTAAGTGATTTCATTGAATGTTTTTAGTTAATTTCGGCTCAAAGCATCTATCAATACACAGCAATTAAATGAATTTGTTGTAAAGTTGTAAAGACTTCCACTAAAGAGCCAGAATGAAAAAAAAAAAACAGCACAGAACTATTTACCAGCTTTATTAAATCCCATGTTTTGGTTATCTAACCATGAAACAACAGCCTACCTGATGATGGTTGGATGACCAGAACACGTTATTCAGTAAAGCTGAGATAAATGGCTCACCTGGTAGAGTCTGTGCCTGTGTGTTGAGGCTGGAGGTTTGATAGCTCCTGTAGCTTTTGTTGCATGGACAAAAATTTGGCTGCCATGAAAACTTTAATTTTGAACCACAATAAGTTAAGATGTCTATAATTGAAGTTAAAAAGACATCTAAAATGACACTGTTTATTTCAATGGACAGACATCTATAAAACTTCGAAAAAAAGACATATGAAAAACAAATTCTGGTATACAACTCTGATCTAATCATTTTGAAATTATTCCAGTGTAAGATATAGCCAGATGTGGATAAACAAAAATCTGGCACATTCAGAAGAGTTATGTTGGTGAGAATTAGCATAAGGCCCTTTTACCTTTTCCAAGGTTTAGATCAATATTCTACGCTACCTGGTCTCCAGGCTGGTGGAACTCTGGGGAAATGAAGCCTGAGTCTCTGACGATCTTTACATCAGACACTCGGCCACCCCATCCTTTTGACAAGAAGGCGATGCTTCCAGCTGGGCTACAGGCAATGAAGTACTTCACTGTAGTCCATTTTTTGTGGTGTGAGTACGTTTTTGCCCTGAGTATGAAATAAAGATAGAAGAAGCATTTACTCTTTTGAACCTTGGACGTTCGCCCATATTGTCTGGTACTATGTCGACTGGCCATAATTTCACCATCTCAAATAAAAATAAATAAAAATACTAATATTTTTCAATCCATGGTATAGTAACAGGCCATTCATCTTAGTTTACTTGAAGGAAGTGTTCACCCCAAAATGAAAATTTAGTCACTATCATCTCACCCTCATGCTGATGGACATTCAGGTGAAGTTTCATATTTCCTAAAACACTGCTGGAGTTTCACAGGAAAAAGGTGTTGCAGTCATCTCCCAAACAAAGCAAATGGTGACCAGAATTTAAATGTTAAAAAAAAAAAACACACATACTAAAACAAAAAAATGCCTCCATACTGCCCGTCTGAAGTAGTCCAAGTGTCTTGAAGCGCCAGTGTGCCAATTCGTCACTGACGTCATGTTTTTAGCCTTACTGTGTACATAAGTAAATTCAGCAGCCTTATTTGGGGCTACAGGCTTCAGTAAACAGGCTCAAAACATGGCATTGGTGACCTTTTTCAGAATAACATGGCGTGTCAGGGCTTCCAGCTGGGCTACAGGCAATGAAGTACTTAACTCTGGTCCATTTTTTATAGCGAGTATGTTTTTGCCCTGAGTATGAAATAAAGATGGAAGAAGCATTGACTCTTTCGATCCTTGACCTCATCTTCCATGAATATGAGGGGGAGGACATAATGACTGATTTTTTTGGGGGGGGCGAACAACCCCTGTAGTACCACACAATGTTTAAATAAAGTCTTAAAAAACCTTAACAAATCTATTTATTTGTACTTACCTTGCCTTCAGTGTCCTTGAATATTCAGTCCAAATCTGAAAGCAGTCAATTATTGAAGTCAAGCATGGGAATTTTGCTTTCATTTCTGGTGGCAGAGTGGATGTGATGCCTGCCCTATCTGGCCAGTGGATGAGGAACGTTATCTTTGCATACATGACATTCACCCACCTGGTGATCATGTTGTGCAAAGCTGATTTTCCCATTCCCACACAAAAGGGCTATGGAAGGATTCTGGCAAGGTTTTAAGAGGGTCAGGAAAAGCTGGTCTTCTGTAGGCAACTTGAAAACCCTCCTTGGCTTCATGAACTGTGAGAGGTATTTGTGGAGGCACGAAAACACTGCCCAGCTGAGACCTGTCATTGACTGACATGCAGCATCATCATTCTTGACAGCACTTGCACTCAAGCGCTCCTTTTACCAGGTTCTCTCTGCAGCATCTCTCTCAAGAATGGCTTCATCTTTCTCTCTTCTGGCTTCATCTCCATCTCTTCTAAGCTGTTCCATCTCTGAAGTTATCAGTGCCCTCTCACTCTCTCCCAAGGGTCTGAGAAAACCAATGGGGTTGTCCTCATTCATCTCAGGATTGACAGACGCAGGTGCATCTGACTCACATGCAGCATCTTCTGATATAGCTGGGACACTTGATTTGGAGACGGAGGCTCCTCACGCTCTCTTGCCAACTTTTGTGCTCTCTCTCTGTTTTGATGGTACAGTACATGATGCTCGTCTCCTGGCGCTGTTAAACCGACTAATTCTTCTTGCCGCATCGTTATTCTGTCTTCGGTGGGGGAAGATAGACGGTTCGAAATCGGGATGTAAGCTGTCATTAACATGAAACCCTAAAATCAAAACATATCAAAGTGAGCTAAGGTTAGCATTAGCCTAATGTAGCAATGGACTTTTGGTTGTTTAAACTAAACACGGGCAACAATTATTACTGGCTTTCTACCTATAACATATAATTGTTAACCAAGCATGTTAGCCTTAGTTTAGTTAGCCCTTACCTGATACGAAATGTTCCCCACACACAGTGCAGAGATGCGGGATCCCACAGCTAGAGATGGCAATTTCGACACGCAGATTCGAACTGTTTCGAACACGTTCGAAACTTCCGGGATTGACATGGGTTTACGACTCTGATTCATAACTTTTGTCCGTGATTATTGACGTTTTTCCTGCTCCGCCCGGCAATGATCATGTGTTTTGTTTCACTTCAAAACATTTTGAAAGCTGCAGTAAAAGTTTTTGCCACTAGGCTGTGCACTACTGAAATAAATCTGGTTTCGAAACAATTTGGAACATTTCAAAACAGTGATTGTTTCAGAGGTTTCAAAACTGTTTCAAAGGTTCGAAATTGCCATCTCTACCCACAGCTTTCTGTTTTCCTCCCTCCGCATGGCTTGGAGCCATGAAGCCCTTCTCTCCAGATATTTTTTTGGGCATGGCAGAGGAATGATCCGGAGATCCTTGTTTTTTGTTTTATTGTTGGTGCAGAGCCAAAAACACAGCAACTCTTCGGGATGTCGGATTCAAGTTAAATCGGCTTGTTTTAAGCGTTCGCGCTTTGAATGTCTGTGCAGGAAGTAGGATTGTTTTCCCCCCTAAAAGGGGCGTGGCAATCAGGGCACACTGTGGATGACGTATCGCCGACCTTGCGTAACAGCAATGTTTGCCCGTTAGACGCCCCCTTCTTCTTTAAGGGCGGCATGTTTCGACCAGAGCCATGTAGAGAAAGAGTTGCGTCAATGGAAGTCCAAAATTCTCAATCGTCACGTGGTTCATGGAAACTGCGAATAGGTCCAGGAAGTCGCTGGCGGGCAATTTAAATGCGTCTGTCAAATAGGCTGCAGAGACACATACCTGCGATTCTCGGTAATTACTAGTCAATAAATAGTGTTATTTCTGCCTTGTTGACGTATTTTAGGCTTGAGTGAACGTTTGCCGTCTCACTAAAGTGACCCCAACGTTAAAGAACTGCGAAAAAGCTACATTTAACGGCAGAATGCTGAACATTTGCGCTCGATGTGTGCTGTATTCAAGCGGTTTTAATGCCTTAGAATTATGAAAATAATTAAGATGACTAAAACAAGACTAAGTAATTTTGAAGACCGTGTTCCTGTTGTCGATTGCTTTGAATTCTTGGTTTTTGCTTTTGACTACAATGCTTGTTTAATCCCATCCTAATGTTCATTATGCAGAGGGAGGGGAGGGAACATTTCAAAATTCTGTTTAATTTTCGACCATTTCTTTATTTGCTTAGGGTTTTAATAATCTCATGGAAATGGAGGATCTAAGTTATCAATTCAGCAATGACTAATGTAATCTTCATGACTTTCAGAAAGCACAGAGGACTGACAGGTGACTATCAATGAGCATCAACTGACAGCACAGTTAGTCCCTGCATCATTAAAAGCAGCATAATGTTCAGTGTGGCATCTTAGAAAATCCACTGGAAATAATTACAATTTATCTGTTCATAATTTTTATGCACATCTGCACTCATCACTAAACACCAATATATTAGTTAAAAACAACTTTTTCATTGACTTTTTGCATGCAGTAGGTATAAATTTGCCTAGGTTCATGTACAGTAATATTTTTCGAAAGGGCTCATTAAACACTATACATCCAGACAGAACAAGACACATTAACACACAAACTTATATCGCTATACGCATACAAACACATATATTTTATGTATATCTTTTTATTTTGCACTTAGGTACTACAATTACTTCATGAAAAAGAGATCTTGAATAAACTCAGAAACATGAATAGCATGTGAAGCAGTTTGTCTGTGCCCTCTCCTCCATGTTGTCCATGGAAATAATCTCTACCATGGTTTGCTGTGCCGCGTGGGGATGCTCCAATCGCTGGGGGGTTGAGTACAAATGTACAGTTTGTAGGCTCAATTCAGCAGGAGAAATCTAACAATCATTAAAAATTACAACAACAACAACAAAAATGCAAGGCGATCATATTCACACACTGCACATGCATTTTTTCACAAC
Source organism: Gymnothorax javanicus (assembly GCA_029692085.1). Classification (NCBI taxonomy): domain Eukaryota; kingdom Metazoa; phylum Chordata; class Actinopteri; order Anguilliformes; family Muraenidae; genus Gymnothorax; species Gymnothorax javanicus. Next base: position 44,130,068 of record CM056203.1, read on the forward strand.
CAAAGGCCACACGATTTGGAAGCTTATTGTTCAGTTTATTAAAAGTAAGGAATAGGGAAAGGCTTGCACAGCTTAGGGAGTTAAGACTCAGGGTGCAGGGTGGGTGTCGTCTGTCTCATTGCAGGGAGTTCTCTGGCTCTTACTGAATTGCCAGCAGTTCTTCTGCTGAAAGAGAGAGAGGGGGAGGAAAAGACAGGAGAAAGGGTTAGACACACCTATATGGGCTTGGATGGGAAATGTTGCTGAGAGATGAGGCGTGGTCTTTGTTTCCCAACTTAGCTTATGGAACTTAAAGGGGACCTATTATGCTGATCCTTCTTTTAATACATATTAGTAATGTTATAATGTTGGTTGTCCATGCTCAACCTCTGAAAAGTTTCTAAACATAAGATACAGGGGTTTTGCCATAATCCAAGAACGTGATTTTCGTGAGCGTGATTCCTCTCTGAACAGCTCCTCCCGAGATCTTCACAAGATCTGGGCAAAACCTGACGTCAGGTTGTGCCGTCCAATTAGTACAGACCTAGCCAGAGCCAACCACTGCGCTGGACCTACCCACACCGGAAACTATTCTAGCAGGCACTAACAACGGCAGATCATACTAGACCTTAGTAGCGTCGACACTTTTGGAAATACAATAGAAGAACCGCAGACCATTTGAGGTGCAATTTTGTTAGTATCTCTCCCAAAACTACTTGTCCGTTTACTTTTGGACGCGAAGAAAAACAAATATTTCTCTTCGAAAAGACGATGCCACCAGAAATGAGTGGGTAGCTTTTTTTGTTTGCTGGCAGCAAACAGCCACGGCCAAAGGGAACGTTAGCTGATTGTGCTCAGCATTTCACCAAAGACAGCTTTGTCAATAAAGGATAATTCGACACAGGATAAGCGTTTCAGCTGCTTCTCAAACCTGAAGCAGCTGCATCGATCAAAAGCTCGGAGCCACAAGCTGTAAGTAACCATATAACAGCAAATAATGTAAGTGAAGCTAACGTGTTACGGGTGGCTAGCAGGACCGCTAGCGATAGTTAGCACTAACAACTGGCCTCAAACGCAGGCTTTGTAAAATATCTGAAGATAAAGCCTGTATCGGTCGCAACTGTCCTTGACTCACCGACACAGAAGCTGTAAGTTGCTTTTACTGCATAAGCCAACCTGGCGTGATAGCCAGTTGATTGTGGCTGTAGCACAGCGGCTAACATAGCCAAGTTACTGTTGCTAATGTTTGTGTCCTAAATATGCAAGAGTGATATCAGGGGAAATTCTACAGAAGGTGTGTGAACATAAACCTCATTTGAAGCTAACTTTTAATACTTGTTTGTAATTTGGATGCTTGGTACAGCTGTTCACACTAACAGAACTTGCTGTCTGTAAAACCTGTATTGCAAGGGTTTGTCTCTGTGGTTATGACCGCTCGGTTACCAGCTACTGCATGTTAGTTTGTGTGCCGTGCTAATTAAAAATGCTCCTGGTTAACTTATATGCAGTAATTCTGATCGGTATGCTTGTGTTACTTCGGTAAGCATCAATGTGGCAGTTTCATCATAACGTTGCCCGATTGTAGCCTCTACAGTTAGTGATCGCTTCACTTATCCATGACCAGGATCAGCCGGATACTTCACAAATGTCTGAGCACGCTCTCTGGTGCTACCATGAAAGCAATGCGAAACGCAGAAGCTCTACCGGTTTGCAAATGATTTCTCTGCACTACCTTAACATAATTTTATCCCCATTTAGAAATTGTTGTGGCTAATAAAAAGCCGAAAAAGGCGGAGATTAAATAGGCAATTCTTTCCTGTAGAAGTGATCAATTCGCTAGCTCCACATAAGCAACTTGTCCGCACTAACGGAACTTACGGTCTGCAAAACCTGTATTATGTTCATAACATAACCGAGCTCTCTCTAGCTGTCGCATACTATCCATAAAGCTGCTTTCACATCAGACACCAAACGAATTTTTCGCGCGACAGATTACATTCAAAGTCATGACTGCTTATCAGCTACTGCATGTTAGTTTGCGTGCTCTGCTAATTAAAAACACTCCTGGTTAACTTATATGCCGTAATTATGATCAGTATGCTTGTGTTACTTCGGTAAGCATCAATGTGACAGTTTCATCATAACGTTGCCTGATTGTAGCCACTACAGTTGAAGCTAAACGGAGAGGTGCTGTATGTGTCTGCCGAGTTGGGCTGCAGTTAGACCAGACGTAGATTTTGCAGAGCTTGGGGTGCGTTTTTGGGTGCTTATGAAACGATTGCTTTACTTATCCATGACCGGGGTCAGCCTGATACATCTCCAATGTCTGGGCAAGCTCTCTGATGCTACCGGTGAAAGCAATAGGGAAGCGCACAGGCTATAACGTGTCCAGTGTAACAAACGATTTCTTTGCATTGCCATCGATTGAATATTAAATTCTTTACTGTAAAAGTGATCGATTCGCTAGCTCCACATAAGCAACGGTTCACACAGATGGAACTTACGGTCTGTAAAACCTGTATTATGTTCATGACATAACCGGAGCTCTATCTAGCTCTCGCACGCTATCCATAATGCGCCCATTTTCCGCGAGGAAAAGCTGGTCATTCCGAAGCAATAAATAAACCATTACCATGGGCAATTTCCGAAAAGGCCGTTTAGCTTGGAGCTTTCGCCCCTCCGTCATATACCAGCGCGGAAGCTGTTCATTTCTCCACGCCAACAACACACCACAGCGATGCACACGAACCAGCAGGTCCTAATACACACGGAAGCAGTCCATAAGCTGTTGGTCCACTTTTAGCTGCTCCTCACTGTCCATGTTTCCCTCTAAACTCAGACCCAACGTATTTCTACGGTCTCCGGTCTACACTTGGGCATGTCGACCCGTTCTACAAATGTGTCTATATGGGGTGGATTCTAGCTTTCCCTGCATCCTAGCTATAAAGTAAAAAAAACCGCCGTACTCACCACTGTCACTGTAGCAAACTGTAGCCGATAGCAAATTTGAGCTTGAGCTGCCAGATTTTCGCGACTTTTCGTCCTCCACTTTCGGCCCATGGTTGTCAGAACAAGTTCATTTCATTAGATCTATATTCAAGTATCAGGTTAGATTATGGAATTTTCCCGCCACTTCCTTATCAGATTGCAGACGTGTCTCGCGTTTCACTCTGGCGAGCCAGACCCGGAAAACTGCGTTCTGCAGCCTCGTCCCACCCAACTCCGCCCTCCACACAGCTGGCCAATCAGAAGAAAGTGGGCACACAGGGAGTGGGGGCCATAGCGGAAGAACCACCCCAATGAGGCGTTTCAGGCAGAGACTACAATGGACTTCAAATGGGGTTTTTTGAGGATGGCAGTATGAGCTAAATAAGGACCCTGTTGGGCTTTGAAAGATCAGGAGTACTCTAGGGGAGTCCAAGATCAAAATATAACCTTGGAAATATAGCATCCGAGGTCCCCTTAAAGTAGTTGTGATCAGCTTTTGCTGCTGATATTTAAGAAAGTATGGCAAGTGGCATCAGTAACAAATGAAACAGGAATTAGTATAAAGTTGGATCATGTTCTTTGCAGTCTGTCAGACAAGTAATACAGTGCAGCTCAATATTTTTACTATTCAGTATGATTCCCCACTTAGTCTTCAGTGCTTAATTTCCCAAAATGTTTGGCCTATTTGGCCAATACTTTCTGTTTTCAATCTCCTTTTTGGTCCTCCAGCTTCCCTCTTCCTTAAACATCAATCCAAATTTAGCAAAATGAGCAGCAACATTATATTGACAAGTAATGGTCAATAGCATCTCAAATCCTAAAAATTCTAACTATAGATAACGTTTTAGTTCATTGTATAGCAGTAAAAAAAAAATAGCTCTAACAATCAATATTAATAGCGACGTATCAGAGCAACCGATGGCTCTCTTCTTTATCATTGTGTAGCGTTAACTGCCAGAATTTATAACGGTCAAGCGGATTTCAATTAGGGGTTGATATATGTGTGATAGTAAATGGCCTGAAATTACTTTTGGTGTAAGATCTATTATTAAATAAGGAAATTCCAGGTTTTCAGGTTCCAGAAGTCGACGGTTTGGTTTTTATGGTCTCGAGAAGGGTCACCCTCCAGAGGGCCAAAATTGAACTTTTAAGAAAAATAGGTTTTTGAGTTGAAATATCTCAGTGCGCCCTCAATAGCCCAGCTTCATTTTTACTGTTTTCAGTCTATATTAGGAGGAGTTTTGGAAAATTACGAAATTTTGATGGGCTGTTGAGGGCGCCACCCATAGGGGGCGCTTGAAAACACCATCTTGGACCAAAGTAGCAGTCACTTTTGAGGCATTCCTTGCTTGCGCCCTCATTAGCCCAAGCTTGTTTATCATGATATGATTCTATAACAGTACCTTGTACTATTCCACTTAAAATTGTAGTGGGATGGTGAGGGCGCGGAACTATAGGTGGCGCTAAAGTCGGTGAAAATGCAAAAATAGGGGTATTCTGCGGCTGTAGATCTCCATGCGCCCCCATCAGATTTGAATGAAATCTGTTTTATTTGATAGCCCTACATGTCTATGTGGGTTCAACTGTTTTAATCCTTTTTGACCATCATTGTGAAAGGTGTGACATGACCATTCCATACGCTTGTCTATGTAGTACTGTTACGGTACATAAGTCAGCACAGGTGTCAGTTTGAATTCAATGCCAATAGATGATTTTTAGTGGAGCAATCAGCAATTTAAAGCTCTCTTCTGAACAAATGGATAGGGTCCGGCCTTCTGCTGACTTCCTTTGGAATGTTAAGAAGATTGGAGGCGGGGCCGGACGGATTGCACGCTTCACCGCTCATGAATAAATAAATTTAAAAAAAAATTGTTCTTTTGTCATGCTAATTTCAGGAAAATAAATCACTCATTATCTCCATCATCCCTACTTTGTTAGAGAAAACTCAGGTGAAAATATGATGTCAGACACTTGGTTTTCCCCCCTAGTCTGGTATTTTTTGGAGATAACCACGGAAAACATGAAACGAGCCAAGAGTTATAAAGTAGGCATGGGCACTACAAATGAATAAAATGACAACATTTCTTGAGTTGCTGAGAAAAAAGTTTTTATTATTTTCTAATGATTTTTTGCAGGTAAGTACAGAAGACACAGACGAAGAGTTTGCCACAAGTCCAACGCCTTTACAGGAAAGGGTCTCAGAGCCACAGGGTCCCAAAAATGGCTGATTTCGGCATTTATCAACAAAACCCATTGTGAAAATTGGGGGGTGAAGCCTGAGGGCATTTTCGAAAATGCAGTCTACTCAGAAAGAAACCTGGCCAAATTATCCATTAGGGTACCCTAACAGAAATAATTGATGCTAAAGTCATCAACCCCTTTTCTGAAGTACAGCAGCACCCCCTAGGCCCATTTTAATGGAAAATACATTGAATTTCACCCAATTATGTTCAACAAACATTAGGTTTTATGCTGATATTAAAAAATGGTGTGAATGGGTTGCCTGTGAGTTTTTTTTTTTTTTTTGGATCAATGGCCTGCAAAAATGTCAAAATTATCGGTGGGAGGGCAAACAATAACGCTTACTCGCCCATTACTATATAAAATGCAGTGAAGTCGCTGATGCCGCAGTTGTTTGCCCTCCCACTGCTACTAAACGTTCCCCTTCAATAACCCGTGGTGATTTAAAAAAAAAAAAAAAAAAACTTTGCACTGTTTTTTACTATGTCCATATACCCTCCTCCCATGATAGTTTCAATGAGCTACTGCGAATAATTCATAGTAAAACACAGTGACGTGCAGTCGGAGGTTAGTTTGGCGAGGCAGAAACCTCCCTTTGCTTGATTAGCAATCAGACGATTAACTCGTTTAGTAAGACTATTCGCAGAATGACGGGCCAGTTTAAGTTTCGCGGCGTTATTACTCAGTACATCGAACCTGAAATGCTCACTAGACAGCAGATTTTTGCTGCATTTGCTTCCAGGAAGCCGAAGCAATGTCATCAACAAATATTAAAACAGTTCGACTAATGCAGAGTTCAATGCTTAATCAATATACAATGTATTCTCCTTTAAATACGGCGCTGTTACACCCAAACAAAAAGCGGCGCTTATTTTCAGTCTTCTTTCATAATCCAATTAACAAAATGTTTAAACAATATACAGAATTACCGAGAGCCGAGAATTTTTCCTAATTGATTATTCAGATTTCCATCCTCGCAGTCTCGAATTGAAGGGTATAAGTGAATGAATCTGGTGACCGGTGTTCGCGAGGTGGCATATTTTGATAGGTAGCAAAATTTGTCAGAACACTGGTAGGTTTTGAACGCCTGGCGCTGGTTTATTCCTTGGTATATTTTATTGAAACTTCACAAATAGGGTCACAGGATATTCTGTCAACTAACTATGTAGGTAATAGTAAAAAATACACTCACCTTTCTTGCTATTGTTGAGAAGAAGTCACGGCGAACTCGCGATTTAACTTCAACAACTTCTGTCGAACTTATTTCACATCCCTGGAGGTCTAGTTTGGACTAATAGACTCGTAATTTCTCAAATTAGATGGCTGTAAGTCAATAAGGGCCGTAGCTGGGATATCACGTCAGCGCTGGCTGTTTGAAATCTACCTCCAAAATTGATATTTTTGCCACGCCGTGCACTTGAAAGTTTGTAAACACGGTGCAAATTGAGGTCACGCATTCATCCAACGGGCGAATAATAGCTCTGTTCAAATCGCGTTATTGGCCGTAATACGCAGAGTTCATGTATGAAATAACATAACATAACATGAATGGCGAGAACAGGCCGTTCAGCCCAACTAGGCTCGCCAGTTTCTTTGTACCATCGTGAATATATCACTTCAGATACTCAATGACTGAATGGTATCTAGCTTTAAGTCAAGTCTGCTCTTGAAAACTCCCAAGGTCTCTGCCTCAACAATATGGTCAGGCAAGCTGTTCCACACCGAAATTACTCTTTGGGTGAAGAAATATTTCCGAATATCAGTGCTAAATTTACCTTTAGTCAGCTTCCATTTGTGACCCCGAGTTCTGCTAACAACACTTGGTCGAAGGAATCCAACATAATTCACTTTGTTAATCCCTTTAACATATTTAAAGACCTCAATCAAATCACCCTTAGTCTCCTTTTCCTAAGACTAAAGAGATTAAGGATCTTCAGCCTTTTCTCATAGCTTTCATCTTTAATACCCGGAATTAGCTTTGTGGCTCTTCTCTGAACTTTCTCTAAAGCCTCTATGTCTTTCTTAAAGTATGGTCCCCAGAACTGTACACAATACTCTAGATGTGGTCTGACGAATGTGTTGTACAAAAGAAGCATCACCTCCTTGGATTTGAACTCAATACTTTTGGCAATGTATCCCAGCATCCGATTGGCTTTTTTTAACAGCTACGGCACAATGGCTAGAGCCTGTGAGGGTTTGGTCAACAATCACTCCCAGATCTTTCTCTTGTGGAGCACATTCCAGTTTAAAACCTCCCATGAAGTAATCCCGTCTAATGTTTTTATTACCTACATGTACTACTTTACATTTCGCTACATTAAATTTCATTTGCCACATTTCTGCCCAATTCTGAATTCTATCCAAATCATCCTGAATCACTTTAGTGGACTCTAAACTATTTGCCAAGCCCCCAATTTAGTATCATCTGCAAATTTCACTAATCTGCTCTCAATATTCCTATCAAGGTCATTAATGTAGATGAGGAACAGCAGGGGTCCCAACACCGATCCCTGGGGGACGCCACTCCCCACCCTACCTAGCTCAGATGATATACCACTGACCACCACTCTTTGTGTTCTGTCCTGCAACCAGTTATGAATCCACTTCAGAATACCACCTGTAACTCCAATGGAGCTCATTTTAAAAATTAGTCTCTTATGCGGTACTGTGTCAAATGCTTTCTGAAAATCCAAATATATGATGTCATAAGCCCTGCTCTGGTCATAAGTCTTGGTGGCCTCTTCAAAAAATTCCAGAAGGTTTGTCAGGCATGACCTTCCTTTTTTAAAAAACCATGTTGGCTATCCCTCAAGATATTGTTACGTTCAAGAAATAAGTCCAGCTCATCTTTTATGATAGATTCCAATATTTTGCACGCAATGCAAGTTAAACTGACTGGCCTGTAATTACCTGGCTCAGTACGGTCCCCTTTTTTATATATTGGTATTATATTGCCCTGTTTCCAATCATTTGGTATTTCTCCAGTTTCTAAAGACCGTCTAAAGATGGCAGATAGCGGCTTAAAGATGATCTCACTAACTTCCCTGAGCACTCTAGGAAATAAGCCATCAGGACCCGCCGCCTTATCTGCCTTTAGTTGATGCAACTTGTCTAATACGACGTTATCCCTAACCTCAATTTCCATAAAATAATCTTGAGCATTGGACAAGCCCTCTGGCCAAATAAAGACCCGCTCTAAGGTAAAATTCTCAACAAAGTAACCGTTTAAGGTGTCCGCAATATCCTTATTATCATATAACAGCGATCCATTTTTATTCTTTATGCACTTAACCTGCTCTTTTGACTTTCCTTTTTCTGCTACAGTACTGAAAGAAGCGCTTAGGGTTAGTTTTTGCCCCCCGCTGCAATTTGTCTTTCATACAGTCTTCTAGCATTCCTCAGCTCTTTTTGACCACAGCCCGCATTTTACAGAATTCGGCCTTAGTAATCTCATTGTTATCCTCTATGTACATCTTATAAAGATTCCTCTTTTCCCTCAAACTCCTACGAATAGCTGCTGTCATCCACTGAGGATTCTGCTTTTTCAGCTTACTTTTGGACACCTTTTTGGAATGAATTTACATTGTGAATCAAGTAAAACCCCTTAAATCTTTCCCACATCTCATTTACAGACTCACAGTCCAGGAGTGTCTCCCATTTTGTTTCACTTAGATATGACCGCATCCTGTCAAAGTTTGCTCGCCTAAAATTAAAAATTTTTGTTTTTGGAGACACCTTTTAACTTACCATGAAACCTCAAAATTAATAGTAGAGTGATCACTTGTCCCAAGTGGCTCCAGTACCTCAACATTGCTAATTCTATCTGGGTCATTACAGAGCAGCAAATCTAAAATTGCCTTCTCTCTTGTAGGTTTATTAACATACTGCACCAAAAAATTATCATTTATGACATCTAGAAATTCTTCCTCCCCCCTACCCTGTCCTTTCACCATTTCCCAATCAATACCAGGATAATTTAAGTCTCCCATAATAATAGTCCCTCCTCCTCTACAAGCTTGCGTAATCCTCTTAAGGAGCATTTCATTGACTGTACTGTCCAAAGCTGGTGGTCGATAGCATACGTTTAAATGTTTAAACCAGTCTTGTGTTTGCCAGTGAGCCAGACCCAGATATCTTCACAAGGCACGGAATATTCAATTTCAGGAATTTCCTGCACATTTATGTTTTCTTTCACATAGAGTGCTACACCCCCTCCTCGCCTATTACATCTATCCTTCCTAAAGAGCTTATAACCTTCTACATTATATTCATCTCCATCCTCTTCACTAAGCCATGTCTCTGTAATCCCAACTATGTCATAGCCTTCACTAATCATAACGGCCTCAAGTTCTTGAAATTTATTTTTAATGCTTCTTGCATTTAGATAAAAACATTTCAGGTTATCATGAATGCTCTTCCCCTTCGATTTCCCATGCGCCTGCTGCTCAAAGCCCCTCACCATGCTTTTTTTGCTTTAAAAATATATCATCAATAGTGCATGTAACGCTGTTAGCCTCCATCAGGGCAGTCTGCATTTCCCTCTGTGTAACACTCTCTAACCTCCCTGCCCCCCAAGTCCCTAGTTTAAATAACTCTCTGCTACCCTCAACATACGCTGACCCAGTGCAAAGGTACCCCTCCAGTTCAGGTGTAGCCCATCCGGCTTGAACAGGTCACCCCTGTCCCAGAAGTAGTTCCAGTGCCCCATAAACCTATACCCCTCTCTTTCCTACACCAGGTTCAGAGCCACGTGTTAAACCTCCAGATAAAATTCTGCTTCCCTCTGCTTGCACGTGGTACCGGTAGAATCCCGGAGAACACTACCGTGAAGGATCTGCTCCTAAGCTTTTCAGCTAATTCAACAAATTTGCTTTGCAGAACCTCAAACCTACCCTTACCTATGTCATTAGTCCCAACATGGACCATGACAACTGGATCCCTCCCCGCTCTGGCCAGGAGCTTGTCCAAGACGCTCCAGGAGGTCTCCTACCTGGGCACCAGGCAGGCAACACACGCGCACGAGACTCCTTGTCGCTTAACAGACTAAACTGTCTATTCCTCTAAGTATTGAGTCCCCCACTATCAATAACTCTCTTTTCTGAGGGGTAGAGGCCAACAGGGTGCCCTGCTGCTCATCAGTCCCCTCACTCTCAGGGTCAGGGGCCAATTCGAGTTCCTGCAAGGGCCGGAATCGGGTTGGACACCTCAACCACCGGAGGAGCTGTCGCTGCACGGTGTGCACGCCCTTTCCTGCGCTGACGCCCTACCGTCACCCAACTTTCTCTCCCTGCCTGCTCTGGGGTCCCCACACCACCCTGCTTTGGGCGTACAGACCATTTCTCTAAACGACATACTACTTAGTTCCTCTAGGAACTCTACTGATTATGAACATGTCGTGTCGCTAACTGGCCCTGAAGAACAAGGATCTTGCTCTCCAGATGCTCAATTAGCTGGCACCGGTGACAGACGAACCCACCCTGGAAATCTCTTTCCAAAAGTGCGATCATCCTGCAACCGTCACATAGTTTTGGCCACATTTTGAACCCCCTACCTTATGACCTCGCTCACCCTAGATAACAAAGAAAATTACTAATGCCGAGACAGAAGCTCAGGAACCACAATTTATTAATTAATTAACCTGAGAAGCCCTAAGCAGCAGTCACAATAGAAACCGTGGGGAAACTATGTGAATGGATAATAAGCCTCTTTTAACAGGGGCTTAGTTTTAGTGAACAGAAATGAAATACCAAATTGAGAAACTCTATCGATAATAAGCACTCCTAATAAGCCAACTTGAATTTATCTAAACCCGGTACTATTAATATACTAACCCAAAAGTCTCACAGGGCTTAGCAGAGAACCCAGATAAAAGACTGGCTATACTACGCCCAGGAGAAACTGGAGGAGGGAGGAGGCGGAGCACCCCGGTAAAGCTTTCCGTTTAAATTCAAGGGTAACCGAACGGACGACTAAAGTGACTGCTGTCCTATTGACTAAGTACTAAATCTCAGATCCCCAGCCAAAAAGCAAACAGTAACTATCTAGCTAGCCAGCCACAAATACAACCAAGAGTAACCGAGATAAGAGTTAAGCCTCGGTTCCCTTTAATTAAAACGGACCGAATAAACAAGTCGTTTACCGTGAGCTTAACTATACGCCGTACCTCCCCCAACAAGCTGTCGCTGAGCACTCAAACAAGCAGTTAAACTTTAATCAGCTGATCAAGGCACCGCAACCGGAGGAAAATACAAAGATAACGCAATTTGCAATGTGTTTAATCGGAAGAGCCCTTCGATGATAATAAAATGCGAAAAAGACAAAAACCCCGGTTCGCGTTAATATTCAAGCTTGGAAATGCGTTTATGCGGTAATGCGGTCAGGATAGAGAACGAAGGGGACTAAAAAACCCCGGTGAACGTCAGTATTTATTGGCTAGAAGACCGTATGAAAGGCAAGCGACCAAGTATGAAACCAAGCCAGATAGTTAGATATCCCGGTAATTTGATATATTCCTGGCGTTGAGAGCTTACAATAGTTCGTTAGCTAAATCAGCTACAGAAAAAGCAGGCGACAGTGTACCTCAGTCCTTGAAAACAACTCTGACTTACTTTGTATATCACACAATTCACTAAGTTAGACAATTACTTCGCGTTTAGTTTATTCTTGAAATTTAGCGTTTAAATTTATTTTACTTTACCTTACTTTACCTTACTTTGCTCTCGGGAGACTGAAACCCCCTCAAAAAAAACCCCCAAAAAACCCCCGTCGCCTTTGTTTGACCAGATTAGCGGGTATCCTATTGAAAAGGTTGCTTTTAATCAAACCATGGTGTTCTTTTTGTTTGAAAATGGTATTTACATCATTTTTTTATAAGTTTTCTGAGGCTTGTTTACCGCCCCAGTTCAGCTGTTACGCATTCCATTAGAGTTTATGCAGAGCGTTGCCCATGCCTATAAAGTAAAAATAGTGCACATTGTCAGGTGAAACTGAAAGTACACAGTGCAACAGCTTGATGCATACAGATGTGAATGAGAAAATGTGACTCCTTTTTGATGATCTTTTCCACCTGCTGCTCAGCAGAGGGTTCTATCTGATCCCCCGTCCTGGGCCCACCCACATGTGCGCAGTTACATGTATTGCTTTTCCTGTCCCAGTCTCACTGCTGCTCAATTGGATGAATAGATTTTTATTTCAGGCCCTCCAGCTAATGAAATAACCCTTGGCCAAGGGCCAGATGTGTGCACCTTCAGTTGGTTACCTTTCCATCATGCCTTGTTGCCTTCATCCCTTTATTCAATCCATAGACCATATATTGTACTAATTCGCGTTTGAAACCTTGCCTTACTGGGATGGTCAAAAAGGGGTTAATACAGTTGAACCCCACTTCAATCTTTTTTGTTCATATAGTGGACATGTAGGGCTATCAAATAAAACAGACCTCATTCAAGTCTGATGGGGGCGCATGGAGATCTACAGCCGCAGAATACCCCTATTTTTGCATTTTCACCGATTGAGCGCCACCTATAATTCCGCGCCCTCACCACCCCACCACCATTTCAAGTGGAATAGCACAAGGCACTGTTATAGAATTATATCATGCATAAAAAAGCTTGGGCTAGTGAGGGCGCAGGCAAGGAATGCCTCCAAACCTAAGTGCTACTTGGGCTCAAAGTGGTGTTTTCAAGCGCCCGCTATAGATGGCGCCCTCAACAGCCCACCAAAATTTTGTGATTTTCCAAAACTCCTCCCAACATAGATTGTAATCAATGAAAATGAAGCTGGGCTATTGAGGGCGCACTGAGATATTTCAACTCAAAAACCTATTTTTCTTAAAAGTTCAATTTTGGCCCTCCAGAGGGTGACCCTTCTGGAGGCCCTAGCAACCAATCCGTACACTTTTGGAACCTGAAAATTTGGGATTTTCCTGTCTACCCCAAGGCCTTCCACTGGAAAAAAAAAATTCAGTCAAATATCTCACAGACATATATCACCCACCACCTGAACGGTATAAATTCTGGCATTTAATATAATACCTAAAGTTAGCTACCTTGTACTCAAAGAGAACCTTGCTTCACCACCTCCACAACTATAGCCAGTCTGATGTTACATTTACGTTAATTCTCTAACATTTCAGTCCTCCACCCCACTCCGCAAAAAAAAAAAAAAAATCACTTTAAGAAGCCTTTTTCTCCAATATCGCGTCGTTGGATGAAATGACACTGAGAGAACGGAGTTTTAAATTATGCTGCTGCTCATGGTTAGCCCTAGTAACTGTGTTGCTAACTGTACCTAGCTAGTATCCTAGCCTACTTTTTTGCCCGTAAACGTTCGATATATCTCAAATTGTACAGGGGTTAATCCAGGGAAACGCTTTACTGTACGTGTTAATTTAATTCAGATGTGCTGACAATATACAGTGTAATTCATTAAACGTCTTATCTTTTGAAAGATCGTTACGAACGGTCCATTCCGCTTCAGCTCAGCTGCTAGACTAGTCTTGTCGCTAACTTCCGGGAACTATTGGGAGACTCCACGATCCGCCATTGCTCTAAAAGTGGTCCATTGGAGTGAATGGAGTTGACGTGACTCTCTCTCTAAATGGCTCTGGTTTCGACCAGCTACCGAATGAAATTCGAATATTTTCAGAAAATACAACGATATTATGCGAAGAGGATGGAAGTAGAATTTTTGGAGTTCATATGACACGCGCAATGTTATTGGATGTTGAAATTGTTCTCGATTAATCACTGTGCAGCTTAGAGCAATGTTTCAATACGTCAGCAAAGAGAAGGTCTATAGGCAAACTGAAAAGCGTTTAGCAAGATAAAACGTGTCGAAACTCGCCTAATAACGTGTAAATTCGTCAGGAAAGTAGCCGGCGGAAGAGGACAGAGTAGTCGGCGAAATCGCCGACGTGAAACTGCCGTCAAGCCATCCCTCGTTTGGAAATCGGCTGTCAAGCCAGCCCTTCTTAAATTTTGTGGTCCGTGTATACATGGGGTGTGACAGTAATGCCGTATAAGAACTGATTTCAAAATAAGAGTAACCATCATGGGGAAGGGACTTCAGATTTAATCAGTCAGAAAGTCTTGCAATTAATACATAAAATAATCAATTAGTTAGGCCTATTAAATGAATTTATTTCAGAATTTCATTTCATTTCAGTCTGACAGTGCTTCACCTGAGCGTCACTCAATCAATGTCAGGAAAACCTAATGTTGACTTCAAAAATAAAAGTCACCTAAAATGTAGATTAATTGCATTATTTCCACTTCAATTCAGATCGATATTAAGAGGAAACGGCATGTTTCCACTCACTAATATCACTTCAGCCTGATAATTGACCATCTCACGATATCACAGTATCAATTTCATCAAGTTCTGATATAGCATTTCAAAATCAAGGCCCTCTCATTTTTTAAATGAATTCCCACTACATTCAGATTGGGATTATGTGGAAACCCCTTGTTTCCACTCACTCATTCCACTTCAGCATGGTAGTAGACCACCTCACAATGTCTCCCAATATATTTCATCAAGTTCTGACGTAGCATTTCAAAATAAAGGCCCTCTAAAATCCCTACATTTTAAATAAATTCCCACTACATTCAGATTTGGATTACGTGAGAACCCCCTGTTTCCACTCACTTATTCCACTTCAGCATGGCAGTAGAACATCTCACAATGTCACCCAATCAATTTAATCAAGTTCTGATGTAGCATTTCAGAACAAAGGCCCTCTAAAATCCTAACTTTTTAAATAAATTCCCACTACGTTCAATTGGGAATACGTGGAAACCTCTTGTTTCCACTCACTTATTCTACTTCAGCATGGTAGTAGACCACCTCACGATGTCACCCAATCAATTTCTTCAAGTTATAAGATACACTTTATTGAACCCCGTGGGGTAATTTGTCCCCTGCATTTGACCCATCCTATAGTTAGGAGCAGTGGGCAGCCATAGAACAGCGCCCGGGGACCAACTCCAGTTCTAAAGCCAGTTCCTTGGTCATGGGTACTGGTTGGAGTGTTCTTATGATGCACGTTTGTGGGCAGGGGAAACCGGAGTACCCGGAGAAAACCCACGCGAACACGGAGAGAACATGCAAACTCCACACAGAAAGGCCCCAGTCCGGAATCGAACCCACGACCTTCTTGCTGTGTGGCAACAGTGCTCACCACTGTGCCACCATGCCACCATTCAAAATAAAGTCCACTTAAAATCATAACTTTTTGAATATATTCCCACTACATTCAAATTGGGATTACGTGGAAACCCCTTGTTTCCACTCACTCATTCCACTTCAGCGTGACAGTAGACCACCTCACGATGTCACCCAATATACTACATCAAGTTCTTATGTAGCATTTCAGAATAAATCTTTTCTTAATATTCAAATAATTAAATAATTTTACTCTACATTTCTATTGATAACACAAGAAAAATTCCTGTTTCCACATTAAATTAAAGCACTCTAAAATCTCTTATTCTATGGTCTTTTGCACACTATTGAAATACACTGCTCATGTTCAATTTATTCTAATAATACTCCCTGTTATATCCGGTTCAAATTCTCAGTACCTTACTTATGAACTATCTGAGAAGTATGAACCGTCACAAATCAACTTTTAATATACATAAAAATTTTCAACAAAGATAATACACAAAAAATAATAAAAATGATGTTCTAATTTTAAGTAAAATCGACTCGTAAAAAAGATAAATAAATGAACTAATATTCTTATAAGTAATAATAAATAAGAGGAAAAATATAAATTCACAAACAAAAATGAGCAGGCCACAAATATTCAATAAGAATGTTGAATTAAAGCTGCAAGCAGCAATGAACGGCCCCTCGCACCCTTTTACACGTTGAGGGTGGTGGTGAGATCCTGATGGGTGCAGCTGTGCATTGAAAACAATTGGATAGTGGCAACCTGGTTAAAGAAGCTGCGAGGCTGCTTTGTTGAAATTTTCTAGGGGGCGCTATGAGATTATGACTTTGTTAAAGCCATGAAAAAGCCAAACGTAATTTGATGGCGAGGGATTGGTAGTCACCACGCTGGCAGACAGACGCCATTGCTCATAGCTTCCCAGCGTTCATAAGGTAGCTTCACCAACTTATTCTGCACATCTAAGTAGTGGAATAAAGTTGGTGGGGTCAAGTATGTTGGATCAGCACATGGTAGATTAGAAAAAGGTCACTTCCTGTTACCACCGGGGGGTGCTATGACTATTATGGGATATTGTCATGTACATGTGTTCAGGGCGGGACCCTTATCAAACGTGAAGTTTGGGGCAGATTGGATGATATACATCGAAGTTATAGCAACTTCCTGTTTCATGGCGAATACTGGAAATTCGATGCCACGCCACCGCCATGCCATTCAACGCTGACTGGATCTTTTGATAACATTTGGTCAGAAACTAATCTGGATGACACTTGCCGATTTTGAACTCGATCTGATAAATCCTGCAGGAAGAGTTTGTTAAAATACAGAGCGTGCAAAACGCCAAAAATGGCCACTTAATTAAAAATGGCCGACTTCCTGTTGGGTTTAAGCTGTGGCTCCAAGAGACTTTTTTGTGCGTCTGGGCATGGTTCATATATGTACCGATTTTCGTGCATGTCGGTGAAACGTGCCACAGGGGCTGATGTTTAACGAAATTCATATCCCATGTTCAGTCCTGGACCGTTAACACACTTGAAGTTTCAGACAGATATGACTAAGGACACTGAAGTTAAGGCCACTTTCCTGTGATTTGGCGAAACATCAAATTCGGCGTGCTCTGGGCGCAACCCCGTTTGACAATACGTCATGATCTTCACAATGTAGCATTACCAAGGTGTTGAGGCCTCGCCGACCAAATTTGAGTCAGATATGGTGAATGTGCTCAGAGCAGCACCTAAAACTGTAAAACATGTCATTTCCTGTCTCCACCAGGGGGTAGTATGACAATTATCAAATGTTTTTGTATACGTATGTTCAGGGTGGGACTATGATCAAACATGAAGTTTGGTGCAGATCGGACCATTTGTGCTAAAGTTATAGCAATTTCGTGTTTCATGGCAAGACATCAGACTTTGCCGCCACCTCACGGCCACGCCCTTCAACCATAGCCAGATCTTTTAATTACTTTTGTTCACAAACTAGTCTGGATGATACACAGCAAGTTTGAAGTCATTGTGATTAATCCTGTAGGAGGAGGTCGTTAAAATACAAAGCGTGCAAAATGCCAAAAATGGCCACTTAATTCAAAATGGCCGACTTCCTGTCGGGTTTAGGCTATGGCTCCAGTGACTTTTTTGTGCGTCTGGGCATGATATATGTGTGTAACGATTTTCGTGCATGTCGTTGAAACGTGCCGTGGGGGCGGGGGTCCACCTTCGCAGACCATAATACACTTAATTTTTACCGCGACTCATGCATGTACCAAAATTGGCGCGTTTTCAAATATGATCAAGCCCCCAAAAATGCGATTGTTTCTGAAAAAAAAAAAAAATATAATATATATATATATATATATATATATATATATATATAATAATAATTCCTTCAGTTTCAATAGGGTCCTCGCACCGCAAGTGCTCGGGCCCTAACTAGGTACATTGGCTTATGCTAGTTAGCAATTCAGGAGCACAAGCAGAAATTCCAGGTTGTTGCCCGGCTCTCCTCCAGGGCTGCGGTGTCAATGTCAATGTCAATGTTCAGGGTACCACCTTTCACATAAGTCACATTCGATCTACAAAATGAAAAAGTGGTTATCCAAAACAGTACTTCTCATGTTACTCTCACAAATATAGATCGGCCACAATTACAAATTCTGCGAACTATGTAACTAAATTGTCTGTATTCTTTCTGTTGGTCTGTTACGCAGCAGAACACTAAAAACACCCTAAATATTTAATGTCATACAATATGTTTTTACATTAAACATTTGATAAAATTACCTCATTGACAATACGTTTTTGATTCTAAATACTCAGCTTCAGAGTTTAGAATATCTACAGCTTCTCAATTCCTTTATCATTTTGTCTTCACGAACACCAACATCTGAAGCTATTATGTTGTAGTTTAAAAGAAATCTAAATAATATTTCATCCAACCATTATATATCCAACCCCCCAACATAGAAAAAAATAGAAACTCACCCAATTAGTTATTAGAGGTCCAGATCCAGGAGGTTTTGAAGCGGAGCACATGGCACAATGATTTGCCAAATCGAACACTAAAATATAAGGACAAATTGTTTTCGTTTTTTTTTAAGTCCTCATATTGTTTTTTTACTGTGTCATGAATAAATTCCCAGATTTATGTGTGAAATGAACCTGTACTAAAAATAATTAATTCACATTCACTATCATTAGATCCCTGCGTGTAAACCTTTTGGCCTGTTTTTCTACTTGTTAGTATTCCTCTAGACCACAGAAACAAAAATTTCCTCACAAACCTGATGCTTCCAGGATCTGAAGAGCCATTGTTCTGCATTTTGTTCTTGTGCACACTTTGTATTATTTTTTATAAGAAAGGAAATTTACTAAGGCTATAATCTATCACACATGTAGTTAATTTTTCCTTTCAGAATGTGCATAAGTGTAAGTGCTGGCATAGATTTTGAGTTGATATTGGGTTCATCCCTCATGTGTATGTGCATCACAAAGCTTTTATTTACCACACTCAGAATGAGGAGGGCTCCTTGTCGTGCTGTTGTTTATCAGCATGACTGTGATTAGGGCCCGAGCGACGACTGCAAGTCGTCTGCGGAGGGCCCTATTGAAATCGCGCTGTTTATTATTATTAGGGCCCGAGCCGACTGCAAGTCGTCTGCGGAGGGCCCTATTGAAATCGCGCTGTTTATTATTATTATGGCCCGAGCCGCCTGCAAGTCGTCTGCGGAGGGCCCTATTGAAATCGCGCTGTTTATTATTATTATTATTATTATTATTATTATTATTATTTTTATTATTATTCTTCCGACATTTCAAAGGCCAATTTCGCCCCTTTCCCAATGGTAAAAACGCTTCCGACATTTCAAAGGCCAATTTCGCCCCTTTCCCAATGGTAAAAACGCGTCTAATTTTCCACATTCGTCCGGCCGGATCCGAAATTCAATATTTTTGGGTGTTCGTTCATGGTCGACACAAAATGCCAAAATAGCGCCCCCTAAACACGTTTCAAAATTCCCATAGGGAAATTCGGTTACTTTCTCGTTGGCAGACGAAATTCGGTAGACATATGTATCATACACAGACATGCAAAAAATTTCATTGGAGCCACACCCTAAACCCAACAGGAAGTCGGCCATTTTGATTTGAATTTTTGAATTTGAAAACGAACTCCTCCTAGGGATTTTGCCTGATCGACCTCAAATTTGGTCCAGATCATCTAGAGACCAAGCTGATCAAAAGTTGTGCTCTGCATGTCTGTAGGTCAAATGGCGTGGCTGCTAGGGCGTGACAAATTTTGATGACTCGACAAAAAAATTTCAAAATACTCTCACGCCCATATACTTGATCTTAGCAGCTTCAAACTTGCTGGATATGATGATGTCTCCGCCCTGAACGTACCCATATCATAACTTTTCACTTTACTAATAGCGCCCCCCGGTGGTAACAGGAAGTGACTAGTTTTTACTTTGAAAACGAACTCCTCCTCGGGATTTTGCCCGATCGACTTCAAATTTGGTCCAGATCATCTAGAGAGCAAGCTGATCAAAAATTGTGCTCTGCATGTCTGTAGGTCAAAGGGCGTGGCTGCTAGGGCGTGACAAAGTTTGGTGACTCGCCAAAAAAATTTCAAAATGCTCTCACGCCAACATACTTAATCGTAGCAGCTTCAAACTTGCTGGAAATTATGATGGCTCCGCCCTGAAGGTCATGATATAATAACTTCCCACATTACTAATAGCGCCCCCCTGTGGTAACAGGAAGTGACCAGTTCGGTTACTTTGTTGTAGGCAGACGAAATTCGATACACATATGTATCATACCCAGACATACAAAAAACTTATTGGAGCCATGCCCTAAACCCAACAGGAAGTCGGCCATTTTGATTTGAATTTTTGAATTTTAAAACGAACTCCTCCTAGGGTTTTCGACCGATTGACTTCAAATATGGTACAGATCATCTGGAGACCAAGCTGACCAAAAATTGTGCTCTGCATGTCTGTCGGTCAAAGGGCATGGCTGCTAGGGCGTGACAAATATTGGCGACTTGCCAAAAAAATTTCAAAATGTTCTCACGCCAACATACTTGATCGTAGCAGCTTCAAACTTGCTGGAAATGATGATGGCTCCGCCCTGAATGTCATGATATCATAATTTCCCACTTCACTAATAGCGCCCCCCAGTGGTAACGGAAGTGAGCAGTGCGGTTACTTTGTCGTAGGCAGACGAAATTCCATACACATATGTATCATACCCAGACATACAAAAAATCTCATTGGAGCCACGCCCTAAACCCAACAGGAAGTCGGCCATTTTGATTTGAATTTTTTAATTTTAAAACGAACTCCTCCTAGGGTTTTCGACCGATTGACTTCAAATTTGGTACAGATCATCTAGAGACCAAGCTGATAAAAAGTTGTGCTCTGCATGTCTGTCGGTCAAAGGGCGTGGCTGCTAGGGTGTGACAAATATTGACGACTCGCCAAAAAGATTTCAAAATGCTCTCACGCCAACATACTTGATCGTAGCAGCTTCAAACTTGCTGGAAATGAAGATGACTCTGCCCTATACGTCACGATATCATAACTTCCCACTTTACTAATAGCACCCCCTAGTGGTAACAGGAAGTGTGCAGTTCAGTTACTTTGTCGTAGGCAGACGAAATTCGATACACATATGTATCATACCCAGACATACAAGAAACTCATTGGAGCCACGCCCTAAACCCAACAGGAAGTCGGCCATTTTGATTTGAATTTTTGAATTTTAAAACAAACTCCTCCTAGGGTTTTTGACCGATTGACTTCAAATTTGGTAGAGATCATCTAGAGACCAAGCTGATCAAAAATTGTGTTCTGCATGTTTGTCGGTCAAAGGGCGTGGCTGCTAGGGTGTGACAAAAATTGGCGACTGGCCAAAAAAATTTCAAAATGCTCTCATGCCAAGATACTTGATCGTAGAAGCTTCAAACTTGCTGGACATGATGATGGCTCCGCCCTGAATGTCAGAATATAGTAACTTCCCACTTTACTAATAGCGCCCCCTGGTGGTAACAGGAAGTGACCATTTTTTACTTTAAAATGTACTGATGACACATAGTTGAACCCATCAACTTCATCCCACTTCTAAAACATGCAGAACAAGTTGGTGAAGCTACTTTATGAATGCTGTGAAGCTACAATTTAGGGCGTTCGTGTGGCAACGCGGCGGAGATGGATCCCATGCCAGGAAAATACGTTTGTGGTTTTGATGTCTTCACTGAACTCGTATTATCATAAAAATTGATACACAGGTCAAGGATGGCAAGCTGTTAAATCTGATAGGGGCCTCGCCTATGGGGGGAGCAAAATGTCTCCATAGCGCCCCCTTATGGAAACAGGAAATGCCATATTTTACATTGACATTGACCTATTTGCTCAAAACTTCACATTTGTGCTGACGGTCTGCCCCTGAATGCACATGCCCACATTTGGTAACGCTCAGAGCGCCCCCAGGTGGATGAACTGTCAACTTTTCATAACTCCTTCCTGCTTTGTCCGATTCGCTCGAAACTTTATCACAGGTTGGTGCCTGTACTTGACCTGTGCACTGGTCGTGAGTGCACACCTGCACCCGTCAGGATCTCACCACTACCCCCAACGTGCACAAGGGTGCGAGGGCCCGTTCAACGCTGCTTGCAGCTTTAATTAGGGCCCGAGAGACGACTGCAAGTCGTCCGCGGAGGACCCTATTGAAATCGTGCTGTTTATTATTATTATTATTATTATTATTATTCCTCCGACATTTCAAGGGCCAATTTCGCCCCTTTCTCAAACTTGAAAACGCTTGTAACGTTCCACATTTGTCCGGCCACATCCGAAATTCGACATTTTTGGCGGCCCGTTCATGGTCGACGCAAAATGCCAAAATAGCGCCCCCTAAACACGTTTTAAAATCCCCATAGGGAAATTCGGTTACTTTCTAGTAGGCAGACAAAATTCGGTAAACATGTGTATCATACCCAGACATACAAAAAATTTCATTGCAGCCATGCCCTAAACCCAACAGGAAGTCGGCCATTTTGATTTGAATTTTTGAATTTGAAAACGAACTCCTCCTAGGGATTTCGCCCGATCGACTTCAAATTTGGTACAGATCATCTAGAGACCAAGCAGATCAAAAGTTGTGCTCTGCATGTCTGTAGGTCTAAGGGTGTGGCTGTTAGGGCGTGACAAAATGTGGCGACTTGATGAAAAAATTTCACAATGCTCTCACGCCCATATACTTGATCTTAGCAGCTTCAAACTTGCTGGACATGATGATGTCTCTGCCTTGAACGTCCCAATATCATAACTTTTCACTTTATTAATAGCGCCCCCCCAGTGGTAACAGGAAGTGACCAGTTTTAACTTTGAAAACGAACTCCTCCTCGGGATTTTGCCCGATCGACTTCAAATTTGGTAGAGATCATCTAGAGAGCAAGCTGATCAAAAGTTGTGCTCTGCATGTCTGTAGGTCAAAGCAAAAGTTGTGCTCTGCATGTCTGTAGGTCAAAGGGCGTGGCTGCTAGGGCGTGAAAAAGTTCGGCGACTCGACAAAAAAATTTCGAAATGCTCTCACGCCAACATAATTGATCATAGCAGCTTCAAACTTGCTGGAAATGATGATGGCTCCACCCTGAACGTCTTGATATAATAACTTGCCACTTTACTAATAGCGCCCCCTGGTGGTAACAGGAAGTGACCAGTTCGGTTACATTGTCGTAGGCAGACAAAATTCGATACACATATGTATTATACCCAGACATACTCAAAACTCATTGAAGCCACGCCCTAAACCCAACAGGAAGTCGGCCATTTTGATTTGAATTTTTGAATTTTAAAACAAACTCCTCCTAGGGTTTTCGACCGATTGACTTCAAATTTGGTAAAGATCATCTAGAGACCAAGCTGATGAAAAGTTGTGCTCTGCATGTTTGTAGGTCAAAGGGCGTGGCTGCTAGGGCGTGACAAAGTTTGGCGACTCTCCAAAAAAATTTCAAAATGCTCTCACGCCAACATACTTGATCGTAGCAGCTTCAAACTTGCTGGAAATGATGATGGCTCCGCCCTGAATGTCTGGATATAATAAATTCCCACTTTACTAATGGCGCCCCCCCCGGTGGTAACAGGAAGTGACCAGTTCAGTTACTTTGTCGTAGGCAGACGAAATTCGATACAAATATCTATCATACCCAGACGTACAAAAAACTCATTGGAGCCACACCCTAAACCCAACAGGAAGTTGGTAATTTTGATTTGAATATTTCAATTTTAAAACGAACTCCTCCTAGGGTTTTTGACCGATTGACTTCAAATTTGGTAGAGATCATCTAGAGACCAAGCTGATCAAAAGTTGTGCTTTGCATGTCTGTCGGTCAAAGGGCGTGGCTGCTAGGGCGTGACAAAGTTTGTCGACTCGACAAAAAAATTTCAAAATGCTCTCACGCCCATATACTTGATCTTAGCAGCTTCAAACTTGCTGGACATGATGATGTCTCTGCCCTGAACGTCCTCATATCAGAACTTTTCACTTTATTAATAGCGCCCCCCGGTTGTAACAGGAAGTGACCAGTTTTTACTTTGAAAACGAACTCCTCCTCGAGATTTTGCCCGATCGACTTCAAATTTTGTACAGATCATCTAGAGACCAAGCTGATCAAAAGTTGTGCTCTGCATGTCTGTAGGTCAAAGTGCATGGCTGCTAGGGCGTGACAAATTTTGCCGACTCGCCAAAAAAATTCAAAATGCTCTCACGCCAACATACTTGATCGTAGCAGCTTCAAACTTGCTGAAGATGATGATGGCTCCGCCCTGAACGTCAAGATATAATTACTTCCCACTTTACTAATAGTGCCCCCCGGTGGTAAAAGGAAGTGACCAGTTCGGTTACTTTGTCGTAGGCAGATGAAATTCGATACACATATGTATCATACCCAGACATACAAAAAATCTTATTGGAGCCATGCCCTAAACCCAACAGGAAGTCAGCCATTTTGATTTGAATATTTCAATTTTAGAATGAACTCCTCATAGGGATTTCGCCCGATCGACTTCAAATTTGGTACAGATCATCTAAAGACCATGCTGATCAAAAGTTATGCGCTGCATGTCTGTAGGTCGAAGGGCATGGCTGCTATGATGTCCCCATTTCTGATTCCTCGCCATGCATATTCGAACAGCTTTTTCTCCCTCATACTCAACCCAAACGACTTCAAAATTCTTGTATATGATAAATGCCCTGCCCTGAACGCCTCCATACGCTCTTAGGCAATCTCGCTCATGCCGCCCCCTTGTGGAAACAGGAAATGCCATATTTTACATTGACATTGGCCGATTTGCTCAAAACCTCACATTTTTGCTGAGGGTCTTCCCCTGAATGCACCTGCCCACGTTTGCTTACGCTCTGAGCGCCCCCTGATGGATGAACTATCCACGTGTCACTATTCCTTCGTGCTTTGTCCAATTCGCTCAAAACTTCATCACAGGTTGGGGCCTGTACTTGACCTGTTCTCTGGCCGTGAGTGCACACCTGCACCCGTCAGGATCCCTCCACTACCTCCAACATGCGCAAGGGCGTGAGGGCCTGTTCATCGCTGCTTGCAGCTTTAATTTTCTTTGGTACTTGGCCCGCAGTCTTGTGTCTGCTGCTGATATTCAGTTCAATAGCACTCGCACTCACTTTGATATCCTGCACTGACAGCCCTCTCTGGATGCCTTTTGCAAACAAAAAATCCCTGTTGGAATGTCCAAGCCATGTCACATGCTGTACATCTGTGCACTTTTGCAATTGCATTACCACTCACAGTACCATGAAACAAATCATCACATTTATGTGGTGTAAGAAAATAGGATAACACTTTACTTGAAGGTATCGTCATAAGAGTGAAATAACACTGTCATAACTGTTACATGACACAGTCATGAACGTGTCATGAACATTATGTCTATGTCATAAACGTTTATGACTCAAGACAACCCAAAAAATGTCAACTTCTCATTACAAATACGAATGACAACTAATGACAACAGTCATAAACGTTTATGACATTGACATAATGTTTATGACATGCTCATGACTGTGTCATATAACAGTTATGACAGTGTCATGTCACTCTTATGACGATATCTTCAAGTAAAGTATAACCGAAAATAGTTGGGACCCTCTGAAATTTGTAGGACTGAAGAAAATTTTCAGTGGTCTGTAAATACACATACACCAAATAGTCACAGCCCTAATGAATGTGTATGTTCGTCTTCAACCTCTTCATCCAGCTCTGGGTCACGGGGGCAGCAACCTCAGCAGCGAGGCCCAGACACTCCTCTCCCTAGCCATCTCCTCCAGCTCTCCTGAATAAATATTGATTGTTTAAATGAATGAATACCAGAATTATTGTGCTGCACAGTTAGAGTCCTCTTCCTCGCTGTAACTTCTAGCAGGATCCACCAGGCACATCGTGTTGTTAAATGCATTTATGTACTGAAAATTATAAGAGAATAATTAAACAAATATCGATTTGATCTTGGTAAAATACCTTGCAGTCTGAATGCATATATATAGTCTGAAGTAACATACTAACCAGCAACTTCCAGTGTACATTGTCGGTATTTATAAAGGACACAATGCCCTGGTATTTGTCAAAGTTCACCTGTGAAAGAACACAATATTTATTATAATTGCTGTTTTGAAACATCTTTAAATATCTTTTAATTTTTTTTTTTTTTTACATTTCGCGCATGAAGCACAAGAAATAAAAGTTCTTTTTTGTTTGTACTACATCCTCTCAAGGGCTTTGTTATTTGTTTACACTGCAAAGGCAACACTGTGTCACCCTGAAAAAACATCTTTTCACTCACCACCAAATCAGGGGGTTGCAGGCCAACAATGCCTTCCTCTTACCATATTAGTCATGCACTGTATCATCATTGCATTGCTAATCTCCCTTTTTTATTCAGCCACTTCAGTTTTAAAAGATTTAGTTCACCAGCGCAAGATAGTGGCACTTGCATCAGGGATATTTTGGCTTCATTTCTGTACAGTGGGAGGAAATGTAGATGTAGCCTCAACTTTGATTTACAGTCACTGGGGTGAACCATTAGTGAAGCCAGTTAGAGGTATAGAAGAAAATGTATTTTATATTGTCTTGGTGTCTTAACTTTTATACTGTCTTTGTATTGTTGTATCCTGACTGAATGTCTGCCTTTCCAACAGACAACGGTAAATTCAATTGTAGGTTCAGACAAACCTCCGTTGTACTAAACAGACCTCTGTGAGCACAACATTTTGCATATTGTGAATACTTTGACATAGGAAAACCTTTGTCAGAGTCCAGGCTAGCCTTGCAAGAACTCTCACACCTCATCCTGTAGTCATTCCACATTACCATGAAAATCTAATCAACACTGAAGTGTGATCTGTTTTACATAATGCAAATCTACTCAGATTTGTGTCTCCAGACACCTTACCCTCTGTTGAGGAGGCCAAACCTATTGTTTGTTATTACCAGTATTTAGCACTGACCAGAAACTAACTGTGGTCACAGAGAATTCTACAACCTTTTTGTAAACATCTGTCTCCACTGCACTGTGAATAAATCTCGTCTGAACCAGCCACAGAATTGGGACCTGTTGGATTATTTTTCTTCCACAGTGGGATATGCACATACTCATAGAAATGGAGTTAAATCTAGGTAATTACTATAATCAATCTATTCTTAATTTCATTTAGTAAATAAGATATTATTTACCTTAGATAATCTCTGCTGGGCAACCTGCTGCCTCTTTTCCCAAAGAGCATCACACCTGCTGTGTAATGGTTCAGTAGGTACAGCGTGTTCCCAATCTGCAGTTGATTTGCAGCAATGTGTAACTGCACCTCGATTATCTAGATTAGGGATTTTGTAAATGGGGGACAAAATTGAACATAAATATTATATCTTGAGCTCATATAACAGTAACAAAATGATCAAATGCTTTGTTTTAAAATTGATTTCAAATCGGAAATGCAGCTTTAAGAGAGTAATATGCATGCTTTACCTCGCCTACAAGCCACTTGTGGGCTCGCAGTGTGCGTAGCTCACTGTGGTGGATCAAAACAACATTTCCTCTGTTCTGGGAGGGGATTACAGACACAATTGCTTCTGTGTCGCTCTTTTTCCAAAGAGAGGCAAGCTGAAGACCATATATGTAGAGCTGATTTAACAAAACAAATTCAATGTTGCAATTTTTTTTTCCACTTTTTTTTTCCTCTGTTTATCCCCCCGGCATCAAAATGCGGGGGGATATAGCCATTGCCTCGTTCGTCTGGCCGTCCGGGCAGGCGGGCGTCCATCTGTAATCATACCTTGTCCGGGCCATATCTTGGAAACTATACATTCGATTTTCACGAAACTTCACGGACATGTTCAGCATGATGTCTAGATGTGCCTATGGGGGCCGGGGGATATGCCGCTGCCAGATGGCTCTTGTTTAAATATATGTTCCTGCTGGTGTATCTTCTTCCATATATCAGACACACACCACACGCCAACGAAGTAACATCGCCTCTTTCATTTTGAAATGCCACATCAGATTTGCATGAACTTGCTTAAGTGACACCATGAGGTGGTGTACTACCACGCTGAAGTGGAATGAGTGAGTGGAAACAGGGGGTTCCCACGCAATCCCAATCTGAATATAGTGGGAATTTATTTAAAATGTAAGGATTTTAGGTGGACTTTATTTTGAAATGCTACATCAGACCTTGATGAAATTGATAAAGTGATATCGTGAGATGTTCTACTGCCACGCTGAAGTGGAATGAGTGAGTGGAAACCGGGGGTTCCCACGTAATCCCAATCTGAATGTAGTGGGAATTTATTTAAAAAGTTAGGATTTTAGAGGGCCTTTATTCTGAAATGCTACATCAGACCTTGATGAAATTGATAAGGTGACATCGTGAGATGTTCTACTGCCACGCTGAAGTGGAATTAGTGAGTGGAAACAGAGGGTTCCCACATAATATATTTAAAAAGTTAAGGATTTTAGAGGGCCTTTATTCTGAAATGCTACATCAGAACTTGATGAAATTGATTGGGTGACATAATGAGGTGGTCTACGACCATGGTGAAGTGAAATGAGTGAGTGGAAATAAGGGGTTTCCACGTAATCCCATTCTGAATGTAGTGGGAATTCATTTAAAAAGTTAGGATTTTAGAGGGCCTTTATTTTGAAATGCTACATCAGACCTTGATGAAATTGATTGAGTGACATAGTGAGGTGGTCTTCTACCATGCTGAAGTAGATTGAGTGAGTGGAAATAAGGGGTTTCCACGTAATCCCAATCTGAATGTCGTGGGAATTCATTTAAAAAGATAGGAATTTAGAGGGCCTTTATTTTAAAATCCTACATCAGAACTTGATGAAATTGATTGGGTGACATTGTGAGATGTTCTACGGCCACGCTGAAGTGGAATGAGTGAGTGGTAACAGGGGCTTTCCACGTAATCCCAATCTGAATGTACTGGGAGTTTATTTAAAAAGTTAGGATTTAGAGGGCCTTTATTCTGAAATGCTACATCATACCTTGATGAAATTGCTTGGGTAACATCGTGAGGTGGTCTACTACCAGGCTGAAGTGGAATGAGTGAGTGGAAACGGGGTTTCCATGTAATCCCAATCTGAATGCAGTGGGAATTAATTTTAAAAATTAACATTTTAGAGGGCCTTTATTTTGAAATGCTACATCAGAACTTGATGAAATTGATATGGTGATATCGTGAGATGGTCAGCTACCAGGCTGAAGTGATACTAGTGAGTGGAAACATGCCGTTTCCTCTTTATATCGATCTGAATTGAAGTGGAAATAATGCAAATAATTGACATTTTAGGTGACTTTTATTTCTGAAGTCAACATTAGGTTTTCCTGACATTGATTGAGTGACACTCTGAGGTGAAGCACTGTCAGACCGAAATAAAATGAAATTCTGAAATAAATTAATTTAATAACTAATTGATTATTTTATGTATTAATTGCAAGACTTTCTGACTGATTAAATCTGAAGTCTTGTCCCCACGATGGTTACTTTTATTTTGAAATCAGTTCTTATACGGCATTACCGTCACACCCCATATATACACGGACCACAAAATTTAAGGAGGGCTGGCTTGACAGCCGTGACGCGAACGTTAATCAGCTCACTCCTCTCATCGACCGAAACTCAGGCCTTAGTGAATGTTTTTTATAAGACAAATGTCAGGCAGTGTCAATGTGTTATAGACTCTTGTATTGTGATTTTATGTAGGCCTATTTCTGTATTATGACGGATGGGCTACTATCACAAAGTACGTTAGGTCGCAACTCAATGGGGACCCGCCCGATATCTAAAAATAGCCTGTACGTAAGGTGAATGTCATTCTCCGAACCCAGAAGTCAGGCAAGCAAACAACAGGAGGCAATGTGCCGGATTAGAAAAAGTAGGTTTTTAGGCGATTTTATCAACTTTTATTTTAGATCAAACTTGTTTTGACAATGGGGACCTGGGGTACGTTTCCCAAAAGCATAGTTTTTTAACAACGCTAGCAACTTAAGTAGTTCGTCCATTCACTGTCAATGGCTCCAACGATGTAAGTTTGCACCTGTTCTTTCGAGAAACGCATTCCTGGCTCGGCAGAACAGACTGAGCAATAGCACCAAGGGCTCTGAAAAAATTCACTTCACCATCGACAGCTAACAAGGAAACACAGATAAGGGGCAGTCCAGATAACACTAACCGCGACAATAACAACCCTTTTTTCGTTTGCGCTTAGCCAGCTGCAGAAATGCAAAAGCAACGTGCTCAATGCTCGAATCACGGCAGGATAATGGGGGAGACTTCGTATTCACGCTTTATGACCCCTGTGACAGGTTTGTAACGGCAAGCTAGCTTGGTTACAGTTCATTAAAGGGCATCTAAAGTCGATTCTCAGACAGGACGTTGAACAAATGTTTGCAAACAAATCACTTGCTTTTGTTGACATCTCGCATTGTCACGTGACCAATTTCATTCATCAACCAATGTTTTGTGTACACGCGTAGATAATCCTCCTATTTCGAATCGTTTGGGCAGGTGCGGCTCGCTGATTGGCCGATAAACAAAAACAATGGGAATCGACTTTAGATGCCCTTAAACCTACTTGATAATACACTAGTTGTATGATTCTATGCTAGAATTTGAAGTTATTCCACCTATGTTGTTAGGATTTTCTTTCGCAGCGGCTGCGATTCATTAGTCCGGTATCGTTCATTTTGGTTCGAAAGTAGGCATTTTTAGATTGCAAATGTGATGCCCTACCGCTTATTTCAAACCTCGCAGTGTATGTAAAATATGTTGATGTTCAAGAATAATGCTGGGTAAGGGAACAAAGCTTGTGAAGACTACTAAAGGAGTTTTGTACACCTATCGCTGCTGGTGGGTCTACATAAGTATCAGAAGGCAGCAGGTTAACCAGGTTACCTGGGCTTAAGTCGCAGCCCAGGACGGGGGATTGAGGGAGGACTGTGACTAAATTTACCGCTCGTCATTCGCCCATCCATTTAGTGTAATCAGTTAATATTCATCGATATATGCCTCGGGAGGAGTAATTCTATTTTTAGGTTGCCGGCCGTAGGCCAGTAACCTATTGTCGTCACTTTGCGTCCGGTGGCGTCGTCCGTTTAAAGCCGTATCTCAAAAACAGTCTGATGAATGTTTTTAAATTTGGGAATGTGATCAAATCGGTCATCAAGTTAATGCCTGAGCAAAAATTTTTTTGATTGAATCGTTCGTTTAGACTTGGCAGCCATTTTTATGTCGAAAATGGCCATTTTTGGCACTTAAGTGCAATTTTCTCAAAAACTAGGATTAATTTTTTTTTACATCGCAGCAATGGAATCAGTATCATGACCTGCTTCAACGGTGTAAATGGCGTTTTGATTGAATTGCTCCTTCATAGCGCCACCTAGGCAACGTGTCTGGACTTCATCATTTTTTGGGGTGTTTTGTGCTATAACTCTCTTAATATAGCATTTAGAGCTTAGGTATGTATGAGGCACCTCTAGGGAATCAGGTATGCCGAACATTGTGAGTCAGTCACATTTGACCTTGGGCCTCAAGGTCAAGGTCAAATGGCAAAAATGTGCTATAACTCTCTTAATATAGCATTTAGAGCTTAGATATGTATGAGGCACCTATAGGGAATCAGGTATGCCGAACATTGTGGTCAGCAGAATCTCATCTCAGCTAGGTATGGTGGGGAGTGGCGTCCCTCAGGGATCAGTGTTGGGACCCCTGCTGTTCCTCATCTACATTAATGACCTTGATAGAAATATTGAGAGCAAATTAGTTAAATTTGCGGATGATACTAAATTGGGAGGTTTGGCAAATAGTTTAGACTCAACTGAAGTGATTCAGGAGGATTTGGATAGAATCCAGAGTTGGGCAGAAATGTGGCAAATGAAATTTAATTTAGCAAAATGTAAAGTTGTACATGTAGATAATAAAAACATTAGACAGGATTACTTCATGGGAGGTTTAAAACTGGAATGTGCTCCACATGAAAAAGATCTAGGAGTGATTGTTGACCAAACCCTCATAGGTTCTGGTCATTGCGCCATAGCAGTTAAAAAAGCCAATCGGATGCTGGGATACATTGCCAAAAGTATTGAGTACAAATCCAAGGAGGTGATACTTCTCTTGTACAACACATTTGTCAGACCACATCTGGAGTATTGTGTACAGTTCTGGGGACCATACTTTAAGAAAGATATAGAGGCTTTAGAGAAAGTTCAGAGAAGAGCCACGAAGCTGATTCCGGGTATTAAAGATGAAAGCTATGAGAATAGGCTGAAGATCCTCAATCTCTTTAGTCTTAGGAAAAGGAGACTAAGGGGTGATCTGATTGAGGTCTTTAATTATGTTAAAGGGATTAACAAAGTGAATTATGTAGGATTCCTTCAACCAAATTCTGTTAGTAGAACTCTGGGTCATAAATGGAAGTTGACCAAGGGTAAATTTAGCACTGATATAAGGAAATATTTTTTCACCCAAAGAGTAATTTCGATGTGGAACAGCTTGCCTGACCATATTGTTGAGGCAGAAACCTTGGCAATTTTCAAGAGCAGGCTTGACTTAAAGCTAGATACCATTGAGACATTGAGTATCTGAAGTGATATATTCACAATAGTTAAAAGAAACTGGCGAGCCTAGTTGGGCTGAACGGCCTGTTCTCGCCACTCATGTTATGTTATGTTATGTTGTTATGTTATGTTATTGTGAGTCAGTCACATTTGACCTTGGGCCTCAAGGCCAAATGGCAAAAATGTGCTATGACTCTCTTAATATAGCATTTTGAGCTTAGGTATGTATGAGGCACCTATAGGCAATCAGGTATGCCGAACATTGTGAGTCAGGCACATTTGACCTTGGGTCTCCAGGTCAAGGTCAAATGGCAAAAATGTGCTATAACTCTCTTAATATAGCATTTAGAGCTTAGGTATGTATGAGGCACCTATAGGGAATCAGGTATGCCAAACATTGTGAGTCAGTCACATTTGACCTTGGGCCTCAAGGTCAAGGCCAAATGGCAAAAATGTGCTATAACTTGCTTAATATGACATTTAGAGCTTAGATATGTATGAGGCCCCTATAGGAAATCATGTATGCCAAATATTCTCGGTTGTTAAAATTTGACCTTGAGCTTCAAGGTGAAGGTCAAATGGCAAAAATGTGTTATAACAGCTTAATGTGGCATTTAGAGCTTAGGTATGTGTGAGGCACCTATAGGAAATCATATAATCCAAACATTCTCGGCAAGTTGAATGACATTGGGCGTCAAGATCAAATGGCAAAAATGTGCCATAACTAGCTGAATATGGCAATTAGAGCTCAGGTATGTTTGGTGCACCTATAGGAAACCATGTAAGCTGAAAATTCTTAGGCCGTCAGTCAAATTTGATGTTGGGCCTCAAGGTCAAGGTTATATGACAAAAATCGCCCATATTTGTTTAATATTGTTTTTAGAGCTTAGTATGTATTGGGCACTAACAGCAAATCATATATGCTGGTTGTTTTCGACATCTTGGATTTGACCTTGGGCAACAAGGTCCAGATAATGACAAAAATGGCCTAAAAGTCCTTTAATGTTGGCTTTACATCTACGGTATGTATTGGATACTTATGACAAATCATGTATGCTGATCAAACACACCATATTGGATTTGACTTTGGTCTTCAAGGTCAAGGTCATGTGACAAAATCAATCAATTTATTTCCTCATTTAATAATGTCTTTTAGACATTAGTATGTATTAGGCACTAACCCATATCTAATAAAAATTTTAACGGGCATTGTAACCGCATGGTCGACCTTTTTTGCGCGATCAATTGCGGCAATAGAAACTGGTCAAAATCCATTTTTGGATGTTTGTTCCTATTAGCATTATGGAATAGAAAGAATAATACTAATTAGACCCACTCCGTGGCAGTGTTGTGTAAAAAAAATCATTGAAAGTAGAGCAAGAACCAGAAGTGAATTGAGAAGGTGGCGCACTTCACAAATTGACAGCAGACAACAGTGAGAGTTCAGGTTAGAAAAAAATCTAATCGGATTTCATGATGTAGACTTCTTAAAGATTATATTTTTGCTAAATGGCAGAAAAGTGACATAGAAATGTTGCTGTCTGTCACTCATGAAAAAGTATGACTGCTCAGTCGAGTTGCCCGATAATGGTAACTAAAACCCCTTTCTCACTGAGCTGCGTTGGCCTGCGGAAGTGTGCAAATGAAACAGTTCTCTTCTTTCGCAGAGAGGAATTGATATGAAGAACCGTGAATTGATTCGCAGTGGTACGGGACCATTCGCCATCACCGCCAAAATTTGCGAAACAAATAAACAGGTTTAATTTTTTCGCGGATGTCTGAGCTGGAGCTTTTTAACGCCAGTATCGTGTGGACAACGTGTTGCTTTCGTAAGAATTTGTGTTGGCTTGCTGTTGAATCCGCGGACTGATGCTAGTTACTTTTCTCCTGTTGGAGCTGTAACTGCCGGCAACCTTCAGGGGCCTTGGCACTCTAGTTAAATTACCTTGGAGCACACATTTCCGCTTCATTCCATAGAGAAAAAATGAATTACAAGCAGTTTAGTGCGTCTCGTTTTCAATGGTTCTCTATGGCAGATGCCCGATGCTTGCCCGACATCCGCATCACGCAATGATTATTCACATTTTTCGTCATGTTATCCGGGCGGGTCCCCATTAAGGACACCAACTCCCCCCTGTAATTTCATTTTCCGGCATGGCAATTTTTCAAGCTTTAAGCCCTGGGTATAGTTTTATCAGATGATTGGCTTTTTGCTTGTTCTAAGCAGAGTGGAAAACTTGCCACCGTTCTTCTGCAGACTAACTGTTTCACTTGCGTCTGTCCCTCCAAGTAATTGCAGACAGACATGAAGATGTTTGCATCAGGGCTCTGTAGCAGCTGTTTTTAATGGAATACCAACATTCATTTATAAAACTATTTTTAATTTAGCATTTGAATTTCAAACATACTTCTTATCTTCAGCAACACCAATGAGGAAAACAAAAAGTAAACATCTAAAGCCAGATTTAAATTTTAAAAAATGAAAATGTAAAATATTTCTCAAGAAAAAGATTTAATCAATCATCAATTTGAACAACAAGGCCCATTTCATGATGTTCTAATGGCAACTTGGACATATACAACTAAACACAACATACAACAACTAAATTTGGGAATGAATTTTATTAAAACATTTTTTAAATATGCTTTTAGGCCCACAATCTAGTAAAATACTAGTATTTTCCATTACTAACAAAATGTTCTCGGCAAACAATGACAACGAAAACACGAGGTTTCAAAGGGGGCATAACAACTAAACTGCAGGGTGTGAAGTTCAACTTTCACAAACCCACTACAAATATGTCAACTTGACTAAAAGAAAATGAATCCTACATTTGCCACCTTCCTGTGCGTTTGGATAAGCTTTCACACAAGTTCAATACCTACAACCAAATTGTTTGATCAATTGTCCTTGAATAATTAACACAGGTTAAAAATATGAGAAATCATAAAGAAAAACTAATAAAACAATAATTTAGTTTCAGACAATTTTACAGTACAGTTTGTTCAAGTGCACAATTTGCTGCATTCTGATTTACATATTGCAAAGCACTATTATTGATATAGAGGTTTTTCACGTACATCATCTCTTTCCATGATGTTTGAATATAAATTAAGTTGCAAGTCCCGACTCAACCCACAAAACAAAAGCATCAAGTCTCTGAATATGAATATACATCACTTTAAATAAAAGGCAGGCATGAAATGTCTTTGGATGAAAACAGAAATTGCTTCCAGCTCTATAAGGAAAAGGAGTCCTACATTTTGTTCAAAAAAAAAAAAAAAAAACATGGAGCACTTGCTGTCCTCAGGCTCATTCCAGTCTGTACCTTTTCACCTTTTCCTTCACCTGCCTTTTCTTCCATTGGGCTCCACCCATCAGGGATATAAGGAAAAGGAGTGAAATTGGGAAAGAAATGTAAACCAGAGAGATGGAAAGCCCTTGCTGTCAAGCATCAGTTCAAAGTGACATCAGTTATAGTTGTGGTAGATGAGGAGAGGTAGATCCATACGTCACTCATTCCAGGAAAAAAAATACTTTCATAAAGGATTGTTTTGTCTTTGCTCAAGATATGTTTGGAAAATGTCCAATTCTGATTCCCCGTTGGTTTAACAGATTTGAATCTCAATGATGGCAGAGCATCAGATGTAAGGAAGGAAAGATGAAAGCAAGAGAAGAGAAGAGAAAGAAGACTGAATGAATCACCCTAACCAAAACCATTTGCAGTTCTGTCTCCTCATTCCCTCAGCGCGCTGAGCAGGCAGGAGTTTCATTGAGGGCGGTCTCCTAGCAGGTACACAATGAGCTCATAGGTGGAGAGCACAATGGCCGAGTTAGGGATCTGTTGGATGAGCTGGGGAACCAGTACTCTGTAAAATGCGGTGTAGCCCTCCTCCACCGCTACCAGCCATGCCGTTTGGAGGAAATACCGTTATTTGCTCCCTTCTTCCCTGAGTCTTGTCCGGATCACCTCTGGGAGAGAACAGGGAGACAAACTGGCGAGTAGCTAAAGATTCAAACCCCCATTTTACCATCAACTTTCGGCATTTCTTATGCATCCATTGAGATAAATGTCTGTTTTAGGCATTTCTCAAGTTTCATATCATGTGAAATACACAATCCAAAGTCTGGCTAATGTCACCTCCTTAACATTTTAGCACCAATGTCTGCCTTCCTGCGCCGGCCAGTTCAGTGTCACCCTCCATTATATTTTAGCAAAAATGTCTGCTTCTCTGTGCAGGCCAGTGCTATGTCACCTGCCTTTGCATTTTTGCACTTATATCTACCAGTGCCGTGTCACGCTCCTTTAAATTTTCCAGCTAGTGCTGTCTCACCCTTCTTTACATTATTGCACTAATGTCTGTCTGTGCTGGGCAGTGTTGTGCCACCTGGCTTTAAAGTTTAGTGCTAATGTTGGTCTGTCTGTGCCGGCCAGTGCTATCACCCTCCTTTACATGTTGGTGCCAACGTCTGCCTGTCTGTGCTGACCAGTGCCAGGTCACGTGCCTTACAATTCTAACAGTCTGTCTGTGCCAGCCAGCGCTGTGTCACCTGCCTTTCATATTTTAGCAGTAATGTCAGTCTGTCTGATGGCCAGTGCTGTGTGTCACCCTCCTTTAAAGTTTAGCGCTACTGTCGGTCAGTCTGTGCCAGCTAGTGCTCTGTAACCCTCCCGTGCATTCTAGCACAAATGTCAGCCTGACTGTCCCGACCACTGCCGTGTCACCCTCCTTTTCTCTAAAACATCACTAGTGCCACTGCAACTCCCACAACCATTACTACTGCCACTGCTCCTCTCATAAACATTACCAGGGCCACCGCAACTCCCACAAGCATAACCAGTGCCACTGAAACCCCCACAACCATTACTAGTGCCACTGCCTCAAACATTGCTAGTGCCAATGCAACTCCCACCAGCATTACCAGTGTCACTGCAACTCCCAAAAACATATAGGATCATAGGACTCTAACAATTACCTCATACTTGTCTAACCGTAATTTAGATTTTTACTTGATTGCGTGTTCATTGTTGAACCCAGTGTTGTAGTCGTGTCACCAACTCTCAAGTCTGAGTCGAGTCTCAAGTCCCCAGTGATCGAGTACAAGTCCGAGTCACCAGAGAAAAGTCAGAGTCAAGTCCAAGTCAAGTTACCATTACCTGGACCCATAAGAGCTCTGGCAAGAGGATGCGCCTTAGTCATATATCAAACCAAATGATTTGGCGAAGGTTTTTTAATAGATCAAACAATTATCATTCACACTCAAACCTATCAAATGATAAACATGCAAGTTGATGGAGTGTCCAAAAGCAAACAACCAGGAAAAAAAACAAACCTTATGCCAACCATTTGTAGACGATATTCCATGTTGGTTGATGAGCTTGTGGCATTCAGCTGTTGTAATATGACAACTGCTGTGAGGTTTTTACTCATATTTGCCCCTACAAACAAATACAGTAGGTGTAAACCAGGATTTTCGAGCACAGCGTGAGAAAAGATGTCAATCCATTGATATTTTTTTTTGGTTGCAAAATGAAACATGTCCGCTGAATACATAATTGTGATGATTCAAATCGACAGTGGAATGTGAAGTAGTAATGTTACCTCAAGCTACCAGTGCAGGCTTTTAACAGAATTAGCCCCACTCACATGCAAAGTTAATGTAAACACAAAGCCTATTTCCTGAAGCTGCTTTCCAATAAAAGCCAATATGGCTCGTCAATTAACCAAATATACTGGCCGACTGACCAACCAGAGGACTACAGCTCTAATGAACAACATTAGACCAGTTTTAACCATGCATGTTGCATTTCAAAAGCATAAGGTTTGTGAGCATTGAGCTACTCAACCGTGCACGGTGAGGTCTTATGAAAATGTCTCCATGACTAAATACCCTCTCAAAAAACCCTTAAAAATATATATAAATTTGTCTGAGTCCTCATCTCCAACTTCCGAGTCCTGCTGCATTCAGTGTTCGAGTCTGAGTTCAAGTCCAAGTCGAGTCACGAGCCCCGAAAATCAGGATTTGAGTCAGACTCGGGTATTAGAACAACTGGTTGAACCACAATGTTCTTAATGAGGTGGATCCAAGTATTGTCACGCTTGTTTGCATCCATCAACCATGTTTTGAATGCGTGTTGGTAAAAACGAATCGCTTGAAAATCCTGTTGGTCCCGTCAGGAAGCCTGAGTTCAGATAAACACCGATTGAATAACCGGGGATGGGACAAAGTGGACAATATGAGGAGGGACTGTCAGTCAGCCTACTGTCAACTACGAGAGGCTCGCTTGGCTGATGAGGTCAGAGAGCATGCGAGTGATGGAGCAGGAGACACAAAGAAATAGTATGGGAGAATGAAAGAAAAAGGCGGAACCTCATTATATCAGTTTTAGCAAACAACAGCATTAATAAAAAGAGATGGAATTAGTTTCAAAACTCAACTTCCGAGCTTTGGGATAATTTTGAACTTAAAGGTACACTATGCATGTTTGCATGGTTTCCGCGCGATTATATTTTTGTCTCAATTCGCTGACATCTCCCCATGATCCGCTAGCTGCCTGCCCCTGAATTTACTGTAAAAAAAACCCGGGCTCTGGAGACCGCACAGGCGTCACAAACTGCAAACAAACACAAGGGGTACAGGCTGTGCCCCATAACATAACAAACCACGTTCCGGCCAATCACCGACAAGAGTGTTGGGAGGAGGGGGATGGGGGTTAGTGCGCATGCACATTTCGGGGAGCAGTGACGAGCAGAGTGGAGAGAGAAGCGTGAGGACAGATATAGCGTGGATGACGACGTGAGCTAGGACCAACGACGACACAACAATATCTTTTTGAAATCGCCGAGGTACCAACACGACCAAAGAAAAGGCATTCGGATGAATATATGGAGAGGAGGAGAGAACTGGAGAAGGAAAGATCGAAGACCTGCATTTACATCGGCGATTCAATCCTAAAGTGGCGAGAAATCTGCTGGCAGTAGGGCTTCCAGTCCGATGCACAGGTGGCTCAGTTTTTACTGGACAGGTAGGTAAAGTCAGTTTGTTTTTTGTAAATGCATGCTCACTTGAGCCCTCTTGCCAATAAAAGGTCACTCTTTTCCAAACCCATACCATTAGCGCAAACCTACAAAGTTGTATTGGCTAGGGTAGCTACTGTTAGATAGCGAGCTAAGTAGGTTACTAGCAGCTAACCTCTAAGTGAATCCAACAAACTCGTAAACGCACCTGTTTTAAGCATGACTCAGCTAATTCTCTGCATGTGTGGTATTTGAATGGTAATAAACGTGATCTTTTTGGCAACTTCGGCTAAAATTTTGGACACAGTCTTTGTTTGTACTTTGGACACGTCAAGCAAACTTGAGCTATCTAGCTACCATGGATTTGCTGTAGCCTAGCATGGAAGGTGAAATTTGCCTCGGCTGGTGAAATGTTATGAGCTTCTGTAAATGTTTGTACTTCCCTGCATGGTGCTGTAGGTGAGAAGAGCGTTTATCTATCTCTGGAGGCAGGGATGTATGAAGTACTCTGAACAAAGCATCAGTTGAATCACACATCGCTTGTAGTGACTACCTTGACTTGCTTTCGATGCGCGTTCATGACAGTTACGGAAGCATGGGAGGGAGGGAACAATGGGAGGGAGGGGCGAGCTACCTCTGTTTTGTTTGACTTCGAATGTCAACAGAAGTGACGTCACCCAACCATGCATAGTGCACCTTTAAGCCAAAGAAGAGGGAAGAACCCATGAATTGGGAAGAGGCAGTTTGCTGTCTGTCACAAAACACTCGCAGTCTAAAATGCTAACTGAACCAATTACAAACACAAAAATTCACCATCCCACTGAATATGCAGGATATAACATGTCAATCACAAGCAATACTAGTGCTACTGCAACTCCAACAAGCACTACAATTCCCACTGCAAATCCCACAGGCATTACTAGTACCACTGCAACTGCAACAAGTATTACTATTGCCACTGCAACTCCCACAAGCATTACTAGTGCCATTGCAACTCTCACAAGAATTACTAGTGCCACTGCAACTCTCACAAGCATTATTAGTGCCATGACAACTCCCCCAAACATAATTAGTGCCATGACAACTCCCCCAAACATTACTAGAGGCATTGAGTTCTATTAGTTTCAACCTCTACAACAGTAAATGCTCAACAAAAATACTGGACCTATTTTTAAACAGCAATATGTCCGAACATCTCTGAGAGGAGCTCACCATGTGGGTAAGCGATGCAGGAGGCGCAGCCTTTGGCAAACGCAGCAGCCATCATGAGCCCCAGGAAGTTAGACGCTCCCTTATCTGCTGCAGCACAAGGTGAGGTGAAGTGGCTCTCAGTCAAGTGCGTCTTCAGGCTCTCGTAGATCAGGAAGCAGATCATGGTTTCAGAGATGCCGATGTATGATGCAGTCAGGCCCCTGTAGAATCCACGAATGCCCTCGGTCTTGTAGACATAGCGTGCACACTGCAAGGCTTTTGTCCGTTTTTCTCCCCGTGCTCTGGAGGGAGAGCAGAGACAAACAGCACAATCAGTTAGCCAACTGTAAGGGACACATTCATCACAACACAATGCACTGGGCACTTAAGTGCGATAGGCATATTAGAATGCACACATACTTCCACTGTGTATGCGCAGGGCACTGTAGTGGGATCGGCATGTCATAACACGCACATGCTTTCACTGTATATGCGCTGGGCAGTCCAGACGGTTAGCCAAATTGAAACACGCATGCTTTCACTGTATGGGGCACAGCAGTGGGATTGGCATATTAGAACACACATCACACATACTTTACTTTCACCATATACACGGTGGGCACTGCAGCGGGATCTGCATGTTGGAACGTACATACTGTCGCTGCGTATGCACTGGGCTCTGCAGTGGGATTGCCTTAATAGAATACGCACACTCTACAATGTCTACTGCAGTGGGATCAACATGTCAGAAAGCACATATGCTTTCACTGTATTTTGCAAGGCACAGCTGCAGTATCAGCATATTAGAACACACTGTTACTTTCACAGTATATGCACTGGGCACTGCAGGGGGATTGACATATTAGAATATGCACATACTTTCATTGTATATGCGCTGGGCACTGCTGTGGGATTGCCATCTGAGAGCACACACATGCTTTCACCATTTGCATGGGGCACTGCAGTGGGATTGGCATATTATTATTAAGACACACATACTTTCACTGTATGTGTACAGGGCATTGCACGGTAATCAGCATATTATAAGTTGCACATATTGTTAGAGGGCCAATAAAGAAATATACGGGGTCCGTAAATGCCATTTACTGATCCCCATATATTTCCGTATTGACCCTCTAACAATTTGTGCAACGAATTTATCCCACCGAAGACCGACATGCATGCCATTTCCGCAGCTCCAGAGACGCTAAGGGAGATAATCTACTTGCACGCCGTGTATGGGCTTCGGAGACGTAATATGGGAATATACAGGGTTTCCACGTCACTGCTTTCGACCAATGCCATCCAAGCATTCTTGTCTTAGGTGGGATAATAGCACATGCACATACTTTCATTGTGTATGCACTGGGCATTTCAGTAGGATTGGCATATTAGAATACACACACTTCATTGTGTGCTAGGCACTGCAGTGGGATTAGCAAATTAGAACACACTTATTTTCACAGTATATGTACTGGGCACTGCAGTGGGATCGGCATATTAGAACACGCACATACTATCACTGTACATGTGCTGAGCACAGCAGTGGAAACGGCATATCAGAAAAAACACATGCTTTCTTTCCAGCTGCATCCTGGTCTTCACTATCCAGATTGGGTTCATCAGGGAGTTTGTAACAAAGGCTGAAATGAAAACACAAATGACAGGTTCATGTTTCAGCATTCAGCACTCAAACCGGACTGTAAACAAAGATGACCTACGCGTCTCTGCTTCCTAACGCTGAACAAAATGGATCCAAAATATCCTTCATCCAGATGCTGCCCTCTTGAACATTTGGAAGTGAAGTCTGTACAGTTGTGAATGTGGGGTTGACCCGTGGTCTCGTGATCCCGAGCAAACACCTGCCCTATTCAGATGCAAGCACATCCCCTGAACCTTTTAGCTTGGCTGGCTACTTCAGTTTTAGATTAGTGACCAGTCTCTAACTGTACCAGCTAGGTTTTGACCAAGCTAGCAATCCTTGTTTAGCCAGAAGTAATGAAGGAGACGTGTTGATAGGAACAAATTGATCGGGTGAATACAGTTCGGGAGAATAGTGCAGCCATTCCAGAAAATTTAATGTTGGCTAGCTAACGGTTGCTACCACACAGATGCAAGCCACAAATCAATATTAATGTTAGAGACTGAATTCCAAATGCGTGAATGCCATTCAAATTT
This sequence comes from Gymnothorax javanicus, assembly GCA_029692085.1. Lineage (NCBI taxonomy): Eukaryota > Metazoa > Chordata > Actinopteri > Anguilliformes > Muraenidae > Gymnothorax > Gymnothorax javanicus. The sequence goes on from CM056203.1 coordinate 44,172,986, forward strand.
ATTTATTTATTTATTTAAATAAACAGTTTCGGGATCGATAATTTGTGACTGTCAAAAAATTTTATTCACGGATTTATCAGTGTCTTTTTCCATTATTCCCTATGGAGAAATTTCTTTTTGGCCCCCCTGGCATCACGTGACTTGCAATATCAGCTTGACCGCTAAGTCCATATCGGCGTGCATTCCTCCCTTCATTGTTTGTCCAGTTCTCCTTATAGGTCCATGGGAAGTACCTTTGCTTCAGCCAGTTAGCATGTTAGCTTCCTGCTTCCACGTTTCCCAAGGATGCAATTTTGTGGCCAAAGACGCTGAAGCTCCATAGACACCAATTCAAAAGTGCAGACCGCAAGGGCACTGATTGGTCCACTCTACTCGAGTCTCACGTGATTTCACGACAGGTCCTTCGGAAACCTGACACCACATATCAGTTTGTCAATGAATTGCTTCGTGGCAAAGCAAGACGCAAACGACCTCAACGCAGAACTTCGAAAGGTCCACGACGGAGTCGAGGCGACGGTGTGCCCTGCGCGTGAAGTCTACGCAGAACCATAAATCCAGCGTTTTCAGCTGTCCGCAACCCCAGCTCCTACATTAGGCTCGTTCGAGACGAGCCAGGTCTATGCAGATTCGACCACCCGGCGATCGGCGCACAATACATGCCGGTTAGTTTTGTGTCCGACTTCATCCTGCCTTGCTCTGACGTATTACAAAAGTGGACGGCGATAAAATCGCGACAGCAAGGCGGCCACAGTTTTTAGAGTCAGGTGCCGCAGTTGCTCTCCACCGACTGCACCGCCTGGCTCTAACCTGATCTAACAGCTGATTGGTTTAGAGGTTGGCTCAACAATATGACGTTTTATATACTCTCTACTTTTGTTTAATGGGAGAGAGTTTGATTTTATTTGTCAGATTTGAAGGTTTAGTCTGGCTACAGAAAACGTGTGGCTGATGGTGACGTTTAATTGGGATTCATGTCACAGATCATGAACTGAATATAGGCTATTGTATATTACCACTGTTTTAATTATTGAAGTATTTAGCAGCACAAATATTTCTGGTTAGTGGGATGTGAGGATTTTTAGGGGGGGACATCCGGGTGAATAGGATGTACTTATTTCTATGACTTCCTGTCATAGACTGTATAAAGAGATGGACAAAGCAACCGTGACGTCACCCATTAGTTTCAGCATACCACAAACGAAGCCTCGATTTTGGCAATTTGAATTGCGCCATGTTGTCATTTTGAAACCGGATGTGATTTCTATTGGACGAGAGCGAGAATCAAGATCCGAGGAGGGACGTGAGAGGTAGATCTGACCGTATCGGACGAGGACCAGAGGATAGCCACGCCTCTAAAGCATATTCTGGCTTTATCCTTTATTCTAGTCTACTTGGGACCATAATTTACAAAAATGAACATCATGATATATCGAAGGAGACTTGAAACTTGCTATAGCTACCATAAAATAATGTGAAAAATCATAATTTAAATGAAAAATCGGGTGGGAAAGTAGGGTCATTTTCTCATAGACTTCTATAGCATTGAACTTCTTTCTGCAACCACCGACGTCGCCATCTGCCGCCCATTAAACAGAATGCCATTTTACGGTACTTCCGCATGGGCTTCTTTTTTCAGACCAGAGTGCTGCGTCCATCTTTTTATACAGTCTATGCTTCCTGTATATTCTCTCAAGGCTGCTGGAAACCGTCCGACTTGATTGCGGCTTGTTGTCACCGCCCTCCTGCTGCAGCCGCCTTGTCTCGTCTACTTTCCAGGCGAGGCGAAGTTCATCTCGAACGAGCCTCACAATGAAATACCATTGAAATAAGATTTGTTCTGTTTCACCGTTTTAGTGGTCACTGGTTTAAAAGATGGATTTCATGAGAGACATATACGATACGGTTTCTGTCAAAATTTGATTGATGGCTTTTTGATGAGTTGATGAGGTCATATGAGTTCATTTTTTAATGAGGTTATTATAGTTTATTCTGTATCACCCCCTCTACCGCCTCCTCTTCCCCCTCCTCCCCTGGCTGCGTGGGGTAATTCAGCAGAGCCACCCTCCTTCCCTCCCACCCACCCTTGGCTCCCTTGGTGTGGGGTCAGTGATTGAATTTTATACATTTTTAGCGTGTTTTACGTTTTTTGGGATAACCCTTTTAAAGCATTTATTTAATTGTATTATTAATATTATTGTTTAGTGCTTTTTAAACGTGTATTATTTGAGTGGTGGGGAAGTGGAAGTGATAAGTGGTAAAACTTATCATCAGGGGAAGGCAAAGTGTGCAGGCAACAGCCAGCCGCATGCTTGCACTGCGTAAGCAGGTCAAACAAAGAGGCATCAGAGCCAGGTTGAGCACCACAGTGCTAGTGATCCCAACATTGCGGCTGGAACAGGAGAGGAACATCAGTCTTCCCAGCAGAACCCACAGCAGCAGCAGAACACCCTACAGTACGAGAACAGCACAGCAAGCACAGAGCAGCAGACATCCCAGCAGAACCTCCCACAGCAGAACAACGCCCTAAACACAGAGCCTGCCAGGCAACCGCCGTAGAGATATGCCCGAAAACCCAAAGTCATGTGGCCAAAGGCCAGTGACCAAGATGTATGGAGAAGCTTCGACAAGAGCTTATGCAACACCATCCAGAACTCCCTAAAAGGAAACACAACCTCCAAACTGAACATCATCGGCCACCTTATCCATGAGGAAGGCAGAGTCCGATTTGGAGATAAGCCACTAAGGATCCCTGCTCCCAAACAAACCGGAAGGCGTGAAAGGGAAATCTTTCAGCTGGTCAAAGAGCGACGCCTCCTGAGGAAAGCATTGAGGAGAGCTGAGGCTGAGGAAAAAGAGGGTTTGAAGGACCTTTGGAACAAGATCAAGGAAAGGCTAGCACACCTCAGGAGAGCTGAAAGGATAAAGAAGCGAAGAAGCCACAGTGAGAAGGCAAGGACATGCTTCTTTCAGGACCCCTTCAAGTACACCCGTAGCTTCCTGGAGGAGAAGTCTGGGACATTGCATACTTCCAAGCAGGAGCTGGAACAACACATCAAAGACCAGCTGAGCGACAACCAAAGAGCAAAGCCCCTTGGATCACCACGCTACGTACCCCGCCCACCCAAGCCCTCCACGGAATTCAACACGTCCCCACCGAAGTGGTCAGAAGTCCAACAAGTCATGGAACGTGCAAGAGCAGCAGCAGCACCAGGGCCAAATGGAGTTCCATATAAGGTGTTCAAGAACTGCCCGGGACTCCTGAAAGCGCTATGGAGACTCATGGTGGCAGCTTGGAAAACCCAATCCATACCACCCTCATGGTGCAAAGCAGTTACTACCTTCATCCTAAAAGAAAAAGACTCCCAAAACCTTAGCCAGTTCAGAGGCATTGCCCTGTTGAATGTGGAGGGGAAAATCTTTTTCTCCATCTTGGCTCGAAGAATGACAAGCTACCTCCTGGCGAACAAGTATGTCGACACCAGCTGCCAAAAGCAGGAGTCCCAGGGTTCCCTGGCTGCGTGGAACATTCAGCAACAATCTGGGAGCAAATCCAGACAGACAAACGAAGCAAAGGAGACCTGCATGTTGTTTGGCTGGACTTGGCAAATGCCTTCGGATCAGTTCCCCACCAGCTCATCAGGTACGCCCTTGAATTCTTCCACGTACCATCAAAATCCAGAACTTAGTATCAAACTACTTCAACAACCTGTACGTTTGCTACACAACCTGTGACATTTCAACCAACTGGCACCGGCTCGAGAAGGGAATAGCAATGGGATGTTCCATCTCCCCATCCTATTCACGGGTGCATTTGAGATCCAGACAGACAGTGCGAGGGGTCAGATCTCAGACAGGTCAAAGACTCCCAGCCTTGCGGTGCTATATGGACGATGTCACTACCCTCCTCCAAACAGCAGCCTGCACAACCAGACTCCTCAAACGACTGGAGGACCTACTGGCTTGGGCCCGCATGAAGATCAAGCCACCTAAGTCTCGCAGCCTCTCGATCCAAAAAGGGACCAGAAACGATAACATCATTTTCACCGTGGATGGCGAAAGAATGCCCCTTATGGCAGAATTACCAGTGAGAAGCCTCAGGAGGCTGTACACAGCTGACCTCTCTGACAAGAACATGGCCTCAGCTATCAAAAATCAACTTCAGGACGACCTGCATAAGATAGATCAGTGCCCCCTACCAGGGAAATTCAAGGTCTAGTGTTACCAGTTCACACTGTACTACCGCATAACGTGGCCTTTGAAACTGAGCGACATCACCATGACAACAGTCCTGAAGTTGGAGGCAAAGGCCAACAATTACATCAGAAAATGGCTTGGCCTCCCCCGATGCCTCTCCAACACGGCTCTCCTCGGGAGAAACACCCTACAGCTCCCTCTGCAGTCCATCAGCCTGGGGTACAAAAAGGAGAAGGTGAGACTCCTCTTCGAGTTGAGAGACTCACCGGACCCGGCCATACAATCTGCCAACCCTCAGATTCGCACAGGATGCAAGTGGAATGCAACCGAAGTGATAGACTAGGCCATAGTTTAGCTAAAGCACCAGGAGCTCGTGGGCTTCACACAACCGGGCAGAGCTGGCCTAGGATGGGGGGCAGCACCAAAGAGATGGTCAAAAGCCACTAAGAAGGAGAGGAAAGATCTTGTAATCTTGGAAGTTGGCAAAATGGACGAGGAAAGTTACAAGATCACAGCAGTGAGCCAGCAACAGCAAGGCAGATGGACCACTTGGGAGGCCGTGACCAACAGGACCATCACTTGGGCCGACATGTGGAGAACACCCCAGGTGAGACTGAGCTTCCAGATAAGGAATGATACACTATGATACACTCCCCAGCCCCCGGAACCTATACACCTGGTATGGCACAGAAGAATCCTGCCACCTGTGTAATTCCCCAAACCCAAACCTAAAACACATCCTCTCTGGCTGCAAGACAGCGCTGTCTCAAGGCAGGTTCAGGTGGCGGCACGACAGGGTCTTGCGTAAGTTAGCGGAGATCCTGGAGGCCCGCAAACAGGAAGCTAACAGGAACAACCCACCCACAGCCCCGAAGTGGATCCAGTTTACCAGGCCAGGGACGAAAGTACAGCACTGCACCAAGACAGAACGGTCCCTTCTGTCATTAGGAGGCGAGTGGCAGCTAGCAGCCGACCTCGACCGCCAGCTGAAATTCCCCGAAGAGATCACCATGACAGCCCTGCGCCCAGACATTGTGCTCTGGTCAGCACCTGCCAGAGTAGTCATCATGGTGGAACTGACCATCCCATGGGAAGAGCAGATGGAGGCCGCATACGAGCGGAAGAAGGATAGGTATGCGGATCTATCAGCAACGTGCTCGCAAGCTGGGTGGAGAGCATTCACCTTCCTGGTGGAGGTTGGGTGTAGAGGCTTCACCTCAGCATCTGCACAGCGGCTACTGAAAACCCTCGGAGTCACAGGCCCCAACAGGAAGCAAGCTCTCCATGACCTTGCTGTGGAGGCTGAGCAAGGCAGCTTCTGGCTCTGGCTTCGAAGGAAAGACAAGGCGTGGGGAAAGGAAGGATCCTAGGCAGGCTGCAGGGCGCGGTAGGGAGACGTCCCTACCATGGCTCCTCCACCTCGAGATGTTCTGGGGATGATGGAGCGAAACATAGATGAAGGGTGGCCCCCAGCTGATGACCCTGCAGCCTGCACATTGCACCGGCGGAGGTGCGGCAGGCAGAAATGCCAAGCAGGCAGAACCCCTACCTGTGCTTAGATCTATTTCAAGCGTTTGTTGGTTGTGGGGAAATGAAAGAGGGTTAAAATTCGGAGAGTTTTTAAAGTTGCTAGCGACATGTTAGTAAAATAGTGTTTTAAAGCGAAAAAAATGTTAGTAAAATAGTGTTTTAAAGCAAAAAAAAAAAAAAAAAATGTTGGTAAAATAGTGTTTTAAAGCGAAAAAATGAAAGCAAGAAATGTTAAAACTGGAGAGTAATGAATGAAGTACATTTGAAATAGCTGTGAATACGTGAGCAGAACAAGGAAAGAAAGGGAGAGTGTTTTAAAGTTGCTCGGGATATATCTTAGTAAAATAGTGTTTTAAAGCAAAAAATTTTATCAAAATAGTGTTTTAAAGCGAAAAAATGAAAGCAAGAAGTGTTAAAACTGGAGAGTAATGAGTGAAGTACATTTGAAATAGCTGTGAATATGTGGACAGAATAAGGAAAGAAAGGAAAGAAAGATAAAACTATTTACCAGTAAAGTCTGTCCGCGAGATGTGTTAGATGTGTGAAGTTAGTTGTCGAAAGTTTGATGCTAAATAAGGCTGGTTTCCAAGGTCTTCTCATTCCGTAGGTCTCTGTCTCACTCTCTCTGTGTACAAGCAGAGTGAGTGAGCGAGGGAAGTCAAAGGGGGCTGATTCTGTGCGTGTGCGCGTATGTGTGCTGGTGGGAATACGGTCAGCCAATGAATGAGGCAAACAGCTTGTGTCAAAATAACAACCGAACAATGAAACTTACCCAGGGTGGGGCTGAACGGGGAGGGTGTTTGCGTGTGCGTATGTGTGGTGATGGGTGGTGTTCAAAGCGCATGCGCTGATAGAAAATTGGGTCAACGACTTCTGACAAAAGGTGTATGGGAATGTGAAGGATATGGGAATGTGCGCATCTGTGGTTGTGATATCGTTATCAGAGGTCTCCAGGACTTTTCAGGCCCTGCAGTTAAAGTTTAGACTAACGGGGGTGTTATTATTCTTTTATTATTTCGTAGTACTAGTATGTGTATACCTCAAGGAGAAATGATGATGAAACTGGAAAGGCTTCAGAATGATGCCATAAAACGTATACTGGGACAATCAAAATCTATTTAAGGATTTTTAACAGGCCATGTAAAATATTTTCTGTATTTTGTATTTGATAATGCTTAGTGTTTTATCACTTATATTTTATTTGTAATGTATTGCATCCAGTCTTGGAAATGAGTAATAAATAAATAACATAAATTCCGATATACAGTGCCGTGAAAAAGTATTTGCGCCCCCCCCGTGTGCTTCCTTGTTTCCCGTGGGACTAAAGACATCAAAAGTCATGCATACTGAGGCCCATTGTTCTAACCTATTGGTTATTGTCACCTCTACGTGTGTTTGTCTGCATCCCATTTGGTTACAGTGAGACATTAATCACCACCCCCCTTGATAAGTTCCCATCCCCAGGAAGCCAGTCCCGGTTCAAGTCAACACCTTTGCACATTGGGGAAGCTTTAATCTACCAAAATGTCTTACATAATCCCCCCCTTAAACCTTGACCCAAATGCAAAACTAAAGAGAGAAAGGTTTAATTCAGGAACAACATAATCTCTTTAAATTGGCCGTGGGCTCACATCATAGTGAACTGAGGGAATGTGTTTGCCACCACTTGACACCACGTACAACCACAATGGAGCCGTACCAAGGGCAGAGAGGCCTAAGTAGCACTAGATGACTCCACACATAGATTGCTTTTATCTGGCCTCCAGTAGAGCTTTTCTTTTCTGGTACTCAGCATCCCTTTTGTGTTGTTTTATTAAAACCCAAAGGCAGCAAGTCAGCTGCCTCAACCAGTAGCCCCAGCACTGATGCTGCTGTTGCGCCCTTGAAAATCAGGTCCCTGTAGGTGTAGTTCCCCCTTATTCCTGAAAGCCCATTAAGTTAGCCTTTAATTCACTGAATCAAACCCCTCTCACCCGCATTTACCTTAATTATCTGAAATTTTAGTTGTTTAGGAATGCAGTTGCACCCGTAACTTCCCAATGTGTTGATGCAAACCTGCTTAAAGCCACATGGTTGTCCTTCTCTGCATTCATTGTTGTCCACACAAGAAGATAGTCCATCACCAGTGAATCATTTATAACATTTACATTCCTCTTCATTCCCGTCAGTCCATTTTTGACATGTGGCTGAGGCATAGCAGTTTGCATTGTAGGTTTTGTTGTAGCTGAGGTATGAGGTCCCGTTGCTGTACATCATGCATGCCTGGTTGTGGTTTGGCAGGTAAAATTTAGGAGTATTGGAAAAATAAAATATGCAATAAAAAGTAAAAATAAAAACAAAATATCCTTCAGTCCCCCCTTGATGCTTTTAAGTCCACATCCTGTCTTGGTACCTGAAAAACATCAAGTGCAGTATTTATTCTTATGGCAGTTTAACATTTGCACCCAATTACATTGGTCTGCATGATACCATTCATACCCCACTCCTTTCCTCCCCTTCATTGCAACCTTAAGATTGCCCTCACCGCAGGTGTCCACAATTTCATGCGACCCTGTCCAATTTGCATCCCAAGGTCCTTTCCGAAGGTAATGTTTTACCATGAATTGATCACCCATTTCAAATTTATGTGTATTAGGTTTGACTCCATCATCCCATCTATGTTTGTTGGTTTGGTGCGCTAAGTCCATGTTGTGAACAACAAGGTGGAATTTGTCCTCCAAGTGGCTCTGCACATTTTTCAGAATTTGAGCTGCAATTTGTTTGAACTCATGCAGCATTTTATTAATGTGCTTATATGTTAAAGGTGGAGCAGATGGCAAGGTTTCTGACTGATATAGTTTTTCCTCTGCTTTTCTGCTTTGGACTCTGTCCTGCTGCACCTCCACCCCGCGACCAGCAGTCTCCTCTAAAATGTCCGGTCTTACCACAGTTGTGACAAGCATCTCTAGATGTCTTACGGCCCTCATTAGAAGCTACAGCCAAAACCTTCTTTTTATTAATGGGCACACTGTGTGTAATTTCATTCCAGCTAGATAGAAGACTACAGACTTCAAAATAGGTCAAATTGTTTGCTCTCTGTTTTTGATTCAATGCAAGCTTTGTTGCATCATTTATAATGTCATCATATTGTTGTATGATTAATGCAAGGAATACTGGATCATTCCTGCCTTGATCTGGCATGCCAGAATTCCTGGTGTAGCTAGTAAACAAGTGGTTAATGAAAGCTATTGGATTTTCACCTCTATCAGGTGTGGTGTTCTGTATTTGTTTCCAGTTGGGCTGTGGATTGCCAATCATATTCATCAAAGCAGACTCCCTTTGCTGAGCATTTGCCCATACACCATCTACAGGACCTTTAATATGATCTGGTAGTGACTGAACTTGATCAGCTGGAATAGTTAACTGCATGATCTGACAACAATCCTGGTCATTTAAGGTATGTGCTGTAGCCTGGCGTTGCAATTCCGCCAAATAGTTTCGAGGATCAGAGAAACCATCCCATTGACCGATGTTTTTACACAAATTACTTAGCTCCACGGCGGACAAGGGAAAACGTTCCCGGACTGACTCATATTCATAATTTGTAGCAGCACTGCCCTCAGTTGCAAGTGCTGCTCTCTTTCAGATTTTGCGCTCTCTTATGCGGAAGGGAGCCGCTTTTACTGGACCTGGAGCTATTTTACATTCAGGTGGGTCTGAATTGGCCTCCTCTGAACTATAAAAACTGCTCTCTGAGTCAGAGTATTCTGGTAAGTTAATACCCAGAGCAGCAACATGGCACTGAAATTGCTTGAGCTTATCAGCACTATTGCCCTTAACACCTGATCTATGTGCAACCTCTTGATTTTTCACACTTCTAGCCCATAGCATCTCTTAAGCATTTTTGCATTTTTCTAACTGCTTGTTCAACATGGCATTAACATTTTTTGGATCCACCAAGTTTGCTCTCAGTGATGCTAACTGTTTCCACAGTTCAATACTGTTATGTGCAGCTAAACAGCGCTCTCCCTGTCCTGCAGCGGCCTCACTTCTAAGGCCTCGCTATTGTTTGCTGTTGTTCAGAACAGTCTCCCACTGACAAATGACGTTTCTATTGTTTGCTGTTGTTCAGAACACTGTTTCTCTGCCATTTGACAAATGACGTTTCATTTCCATTTGGCCTTGTAACAAAGCAGCTAGTACATTTGCATTTTTTACGATTTTTATTCTTACAGTTACGATTCGGAGTACTTTCTGTACACGCTTCCTCAAGCCAGGATAAAGAGGATCTGATTTATCTAACAGAGATCCATAGGATCTTTCTTTGCTATGTTTTGCAACATAGTCAATGGCCCACTCCATCATTGTAGGTTCGGATTAATTTTGTGCACTAAAATCTACCTACAGTGGCGGTTTACCTCAAGGACACAGGATAAATGTGGGATACCCTGCTGGTACTTTCATATTCAAAAAGCCCAGTTATTCAATAAAGCAAACACGCCTCCTGCTTAACCCTGTTAAGCTGTTTGTATGTCGATGCCATGTTCACATAACTTAACTGTTAAACAGGTATAATTTCATACATTAAAACAACTGGAGAATTCTCATGCCTAAGTATTGAATTTGCTCCCAGTTCTGCGCTATTTTGCTAACTTTTGCCATAGCTGTCAAATTCCAACCATAAACTCAAATTATTATCCACAGCAGGATAATGCAGAAAACCCTTTATACTTACAAAGTCCCTTTGGTTCGTCGAAATAAGGTTTGGAATGGAGGGCCCATCTGTCTTTCTTTGCAGCAGTAAGCTTGTCTCCTTTCTGTCCGGCAAAAGATTAAATGGCGTCCTGGCTTGGTGATGCTGAAGAAAATTCCTTGGTTCTTCGTTGATGTTAAAATCGAATCTTGTGGATTAAGTCAATGGAAAAGGGAAATGGTATCAAAAATGAAAATGACCTCCAATCGTCCCCCCTTTTCGTCCGATGCTGGCTCGCCAATTTATGTAGGAATTTGGTCCTTTGTGAAGTAAACTGGTAGTCCCAAAGTTCAGGTCAACAAAAATTTATTTACAGAGCAAAATAGTCTTCTTTACAGTATGTAACATACCGGGTAAAAGCAAGGCAAGGCAATTACAAATTACTGTCAGTCAGGAAGCAGCTTTATGCCTGTCCTGAAGCCAGTGTACCAATGAGGTGGCAGGTCACCAAATGGTCATTGTTACCTCAGCATGCAGGTCTGCTGACCCTTCCTGATGAACTTTCAGATCCCCCCCCCCCCCCTTGTGCTTCCTTGTTTCCCGTGGGACTAAAGACATCAACAGTCGTGCATACTGAGGCCCATTGTTCTAACCTGTTGGTTATTGTCACCTCTACGTGTGTTTGTCTGCATCCCATTTGGTTACAGTGAGACATTAATCACCACCCCCCTTGATAAATTCCTATTCCCACAAAGCCTATCCCGGTTCAAGTCAACACCTTCGCACAGTGGGGAAGCTTTAATCTACCAAAATGTCTTGCAAGGGGTGTCAAAAGCAGTGTAAATACGGTTTAGATAAGGTGCAAAGAAACTAATGTGCTTCATTAAAGAGCAACATATCCTTGGCATTTATAATATTAATCTGTCTTTTGTCTGCACTATTCTTTTAAATAACAGATTGATTAATTTAAGCAATATTGTATTCCACGCCTGCCAACTGTTCCAAAAGTATTTTTCGGAAGAAAGCAGTTAAACCATCTTTGTGTGTGTTGCACCTGTGTGCCTGTGTGCGCGCGCACATGTGTGCCTGCCTGTGTGCCTGTATGCACACGTGTGGTGAAGGGGGGGTCGCAAGATTTTCTAAAAAAAAAAACTGGCCAGTTTTCGGGGAAAGGGTGTCACCTCATGGATCTATAAATACGGTGTCTGGGTGATCGATAATCAGAAGGCTGTTCTGTTGACTCCTCACAGTACCCAGTCCAAACTTCCAGGAGAAATGCTCTATTATTGCTCCATCGAAGAATATCAAGCATCGCTCAACTTGGAAGGTTTGTAAAACATTGCAACTATTTATATTTTACGGTTAACATCATAATCGTGCAACAGAATAATCTCCTGGTTTGTAACTTGTTTTCAGATTTCTTAATTAAGTATAATTTTTTTATGTCTTGTTAATTTTAATGCTTTATTTTTAAGCTCCCGAAAGCTAAAATATTGCAACTATTTATATTTTACGGTTAACATCATAATCGTGCAACAGAATAATCTCCTGGTTTGTAACTTGCTTTCAGATTTCTTAATTAAAGGGGACCTATTATGCTGATCCTTCTTTTAATACATATAGGTAATGTAATAATGTTGGATGTCCATACTCAACTTCTAAAAAGTTTCTAAACATAAGATACAGGGGTTTTGCCGTAATCCAAGAACGTGATTTCGTGAACGTGATTTCCTCTCTGAACAGCTCCTCCCGAGATCTTCATGAGATCTGGGCAAAACCTGACGTCAGGTTGTGCCGTCCAATTAATACAGACCTAGCCAGAGGTAATCACGGCGCTGGACCTGCCCACACCGGAAACTATTCTAGCAGGCACTAACAACCGCAGATCATACTATGCCTGAGTAGCGTCTACACTTTTTGAAATACAAAGGAAGAACCGCAGATCATTTGAGGTGCAGTTTTGTCAGTATCTCTCTCAATGCTGCTTGTCCGGTTACTTTTGGACGCGAAGAAAAGCACCTATTTCTCTTTTAAAGACGATGCCACCAGAAATCAGTGGGTAGCTTTTTTTGTTTGCTGGCAGCAAACAGCCACGGCCAAAGGGAACGTTAGCTGTTTGTGCTCAGCATTTCACCAAAGACAGCTTTGTCAATAAAGGATAATTCGACACAGGATAAGCGTTTCAGCTGCTTCTCAAACCTGAAGCAGTTGCATCGATCAAGCGCTCGGAGCCACAAGCTGTAAGTAACGATATAACAGCAAATAATGTAGGTGAAGCTAACGTGTTACGGGTGGCTAGCAGGACTGCTAACGATTGTTACCACTAACAACTGGCCTCAAACGCAAGCTTTGAAAAATATCTGAAGATAAAGCCTGGATCGGTAGCGACTGTCCGTGACTCACAGATGCTGAAGCTGTAAGTTGCTTTTACTGCATAAGCCAACCTGACGTGATAGCCAGTTGATTGTGGCTGTAGCACTGCGGCTAATGTAGCCAAGTTACTGTTGCTAATGTTTGTGTCCTAAATATGCAAGAGTAATATCAGGAGACATTCAACTGAAGGTATGTGAACATAAACCTCATTTGAAGCTAACTTTTTATACTTGTTTGTAATTTGGATGCTTGGTACAACTGTCCACGGTAACGGAACTTGCTGTCTGTAAAACCTGCATTGCAAGGGTTTGTCTCTGTGGTTGTTACGACTGCTCGGTTACCAGCTACTGCATGTTAGTTTGCGTTGTGCCAATTAAAAATGCTCCTGGTTGACTTATGCGCAGTAATTCTGATCGGTATGCTTGTGTTGCTTTGGTAAGCATCAATGTGGCAGTTTCATCATAACGTTGCCCAATTGTAGCCACTACAGTTGAAGCTAACCGGAGAGGTGCTGTATGTGTCCACAAAGTTGGGCTGAAAAGGCTGCAGTTAGACCAGACATAGGTTTTGCAGAGCTTGGGATACGTGTTTGGGTTTGTTTACGGCTGCTTGTGATCGCTTCACTTATCCATGACCGGGATCAGTCGGATACTTCAAAATTATCTGGGCTGGCTCTCTGATGCTACCGTGAAAGCCATCGCCAAACGCAGCAGCTCTAACATGTATGGTATAACAAACAATTTCCCTGCACTACCGTGACATAATTTCATCCCCCTTTAGAAATTGTTGTGGCTAATAAAAAGCCGAAAAAGGCAGAGATTGAATAGGAAATTCTTTCCTGTAGAAGTGATCAATTCCCTAGCTCCACATAAGCAACTTATCCACGCTCCCGGAACTTACGGTCTGTAAAACCTGTATTATGCTCATAACATAACCGGAGGTCTCTAGCTGTCACGTACCATCCATACAGCTGCTTTCACATCGGACTCGAAACTAATTTTTCGCGGGACAGATTACATTCAAAGTCAATGCAAAGATGCGAATACACGCGTTATGGGCGCGTTAAGCTGCTTTCACACTGGACGCGAAACAAATTTTTCGCGCAACAGTTACAGTGCCGTGAAAAAGTATTTGCCCCCTTCCTGATTTCTTACTTTTTTGCACATTTTTCACACTTAAAGGTTTCAGATCATCAAACAAGTTTTAATATTAGACAAAGATAACCTGAGTAAATACAAAATGCAGTTTTGAAATGATTATTTCATTTTTTTAAGAGGAAAAAGCTATCCAAACCTACCCAGTCCTATGTGAAAAAGTAATTGCCCCCCTTGTTAAATCATGAATTTACTGTGATTAACCACATTTTTTGAGTCCAGTTTCACTAGCCACACCCAGGCCTGATTACTGCCAGACCTGTTGAATCAAGAAATCACTTAAATAGAACCTGTCTGACAAAGTGAAGTAGGCTAAAAGATCTCAAAAAGCTACGTCATGCCGCGAACTAAAGAAATTCAAGAACAGATGAGAAACAAAGAAAATTGACATCTATCAGTCTGGAAAGGGTGGCAAAGCCATTTCTAAGGCTTTGGGACTCCGGCGAATCACGGTGAAAGCCATTATCCACAAATGGAGAAAACTTGGAACAGTGGTGAACCTTCCCAGGAGTGGTCGGCCAACCAAAATTACTCCAAGAGAGCATCGACGACTCATCCAGGAGGCTACAAAAGAACTCAGAACAACATTTAAAGAACTGCAGGCCTCACTCGCCTCATTTAAAGTCAGTGTTCATGATTCAACAAAAAGAAAGAGACTAGGCAAAAATGGCATCCATGGGAGAGTTCCAAGGCGAAAACCACTCCTGACCAAAAAGAACACAAAGGCTCATCTCACATTTGCCAAAATACATCTTAATGATCTCCAAGACTTTTGGGAAAATATTCTGTGGACTGAGGAGACAAAAGTTGAACTTTTTGGAAGGTGTGCATCCCGTTACATCAGGCCTAAAACTAACGTATCATTTCATAAGAAGAACATCATACCAAAAGTCAAACATGGTGGTGGTATTGTGATGGTTTAGGGCGCTTTGCTGCTTCAGGACCTGGACGACTTGTCGTAATTGATGGAACTATGAATTCTGCTCTCTACCAGAAAATCCTGAAGGAGAATGTCCAACCATCAGTTGGTGACCTCAAGCTCAAAGGCACTTGGGTTTTGCAGCAGGACAATTATCCGAAACACACTAGCAAGTCCACCTCTGAATGGCTTCAAAAAAAACAAACTGAAGGTTTTGGAGCGGTCTAAGCAAAGACTTAAATTTGATTGTGATGCTGTGGCCTGACCTTAAACAGGCCGTTCATGCTCAAAAACCCTCCAATGTGGCTGAATTAAAACATTCTGCAAAGAAGAGTGGGCCAAAATTCCTCCACAGCGATGTGAAAGACTCACTGCCAGTTATCGCTAACACTTGATTGCAGTTGTTGTCGCAGAGGGTGGCACAACCAGTTATTAGGTTTAGGGGGCAATTACTTTTTCACACCAGGCCAGGTAGGTTTGGATAGCTTTTTCCCCTTAACCCTTTAAGGCCTAATGCAAAAATCCCAGCAGAGAATCATGCTGCCATGTTTACCATAGTAACCTGTATTTGGGCTGAAGCACAGCTTCTCAGCTTTCAGGAACAGTTGGAATTTTTTTATATTGCGCAAAACTTACAGTAATTACGGTACTTTCAAAATTATGCGCATATCTGTGTCGGCAACGACACGTTCTTAAAATGCGCACATGCTGTCCCGGTTTAAATGGGTTAATAAATTAAATCATCATTTAAAAACTGCATTTTGCATTTACTCGGGTTGTCTTTGTCTAATATTAAAATTTATTTGCTGATCTGAAACATTTAAGTGTGACAAATAAACAAAAAAATAAGAAATCAGGAAGGGGGCAAATACTTTTTCACACCACTGTACATTCAAAGTCAATGCAAAGACACGAATACACACGTTATGGGCGCGTCAAGCCGCTTTCACACCGGACGCAAAACAAATTTTTCGCGTGACAGATTACATTCAAAGTCAATGCAAAGACAATGCATTGACTTTGAATGTAATCTGTCGCAAGAAAAATTTGTAGAGCATATCCGTGTGAAAGCGGCTTATCGCGCCCCATTTTCCGCGAAACAAACGCTGGTCATTCCGACGCAATAAGTAAAACAATTATCACGGGCAATTTTCGAAAAGGCCGTTTAGCCTGGAGCTTTCACCCCTTCGTCATATACCAGCGCTGCAGAAGTTGTTTGTTACTCCACGCTAACGACACACCACAGTTATGCACACGAACCAGCAGGTCCTTATAACACACACCGAAGCAGTCCATAAGTTGTTGGTCCACTTTTTACTGCTCCTTACTGTCCATGTTTCCCTCTAAACTCAGACCCACCGGATTTCTACCATCCCCGGTCTACACTTGGGCATGTCGACCCGTTCTACAAATGTGTCTGTATGGCGTGGATTCTAGCTTTCCTTCAATCCTAGCTATAGAGTAGAAACACCGGTGTACTCACCGTAGTAGCCGTAGTTAGTTAGCAAATTAGAGTTTGAGCTGCCAGACTTTCGCACTGTGTCCTCCACTTTTGCCGTTGCGTTTATTAGAACAAGTTAATTTCATTAGATCTATACACATGTACTGCGTTTGATTGCCATGTTT
Organism: Gymnothorax javanicus; assembly: GCA_029692085.1. Classification (NCBI taxonomy): domain Eukaryota; kingdom Metazoa; phylum Chordata; class Actinopteri; order Anguilliformes; family Muraenidae; genus Gymnothorax; species Gymnothorax javanicus. The sequence continues at coordinate 44,189,454 of CM056203.1, forward strand.
GCCCACGGATTCCTTCTCAGATTGCAGATGCGTCTCACGTCTCACTCTGGGGAGGCAGACCCGGAAAACTGAGTTCTGCTGCCTCGTCCCGCCTAGATCCGCCCTCCACAGAGCTGGCCAGTCAGAAGAAAGTGGGCACACGGGGAGTGGGGGCCATAGCGGAAGAGCCACCCCAACGAGGCGTTTCAGCCAGAGACTACAATGGACTACAAATGGGGTTTTTTGAGGATGGCAGTATGAGCCAAATAAAGACCCTGTTTTGGACTTTGAACGATCAGGAGTACTCTAGGGGAGTCCAAGATCATAATATAAATTTGGAAATGTAGCATAATAGGCCTCCTTTAAGTATAATTTTTTTTAAATGTCTTATTAATTTTAATGCTTTATTTTTAAGCTCCCGAAAGACAAAATATTGCAACTATTTATATTTTACGATTAACATCATAATCGTGCAACAGAATAAACTCCTGGTTTGTAACTTGTTTTCAGATTTCTTAATGAAGTATACATTTTGTAATGTCTTGTTAATTTTAATGCTTTATTTTTAAGCTCCCGAAAGCCAAAATATTGCAACAATTTATATTTTACGGTTAACATCATAAGTGTGCATCAGAATAATCTCCTGGTTTGTAACTTGTTTTCAGATTTCTTAATTAAGTATAAAATTTTTTTAATGTCTTGTTTATTTTAATGCTTTATTTTTAAGCTCCCGAAAGCCAGACAGATGATGGTCATCAGGCCCCAAGAAAACGCAGTGAGTCTTTGGAGATTGTTCCATATAAGGAAAAAAAAAGTATTCAAACAAAATGATCGTAATTCTTTTTGTTTGTGTGTGTGTGTGTGTGTGTGTGTGTGATAGATGACAGCATCTCTGACGCTGAGCTCCTGAGTATTGAATTGGGCGAAGACATCCTCCAGGAGGCGCGCGTAGCTGAAACACCTGAGGCCTTCAATTACAAGGGCGGATCCACGCAGACTGACTTCGGGGAACAGAGACAAAAAAAGAGCCAGAGCTACAAGAATTTCGAGGACTCTGGACCAAGGCCAACAACCACGCAGCAAATTGTACGCAATAAAAGAGGCTTTACGCTCGCAAACCGTTCAGTTAATAAAGTGGTGTACAACAAAAGAGTTCTGCAGCCGGATTTTAAGACTTTACCATATGACTTCTAAAACTGTGTTTGGGGATGAGGGGTTTGACAACCGTCTTCAACATCCATTTTCTTGCACTGTATCAGGACCATCAAACTGTGGCAAAAGTGTCTTTGTCAGAAAGTTGCTGGAAAATGCCCCCCATGTACCGTCATGTGTGCCGCAGAATATTGTATGGTTTTATTCATGCCGGCAACCTATGTATGATGATTTGTGCCGGAAAATAAAGAATTTAAATTTTGTTGAAGGTCTGCCTGAATAATTGACCGATGAAGCACTGCTTCCTTTGCAAAAAAACCAATTTGGTTATCATTGATGATCTCATGGAAGCTGCCAGTAATAGCCCTGAAATCGAAAAGGCCTTTGTCAAGTATACGCATCACAAAAATATGAGCATTATTTACCTGGAGCAAAACCTTTTTTTCCAGGGTAAAAAGAGCCGCACAATAAATCTAAATGCCAGCTATATGATTTTGTTTAAAAACCCTCGAGATAAATTACAAACTCCGCAACCGATTGTGATTAAACTTAACAGCTGATCAAGTTAGGCTAGGTAAGAGCATGTCAAAATCGTCAGAGCTAACTTTAAAATAAATAAAAACTTTACCGAAACCAGTCACAGGCACCTCATCCCATCATTTACCGTCGTGATTTATATCGGTTTTGTGAGAAATAGAAATAGAAACTCCATAAAGTTCATGACCAAATTCCCACAGCTGACCAAGCTAAACTAGAAGCAAAGAACATGAGCTTAAATTATCACAACCTCTTCAGACTTAAAATAAATATATCGTTGTGCCGATCATACACAATTGGAGATTATAAATGATACATGTCCACTCATATGATATATACATTTCGCGAATCATAAGACTTCAATATTTTATTACTTACCGTCGATGTTGTCTCAATGGAAGTGAATTGGTATGAAGCTGCGAGAATCCTCTTTTGGAACTGTAGGAAGTTCCCAGACCCGGAAGTGCGCCGCCATTTTTTGTACACGAGAGTCAATGGGAGTGTCGCAACTCTGAGAATATCAATGGCTCTGGACAATGCCATTCAAAGGGAGATCAAGCTGTAGAACATATCTTTTTCTCGTGGCAGCGCGTTGCCCAAACGCCCCAATGGACAATCCGCCTCTGCTGCTGTAAAAAAGACAAATCTTTGATGCTGGATGCGTTGGTTCAAGCTGATAAAGTGTTTGAGGATTTCGAACACTGGCAGGCCATGGAGGCAGTGAGGATACGCCTGAGTGAGAAGTTTGAGGGAAACTCAGGGGGAGCATCTCATCAGGTCAAAGAGGATGCCGATGAAGAACGCATCATGCGGGAATCAAACCGCGGTGACCAGTTCAAAGAAGAAAAAGTTTAAACACTTCATTCACAATGTTAAATTTGGACTGTGAAATATATGTTTTTAGCGTTCTTATGATGTTAATACATGTTTCTATTTTTTATTTTATAGTTACTCTGTTGAGCAAATTCTAATAAATTCAAATTAGAACAAACCGTTACAATGTAAAAAATGGTTCATTTATGATGTAATATTTCAATTGAAAAGTATACGCTCTGTGTGCATTTTGTACCTTTTATGATTAATATGTTTTAAATAATAAAAATACTTTTTAAACCACTTGTCCTCTATTCCATTTCATTTCAAGGTTGTTCAAGTGTCAAGTGTTTACTTACCAATACCACACAGCCCAGGATAGGCTGTAGCCTCTTTAAAGGCGTGGTTTGAGGGAAAGGTGCGTAACATGGTCTTTAAAAAGGACCGAGTTCGAATGCTATCCTTACAAACAACCCATAAACTTTAGTCATAGCAGTCATGTCTCAGGCCGTGTACAAAACCTATGTCCCGATCAGCCGAGCAGGTTCGGTGGCATCTCCAAAATCATTGGAGCCTGAGTACTGCGCCGACAACGATACGCCAATTTCGGATCCCTGACTGGTGGAAGAGTTTGAAGCTGATGACGGTGTGCCACGCGACAGACCACGCTGCCGGGGCAAATAAGTCCCGAAAAAGAAGGCCCCGCTGCAACCATCAGCACCGCTGAGGCCTGCAGATGAAATCGATGGATGCCTCACAGCCCCGATGATTAAAGTCCTGAAGATGATCATGGCATGCCCTCTGGACACTGCAGTTGAAGAGTTGTTGAAAAGCGAGTGCCAGGGGTGCAGGTATGACCACCCCAGCCAAATCAGGCACAGCTGTCTGTTTGAGCCTGATTCTTTTTATTTTCAACATAACTTTGAAAAACTGTGCGGCAAAGTGAAAACGCCATGGTTGAGTATCCTACTCTCCAAGACGCTCAAAGTGCTGGGGCTTAGGCCGAGCCCCACGCGTGTCGAAGGGGCTGTTGACACCATTCTTTCGGACCTCAAGGACGAGCCATACACCAGGGGGAAGCTGCAGGAAATTAAGAACCATGACTTGGGGCACGTCGGCAACAAGACTGTTGATGAGGTCCGGAGAGATTTCTGGGAGATTTCGGGGGCGATGCAAGAAAGCTTGTGGGATGACGATAAAGTATGAGATAACTAATGTTCTGCAAATTTTTGTCTGTTTTGCACCAATTTTTAATAAAATGACGATATTAAATGCACTGTTTTGGGTATCATGTGTCATTTTTTGCTTTAGTGGTGAAGATGGATGTCAGGAGTGTTTGAAATCTGTTTATTATACCCCTGAGAATCCAGGGTCTTTTGGTGGGAAAGAAAGATTGCTGGAAACTAAAGGGTTAAGAATTTCCAACAAGAAACTTACAGAGTGGTTGTCTGGGGAAGATACATACACTTTACACAAGACAGCCAGAGTTAATTTCAAGAGGAACAAGGTTTTTGTCTCAAATATTGATGCGCTATGGCAAGCCGATTTAGTCGACATGTCAAGTTTATCCCAGCATAATGATAATATTAAATTTATGCTGACCTGCATAGATGTCTTATCAAAATTTGCATGGGTTTGTCTTCTTAAGAACAAAAGCGGCAAGGAAGTGACTCGGGCTTTCCAAGCCATACTTGCACAAGGCCGCAGGCCAAAAAAACTTCAAACTGACAAAGGTACGGAGTTTTTCAACAGAGATTTTCAGAAGCTGATGAAACAATATCAAATAACGCATTTTGCAACAAGTAATAATAAGAAAGCTTCAGTAGTGGAGCGATTTAACAGGACTCTTAAAACCAGGATGTGGAGATACTTCAACGCGTATAATACGCACAAGTACATTGACGTAATACAGCACTTGGTCCTATTGTATAATAACAGCCATCACAGTACTATTAAAATGAAACCTGTTGATGTAAATGAAGCTAATGCCTTTAATGTTAAAACCATATACGGCCCCTTTCCAAAAAGGCTTAAAAAGCAAAAGTTTAAATTTGAGAAGGGCGATACAGTCCGTGTTTCAAAAGTACGAGGGACATTTGCAAAAGGTTATGAGCAGACGTATATGGATGAATATTTCACAGTGGCTGAACGGGTTCACAGAATCCCACACATATACAAGTTGAAGGATTGTGATGGTGAAGAAATTGACGGTACATTTTATGAGGCTGAATTACAGAGGGTAACTCTGAGTAAAGATAAAGCATTTAAGGTTGAAAAGATCATCGTGCAGAAGAGAATAAAGGGTAAAAAGCTGGTCTTAGTAAAATGGGTTGGATGGCCTGAAAAATTTAACAGCTGGATACCTGCAAGTCACGTGGTCAACATTTAATCTTAAAAATATGTGACGGGTGGTAGGGGGCAGAGTTAGTATCTGGATTTAGTGAATCACCTGACAAGTTCAGTGAGCCACTGGACGGCATTTTTTAACTTCACGTGACCAGGAAACGCAGGTACAATTGTGTAGCCGACACATTGGACTCACTCTTTGTTTGGAACTTGACAGTGGTGTGAGCACTGCTCACGTTTAGATCTAGCCGGCGGCGATTTAACTCTGAGTGGGTAAGCGTGAGCTCCTTCAAAAAAATATACTGTATACCTTACACTGGTCAATATGAAGCATACCCTTACCTGTGTTTGTGTTTGTGGTTTGTGTCTACCTCACAGCAGTCATAACTTCGAGTGCTGGGTTGCCGTTTGAGGTTGTAGGGCCTCGCTACAACTATATTGCCAGGTAGCCTACCGAAATATTTCCATGATTTGTCAATAATGTGTACTATGGCTCATTTATTCATCACGAACATTTCTAATTGTAGCCCGTGTCTACGGCACGCAGGGGGAAAGATTAGCCGACTGCTTGTGTGCCCATACGGGATTTTAACGAGGTAAATGCACTGTTTATTAACATAGGAAATGCGTATGTTAATGGGAATGTAGGAACCATTACTGAACATGCGTTTGTTGGCTTTGAAGCTCTCTGGTACACGTTTGGCCAATATGGGGGAGATTGCCAACTGCTTGTGTGCTTATTTTAGTTTTTAAAGAGGCAAATTATATGATTACTAAACTATGGAATATGTGAATGTAAGTAGAGAACGTTATGTAATGCCCAGCAGTAATTATGCCTTTGCAATCCCTGTAGTGACGGTGTCCAAGTGTATGCTCCACTCTCCCAGGTGGTGTTAGCATAAACTTGAACAGGTACTAGTTACATTTTGTACAGTTGCAATGCGTTATGGTAATGCTGGCCTGGTAAACATGTACTTGATGTGTTTTTCTTTTTTATTTTCAGCCACTGTTGTAAGCCACTGTTTTTTCCTGTGCAAAATTGATGAAAATTTCAGTTAGCTGTGAGCCATATTCCCCTGCTCTACCCTCAGCAGGTTGGATAGCCTACTAGGCCTTCAGCTACTCTATACTGTGCTACTTGGTAGGCTCTAGTAGATTGTGAAGCCACCTCCAGAGTGTTTCTTTGTGTGGTCTTTCGTTGTTTATTTGCTGGCGAGGATTCATTTTTCTTTTTTTTTTATTTGTCAGTCGGGGCCAAGAGAACCTTGAGGGGCCGGGTTTGCCCACTCCTAGTGTGGTCTGCATACTATGGTTATAGTGTTGATCAGTGAGGCCGTAACCTATTGATTTTGTTGTGCGATAACGGTCTTAGTGAGGTGGGATGCGCAGTGTGCCCTATAGTAGTAGCCTAACTCAGACTGCACTTTTGTAGTGGCTTCTAGCTTGAATGCTGTGGATTATCAATGGATTGTAGCACTTTTATGGCATAGTACACTGTGGTGTGTCGCTAAGTTGATTACAGTGCTTCTATGGTTTAGTATACCGCCGAGTGTGGTGGGCAGCTTGATTGTGTGCAACAATCTTGGTATAACATTTAGTGGGTTCTCTCTGGGTGATTTTGGTCTCGGCTGCCGTCCTTCTTTTTGGCCTCGCCCCTGATAGAAGTGCATTTGTCCTCTTTGAGGATTATTTTGGTTTTTTTGGTTTGTCTGTGTCCTTTTATTGTATTTGTTTGCTTTTCTTTGGTATTGTAGCAGGCAGTGTCTTATGGCAGGTCGGTACCCAGTGTAACATTTTAACTATTTATTGGAATAAAGTATTTATTGACCTATATATTTATACATCAAAAGAAAAGACGACTATAATAAAAGTGACTTATTTTTGCATTCAGTCTCTGTACTCATTCATTCAGTTGAATAGCTTAGTGGGGAAGTGTAGTCTTTTGTAACCCTTAGATAGATTTTTGTGCCACTTGGTATTATCCCTAGGGTCCTGTGGGTTACAAATATTTTTAAAAGCATGCACTACGACAGACAGTAAATGACCATGGAGGAGACAGATTTCTACGTTACTCTCCCGAGTAATGCATCCTTGCAAACTTACCCTGAAAACAAGATTTCAAGCTATACGACCAAGTTTGTCAGACCTACTGAACTACGAGGAGAGTGGGAGGTTGGCTTAGCTGAAATACAGTACCCGCATACTTTGTATGACATACAAAGACTGTCATTTTATCACACGTAATAATATAAATCAAGACAGGAGATATAATGAAATTTCCCCAGGTTATTATAAGACTATAGCCGATCTAATTAACAAAATGAACAACTGCTCTACAGTAAGCATGGATGGAATTGAACTGATTTCCTCGAGCATTAAAAATAGAGTTAAAATTGTCGCCCCGCCAGGAGTGTCATTTGCTGCGACAGGAAAACTAGCTGAAATTCTAGGCCTCGACCCAGGTGTCGAATTGAGCCATGAGAATCCATGTGCGCCTCATCTGGCTGATATTCGTGCCGCTTTCTACACAATTTTCATTTAAGCAGACATTATCGAACACCATAGAGACGGAGATAGTTTTGTTCCCCTCTTGCGCTGTGTTGAAACATCAGGAACAAACAACGAACTGGTCACAATGACTTATGAAAAGCCACACTACGTACCGGTGAGCAAACAGCACATTGATGACATAACTGAAAACGGATCAAAACCAGAACATTAACTTTTATTACGGAAAAGTCATTACAAAGCTACACTTCAGGCTGGTAAAGCATCGCCATCACGAGTAAAATATGAAGAGCCCTGTACTCTACACAGACCCGCACAGATACGTTGAATATTACACAACACAGGCGGGCAATGGGTTACCCAGCTTTAGAGGCTGTACTGTCATGTATGGCAGTGGCCTTGGAGGAATTTTCAGGTTTATTCCGGATGGCTCTACCGCTACTTAAGACAGGGTTCAATATAGCCAAACCACATTTGACCTCGGCCGCTAAGAACATAGCTAAAGACGTGATAAATAAAGTTATAGTGAGCCGCTTACAAACTGACAGTCAGGAAGGGTCAAGTCTCATGGTGAAGGCACAACGCTGTCAGAAAAGACCGCCGGGAGGGCGTGTCTCCATCAAGTCTAAAAAACGAAAGGCAACAAGCACTCCACGCGCATTTGGAAAGAGCAAGAGAAAGAGGACAAAACAAACTAAGAAAAAGAAGCTTACAAGGAAAAGTAGGCTCATATTTTAAAGTAGGACTATCATGGCTGAGAAAGTTGGGTGTTATTATTTCAATATATGATGAAAAAAGCTCCTACGACTTTGTTTTCTTTATTTTGCGATTTCTTTCATTTTTATGAGCGATTTTTCAAAACTAGTGGACTGCGCCATTTTTACCACAGAAGACGAAAGTTCACCCTCAATCCGCTTGGGGCACCCCTAATCGTGACGTCAGTGCGGCTGTCAGCGCCATGAATTTCCATTGTCCTGCGGTCCTGCATTGAGATTGTTGAATGACTGAGATATTCCCGCTTCCTCTATAGGGCAGACAGACGAGCTTGATTATTACCTTTTTCTATCCGACACAACTTTAATTTAGGGGTGAACTAACATCAGAGGCCACTTGAAATGCTTCCGGAAAGAAAAGTGCGATTCGAAGTCTGCTAATTACCAGCGAGGCTGGACAGCTGCCGTCACCTTGGCATAATTAGCTCACCTTAAATCAATTCCCGTGTACTTTGCCTAACTTGTAATCAAGCCATTTATTCAGCCAACTGACCAATCAAAACCAGAATCAAGCTAATAATGATTTAGAAGAGATAATGAGAAGCAGACAAACCGAACCAGGCTACCGTGCTAGATTGTCAGTAATCTGAATAAATAGTAGACCTCTGAATTCCACCTCTTGTCGGAAAACTTTCACGTATTATTAAAAAAGATTTCTTAAAAATAAAATCATGTTAAGATGGCCCTGGTTTTTAAGCATCTAAAAATATACGCGATAGAAAACACTGTGTGAAGCGCATCAAACGTGAATGCGAGAAATTATTTTTGCATTGCAAGCAATGGACAAATGCACCGAAGACAGGGCAAACACGTTCAGGCAAATCCGTGCCGCAAATTTTAAACATTTTTTATTTAATAATTGAACAAGATTCGCGCACAACGGCCAAATGTAATAATCAAGCAAACACATTCAGGCAAACTGCGTGCTGAACTAAGCAAAGTTAAGGTCTTCAAAATCATCCTCCTCTACTCAACAATTGCTTTCACCCCCTTCCCATTTACTTGGCTCAATTTGCAATCTAACAGTTGATTCGCTCAATGAACAATTTTAAATTGGTTGGTAGTCTAATTTCTTTAGATATCCATGTATTCAGACATTTTGACATTGCATGCATCATGCACATGAATGCATGTGGCAGCCGCAGTGACGTTATGATCTTGCAAGTTTTCATGCCACTTGTGGCATTAATGGCGGCCTCCTGGAAACAGCAATGCCGGCTAATTAATGGTCATTTAAAAGAACAGGGGGTATGTATGGACAAGAAGTCGACCGTGGATATTATGTTGGAGTTAATTACTATAAGATTAAGTCAAAACGTGTAGGCCAGTATAGTCCTCCTTTAAGCAATGGCGTTCATACACAGGATGTCAGAGGAATGCATGAAGTCAGAATTGGATCTTTTTGCAGTTCCATACACTCAAACAAGTATAGAAAAGAACATTTATGTGGAAATACCGCCGTTGTCGGGCGTTTCAGACACAGGCCCTGTCGAGTTCTTCATTGCCGGGAACAGTGAAGATTATGTTGACTTGAACAATACTTTACTTTACCTTAGATGCAAAATCACGCGAGCTGATGGCAGCAATATTGATCAAACTAATAATGTCAGCATCATCAATTACCCCATAGCCACTATTTTTTCACAAGTGGATGTTACGCTTGGGGATCGGTTGATCACACAGGCCAGCAATACGTATCCTTATAGTGCCATTCTTGAATGTCTACTGAATTATGGAGATGAGACTTTGTCAAACCAATTCACATCTGGACTCTTTTACAAAGATACCAGCGGGAACATGGATGGAAACACTGTGACCCAGAGCAACATGGGCCTAAACAACAGAAGCTTATACACAGCCGCCAGCAATACGTTTGAGCTGCTCGGTCATATACACGCTGACATGTTTTTTCAAGAAAGGATGTTGATAAATGGAGTTGATATTAAAATTAAAATGGTACGGGGTAAGGATGACTTTCGTTTGATTTCCCCCGATCAAGAACAATACAAGCTTAAACTGGTTTCTGCATCACTGTTTGTGAAAAAAGTCACAGTATCTGTAGTGTACTGTGTTTGATGTACTACCATTCATGAATGAAAACACGGGGAAACCGAAGTGCCATTTAAGGATAACTTTAGTGAATGAACATCACTTAATGTACAGGGGAGTAAATCAATGCCAGATAGGTAGCTAACACAGTGCCTGAGTAATATGCAGAGCTAACTACTCTACAACTCCTCCCTTCAAGATAATTAATCACACAAATGACCTGAGCGTCTTAACTAGGTTTAACCTTAAGCAAAAAATAACCTGCTGTAAGTAAATTTAAATTCTTAGCAGAAATTATGCACCATTGTTCACAGTGCCATGGTCACAGTGATAGTCTGTCTGGAGGTCTATGGCTGCGTGTGGGATAACGCCTTTCTTAAGGAGGCATGACTCCTGGACACACATCGCCAGCAGTGATGCCCAGGGGTGGTTCCGGGGCAGGTTCACCATCTGCTTCCCTTTCCATGGATGGCAGATTCACCTGAGCGGTGGCGGGAGGTACCAGCTCCGCCAACTTCTCTTCAATGCGGACTTCTGACCTCCGCAATTGGTCAGCGTGTCGTCGCCAGATAGTATCAGGAGCAACTTCCACGGTGTAGGACAAGGGCCCCTTTCTCTCCTTGATCCTGCCTGGAACAAACTTGTGCTCTCCGCGGTAATCTCTGGCAAACACTGTCTGTCCAATCTCAAATTGACGTTGTCAGGATCTCTCTGGATATTTTAGTATTATAGTGCAATACTTTCCTTTATCCACTAGATAGAGTCAGTACTCCATGTAGTTTCATGAGATCACTGTCTTTCCGGGGTCGCCACGTCCCGGTTCTTCAAGAGTCTTACCATTACCTTATGTGCGTGATCATGAAGAAAAACCCATTTATTTCTCCTAGTAATCACCACGAAGGGAGACCGGCTTGTTGGTTTGAATATAGTTTCTTATGTTCATTTCTCAAATTTTACAGAAGTGAAAGAAACATTCTCATATTCCATGTTAACAAGCCGTACACTTTAAATCGCACTAAATCTATATCATAACAGGTTCACATAATGTGTAATTCACCCCCCCCAGAACCTAATGCCCTTGAGTATTAGCAAGCCCTATACAAAGCAAAATATAAAAAATAGTACAGAGTTTTTAAGTTATATATTCAGACCAATTCTAGTTCTTAACAATCAAGTTAAAAACACAATTTTAGTTAGACAATTCTCATCCGTGAGCCTACCTTACGAAACGTATCACAGGCAGTCATTGTTTATGCAAAGAAACTTCACAAAATAACAGTTGCGAGCAAACAGCGTTAACCGTTCTGGCTACTATATCACGCAAAATGTGTCCTATTTATACTGCAGCATTAGATCAGTGAATTCCCCTCTTTACATACACCCCTACTGACTAATACATTCAAAGTGTTTCTACTCTATGCCTTCGGTGGGTGCACTTGACATCTCGGTCCGCAGTCTTTGTCTTCTTCTTTCTTGGTGTTGTCCCCTCGTCCTTTCCGTGTAGCTTCCCCGATCGTGCAGAGGGTGTGTTCGTGTTCGTTGAGGTTACTGAGCTTCACACTTTCGGCAGTCTCCTCTCCTATGCCTCGTAAGCGCACAGGGTTTTGTACATCTGGTCGATAGTACATGACAAGAGCGGATTCATTGAAACAGGGCATGGAACGTCTCACGCACCTGACCCGGGGCGGTACTCTTACAGTGACGGTATCTGGTGATATGCATAATCAGACAACTGCTGACAAGAGAGCCAGAGGCTTGTAGCCCGCCCTCCCTTCTGTCTGCTTCTACTCCTCTGTGTGTGGGCGTGTTACGACTTCCTGGTCGTATAGCATATGAATGTGGGCTGAGGAGGAGTCAGGGAAATACCGAGACCACAACTGCTTGTTGAAGCAAGTGAGGGAAATAATTCTTCCACCACCTCGTCTAATGTTACTTTTTGAGATATCTGTAATTGATGTGGGGCTTGTGGCCTCAAATCAGATAATTCTGCCGGGTTAATGCAGTTTAGCCTGACAACGTGTTTGGCCATTGGGTGTACTGAGGCCTTGCCTCAACTGTCGATCCATTACCGTCCGTCGAAGGTTAGGCTTCAGCAGGTCCAGTCTTGAGCGTAATCCCCGCCCTAGAAATAGCACGGCAGGTATCTGATTGGTAGTAGCATGAGTGGCGTTACAATAGGCAAACAGGACATTAGCCAGCTTCTGATGCAGAGGGGAGGACTCATCTGCCATGGCTCGTAGACCTTGCTTTAGTGTTTGTACAAACCTCTCTGCGAGCCCACTTTTTGCTGGGTGGTATGGTGCTGATGTTATGTGCCGGATCCCATTCCACTTCAGGAACATCTGGAATTCGTTGGCTGTGAATTGGGGACCATTATCACTGACTAACTGTTCAAGAATACCAGTTCTTGCAAAGAGACTTCTCAGAACATTGATTGTCTGTGCTGTTGTCGTTGAGTTCATGATAAACACCTCAGGCCACTTTGAACATGCATCAACCACTACTAGGAATGTTGTTCCCATTAATGGACCGGCAAAATCAACATGGATACGTTGCCACGGTGATGTAGGCCATTCCCACGAGTGGAGAAGTGCGACTGTTGGCTCATTCTGTACCCGATAACAACCAGAGCAATGCATGGCGAGCTGCTCGATCTGTTGATCGATCCCCGGCCACCAGATGTAACTTCTGGCGAGTGCCTTCATCTTCACCACTCCTAGATGACCCAGATGTAACTCCTCCAGCACCCTGGACCTGAGCTTGGTTGGTATGATGATCCTCATCCCCCACATGAGGCATCCCGAATCAATGGTAAGCTCATCCCCACGCTGGAAATATGGACTGAGTGGAGACTTATGTTGGTTTGTCCAGCCATTCTGCGTGGCAGTGCACACTTGTGAGAGAGTCGCATCTCTTCGAGTCTCTCTCTGGATCATTTCTGCAGCCACAGGAAGACTTTCAATCTGCATGAGGGTGAGCATCTCCATTGGCTCTTCATTCCCTTTTGTTGTCAATACGGTTTCCAATGGCAACCGAGACAACCCGTCGGCATTGGCGTGACTCAGTGTTCTCTTGAATTCGATTTTGTATCGATGTCCTCCAAGGAACAAGGCCCAGCGTTGCATCCGGGCCGCCGCTGTCACTGGAATCGCCTTCTGTGGATTGAATATCAAGACCAGTGGTTGGTGGTCAGTGACTAGGATGAACTCTCTGCCATAAAGGTATTGATTGAAGCGCTTCACGCCCCAGACCAGACTCAGCGCCTCCTTGTCGATCTGTGCGCAACTCCTCTCGGCCCGGGACAATGAGTGTGAGGCGAAGGCCACTGGCCGTTCTGTGCCATCTCTCATCACGTGTGACATGACGGCTCCAATGCCGTATGGCGAAGCATTACACGCCAACTTTACAGGTAAGTCACCTGCTTCTTCACTTCCTGAAAGGCGTGTTCACAAGCCATTTTCGTCCAGTTTGCAGTAGCTGATTCAATGGGTGGAGCACAGTAGAAAGGTTAGGCATGAATCTATTGTAGTAATTGATGAATCCGAGAAATGATCTCAGTTGCTGCACATCCCGTGGCTGCGGAGCCTCCATGACAGCGTCTATCTTCTCCTGACATTTATGCAACCCTTGTGAATCGATGGTGTGGCCACAGTGTGTGATGCATGACTTGAAGAACTCACACTTGTCTCGTCTCGCCCGAAGCCCGTAGTCTTCCAGCCTTTTCAGGACCTTCTGCAGGTTCTCCAGGTGTTTGTCGTCATTGGCCCCAGTCACGATGATATCATCTAAATAGCACTGTGTTCCTGGAATCCCTTGTAACACCTGGTCCATGGCTCACTGCCATATAGCTGGGGCAGAGGCCACTCCAAAGACTAACCTATTATAGCGATAAAGGCCCTTCAGTGTGTTTATTGTCAGAAAGACCTTGGAGTCTTCCTCCATCTCCATCTGTAGGTAGGCTTCAGCCAGGTCCACCTTGCTGTACCGCTGTCCACCTGACAGGTTTGAGAAGATGTCTTCAATCTTTGGTAATGGATATTGTTCTGCTTGTAGCACTGGATTGATGGTGACCTTAAAGTCACCACACACTCTCACTGCCCCCGTCTTTTTTGCTACTGGGACAACGGGTGTGGCCCATGGACTCCAGTCTACTTTGGACAAGATCCCGTCTGCCTCCAGGCGGTCCAGCTCAGCTTTCACCTTCTGACGTATGGCGTATGGGACTGGACGTGCCTTGTGGAATCGTGGTGTGGCTCCATCTTGGAGAATGATTTTTCCTTTAATGTGCTTCAGTGTTCCAACACCATCTTCAAATACAGTTGCAGCAGCCTCCAAGACTTTTTCCAATTTTGCCTCTGTGGAACTGGGAGTAGGGGATGGTGAAACCTGTAAGCTCTTTATGGATCTCCAATTCAGCTGCAGCCTCCTCAGCCAGTCACGCCACCACAGCGCTGGTCCTCCTCTCTTGACAACGAACAAGTCCAACATGCATTGTTGACCATTGTGTTGTAGTTCCACAGGCAGTACTCCAAGGGGTACAATCTTCTCTCCAGTATAGATTTTTAGGAGGACAGGAGAAGGGTTCAGTTTTTGGATACCAAATGTTTCACAAAGTCGCTGTGTGACAAAAACAACAACATTAAATATATTGTACATACAGTTTTTGGTCATTCCTATATCATAAGCAAATATATAAAGAGATACAAAAAGGCCATGCCGCGAGATAACCGTAATAGTGAAACATAACCATCAAAGGTGATATAAAAAGCAAGAGTCACCTCATGACGTAGCCAAAAATCCACAGGGTGGACATCACTTGACTAACGCGTCCATTGATAATTGCTGAAAATATAGTCAGGATATTACGTGAACAGTGGATCTCTTTCATGGGGCCACTTCATTACGCTTCTGCTCTCGTAACTGTGGGCCACTGGCCAACAGTGGGCCGGCTACGCATCTTTGGTTTTGTTTGTTTGTTTTTTTGGGTTTTTTTTTTGGTTTTTGCCAGCTGGACCGGCGCACTGACCCAGCGGCCCACCGGGAAAACTTCTGGTATTCCCAATAGCCAGTCGGCCCGAGTCAGACCGGATCATCAAGATTACGGTTTCTTTTTTATCGTTACTTATATGAAAAATAGAGTGTTGTAATGGAGTGGGGGCGCCTTGATGGTGCAGTAGGCGGCGTTGTCATGCCAGAACTCGGGGGTCGCTGGTTTGCACTCAGCCCATGTTATGCCTGCAGGTTCATTTCCAGCCCATTGTGAAGCTCACAAAGTTACTCATGCTCACGCGAGTCTTCTACAGGTACTATTGGCACCAATCATCCTTTCACAACCTCATTCATTTCTTGCTGACTGGTTTTGATTTCTGCCCACAGGCAGCAGTCTGCAAGAAAAGGTGCATGTCTGCTGGCTACTGGCGACTGCCCAGGGTGCACCCCCATCAAAGGTCAAACGAGGTGATTCCCAGCAGTTTTTAAATTGGGGTGTGGAGTTGGTGAAAGGGGGGGGGGAAAGGGACCCAGTCCTTCCTTCCCCTGCCACCTGTTCTAGATGTAGCCGATAGAGCCCTTAAATGTTACAGTAGGGTAGGGGGGAGAAAAAAGAGGGGGGAGTGCAAAAGGTGAGAAAAAAAGTATGTATGAATTTTAAAGGTTGTATATGATGGGAAAATAATAAAATTTAAATAATAATAATAATAATAATAACCATAATAATATTAACTAGAATTTTGCAATTTTGGAAGAAATTGCAGGCGTGAATGCTGTGCCGTTTACTCGCCGGCCTGTTTATTCGCTGACGCTGTATTTTTACCAGTGAGAAACACAGACAGGTGTGTGTGTGTGAGTGTGTGCGCGCGCGCGAGAATCTGACACAGTAACTCCTCTAAGTGTGCACATGTCTCTATGGAGACAGCAGCACCCCTGTGTGCTTGCCATGGTGATCTCACAGGTGCTGTGAGACAGAAAGTTGGGCAAAAAATCGTCAGTGACACTGTCCGAACTACTGCCCTTTTCTGGCAGACCGTAGGTCCAATGGTGAAAACAAAAACATTGTGAGCGAGAGGAGACTCTGCTGAGCATATTGTAATTTTTTTTGTTGTCACTTTGCGTCCGGCGGCGGCGGCGTTGTCCATTTAAAGCCGTATCTCAAAAACGGTCCTATGAATTTTTTTTTAATTTGGGGATGTGATCAAATGAGTCATGAAGTTAATGCCCGAGCAAAAATTTTTTTGATTGAATCGTTCGTTTAGACTTGACAGCCATTTTTATGTTGAAAATGGCCATTTTTGGCATTTAGGTGCAATTTTCTCAAAAAACTGTCTGATGAAATTTTTTTTATCGCAGCAATGGAATCAGTAACATGACATGCTTCAACGGTATAAACTGCGTTTTGATTGAATCGCTCCTTCATAGCGCCACCTAGGCAACGTGTCTGGACCTCATTTTTTGGGGTGTTTTGCCACAAAATGTGCCGTAACTTGTGCATTATTGCATTTATAGTATAGGTATGAATTGAGCACGTACAGCATATCATGCTTGCCGAGTGTTGTTAGTTGGTCGAATTCGACCTTGAGCCGAAAGGACAAGGTCAAATGGCAAAAATGTACTCTAACTTTCTTAATATAGCATTTAGAGCTTCGGTATGTAAGGTATGTATGAGAAACCTGTAGGGAATCGGGTATGCCGAACATTGTGAGTCAGTCACATTTGACCTTGGGCCTCAAGGTCAAATGGCAAAAATGTGGTAATACTCTCTTAATATAGCATTTAAAGCTAAAATATGTATGAGGCACCTATAGGGCATCAGGTATGCCGAACATTGTGAGTCAGTCACATTTGACCTTGGGCCTCAAGGTGAAGGTCAAATGGCAAAAATGTGCTATAACTTGCTTAATATGACATTTACAGCTTAGATATGTATGAGGCACCTATAGGGAATCAGGTATGCCGAACATTGTGAGTCAGTCACATTTGACCTTGGGCCTCAAGGTCAAGGTCAAATGGCAAAAATGTGCTATAACTCTCTTAATATAGCATTTAGAGCTTAGGTATATATGAGGCACGTATGCAAAATATTGTGAATCAGTCACATTTGATCTTGGGCCTCTAGGTCAAGGTCAAATGGCAAAAATGTGCTATAACTTGCTTAATATGACATTTACAGCTTAGATATGTATGAGGCACCTATAGGGAATCAGGTATGCCGAACATTGTGAGTCAGTCACATTTGACCTTGGGCCTCAAGGTCAAGGTCAAATGGCAAAAATGTGCTATAACTCTCTTAATATAGCATTTAGAGCTTAGGTATATATGAAGCACGTATAGGGAATCAGGTATGCAAAATATTGTGAATCAGTCACATTTGATCTTGGGCCTCCAGGTCAAGGTCAAATGGCAAAAATGTGCTATAACTTGCTTAATATGACATTTAGAGCTTAGATATGTATGAGGCACCTATAGGGAATCAGGTATGCCGAACATTGTGAGTCAGTCACATTTGACCTTGGGCCTCAAGGTGAAGGTCAAATGGCAAAAATGTGCTATAACTTGCTTAATATGACATTTACAGCTTAGATATGTATGAGGCACCTATAGGGAATCAGGTATGCCGAACATTGTGAGTCAGTCACATTTGACCTTGGGCCTCAAGGTCAAGATCAAATGGCAAAAATGTGCTATAACTCTCTTAATATAGCATTTAGAGCTTAGGTATATATGAGGCACGTATAGGGAATCAGGTATGCAAAATATTGTGAATCAGTCACATTTGATCTTGGGCATCCAGGTCAAGGTCAAATGGCAAAAATGTGCTATATTTTGCTTAATATGACGTTTAGAGCTTAGATATGTATGAGGCACCTATAGGGAATCATGTATGCCAAACATTCTCAGTTGTTTGAATTTGACCTTGAGCCTCAAGGTAAATTACAGCTTGAGAAACAAAAAAAAAAATAGTGTTTTCATAAAACAAATCAGCTCCCGTCATTGTGGACTGGCCTTTTGTAGACTAATTTTCAGTCTGAAAATAAATACTTGTAATCTTCACAACAAAAACCTACTCATTCAACAATTGCCATAATAACTAATTACCATAATTACTGCATGATGGACGGAATATGACATGATGTACCACACAGTCATTCAACTCCCCTATCAAATTAACCTCCTTGACAGTGTCGTCCACGATGTTTACTCAGTATCTGTGAGGTGCTCCTCATCGGGACCAAGATCCCCTGTGTTTCTTTCCTTTCCTCACGAAGGCAGACGTGTAGTCGCAGCTCGTGAACGCATGAAAGGCAGGAAATGACTTGCATAGGAGTGGGCCTAACACATCACCAACGGCTGTGAGGTTGATGTACCGCCTAGAATTTTTTTCATTGGTCCCTGTATCCATCCACAGTTTTGCCCTAAACGTTGGTTAATGGTAAAAGAAAATGATGGCTACACTGGCCAGCAGCCATACCACTATTCGATCTCCACCAGCTGCGTGGCTGAAGCTAAACAGGTGTGTGCTTGGTTAGTACTTGCATGGGGTACCATCTGGGAAAATAAGTTGCTGCTGAAAGAGGTGTTGGGGGGCCAGTAGGTTGCGTTCTTCCCTTTAGTGTAGGCATGGGCAATACAAATGAATAAAATGACAACATTTCTTGAGTTGCTGAGAAAAAAGTTATTATTATTTTCTTATGATTTTTTGCAGGTAAGTACAGAAGACACAGACGAAGAGTTTGCCACAAGTCCAACGCCTTTACAGGAAAGGGTCTCAGAGCCACAGGGTCCCAAAAATGGCTGATTTCGGCATTTATCAACAAAACCCATTGTGAAAAATTGGGGGTGAAGCCTGAGGGCATTTTCGAAAATGCAGTCTACTCAGAAATAAACCTGGCCAAATTATCCATTAGGGTACCCTAACAGAAATAATTGATGCTAAAGTCATCAACCCCTTTTCTGAAGTACAGCAGCGCCCCTAGGCCCCTTTTAATGGAAAATGCATTGAATTTCACCCAATTATGTTCAACAAACATTAGGTTTTGCATTGATATAAAAAAAAATGGTATGAATGGGTTGCCTGTGAAGTTTTTTTTTTTTGGATCAATGGCCTGCAAAAATGTCAAAATTATCAGTGGGAGGGCAAACATTAACGCTACTCGCCCATTACTGTATAAAATGCAGTGAAGTCGCTGATGCCGGCAGTTGTTTGCCCTCCCACTGCTTAAACGTTCCCCTTCAATAACCCGTGGTGATTAAAAAAAAAAAAACTTTACACTGTTTTTATAATGTCCATATACCCTCCTCCCATGATAGTTTCAATGAGCTACTGTGAATAATTCATAGTAAAACACAGTGACGTGCAGTCGGAGGTTAGTTTGGTGAGGCAGAAACCTCCCCTTTGCTTGATTAGCAATCAGACGATTAACTAGTTTAGTAAGACTATTCGGCAGAATGACGGGCCAGTTTAGGTTTTCGGGCGTAATTACTCAGTATATCGAACCTGAAATGCTCACAGGACAGCAGATTTGTGCGTACTTGCTTCCAGGAAGCCGAAGCAATGTCATCAACAAATATTAAAACAGTTCGACTTATGCAGAGTTCAATGCTTAATCAATATACAATGTTATTCTCCTTTAAATACGCGCTTTTTTACACCCAAACAAAAAGCGGCGCTTATTTTCAGTCTTCTTTCATAATCCGATTAACAAAATGTTTAAACGATATACAGAATTACCGAGAGCCGAGAATTTTTCCTAACTGATTATTCAGATTTCCATCCTCGCAGTCTCGAATTGAAGGGTATAAGTGAATGAATCTTGTGACCGTGTTCGCGAGGTGGCATAGGTAGCAAAATTCGTCAGAACTCTGGTAGGTTTTGAGCGCCTGGCGCTGGTTTATTCCTTGGTATATTTTACTGAAACTTCACAAATAGGGTCACAGGATATTCTGTCAACTAACTATGTATGTTTGCAGTAAAAATACACTCACCTTTCTTGCTATTGTTGAGAAGAAGTCACGGCGAACTGTCGGCGAACTTCAACAACTTCTGTCGAACTAATTTCACATCCCTGGAGGTCTAGACTGGACGAACAGACTCGTAATTTCTCAAATTAGATGGCTGTAAGGCAATAAGGGCCGTAGCTGGGATATCACGTCAGCGCGGGCTGTCTGAAATCTACCTCCAAAATGGATATTTTTGCCACGCCGTGCACTTTAAAGTTTGTAAACACGGCGCAAATTGAGGTCACGCATTCATCCAACGGTCGAATAATAGCTCTGTTCAAATCGCGTTATTGGCCGTAATAGGCAGAGTTCATGTATGAAATGCGGGTATCCTATTGAAAAGGTTGCTTTTAATCAAACCATGGTGTTCTTTTTGTATGAAAATGGTATTTACATCATTTTTTTATAAGTTTTCTGAGGCTTGTTTACCGCCCCAGTTCAGCTGTTACGCATTCCATTAGAGTTTATGCAGAGCGTTGCCCATGCCTATTTAGTGGTATAATCCCCTATGCCCCAGTGCAGTGATGGGGACACTGTACTGAAGGATATGTTAAACCGATGTCCTGACTCTCTGTGGTCATTAAAGATCCTATGACACTCTTCGATAAGAGTAGGGGGTTCCCCAGTGTCATAGCTAAATTCCCAAACTGGCTCTCTCAACCTGCCACCTAACTATCCCCTGATCTAATTGGCGATGCAACTTGTCCTCTCCCCCTCAACCCCCAGGGCTCCCTTGAAGAAGAGATTTCAATCTCAACGGGACTTCCCTGGTTAAATAAAGGTTAAATAAGATAAAACAAAAATCTAAATAGCTGTTTGTGTTGGTTGCTCTTACGACAATGTTTGCTGTCTCTCTGCTGTTGTCGATGCATCTGGCATGAAAGCATACCATGGTATCAGCCTCCTCATGATTGGTAACCATGTCTTCAACTGACTTGCGTATCAACTGACCATCTTGAATGTAGTAGCGGTAACAGTAGCAACGAATGCCCAGGTAGACATCACATGACCCAATGGTATGGATGAAGGACTGGTCTTGCCATTCTTCAGAAAGGAAGAGTGGAAGCTGTTGCTTAAATGACTGGAACTGAGACCGCTGTCGAAATTCCTGGAATGAAGCCATTCTAGACCTCCTATTATGTACAGCTGGCTGTCATCAATACCACGAAGCCCTCTCTCACAGTCTTTGATGGAAGGTGTGGGGTAATCATCGAAGACTATGTCCACACGCTTTAGTGACAAAGAGACAGCTTGTATCAGGATGCTTCTGGCGACGCCTCCAAATGTTGCTGGTAGTTTGGCTGCAGGCAGAGTGTGCAAGAAGTTGTTCCCATCAATGATGCATGTCCTTCAAATAGTGCAGAATGCTGCTGCCAGGGTTCTGACCAGGATGAAGAAATATGACCACATTAGCCCAGTACTCAAAAATCTTCACTGGCTGCCTGTCAAATTTAGGATTGAATATAAAATTCTACTGCTTACCTACAAAGCCTTAAATGATTTGGCCCCAGAATATCTTGGTGTACTTCTCGTTCCTTACTCCCCTCCAAGATTACTTCGTTCACAAGGTGCTGGATATTTGAAAATTCCAAATTTATCCAAAGTTACATTTGGAGGCAGAGCATTCTCTTATAAAGCCCCAATCTTGTGGAACAATCTCCCAACAAACATTCGGGCCTCAGACACACTCTCTGTCTTCAAGAGTAGGCTAAAAACTTATCTTTTTGGTCAAGCCTATGATTAGTTCATGATTAGTTATGTATAAACATTTATTTGGCTCTGGTGGGACTGATTACAACCTAGTTTTATGATGGGTTCACAAGATATTGGAAGCCAGAGTTAAGTAAATCCATGTGGAACCGGTGGCACTGAGCATGCATTAACGGTGCCAGTGGGTTTTGCTACAGCCTTAGTCACTGGGGAGGTCCACACAGTACTGGTAGTAGTGTTTAGCAAATCCATGTGGAACCGCTGGCACTGAGCATGCATTAACGGTGCCAGTGGGGCTTGCTACAGCCTTAGTCACTGGGGAGGTCCACATAGTACTGGTAGTAGTGTTTAGCAAATCCATGTGGAACCGGTGGCACTGAGCATGCATTAACGGAGCCAGTGGGGCTTGCTACAGCCTTAGTCACTGGGGAGGTCCACATAGTACTGGTAGTAGTGTTTAGCAAATCCGTGTGAAACCGGTGGCACTGAGCATGCAATAACGGTGCCAGTGGGGCTTGCTACAGCCTTAGTCACCGAGGAGGTCCATTTGGTACTGGTGGTAGTGCTAAGAAAATCCATGTGGAACCGGTGGCACTGAGCATGCATCAACGGTGCCAGTGGGGCTTGCTACAGCCTGAGTCACCGGGGAGGTCCATATGGTACTCGTGTTTAGAAAATCGAAAGTGATCTTACAGCCTGGTGTAGGTATAGAGCCTCTGTGCTGCAGGAAATGGATGAAGGGGTGTTGACTGTTTCCTGACGAGTCTGCTAATAATTTCTCACTTGGCACATGACACAGGACGTTTTCTTTTTTTTTTTTTTATTAACGTGCAGTAGTTTTATCCAGTGCCTCACCCCCCTTTTTTCTGTGTCTCTTTCCGAGGATCTTTCCGTCCACTACCCTGAGTCCTGGACCGTCCAAGCCCTGTCTCTCACCATGAGCGCTGGCTGCTGCTGTCCTGCTGTCCTGATCTGGTCCTGATCCAGTTCTGCACCATCCTCAACATGCCACTTCCTGGTGCAACAGACGCCACTGTTCAGATGGACTTAAATGGAACTCTTTTGCCATTTTACTCTATTTGACTTTATTTTGTTATTATTTAGCTAGCCCGCGGAGGATGGGCTTCCCCGCTATAGTCGGGTTCCTCCTGAGATTTCTTCCCACTGAGGAGCTTTTTCTCACCACTGTTTGAGGATGTTTCTCCCTACTGGGAGTTTTTTGCCTCATTTGCTGTAGTGGGAAATAGGCTGGGCACTGCCCTTTCATTATTTAATCTCTCACTGTAAAGCGTCTTTGTGACAGTCTCTGTGAAAAGCGCTATACAAATAAATTGAATTGAAAAAATGTGTCTACTACTCAAGGCGAGCTCTGTGTTGTGACACTCATGCTTCAAGGTTAGGTTATGATGTAAAGTAGGGAAATTATGATGCATGGAATAAAGACTGATGTCTCCGGCAATTTTAGGGGAACAGACTGATGGATGATCAAGAAAAATGCTACGGTAAATCAAAGAGTCCATGACTGATGACTTGTGAATGGAAGGCAGTTTACCTGTCTGAAGTGAAATCTGGAAATCCACATATCCAGGAATAGGGGAAATTGGGGCGTGTTAGCCACCCTTCGGTTTTAGAATAACAGCCCACAGGCATTACATACATTAAGAGTAAGTGATCATGATTTCGGTCAGTCACATCTTTGTTTCAACACGAGTTTCGTTGATGGGCTCAAATAGCTAATTTAAGTCCATTTTTCTTGGGGGGGGTGTACGTTGGTGGCGTCCCCTTCTTAAGTAAAGAAACCCCAAAGTTTAGGTTCTTAAGTAAGTGATGTTGATTTTGGTCACTCTCAAGAATGTTTTAGCACAAGTTTTGTTGATGGGCGCAAATTGCTAATTAAGCCCCTTAATTAGTGCTAATTACTGAAAAAGTTTTCTTAATTTGTGGTTTTGAGAGCAGTACACGAATACCTTCCAATAAACGGTCATATCTTGTTTGGGCACAAATTGCTAATTAAAGTCTACTTTTGGGGGTACGTTGAATGGCACCCCCTTCTTAAGCATGAAATCCCTTAAAGTTTAGGTTCTTAAGTAAGTTATTTTGATTTTGGTCACTCTCATTAATTTTTTAGCACAAGTTTTGTTGATGGGCGCAAATTGCTAATTAAGCCCCTTAATTAGTGCTAATTAGGGGCCTTCTTAAGTGGCCTTTCCCACTGAAAAAGTTTTCTGAAGTTGTGGTTTTGAGATCAGTACACCAATACCTTCCAATAAACGGTCATATCTTGTTTGGGCACAAATTGCTAATTAAAGGCTATTCTGGGGTTACTTTCAGTGGCGTCCCCTGGCTTATCCCACATTTGCCGAACTTAAGAATCCCCATTCCAAAGACCCTTACCACACCATATGCAGTGTACACCTCAAACCTTTTGGGCGCAAATTGCTAATTCAACCTCACTGGGCTCCCGGACTACACGCTTTTTATAGCCCATTTAACAGCCGAGTGCCACTTTTTTTATCAACCCAAGCAATACCAAGAGTGAAAGGCGATATTTCATTAGAATGCGGACCAGTTCAATCAAGGCGAAGCATTGGCCTATTAATAAGTGAATTAATTTTCTGTACTGAATTTAGTCCATGATTTCATTGCTGTTAGATCGCACACGGAGAGAAACCGTGACTTCAGTTGCCAATTTCGAAAAATTGGAAAATGATTGAGAACTAGCCGGGACTAATTGTTGTCATAAATTGTTGTCTGTGTCCTCCCCAATTCCCTGTTCTATCTGCGCCACTGGTATACTACGAAGCAAGTTCAACATAGGCGGGCTTTATATGAGAGAGCCGGATTAACAAACCCTGAACTCACAATCAGAAATAATTGGTACCACAACGGTGGTTATAATCTTTCTTTGTTAATCTCGGTTTTGTGCTTTCAACGTTGTGCGCGCTTAGCCTGGTAAAACCAGACTCTGCTACTTCGCTTTGCTTCGTACACAGAGTCTGGATAGTCGCATTGACAAGTGTTTACTTCCTAGTGGGTGGGCGCTTGTCAGAAGTTTAAAATCATTGGTGTACCCGTACACTAATCACTAACGTTTGGCGATGATGTATGTTATGCGCCGGCTCAGCTGCCTAGTACTTCTTCAGCAAACACAGTCCTTCATACCAGGAATGCAGCGAAAACAAACTGATCAGTACATTAAAGTTAATACTGTACCCATACATATGCCCATCTACCAAATTTTAGCCTTCACTCATTCACTTAAAAGAACCAAAGGTGCTCTTTCTGTTCTCCTTACAAGAAACAAACTGTTGAGCTATCGTGTCTCCTGCCGATACTGCTGCCATTAAAAAAAAAAAGACATAAGAGACCCGACCAACGGCAGAATCGACGAGAGTAATGCAATATTTACATCAGGACGAAATCTGCGTTGACACAGCAACTGAACCGTTAGCCATACTTGCGCTAACATCATACCCAGCTCACTATCTAACTTTATAGCAACACAGTTTGACTCTAAGCGTTTGGCTGTCTCAGACAGCCATTTCATTCATGGATAATGACAACATAACACTGAGACAGCGAATTGGTCTTGTGCCATGAACAAAAACACGGCTTCTAAAAAGTTTGCTGCTAACTTAGTGTGAAATTTGCGGGCAATGTAACACTAGAAGCTACAAGCTAGCTGAGGTGGTTCGGCTGTCTCTCACAGAGATGAATAGGGCGCCTATTTCATGATGGCTATTAAGTAGATATGACAATCTGTAGGGAGTAGCGCTACAACATTATTTCCATTAAAAAGAAACTAACCAGACATTCATCTTGTTGTGGCTATAAGTCGCTGATACCCGGGATTTTCTCCACGACAGAGCGAATGGCCTCCAATGTATCTCTGTCCGTAGCCATTGTTGATTTCGGAGACTACAATTTCAAACTCACCGCAGCGCCTACGTCATGGCTCTCGGGCACGCCTCCTGTTCGTTGGTTGGTCCGGCTTATTTTCTGCGGATAGTAAACGGTGCAGAGCTCCGAGTGATCAGACTGAGTACTGAAGTGAAATGAAATTCAGCGGAAGTACGAAGGCTGGCAGAGTCAGGCTAGTGCGCGCTCTCAAGAAAAGGGCGTTTCATGCATCAATTGACCCTATTTCCAAAGTGCGAATTATACAGTGACTATCGGGGGGTCAACTTTTTCTCCAGGATATAAAGGGAACCCAATACTACACATGCATGTTTTTCAGTGAACTGAAGTCTTACAATGCTTACAGTATTTTGCTTGCTTAACGTAATGTCTGTAGATAATGATATATGTAGATAACCTATTACACCAGCTCCTAAGTGAAAATAAAGGGATGCCTATTATAAAGGCTAATATCAAAAAGATAAAAGACTAAATAAAGCACCAAAGTCACACAATAGGCAATTAAGATGAAATAATAAACTCTATATTCAGTGGTGGATAGTAACTAAGTAGATTTACTCAAGAACTGTAATTAAATATAATTTTAAGGTACTTGAGACCTTAAACCACCTCATGGTTTCAAATAACTGCTTCAGGCCCAAAGTAGTAAAACTCTCCAATATTACAAAAATGTATAAAAATAAATAATAAAAAAAAATTAATCCAAATTTATGTAGCAGAATTTTTCTTCTTTTCTACCCAATCACTCGTCTCACAACCTCTCAGATTTACTCTGTGACCCATTCAAAGCAGTTCAAACCAGCTCCAGATTGAATATGCTTATGCCTTTACTCATCAGTGTTAAAAATGTTACATTTATTCAATACATCAGTCACAATACAATTTTCTGTAAAACCAGGACTTTAATACCTTACTTTTACTACAGCAGGATTTTAAATGCAGGACCTTCACCTGCATTTAAGTATTTTTACCCCGCCCCACCCGAAGGGTGAGAGCAAGGGGTATTGTTTTTGGTTCAGTTTGTTTGTTTGTTTGTTTGTTAACATTCTAGCGGCAAAACTAATGGCCAGATTCACCCCAAATTCGGCACAGGGATTGCCACTGACCCAGAATAGGTCCCTATTGAATTTTGTACAAGTAGGTAAAAGTATGTGCGAGGGGCAGGGTTTGTTGTGCCTGGCACCCCTTGTTGCATTATGTTATTGATATTTTTGCTTACGTAAAGGATCTGAGTACTTCTTTCACCACTCTATATCAGTGGTTGTCAAACATGGTCCTGGCGCCCCACTGTATATGCTGGTTTTTGATCCAACCACAATTGCAATTGTAGAATTATAAAAAGCTGTTAATTTGTCTTTTTTTGTGTGTCCACAGCAAGAAAGTATAGATCACTTTTTTATTTCAAAAAGTCTTGTATAAATTTTTACCAAAACAAGTGACAAGTCACAAGATGGTACAGGAATGACGTCTGAATTTTTTCAGAATTTTTTGACATTGCGACAGGCCATGGCGATTGCGACAGGCCCATTTGAGTGTATTTAGGTGGCGCTAGAGAGCGCATTGTAGCACTTTTGTGGAGATTTTTTACATTTTTTAAATTTTTGAACCCACTCTGAGATAATTGCAAAATTAGGTTAGTTTTTGAGCATGTTTAAGGGGTCACACTTAGGTTGGAAATCGCGTACGCATAGAAAAGGGAAGTCAACGTGACTGGGGACTCCAACTTTGACGCCTCATAAAATCCAAATCGTTCGAGTAATGACAAAGTTGTACGGTAGTTTTCATCGGCAGTGTGTCCTTTGTCATCTAATAGCATTTGGAGCCGATAGGATGAACGCCCTTTAAGGAGGTTGCATTTGTTCGAGGGCATATTTAGGGCAAATTTAGGGGCGAATTGTAATTTTGATATGCAAATTGCGAACTTCCTGTTAGATTTGGGTCAGGGGTGTCAATGGATAATTTTTAGGTCTTGATGAGCTGAACAATGTAGTTTTGGTTTCATCTCTCTATGACTTTCCTACCGGTCGTGGTGGCTGTCTAAGTGCCGTTTTAATGTTTCTGAGTGGCGCTAGAGAGCCATTTTGACACTGTAGGGGATAATTTTTACGTTTTATAAAATTATTTGCCAGACATGAGGTGCACGCCAAATTTGGTGAGTTTTTAAGCATGTTTAGTGGGTCAAATTTAAGTTCAAAGAGGCGTGTAGAGAAAGAATAAAGAATAAACACAAGAAGAACTATAGGGTCCTGTGCCCAGGCTTTGCAGGCCTAGGGGCTCGGACCCTCATAAAAGCTGCAAGCAGTGTTGGACGGGTCCTCGCCCCCCTCTGCAAGTCGGGGTGGGGGCGAGATGTGGTCGGGCGCTGATGAGCATTCTCAACCATTGGACAATGCGAGACTGAGCAAAATGTTATATCTTGAGTTGAGTGCAAACCCCTGTACTGAAATAGGTTTTTCTTTTGTAAATTTGAGGTATGACCCACGCGACCTAGTCAAAGTTTCTTTTGCAGATTTTATCACTGCTGTGTATTGTGAAATCTTCCCCCATTCATGAACATAGTGGAACGCAGACGATGTGATTTTGGATTCCAATGTTGATGGCTCACATGCCTTCCACATTCAGCTCTACAACAATGCGTAAGAAGTCACACGTAAAACCTACAGAGCTTACATTTTGGAAGGATGTCCACTGAAAACAGAGAGAACTTTAGTACACTGCAACGTATGGTCAATTCAGAAGTCCGTCACTCTATATTTTTCAGAATATGAAACATGTCAATATCTCAGCAAATATTCTTTCAAATGGTATCAATCTTGGTGCAGACATTCTCCACATGGAGGATATGAAGTTTTCCAAAGTGTGTTCTGATGGGTCAAACAGTCTCCAGGTAAGACCCATGTGACCCTACTGCCACCCGGTGGTCAGAATGTGTAGCACCACAAACAAAAAGAAAAAAGGAAAACAAAGGAAAACAAATTAATAAATGGTTCTTCCACGTACATCCTACACAGCTGAAATTTTGGGAGGATGTCCACTGAATACAGACAAAACTTTCCTTTACTGCAATCTATGGTCAATTCAGAAGTCCGTCACTATATTTCTCAAAATATGAAAATTCATAACATGTCAATATCTCAGCAAGTATTCATTCAAATGGTACCATGCTTGCCAAAGACTTTCTGCAAATGTAGCTTATAAGGTATACCAAAGGACATTTTGATATGTTAAACGGTGTGTCCACAGCAATAAGGTATAGATTACTGTACAGTGTACTATGTACATAAAATTTTTTATTTCAAAATTTCCAGTATCCATTTTCACCAAAACAAGTGACAGCTCACAAGATGGTACAGGGATGACGTCTGAATTTTTTCAGAATTTTATGACATTGTGACAGGCTGTGGTGCCCATTTGAGTGTATTTAGGTGGAGCTAGAGAGGACGTTGCAGCATTTTTGTGGAGATTTTTTACGTTTGTAAAATTTTTGATCCCACCCTGAAATAATTGCCAAAAGTGGTTATTTTTTGAGCATGTTTAAGGGGTCATATTTAGGTTGGAAATCGCATACGCATAGAAAAAGGCAGTCAACGTGATTGGGGACTCCAACTTTGACGCCTCATAAAATCCAAACCGTTCGAGTAAGGACAAAGTTATACAGAGTTTTCATTGAAAGTGTGTCCTTTGTCATCTATTAGCATTTGGAGCTAATAAAATGAACGGCCTTAAAGGAGTTCGCATTTGTTCAAGGGCAAATTAGGGCAAATTTATGGGCAAACTGCAATTTTGATATGCAAATTGCGAACTTCCTATTAGATTTGGATCAGGGTTGTCAATTGATAATTTTTACCTCTTGATGAGATGAACAATGAAGTTATGGTTTCATCTCTCTGTGACTTTCCTACCAGTCATGGTGGCTGTCTAAGTGCCGTTTTAATGTTTTTAGGTGGCGCTAGAGAGCCAATTTGGCACTTTAGGGGATAATTTTTACGTTTTATAAAATTTTTCTCCTTGCAGGCCTAGGGGCTCGGACCCTAATAATATTTCCATAAAAATACATTAGTTTATATGTTGACAATGTTATGTTTTTAATTTAGGACTACATCATTGAATTACAAAGCTTTCAGGACATCTTTAGGATAAAAAGGATCTTTAATATAAATAGCGTTGTTTGTTTTTGGACATTACTCACCCAACCCCTGCCTACAGAATAGTAAATTCACTCACATGTACATAAATTCAACTTAATGGTGACTCGGATAATGTGTATGTTGGTGTTTCACGGGACAACACTATCTACTTTCCAGACACTTGGAGTGTTTTGGAAGCATTAAAGCCTCATCTTTTAGAAACATTTTGAAAAAAAGACCATTACAGCATTGTACTAACTTTTTACAAGCTGTTGGGGGTGGTATCTCTTGGGGGAGAGGGGGGACTTGGTGATCTGTTAACATCTGCTAAAATCACAAATGCATATAGCTACTGGGTTTGTGTGTTAGATATACACAACAATTATTTTGTTGTAGGCTAGTTGGTGTTATATAAACTGAAAAAATAATAATATTTATGTTTTATGGGATATATGGTCCAATATGATGTTAAAATGCATACTTATTTGTCAAATACCGTGAAATTTTTTTGGCCAGTCACTACCTCCCCATCCCTGCCCCCTGGAGAGTTGGCCGGTCAGGTACAAATTCTTGGGCCACTTTTTTGTCCCAGTCCGCCCCTGGGTCTGACTGTCCCTGGGGACTATTGCACAAAGGCGGGATAAGGGATTAGCCCGGATCAGCACGGGATTAATCTGATCTCAAGCCCCACTTCGGTTACACGGAGCGTGTGGGCTAAGCCATGGCACTAGTTACGATGGAAACAAAGTCTGTAGAGCAAGCCAGCTCCAGAGCAGGCCTACCAACAAGCTTAGCTCCTGCCTCCAGCCAATTTCACCTCACCTCAGTCAGCAGTCACCCAAATTGAAAATCAATGTCCTTAACAGTCATTCTAAATTGCCCACTACACATTGCTATCTCAATTATAGTAGGCCCAGAGCAATTATCTTAAAAACTTGTGACCATTAATGTCAGTAAATAGCCAATATTTAATCATTATATTCAAGTATCCATGTGACAGTCACCATCACAATTCAGTCAATCCCCCTTCCATGTCACATTTAAACATATTTAGAATCTGTCATCATCAGATTTGTCCTTATTCCCCAAGCTGAGACTTCCATCTGAGTAGAGGATAAGCAGTGCTGCATGAAGGGGGTTACAGTGTTTTAACGTGGTCTCAAATCGCTACGGTAACCCCCTTCATACAGCACTGCTAATACTTTTCTCCGGCTTTATTCA
The DNA here is from genome assembly GCA_029692085.1 of Gymnothorax javanicus. NCBI lineage: Eukaryota > Metazoa > Chordata > Actinopteri > Anguilliformes > Muraenidae > Gymnothorax > Gymnothorax javanicus. The sequence goes on from CM056203.1 coordinate 44,220,580, forward strand.
GACTATGACGGGTAAGATAAAGTCGGTGCCTTAACTCCGGATATGTACGCAGTGTCGCTCGCTACGCGATACTGGAATCAAACACTTTCGGGAGGTTGAACCCAGCAAACATGAGACGTCTGCCCGACGTGCAAATCGTGTTTATATCGCAATATAGACATGATTTGCACGTCGTGCAGATGTATCGTGTTTGCTGGGAAGTTATTTTCTGACATTAACATTTTACTTTTTAGTTTGAATATGCCTCCATCAGAAGTGATTAACATAACATAACATAACATAACATGAATGGCGAGAACAGGCCGTTCAGCCCAACTACGCTCGCCAGTTTCTTCATACTATTGTGAATATACCCCTTCAGATACTCAATGACTCAATGGTATCTAGCTTTAAGTCAAGCCTGCTCTTGAAAACCCCCAAGGTCTCTGGCTCAACAATATGGTCAGGCAAGCTATTCCACATCAAAATTACTCTTTGGGTGAAGAAATATTTCCGAATATCAGTGCTAAATTTACCTTTGGTCAACTTCCATTTGTGACCCCGAGTTCTACTAACAACACCTGGTCGAAGGAATCCTACATAATTCACTTTGTTAATCCCTTCAACATATTTAAAGACCTCAATCAAATCACCCCTTAGTCTCCTTTTCCTAAGATTAAAAAGATTAAGGATCTTCAGCCTCTTCTTATAGCTTTCATGTTTTATACCCGGAATTAGCTTAGTGGTTCTTCTCTGAACTTTCTCTAGAGCCTCTATATCTTTCTTAAAGTATGGTCCCCAGAACTGTACACAATACTCCAGATGTGGTCTGACAAATGTGTTGTACAAAAGAAGCATCACCTCCTTAGATTTGTACTCAATACTTTTGGCAATGTATCCCAGCATCCGATTGGCTTTTTTAACTGCTACGGCACAATGGCTAGAGCCTGTGAGGGTTTGGTCAACAATCACTCCCAGATCTTTCTCGTGTGGAGCACATTCCAGTTTTAAACCTCCCATGAAGTAATCCCGTCTAATGTTTTTATTACCTACATGTACAACTTTACATTTCGCTACATTAAATTTCATTTGCCACATTTCTGCCCAATTCTGGATTCTATCCAAATCATCCTGAATCACTTTAGTGGACTCTAAACTATTTGCCAAACCCCCCAATTTAGTATAATCTGCAAATTTAACTAATCTGCTCTCAATAATCCTATTAAGGTCATTAATGTAGATGAGGAACAGCAGGGGTCCCAACACCGATCCCTGGGGGACGCCACTCCCCACCATACCTAGCTCAGATGAGATACCATTGACCACCACTCTTTGTGTTCTGTCCTGTAACCAGTTTTGAATCCACTCCAGAATACCTCCTGTAACTTCAATGGAGCTCATTTTAAAAATTAGTCTCTTATGCGGTACTGTATCAAATGCTTTCTGAAAATCCAAGTATATGATGTCATAAGCCCTGCTCTGGTCATAAGTCTTGGTGGCCTCTTCAAAAAATTCCAGAGGGTTTGTCAGGCATGACCTTCCCTTACGGAAACCATGTTGGCTATCCCTCAAGATACTGTTACGTTCAAGAAATAAGTCCAGCTCATCTTTTATAATAGATTCCAATATTTTGCACGCAATGCAAGTTAAACTGACTGGCCTGTAATTTCCTGGTTCAAAACGGTACCCTTTCTTATATATTAGTATTATATTGCCCTGTTTCCAATCGTTTGGTATTTCTCCAGTTTCTAAAGACCGTCTAAAGATGGCGGATAGCGGCTTAAAGATGATCTCACCAACTTCCCTGAGCACTCTAGGATATAAGCCATCAGGACCCGCCGCCTTATCTGCCTTTAGTTTATGAAACTTGTCTAATACTTTGTTATCCCTAAGCTCAATTTCCGCTAAATAATCTTGAGCATTTAACATGCTCTCTGGCCGAATAAAGACCCGCTCTGAGGTAAAATTCTCAACAAAGTAACTGTTTAAGGCATCTGCAATATCCTTGTTATCATATACCAGCGATCCATTTTTATTCACCTGCTCTTTGACTTTCCTCTTTCTGCTACAGTACTGAAAGAAGCGCTTAGAGTTAGTTTTTGCCCCCTCTGCAATTTGTCTTTCATACAGTCTTCTAGCAATCCTCAGCTCTTTTTTGACCACAGCCCGCATTTTACAGTATTCAGCCTTAGTGTTCTCATTGTTATCCTTTATGTACATCTTATAAAGATTCCTCTTTTCCCTCAAAATCCTACGAATACTTTTGGTCATCCACTGAGGATTCTGCTTTTTCAGCTTACTTTTGGACACCTTTGGAATGAATTTGCATTGTGAATCAAGTAAAACCCCCTTAAATCTTTCCCACATCTCATTTAGTTCAGTTTTTGAGTACACCTTTTTAACTTCCCATGAAACATTAAAATTAACAGCAGAGTGATCACTTGTCCCAAGTGGCTCCAGTACCTCAACATTGCTAATTCTATCTGGGTCATTACAGAGCACTAAGTCTAAAATTACCTTCTCTCTTGTCGGTTTATTAACGTACTGCACCAAAAAATTATCATTTATAACATCTAGAAATTCTTCCTCCCCCCTACCCTGTCCTTTCACCATTTCCCAATCAATACCAGGATAATTTAAGTCTCCCATAATAATAGTCCCTCCACCTCTACAAGCTTGCATAATCCTCTTAAAAAGCATTTCATTGAATGTACTGTCCAAAGCTGGTGGCCGATAGCATACTCCTATGTTTAAACCTGTCTCGTGTTTGCCAATGAGCCTGACCCAGATATCTTCACAGGGCAAGGAATGTTTAATTTCAGGAATTTCCTGTACATTTATGTTTTCGTTCACATAGATTGCTACGCCCCCTCCTCGCCTATTACATCTATCCTTCCTAAAGAGCTTATAACCTTCCATATTATATTCATCTCCATCCTCTTCACTAAGCCATGTCTCTGTAATCCCAACTATGTCATAGCCCTCACTAATCATAACGGCCTCAAGCTCTGAAAATTTATTTTTTATGCTTCTTGCATTAAAATAAAAACATTTCAGGTTATTACTAATGCTCTTCCCCCTTGATTTCCCATGCGGCCGCTGCTTCAAGCCCCGCACTACGCTTTGTTGCTTTAAAAGTATATCATCAATAGTGCATATAACGCCGTCAGCTTCCATCAGGGCAGTCTGCATTTCCCTATGTGTAACACTCACTAACCTCCCTGCCCCCCAAGTCCCCAGTTTAAATAATCCTGTGCTACCCTCAACATACGCTGACCCAGTGCAAAGGTACCCTGAAGGTGCAGCCCGTCAGGCTTGAACAGGTCACCCCTGTCCCAGAAGAAGTTCCAGTGCCCCATAAACCTGTACCCCTCTTTCCTACACCAGGTTCGTAGCCACGTGTTAAACCTCCAGATAAAATTCTGCTTTCCTCTGCTTGCACGTGGTACCGGTAGAATCCCGGAGAACACTACCGTTGAGGATCTGCTCCTAAGCTTCTCAGCTAATTCCACAAATTTGCCTTGCAGAACCTCAAACTTACCCTTACCTATGTCATTTGTCCCAACATGGACCATGACAACTGGATCCCTCCCGCTCTGGCCAGGAGCTTGTCCCCTTGACGCTCAGGAGGTCTCCCACCTGGGCACCAGGCAGGCAACACACCGTCTGAGACTCCTTGTCGGCGAACAGACTAAGCTATCTATTCCTCTAAGTATTGAGTCCCCCACTATCACTAACTCTCTTTTCTGAGGGGTAGAGGCCAACAGGGTGCCCTGCTGCTCATCAGTCCCCTCACTCTCAGGGTCAGGGGCCAATTCGAGTTCCTGCTAGGGCCGGAATCGGTTGGACACCTTAACCACTGGAGGAGCTGTCGCTGTTTGGCGTGCACGCCCTTTCCTGCGCTGTCGACCTACAGTCACCCAACTTTCTCTCCCTGCCTGCTCTGGGATCCCTGCACCACCCTGCTTTGGCGTACACACCATTTCTCTAAACGACATACTACTTAGTTCCTCTAGGAACTCTACTGATTGTGAACTATGTCGTGCCGCCAACTGGCCCTGAAGATCAAGGATCTTGCTCTCCAGATGCTCAATTGGCTGGCACCGGTGACAGACAAACCCACCCTGGAAATCTCTTTCCAAAAGCGCGATCATCCTGCAACCGTCACATAGTTTTGGCCACATTTTGAACCCCCTACCTAATGACCTTGCTCACCCTAGATAAAAGAAAATTACTAATGCTGAGACAGAAGCTGAGGAACCACAATTTATCAATTTATTAACCTAAGAAGCCCTAAGCAGCGGTCACAATAGAAACTGTGGGGAGACTATGTAGATGGATTATAAGCCTCTTTTAACAGGGGCTTAGTTTCAGTTAACAGAAATGAAATACCAAATTGAGCCAAACTCTATATGTAATAAGCACTCCTAATAAGCCGACTTGAGTTTATCTAGTCCCAGTACTATTAATATACTAGCCTCAAAATATCACAGATAAAAACAATAAACCCAGATAAAACAGACCGGCTACAACGCCCAGGAGAAACTGGAGGAGGGAGGAGGCGGAGCACTCCGGTAAAACTTACCGTTTAAAAGCAGAAAATAAAGTGAACTAGTGTGAAAACGTCTTCTAGATCGGACTATCATTTCAGAGTTTGTGCATGACAAACTAGAGTGCCAAGGGCCCTGAAGGTTGTCGGCAGTTACAGCTCCAACAGGAGAAAAGTAACTAGCATCAGTCGGCGGATTCAACAGAAAGCCAACACGAATTCTTGCGAAAGCAACACGTCGTCTACCCGATATTGGCGTTAAAAATCTCCAGCTCGGACATCCGCAAAAAAATTAAACCAGTTGAATTTTTTCGCGAATTTTGGCGGTGATGGCGAATGGTCCCGTATCATTGCGAATCAATTCACGGTTCTTCGAATCAATTCTTCTCTGCGAAAGAAGAGAACCGTTTCATCCACACACTTCCGTGGGCCAACGCAGCTTAGTGAGAAAGGGGTTTTAGCAGGGGCGTTACCAAGGGGGGGCAGGGGGTGAGAAAAGCTCTGCCCACCCAATGAAAACTCACAATAAAAAAACTGATTTACTACTATTTGACAGCAAACACGCGATATCCAACTGATTCACAGCCGGAGGTAGACAGTCATTTAGAGTGAGCTTTACGTATGCTTCATTTATCTATCACTATGTGTTATTGGTGGATTCCTTTGCCAGTCTATTCTGCTGCAAAACTAACCTATGGGCACTCAAATTACTAGGGACCCTCCCATTCTCTTAGACTGCCGTCTTCACTCAGTCTGAGGCCATGTCTACGGACCTGTGCTTCTCTCAGGGAATTAAAACTTCGCCCATATCTCTTCTGTTGCTGCTTCTGCCACGGCTTATTTTGTCAGTCTTGTTGTATGACATTAAGGTAATGTGTGTACTAGTTTGTCATCTGTGTTGACTCGTGTGGTTATAACCTGAGTTGGCTACCGAGTGAGCCCAGGCAGCTAGCCAGCAGCTAGTCCGGAGTTGCTAGTCACTCACTGGGGTTGTTGCAACAATAATTCTGTATCATAAGCACTTCCGGAAAAAAACTTGACTGGCATAAGTATTTTTCGGCGACGTGCTGCACGGAGCCAAGTAAAGGACTACAGAAGGCAACTCTAAGAAAAGTAAACGTGTTCCCATTTACTTTTCTTGATTGGCAATCAAATGGTGGATTCGTTTACTCTCTAAGTTGAATGAGTAGAGCTGTGTATTAAGACAGCATGTTTGATTGATGCATTTCGAAATTTAAATGGCCGTATAGCAGCAGTCAATGAAATGCTCTTTAATCAGTCAATGAAATGCTCTTTAAGAGGATTACGCAAGCTTGTAGAGGAGGGACTATTATTATGGGAGACTTAAATTATCCTGGTATTGATTGGGAAAAGGTGAAAGGACAGGGGAGGGGGGGGGAAGAATTTCTAGATGTCATAAATGATAATTTTTTGGTGCAGTATGTTAATAAACCGACAAGAGAGAAGGCAATTTTAGACTTAGTGCTCTGTAATGACCCAGATAGAATTAGCAATGTTAAGGTACGGGAGCCACTTGGGACATGTGATCACTTTACTATTAATTTTGAGGTTTCATGGGAAGTTAAAAAGGTGTATTCAAAAACAAAAATTTTCAATTTTAGGTGAGCAAACTTTGACAGGATGCGCTCATATCTAAGTGAAATAAAATGGGAGACACTCCTGGACTGTGAGTCTGTAACTGAGATGTGGGAAAGATTTAAGGGGGTTTTACTTGATTCACAATGCAAATTCATTCCAAAGGTGTCCAAAAGTAAGCTGAAAAAGCAGAATCCTCAGTGGATGACCGCAGCTATTCGTAGGAGTTTGAGGGAAAAGAGGAATCTATATAAGACGTACATAGAGGATAACAATGAGATTACTAAGGCCGAATACTGTAAAATGCGGGCTGTGGTCAAAAAGGAGCTGAGGAATGCTAGAAGACTGTATGAAAGACAAATTGCAGAGGGGGCAAAAACTAACCCTAAGCGCTTCTTTCAGTACTGTAGTAGAAAAAGGAAAGTCAAAGAGCAGGTTAAGTGCATAAAGAATAAAAATGGATCGCTGCTATATAATAACAAGGATATTGCGGACACCATAAACGGTTACTTTGTTGAGAATTTTACCTTAGAGCAGGTCTTTATTCGGCCAGAGGGCGTGTCCAATGCTCAAGATTATTTAGCGGAAATTGAGGTTAGGGATAATGTAGTATTAGACAAGTTGCATAAACTAAAGGCAGATAAGGCGGCGGGTCCTGATGGCTTATATCCTAGAGTGCTCAGGGCAGTTAGTGAGATCATCTTTAAGCCGCTATCCGCCATCTTTAGACGGTCTTTAGAAACTGGAGAAATACCAAATGATTGGAAACAGGGTAATATAATACCAATATATAAGAAAGGAGACCGTACTGAGCCAGGTAATTACAGGCCAGTCAGTTTAACTTGCATTGCATGCAAAATATTGGAATCTATCATAAAAGATGAGCTGGACTTATTTCTTGAACGTAACAATATCTTGAGGGATAGCCAACATGGTTTCCAGAAGGAAGGTCATGCCTGACAAACCTTCTGGAATTTTTTGAAGAGGCCACCAAGACTTATGACCAGAGCAGGGCTTATGACATCATATATTTGGATTTTCAGAAAGCATTTGACACAGTACTGCATAAAAGACTAATTTTTAAAATGAGCTCCATTGGAGTTACAGGAGGTATTCTGAAGTCGATTCAAAACTGGTTACAGGACAGAACACAAAGAGTGGTGGTCAGTGGTATCTCATCTGAGCTAGGTATGGTGGGGAGTGGTGTCCCCCAGGGATTGGTGTTGGGACCCCTGCTGTTCCTCATCTACATTAATGACCTTGATAGGAATATTGAGAGCAGATTAGTGAAATTTGCAGATGATACTAAATTGGGAGGTTTGGCAAATAGTTTAGAGTCCACTAAAGTGATTCAGGATGATTTGGATAGAATCCAGAATTGGGCAGAAATGTGGCAAATGAAATTTAATGTAGCGAAATGTAAAGTAGTACATGTAGGTAATAAAAACATTAGACGGGATTACTTCATGGGAGGTTTTAAACTGGAATGTGCTCCACAAGAGAAAGATCTGGGAGTGATTGTTGACCAAACCCTCACAGGCTCTAGCCATTGTGCCGTAGCAGTTAAAAAAGCCAATCGGATGCTGGGATACATTGCCAAAAGTATTGAGTTCAAATCCAAGGAGGTGATGCTTCTTTTGTACAACACATTCGTCAGACCACATCTAGAGTATTGTGTACAGTTCTGGGGACCATACTTTAAGAAAGACATAGAGGCTTTAGAGAAAGTTCAGAGAAGAGCCACGAAGATAATTCCGGGTATTAAAGATGAAAGCTATGAGAAAAGGCTGAAGATCCTAAATCTCTTTAGTCTTAGGAAAAGGAGACTAAGGGGTGATCTGATTGAGGTCTTTAAATATGTTAAAGGGATTAACAAAGTGAATTATGTAGGATTCCTTCAACCAAGTGTTGTTAGTAGAACTCGGGGTCACAAATGGAAGCTGACCAAAAGGTAAATTTAGCACTGATATTCGGAAATATTTCTTCACCCAAAGAGTAATTTCGGTGTGGAACAGCTTGCCTGACCATATTGTTGAGGCAGAGACCTTGGGAGTTTTCAAGAGCAGGCTTGACTTAAAGTTAGATACCATTGAGTCATTGAGTATCTGAAGTGATATATTCACGATAGTACAAAGAAACTGGCGAGCCTAGTTGGGCTGAACGGCCTGTTCTCGCCATTCATGTTATATTTTGTTATTTTCATGAACACGATGTCATTGCACTCCATTTCCTGCGACTGATCATTTATATCTCACATTCATGTTTCATCCGCTTTTCAGAATGTTTTCCACCTTGTGTATTTTCTAGACGCTTAAGATCCAGGGCAGTCTTATAACAAATCTCTTTATTTTTATTTTATCATTATAGATCTCCTAAAAATACTACAACGAGAGATGAAATGCAGAGTTGGGATGTGGCGATATTGAACGAGGATTTTTTTAAAGTGTGATGAGACCACTTGCAGTCATGGGGTGTGTAGGCAGTCGCATGTAATTTCTTGAAACATAGCCTACACACCTGAAGCGTCTTAAACTATTTAAAATGCTGCCGGGAAGAAGCCTGAGTTTAGATTTCGCTAATTGCAGGTGCTCCGCCCTTCCCTAAATCTGCTCCCGTGTACTTGGTCTAAATAACAATCAAGCAATTTCAGTGGCCTATAACGATTAATATGGAAACCCATAGTGGACAATATTCAAATGAAAATGTAATCCTACTATTGCATTATAATTTTCCACTTGAATGAGTTATTTGAGACAATATTAAATTGAAAATGCATTAATCCAATTATCACTTTCATTTTCACATACACATATGGGAAATCTTTGACTATATTCAAATGATAATGAAAAGCTGTTTGGCATTTCATTTTCAAAGTCATGCTCCGCAATACAGAGGACAATATTCAAATGCAATAAGCGAAACAGCACCCCCAGCCTATTGCATTCACATTTACATGTCAACACGCTCTTTTAGGGTCAACATGAAAATGAAAATGCTGTTTTCTAATCACTTGGAAATAATAATGATATAATAATGATGATGACATTTGACATTTCATTTTCAAAGACTTATCCTGCAATACATGGGACAATATTCAAATGCAGTAAGGGAAACAGCGCCTCCCAGTCCATTGCATTTTCAAATACATGTCACCACGCTCTTTTTGGGACACAATGAAAATTAAAATGCAATCTGTCAGCGTCTCATCAAGGCGGGTCTTCCGCTAGGACGTCACTCATTAGGGGCGCGAATGGAAACCATGTTCCTCATTTGCATACCAACCAATCAGCTTCTGGGTAGCGCTTGTACGCACGGAGGCTTACTGATAATGTCATGATGGAGAGGCTGCTATGTATTGTGTGCCATCGCGCATTAGGCTACGTTGCGCCTCGGACGTTGCCATCTCGGCAGCTAGTATGCTAGCTAACGTTAACTACGGAAAATATTTGTAAATGATCATGACATTAAAGCGATATGATTTGATTTTTGCCCCAACTCTATTAACTGAGCTAGCTGTAATATGCATGAACTTATCCGAGGCTTCGCGGCAGTGTTGTGCAACTGCAACCCAAGTGTGCTTGCAGATTTCAGAGACGTCAGCTAGCTTGCTAGTGAGTCTAAAAGCAATCGCTTAGGTTCAGCTAGCTAGCTATGATGCCTACTGGAGAAGCTCTTACAGCCCTGATTTGTCACTTTCAACGCCATCTCGCACACACGACCTCTTTCACCATTGATCAGCAGCTTCTTTTACCTAAAGAACAAACTGACAGTTCAGCCTGAGACATGTTATTTCATTGCTAGATAAAGCAGCATTATCCTTCCATGCGTGCTATAGCGTATTACATTACTCCAGATAAAACGCTATTCGTCTTCCCACCCTGCTGACGCTACTTAGGGGAAATGTTTGTCATCATGTTTATACTTAATCGCTGTGATTCGGTTTTTGCCTTAGCTTCACAAGCTAGCTAGCTCACAGCAATTGCTCTTGTGCTTGCCGATTGTTCTTGAGCTAGCCAGGTAATGAGCTTTCCATTTAAATCTCCCAGAAATCTGATAGTACTGTTGGGACGTACAAAACTGCTGCCAGACATATCAAAAAAGTTCATATTACAGCAGGTTAAGTTAGCAAGTGAGGAACATCGTTTTCAGCCAGTCAGAGTCATCAAAACTTCTCCCATTGCTCCGTGGCTTGGAAATCGCGATTAAACCAGGAACAGCGGCAGTCTGACTGCTGGCCGTTTATCGGCCCGTTCTGCATGATGCATACATTGTGCATGTTTCAGGAGAGGCCAGTGGCGAACCTGCAACTCGGCAAGCACAAGAGCAATCGCGGTCAGCTAGCTAGCTTGTGAAGCTAGGGCAAAAACCGAATCACAGCGATTAAGTATGTAATGTGGTAAATAGCCACTAGATGGCAGTATTGACTTTTTTTTTTTGTGAAGCCCAGTCTGAAGCTAGGTTGGGCATGTCCAGGGCATGCCCAGAGGGGAAAGTCCCAGAAATGGGGGGGGCTGGACAAGAGTATATAAGGAGAAAAATCGAGAGTGTGTAGGAGTAGGAGAAATTGCAAGAAGGATACATTTGACCAGACCTGTCACTCTTTTCAAGACCTTTTAAGCTTTTTGTGGATTTTTGCCTGTGTTGGAGCATTTTCCTGTCCCAGGACATCACAACAGAGCAGCCCATCTCCATTACAGGGAACTGTAAATATCTTTTTTTTTTATTTTATTTTCAATCTTGGTCAGTAGGGTAGAGAGTAGATTGGTTCTGTTTGTTTAATTAAATCTGTTGAACTTAAAGGATTTTGTCTGTCATCCCTTGCTGTCCGTGACGCCATAACAAATCGACGCCATAACAAATTGGGGCCATAACAAATTGGGGGCTCGTCCGGGATAGACCATTGTGCGAGTCATTTATTGAAAATCTAAAATTTCAAATAGTGAAATTGTTTTTGAATTTTCCTAGATATATATTGGCAGATCAACAGCAATGGATGATTTCTTGGCATCACCAACCGTAGAGGTTTTAAAGTCTTTTAAAAAGACAGAACTGCTAGAAATATGCAGACAGTTAGAGCTGACAGATGTAAAACCAGCCATGCGAAAAGCAAGACTGGCTAGAGAGATTGTTGAATATTACATTGATGAAAATGTGTTTGCACCAGGAGATCTGGAACAGTTTCCGGTGGAAAATCCAAATGTAGAATTGGAACTTAAATTAAAAATGCTAGAAATTGAAGAAAAAAAAAAAACAAAGGCAGTTTGAGTTAGAAAAATTAGCAAGAGAAGAAAAAAAGAGGAAAGAGCAGAAAGAGAGAGACAAAGACAGAGAGATTTCGATTTAGAAAAATTAGACAGGGAAGAAAGGCTCCAAATGGAGCTACTAAAAATAAAAATTCAGGCTGAAAATAAATTTCACGCCAGCCAGGAGGTAAAAGCTGGTGCCTCCATTTTCAGAGAAGGAGGTTGATAAGTATTTCCAGTGCTTTGAGAAGGTAGCTAAGAGTTGTCAGTGGCCAAAGGAACACTGGCCTCTGATGTTGCAAACTGTCCTCAAGGGTAAAAAGCTCAACAAGCCTATTCGGCTTTGTCTGCAGATGATTCCTCTGATTATGAGGTTGTCAAAAAGGTTATTTTGACAGCTTATGAGTTGGTTCCAGAGGCTTACCGACAGAAATTCAGAGGTCTGAAGAAATCTGACAATCAGACTTATGTTGAATTTGCTAACGAGAAGAAGGTTTGCTTTGGCTGGTGTACTTCTATGGAGGTCAAGGATGATTTCAACTCACTAAAAGAGATGGTGTTAGTTGAAGAATTCAAGAACTGTGTCAAGGATGATATTAAGACCTACCTTAATGAGAAGCAAGCACTGAATTTGCAATCAGCTGCCAAGTTTGCAGACGAATATGTTCTAACACATAAGTCCAAATTTCAGTCTAGCAGTAACAATAGATGGTCCCAATTTCAGAAAAAAAAGGTAACGGTGATACCCAAGATTCCTCACCCAAAGACAAAGACAAATCTGGTGATGGTGCTCAGAAATCCAGTAAAAGGTCTGAACAAAGTGTGAAAGCTGACAGTGACAAAAGTGGTCTAGTTTGCAATTATTGCAAGAAATCTGGTCATGTTACAACTAACTGTTGGTTCCTTAAAGCTAAGAAAGAACAAGAAAAGGATACCAAACCCAATGCCTTTGTGAAGACAAGGTTAGAAACCCCTGTAGTAGATGGCCGATCTGCTAAATTGCCTGCTCCTTGTGAGGCTAAGAAGCCTGATACTGCTGACTTTGTGAGGGAGGAATTCCTTCCATTTGTGTCAGAGGGATTTGTGGCTCTGAATGAGCATTCTCCTCCTGTCCCCATATATATCCTAAGGGATGCGGAGCTTCTCAGTCACTTTTGTTGATGGACTCCTTGGAGTTACGTGATGAGACCGCTTCTGGGGATTTCATACTTGTACAAGGTATTGAAGGGAGGACTGTATCTGTACCCCTGCGCTCTGTATTCTTGAAGTCAGATTTAGTTACAGGACAGGTAAAGGTGGGACTTATGTCAAGTCTACCTATCAAGGGTGTTTCTCTGTTGCTAGGCAATGACCTGGCTGGGGGCAATGTAGTTCCCCTTGTTCATCTTACTTCGCAGCCGAGCACTGAAGATGGCGATGAAGACCCATCTCTGTATCCTTCCTGTGCAGTGACTCGTGCTATGGCCAAGAAGGCTCAAGAAGAAGGCGATGTGGTGCCGTCCAGCACCTTGAATAGTCATGACTCAGGTGGTTCGCCTCATGACTCTGTTCAGCCTACTATGGTTTCTCCGTTTGAGGACTTATCAGACACTTTTATCAGTTCTCTATTCAGCCAGCCAGATGGGTCTGGTGATTCTGATGTGTCTGGAGACTTGTCTCTGTCCAGAAAGCGGTTGATTCAGGAACAAACTAATGATCCTGAAATTTGTGTACTAAAAAAGAGAGCCCTTCCTGATGAAGAAATAGAGCGCAGTTCAGTTGGGTATTATCTCAAGGATGGAGTGTTGATGCGGAAGTGGCGCCCTCCTGATATCCCTGCCAATGCAGATTGGGCAGTGGTCAAGCAAATTGTTGTTCGAAGGTCTACAGGAATGAGATCTTAACAATGGCTCATAGTTTGCCTTTAGGAGGTCATCTTGGTGTTAACAAGACTGTTGACAAGATCATGAAACACTTCTTCTGGCCTGGACTTCGGAAAGATGTTTCCAACTTTTGCAAAACCTGTCACACTTGTCAGGTAGTTGGAAAAACACCAGTTAGACCCACCTGTAGCTCCATTGCAGCCTATCCCAGCATTTGGGGAGCCCTTCTCCAAGGTCATTGTTGATTGTGTTGGTCCATTACCCAAGACTAGATCTGGAAATCAGTACTTGTTGACAATCATGTGTGCATCTACCAGATTCCCTGAAGCCATACCTCTCGCAACATCAAGGCAACTGCAATTTGAAGGCTTTGATAAAGTTCTTCACGTTGTTTGGCCTTCCCAGGGAAATTCAGTCAGATCAAGGTAGCAATTTCACTTCTGGATTGTTTCAGCAGGTTGTGTATGAACTAGGTGCGAAGCAGATTCTTTCCAGTGCCTATCATCCAGAGAGTCAGGGTGCCTTAGAGCGGTTTCATTCCACTCTTAAGACAATGATGAGGACTTATTGTTATGACCATGAGAAAGACTGGGATGAAGGTGTTCATTTGCTGTTGTTTGCAGCTAGGGAAGCAGTGCAGGAGTCTACTGGATTCAGTCCGTTTGAGTTAGTGTTTGGCCATGAAGTGAGAGGACCTTTGCTATTGTTGAGTGAACAATGGCAAGAGAAAAGCCGCATATCAGTCTGTTAGACTATGTTAGCAAGTTCAAGGAAAGACTGCGTGCAGCTTGTAACCTAGCCAAAGAGAACTTGAAATCAAGTCAGGGAAAAATGAAAACTTGGTATGATCATAAGGCTAGAAGCCGTGAGTTTAAACCAGGAGACAAGGTCCTTGTGTTGTTTCCCTTACAGTCCAATCCATTGCAGGCTAGATTTCATGGTCCTTATGAAATTCTGACAAAACTCAATGATCTCAATTACATTGTGAAGACTCCAGATAGGAGAAAGCCAAAACAGTTGTGTCACATTAACATGCTGAAGCCTTATCATGATAGGAATGCTAGGGTTGCAGCTGTCACTTCAGATCCTCCTATGGCCGAGACTTGTGAAGATGAGGGGAGTTTCAAGATGATGAACCTAGAATTAAAGCTGAAGTTCTTTCATGTAAATTGTCAAATTCTGAAGTGTTGCAAAATCTTGATGTAAAACTCCAGCACTTAGAACCCTCACAGAAAGATCAGTTTGAGAGGTTGATCAAGAAATATAAAGATCTATTTCCTGATGTTCCAAAGAGAGTTTCTATAGCCTCTCATGATGTAGATGTTGGTGATGCCAAACCAATAAAACAGCATCCGTGCGGATGAATCCTGAAAAGAGAAAGATTGCTGAGAAAGAGGTTGAGTACATGTTAGAACATGATATTATCAGACCCTCTAACTCCGATTGGAGTTCACCCTGTGTTCTAGTTCCAAAACCTGATGGAAGTACTAGATTCTGTACAGATTATCGTAAAGTCAATGCTGTAACTAGAACTGATGTGTTTCCAATACCTAGGATTGATGATTGTATCGATAGAGTAGGGCAAGCAAAGTTTCTGACCAAGATTGATTTATTGAAGGGTTATTGGTGCGTGCCACCCATAAGTGCTAAAGTCAAGCCATCATGGACTTTCCAGTTCCTGACAACAAAAAGCTGTCGCCGCTTCCTTGGAATGATCGGGTACTACCGCAAGTTCTGCAAGAACTTTGCTGAGATTGCTCTCAGTCTCACCAACCAACTGAAGAAAGGCGTGAAGTTCACTTGGGATGAAGCATGCCAAAGAGCCTTCGATCACCTGAAGTCTCTGCTGTGTCACTTCCCGTGCTCAAATCTCCTGACTTCAACAAACCGTTCTCCATAGCGGTCGATGCTAGCGACCAAGCTTGTGGATCTGTGCTCCTACAGAGAAGTGACTCTGATGACATTGAGCATCCGTGGCATACTTCTCCAGGAAGTTCAATCGCCACCAAAAGAACTATTCCACAATTGAGAAGGAGCTGTTGGCTCTGGTTCTATCCTTACAACACTTTGAGGTCTATGTTTGTACAGGGCAAAAGCCAATGATTGTATATACTGACCACAATCCGTTAATGTTTTTGAGTAAGATGAAAAACAAGAATGGGAGATTGTTGAATTGGAGTTTGATTTTACAGGAGTTTGACTTGGAAATTAAGCATGTAAAGGGTACTGACAATGTAATTGCTGATTGTTTATCCGTGTTTGAGTATGTGTATATATATCACGTGTTTATTAGCATATTTTATTATATGTATATATACACAAGTGTCTACTTAACCATTGTTGTATTGAAAAGAAAAATTTTGCCTTTATAAGTCAAAATTTTTCCCTTTTAGAATGGAGGTGTAATGTGGTAAATAGCCACTAGATGGCAGTATTGACTTTTTTTTTTTGTGAAGCCCAGTCTGAAGCTAGGTTGGGCATGTCAGGGCATGCCCAGAGGGAAAGTCCCAGAAATGGGAGGGGGCTGGACAAGAGTATATAAGGAGAAAAAATCGAGAGTGTGTAGGAGTAGGAGAAATTGCAAGAAGGATACATTTGACCAGACCTGTCACTCTTTTTCAAGACCTTTTAAGCTTTTTGTGGATTTTTTGCCTGTGTTGGAGCATTTTCCTGTCCCAGGACATCACAACAGAGCAGCCCATCTCCATTACAGGGAACTGTAAATATCTTTTTTTTTTTTATTTTATTTTCAATCTTGGTCAGTAGGGTAGAGAGTAGATTGGTTCTGTTTGTTTAATTAAATCTGTTGAACTTAAAGGATTTTGTCTGTCATCCCTTGCTGTCCGTGACGCCATAACAAATTGGGGCCATAACAAGTATAAAAATGATGACAAACATTTCCCCTAACTAGCGTCAGCAGGTTGGGGAGACGGATAGTGTTTTATCAGGAGTAATGTAATACGCTATAGCACGCATAGAGGGATAATGCTGCTTTAACTAGCTATGAAATGACATGTCTCAGGGAGAACTGTCAGTTTGTTCTTTAGGTAAAAGAAGCTGCTGATCAATAGTGAAAGAGGTCGTGTGTGCGAGATGGCGTTGAAAGCGACAAATCAGGGCTGTAAGAGCTTCTCCTGTAGGCATCATAGCTAGCTAGCTGTACCTAAGCGATTGCTTTTAGACTCACTAGCAAGCTAGCTAACGCCTCTGAAATCTGCAAGCACACTTGGGTTGCAGTTGCACAACACTGCCGCGAAGCCTCGGATAAGTTCATGCATATTACAGCTAGCTCAGTTAATAGAGTTGGGGCAAAAATCAAATCATATCGCTTTAATGTCATGATCATTTACAAATATTTTCCTTAGTTAACATTAGCTAGCATCCCAGCTAACACACGACGAACTGGCGACGTCCCTATTCGTGCTCTTTTGGAAAGTTAGTGACCGACCATGTGAAAACGGTCAGACAACGTTGTCAGCTGGTAATTCAGTTACGTTACTTCACGACCTTTTCAATACGTCATGAACAAGTCGCTTGTTGGTTGTTTGGTTATGTCGCCCGTTGGTAATTAAGTTACGCATACTGGCAAACTTGACAACCTTTTCAATATGCCGTGGACACATCGCTTGTTGGTAATTAAGTAACGAATGCTGGCAAATTGAGGTTAATCAGTTTATCAATCATGGAGCAGCAGCGGCAGGAAGTTCACTCTCGAGGACAGTGATTCCATAACGTATTTTTTCTCAACCGTTAAGGTGTGATCTGGGGTTAAATGGGCAAAATTTGATAATTTTTCCAAAAAAATTTTTTTTAATAAAAATATTCTATAATAACCCTCCTTTAATAATCACTAATTGCTACAAGGATTAAAAACTGAATTACACTTTTCAATGCCGTCTAATGCATTTTCCATTGATTTCCTAAGGTATTACTTTTTCCACGTTTCTCATGATTGTGGCAGCCATAACTTTTTTATTTATCATTGAAAATCAATGAAATTTGGGCTGCAGGTACTTTACTTCATTAGAAATGCAATGACATAGGGAAATTTTGCCTATCTGTTAGACACTTTGAATATTTTGAGTATTCGTCAGATTCTGCGCAAAATAATTTCAAAATTTGAGTAAAATGCCCCAAAATCACAAAACTGATAAATTGGGCAAAGAATGGCTATGTCATTGCATTTGGGTAAGCAATGGCTTTTAAATGATGAAAGAAAAACTGAATTCTATCATAGAGTTAAAGAGGAATTGGTGCCAGAAGTTTTCTGCATATTTAATAAGCTTGCTCGGTTACCATGGCAACTGCATAAACAGAAAAATGCCAACTTGTATCTTTTTTGGTGGTTATTACATATACCTCTTTAGATTAATTCTGAGTTGTTTCCTGGTGTCATTTTTTCATTTAACCCCAGATCACCCCTTGAGGACCTTCAACATTTAAGTCAGCTAAAGGTTAGTTTCCTTCATCATATTTATGGATATTAACCATTTTGTTGGATATGAAATGGTACAGCAGCTAAAATAACTAATAATTTAGACCTCTACTTTTTTTTTCTTTGTTACCTGCTGTAAATATAAGGTAAATTTGGGGAAAAAAACTTGGATAGCTAATGTTAGCTTGTAGCTAACGTTGGCAAACGATTGAAACTTCCATAAGTTGTTGCTCAGGAGAAACGTGGTTAATTAACATTATTCTAACCACTGATCGTTTTTGAAAATTAAGTTTTACGACACTCAGTACAAATTAAGTAAGAAAGCTAGCGTTAGCTATACTCGCTCAACCGTAAGACGAATATAAATCGCGCAACTCAGTCGCACAAACAACAACACTGAGTAACACTGCGCTATAATTTCAGTTGTTGTCAGATGTAGCTAACGTTTGAGTGTAGTCCTTATGGGGGTAACGTTATGGCGTTATTTCATGTCACAGTTATGGCTAGTTTGCTGTGCCTTTTATATTTAGAAATTTATGGTAAACGATGTGAATTAGGCACTATACGGATGCATCACCTGTGAAAACCAATATAATTGGCCAGCTCAAATGAAGTTGAGACTCTAATTTTATTGAAACTCATTGATGACACTGAGGACACAAGGGGCCTGACTCATTAAGACCTTCTGGATAGAATTTCCCTTGCAAAACCAGTAACATTGGCTAGTTAAATGTATACGTTATTTTGTTT
This sequence comes from Gymnothorax javanicus, assembly GCA_029692085.1. Lineage (NCBI taxonomy): Eukaryota > Metazoa > Chordata > Actinopteri > Anguilliformes > Muraenidae > Gymnothorax > Gymnothorax javanicus. The sequence continues at coordinate 44,238,994 of CM056203.1, forward strand.
CACTTTTAGTACATGGCTTTCTTGCATTGTTTTATCTTTATTTTAAATAAAACTATTGTTGAGATATCTGTCCTATGCATTGCACAGACTGTCTTGAGATGCAAGCAAGGGCTGTCAAAGAAAGATGTGAGGAGCCTGATCAGTGAAATGCTCCACAGCGATGTTTAGAAAGGAGGCGACTGAGAACCTGGTACAGTATTTGTATTCTTTTTTGTCCAACACTTATGGTGTTGTGATAATTATGTACACAGAAGTCCTCAATTTTATATGACAAAGGGTACACAAATCTTTCTTGGGCCTTATAATTAATTGGATCAGATGTGACCTGAAACAGAACTAACAGGACAGGGGATTTGAGGTCGGGGTTGAATCATTGTTTTAACTGGTAAAATGGGAGTATTCAATGGGAGCATGTAATTGTATACAGGCAGATGAAGCACTATCCAGGCTCCTAGTTGGTAGATAAACCCTACACCTCTATCTGGGGATTAATGTTTTGAGGAGAAGTTTTGAAATTGGTGTCACAAGGTCACTGGAGGGGGCTTTGAAGTAGCCTGAAGTTGTACCCCAAACTGCAGACTCCGACTTCACTGCTTAAAAAAATTGAGGAAAAAGTAAAATAATTTCATGTACTCACCTCTTTTGCTGTGTTTGTGTTGTTCCTTGCAGAAGACGCAATGCACAGCGCGTTCGGTGAAAGAAGAGGAGGACGACTTGTAAATGTGTAAAAAAAACTAAACTGAATGAAGAAATAGTGATTTTAGACTTTTTATAGGGATGCTCAAGCACCCCTAAATTTCATCTCAGCACCCCAGGATAATGTTAATAATTATAATGAACTGTTATTATTTTCCAAACTCATTTTAAGCCCTCATTCATTACATTTTGAGAACTTGTGAGAGATGACAAACAATTACAGGTTCTAAGCGATTTATTTAAATAATTATTAAAAAACAGCAATATGAAACCTGTTTTGAAGTTAAGTTGGTTTGAGGAACCCCTTGCAAAAATGATGGAAAACCCTCACAGATGATGTACATTCAGCTTTTTTACTCCACAGCAAATAAGGGCCAGACAGATTCTTCTCTGTTTTTATGCTCTGCTAGTGTCTTTGTCACAATGAGGCGGTACCCACAGCCCAATCTGGTTGCACAGGTAGTCCAGCTTTTCCAGGACAGCACTTCCATACATGCAGTTGCTAGAAGGTTTGCTGTGTCTCCCACCGCAGTCTCAAGAGCATGGAGGAGATACCAGGACACCAGCCGTTTCACGAGGAGAGCTGGACAGGGCTGTAGAACGGCATCAACCCAGCAGCAGGACTGTATCTGCTCCTTTGTGTGGGGAGGAATAGAAGAGCACTGCCAGAGCCCAACAAAATGACCTCCAGCAGGCTACTTGTGCGCATGTTTCTGACCGAACTGTCAGAAACAGACTGTGAGGGCGGTATGAGGGCCCAATGTCCTCAAGTGGGACCTGAACTCACAGCCCAGCACTGAGCAGCTCGATTGGCATCCGCTAGAGAACACTTAGAATTGGCAGATTCGGCATTAGTGCCCCGTTCTCTTCACAGATGAGAGCAGGTTCACAGTGAGCACGTGATGGGCGTGAAACCGTCTGGAGACACTGTGGTGAATTTTCTGCTGCCTGTAACATCATCCAGCATGACTGATTTGGCAGTGGATCAGTAATGGTCTGGGGAGGCAAATCCTTAGGGGGTTGCACAGCCCTCCATGTCATTGAGAACATTACCCTGACTGCTGTTAGACACTGGGGTGAAATCCTTAGAGCGATTGTGTGAACTTATGCTGGGGCAGTGGGTCATGGGTTCCTCCTGGTGCAGGACAATGCCTGGCCACATGTGGTCACAGCATGTAGGCAGTTCCTGGATGATAAAAGCATTGATGCCATAGATTGGCCCTCTCGTTCCTTTGACCTAAACCCAATTGAGCTCCTGTGGGATGCTATGTATCAGTGCATCCAACGCTGGTAAGTACCACCACAAAGTGTGCAGGAGGTCACTGATGCCATGATCCAGGTCTGGGAGGAGGTCCCTCTGGACACCATCACTGACTCATCAGAACGATGCCCAGATGTTGTCGGGAGTGTTTTTATTAGTGAAGTCCATGCCTCCAAGAATTCAGGCCATAAGAAAAGCCTGGGGTGGAGCAACAAAGTATTAATTCTGGATTTTTGATGATTCCATAATTCTTTCCTCAAATTATAGTGATGCCATATATTTCCTCTACTTGTTTATGAAAAAATATGCCATTTGTTAAAATCTAATTTCTTTGCTGTGTGGTTCATGAAGCCTGAATGTTAAGCTAACGAACAAAAATTGTTTTGTGTCATGTCTGTAATTTGTTGATTTGCTATGAAGTAAACAAGCTGAATGAACATCCACTGCAGTTATTCCAGAATTGCAGCATGCACGACCTTGCTTGCCATGGCTTTTCTGATCCTCATAGAGCCGGGCTCAGACTACAGGAGATTTAAAGTCCCCACTGATTTGAAATTGCGTTATAGCTCACAGAAAAGGATGAACTTTTTCTATTTTTTTTCTCTCAATTTCCAAACAAGCTCAAACTGCACATTTAGAAATTTGCAATCCATCATACCATACAAGTTATGATTAAGGTCATCTTGCCTGAAAGAGCTACTGTATAACCACGACTCAGGTGACCATGGGGAGGCAGAAGGCAGATGTTTAAAGACAAAGATTTTGAGGGAGCGGTTAGGGAAAGTGGGCAACACAGTTCATTTGTTCTCCAACAGCTGGGGGTGAGAATTTAACGGTCAGTTTTAATTAGGTTTTATAACTTATGATACTCAGCTAGCCTCTCAGTGACTAAGGTTTTACCATTGCTGTTTGATACCGTCAGCTCTTAAACCCTGAATGGGATGTTAAAATTTATTTTCTGATGGAATATTCCAGTTCTAAATCCTGAATATCAAAAAATGTTTGACATTATCAGGGCTGCCCTGATGAGTGTGCGAGCAGTTTGGGAGGAATAAGACTGAATCTGTAAACTCCTTACATTACCAGATAATCTTGGCTGAAGATCATTTCTGACCAAGGTCCCAGGCCAGATTTCTGTGATTGCTGGGAGGGGTGAATCTGGGATACATCAGACTAAAACTCAAGTAGTCTGAGCCCGCCTTATATTGGTGGGGAAAGGTACCTGAAATTAATGGTCAGTTTCAAAACTACAGGTCATACTCTTTCTTACAGAGTATGGTTTCAACGTCTACTGTCTGCTTTGGAGCCACTACAGCTTCACACTGAACCACACCAGGGGCCTCATTTATAAACGGTGCGTAGGCACAAAAAAGATACGTACGTCACTTTCCTTGCAGATTTCTGATTTATAAAAACAAACTTGACATTATAAAAAGAGAAATTATTAAGACTATGCACAATGTCAATGAATTCCAAGTCCATCCTGATTAAATAAATGAAAATTCCATGCAGTTTATTTTACCCATAGGTTTATAAATTAGGTCATTTTCCACAAAATGTCATTTCTATTTTTTTGTGCGTATGTATTACTTAGGTATGAAATCCACACAAATTTTTTTAAACAAGGCCCCTGATCCTTTACTTTTTTGGGAAGTTATGGTTTTTATGATTGAGTCTTTGCCTCAAGTTTCATTAACTGACTGGGCATCCTCTCTGAAACTGGTGGATTCAATTGAAATCTGTGATAGCTCATTCTGAACCTTTATTATTATACACTACAATACACCACCCAACTAATCAGGTTCCCTCTGAATGTAAGATTGTATACCTAACTGAACTGATGTTTGCCTTAGTGAAAAAGGAAAGTGTTGGATACTTCTGCAGACTCTATATTCCATTTGTAATGTTAATAAAATACTTTGTGGTGCAAAATGCATGTTTCTGTCTAGTAATTCATTAAAGTACTATTATTGTAAATTAAAATATTATATACTGTTTAAAAATAGACCTAATGTATACAGTTCAAATAAAATTTATATTCATGTATTAATTGTCATCAATTGAAATGTGTGACTTAGCAGGGGGTTTAACAGTTTTGCGACACACATTATGCATGTAACATCCTGAGCCACCCGAAATGGGTATTCCTGGACTGAAGAAGTTTTGTGGTGAATTAAATGAATTGTTTTTAAACAGACTTGCAATGTTTGTGCTCTCAGTTGAGCAGGGTTAAGCATGTGCCAATGTAAGCCAAGTTGATTGTCTTTTATTTTTTTATATACTAGTACTAGTATACTAGTAGGCCTGTTAACTGGGGCAGGGCAAATGCTAATTAAAGCACGAGGAATCCATCCAATAAGCGTCAGGAAGGAAGAACCGAGTGCAAGCATCGCGCAAAGTCGCAGTAAGGTACTACTAGGTTACTAACTGGCGACCTTTGATAAATTACGTTGCCATGTGCAGAAGACAAACTGACAACGTTACAAAGTTACGTCGCCACGACGAATCCAGGAATTTCACTTTTCCGGTTGCCACGACGTAAGTAGTTACGTTGCCACGACGAATCTAAGGTCGTCCGGTTACGTTGTCACGACGTCTTGGCGAAGTAAGTGTGTTAGCTGGGATCAGATACAAAAAATGCGTAGTTCCCTACCGTGGATTTACGTGCAGATTCCTTCATTGACAAATTCAGCGCTTCCTTATATCCACCCAAGTGCAGGTGTTGATAGCCAATCACTCAATTATACACTCAGGCTCTTCTGCGTAACTGCACAGTTATAGTTCACGCCCTCGTGAAACTCCCCCGGTAACGATGTATTGATTGGCTCGTTTCTTATCCAATACCCGAGTGTTTAAACGTTCCACAGTAAGTGAAACACATTGACTGGACAAACGTAAGAGCATACAAGCCTATGCGCATCAGCAGCCTCGGTTGTATCCTATCTACGTTGCGCACATTGCGCGGCTGAAATAGACGCGATTTACAGAAAAAAGACTCGCAAAACTGGCCTTGAAGTGTTCAGTTACATTTACAGGATTTAAATGAGGTAAGGACATGGTCAATGGGAATTATTTCGAATGAAACAGGACCGGAGGGTTCCTTCTATTGGACACATCGGTCTCTGGAGGAGGGATTCAATGAAAAAGGTAAGGCTGCTACTTTTGCTTTTTGTTTTGGAATGTATACTGTATTCAACAAAGTCGAATGCCAAGGTTTTTTTCCTGTTTAAAACGTGAACTGCCCATGCATTTGGGTGGACCCCCTGGTACGTTCATTGCACTGTTCTGTTGAATCTAGGGAGGCATACATTGTTTGATCTTCCCTGAAAGCGGAATGTCTGTTCTGTTAAAATAAGGTATAGTTCAGAATTCAGATATTACTGAGTGAGTGAGTTGTACTTGTTCCTTATAAGTGTTGAAATGAGTTTGTGAGCTCGGAAGTCGGAACTGCTAGTTTCATTGCAGGGTGAATGTTCTGACCATTTAATCAGCAGTTTATTTAAGGAGTATGTGTGCTGGCTTGGGGGACTTTGAAGAAAAATGGACAAAACTCTAAGCTTTATTATGGAGAAAAGGCATGTTTTGTGTTTGGAGAGGTTACTGGTGACCACTGATGTTCAGCTGCACTGATATCGATAAATTCATGCTAAACTCAACCAGAAAATCATTAGTTCATATTAAATTTCACGCCTCAAAACTTTATTTGTGTTAAATACATGATTATTTTATGATTTGACAGTGCACCATTTTTAGGGATCTCAGACTTTGGGGAGCCACTTGGATAGCTGTATAATTTGGCTAATAGCATGTAGGTAATCTAGAATGTAATGTTGAAGATGAATTTTACTTGTGGTCAAGGAGTATGGAAGCCCATAGTGGACAATATTCAAATGAAAATGTAATCCCACTATTGCATTATAATTTTCCACTTATGAATGAGTTATTTGAGACAATATTAAATTGAAAATGCATGAATCCAATTATCACTTTCATTTTCACATACACATATGGGAAATCTATGACTATATTCAAATGATAATGAAATGCTGATTGACATTTAATTTTCAAAGTCATGCTCCGCAATACAGTGGACAATATTCAAATACAATAAGCAAAACAGCACCCCCAGCCTATTGCATTTACATTTACATGTCATCACGCTCTTTTAGGGTCAACATGATAATGAAAATGCTGTTTTCTAATCACTTGGAAATAATAATGATATAATAATGATGACGATATTTGACATTTCATTTTCAAAGACTTATCCTGCAATACATGGGACAATATTCAAACGCAGTAAGGGAAACAGCGCCTCCCAGTCCATTGCATTTTCAAATACATGTCACCACGCTCTTTTTGGGACACAATGAAAATTAAAATGCAATCTGTCAGCGTCTCATCAAGGCGGGTCTTCGCTAGGGCGTCACTCATTAGGGCGCGGCGAAACCATGTTCCTCATTTGCATACCAACCAATCAGCTTCTGGGTAGCGCTTGTACGCACGGAGGCTTACTGATAATGTCATGATGGCTAGGCTGCTATGTGTTGTGTGCCATCGCGCATTAGGCTATGTTGCGCTTTGGATGTAGCCATCTTGGCAGCTAGTATGCTAGCTAACGTTAACTAAGGAAAATATTTGTAAATGATCATCACATTAAAACGATATGATTTGATTTTTGCCCCAACTCTATTAACTGAGCTAGCTGTAATATGCATGGACTTATCCGAGGCTTCGCGGCAGTGTTGTGCAACTGCAACCCAAGTGTGCTTGCAGATTTCAGAGACGTTAGCTAGCTTGCTAGTGAGTCTAAAAGCAATCGCTTAGGTACAGCTAGCTAGCTATGATGCCTACTGGAGAAGCTCTTACAGCCCTGATTTGTCACTTTAAACGCCATCTCGCACACACGACTTCTTTCACCATTGATTAGCAGCTTCTTTTACCTAAAGAACGAACTGACAGTTCAGCCTGAGACATGTTATCTCATAGTTAGTTAAAGCAGCATTCTCCTTCCATGCGTGCTATAGCGTATTACATTACTCCAGATAAAACGCTATCCGTCTTCCCACCCTGCTGATGCTAGTTAGGGAAATGTTTGTCATCATTTTTTATACTTAATCGCTGTGACTCGGTTTTTTGCTAGCTGACGATAGCTCTTGTGCTTGCCCGAGTTGCAAGTTCGCCCTCCTGAAACATGCACAATGTATGCATCATGCAGAACGGTCCGATAAACAGCCAGCAGTCAGGCTGCCGCTGTTCCTAGTTTAATCGCGATTCCCAAGCCACGTAGCAATGGGAGAAGTTTTGATGACTGGCTGAAAACAATGTTCCTCACTTGCTAACTTAACCTGCTGAAATATGAAATTCTTTGATATGTTTGGCAGCACTTTTGTACTATCACCAAGAGCACTATCAGATTTCTGGGAGATTTAAATGGATAGCTCATTACCTGGCTTGCTCAAGAACAATCTGCAAGCACAAGAGCAATCGCTGTCGGCTAGCTAGCTTGTGAAGCTGGGGCAAAAACCGAATCACAGCGATTAAGTATAAAAATGATGACAAACATTTCCCCTAACTAGCGTCAGCAGGGTGGGAAGACGAATAGCGTTTTATCTGGAGTAATGTAATACGCTATAGCACGCATGGAAGGAGAATGCTGCTTTAACTATGAGATAACATGTCTCAGGCTGAACTGTCAGTTCGTTCTTTAGGTAAAAGAAGCTGCTAATCAATGGTGAAAGAGGTCGTGTGTGCGAGATGGCGTTTAAAGTGACAAATCAGGGCTGTAAGAGCTTCTCCAGTAGGCATCATAGCTAGCTAGCTGTACCTAAGCGATTGCTTTTAGACTCACTAGCAAGCTAGCTAACGTCTCTGAAATCTGCAAGCACACTTGGGTTGCAGTTGCACAACACTGCCGCGAAGCCTCGGATATGTTCATGCATATTACAGCTAGCTCAGTTAATAGAGTTGGGGCAAAAATCAAATCATATCGTTTTAATGTGATGATCATTTACAAATATTTTCCTTAGTTAACGTTAGCTAGCATACTAGCTGCCAAGATGGCTACATCCAAAGCGCAACATAACCTAATGCGCGATGGCACACAACACATAGCAGCCTAGCCATCATGACATTATCAGTAAGCCTCCGTTTATGCGCTACCCAGAAGCTGATTGGTTGGTATGCAAATGAGGAACATGGTTTCTCGCGCCCCTAATGAGTGACGCCCTAGCGGAAGACCGCCTTGATGAGACGCTGACAGATTGCATTTTAATTTTCATTGTGTCCCAAAAAGAGCGTGGTGACATGTATTTGAAAATGCAATGGACTGGGAGGCGCTTGTTTCCCTTACTGCGTTTGAATATTGTCCCATGTATTGCAGGATAAGTCTTTGAAAATGAAATGTCAAATGTCGTCATCATTATTATATCATTATTATTTCCAAGTGATTAGAAAACAGCATTTTCATTATCATGTTGACCCTAAAAGAGCGTGATGACATGTAAATGTAAATGCAATAGGCTGGGGGTGCTGTTTTGCTTATTGCATTTGAATATTGTCCACTGTATTGCAGAGCATGACTTTGAAAATTAAATGTCAATCAGCATTTCATTATCATTTGAATATAGTCATAGATTTCCCATATGTGTATGTGAAAATGAAAGTGATAATTGGATTAATGCATTTTCAATTTAATATTGTCTCAAATAACTCATTCATAAGTGGAAAATTATAATGCAATAGAGGGATTACATTTTCATTTGAATATTGTCCACTATGGGCTTCCATAAAGGAGTTTATGATCCCAGAAATGTACAGATTTAAGCCCCAGCAGTTTTTCAATTCTCAGTATTATTTTTTTTTTTTTTCAATTTCAATGGTGAATTCCGATGAAGATTTTTATGTTTGCAGCCCATTTTCTCTACCAAAATCATGAAAATAAACTGAAATACGATGTAATTCTAAATGCTGTAGGTGTCTTTTCTGAGTAAAGCCACATTTTTCCTCTTTATGAAGCTTCAATCTTGAATTATAAAGCATTAAATTGGGTAACCCATAAATAGCCAAATTTGGCTTCTGCGCAAAGGGGTTAATTCAATCCGCCAAACTGACGCAATGCCATTTCATCTCCGTTAAACAGCTTTGGTTTAAGCGAGTCGTCACTGGTTTCCCTAACCGTAACCTTAACCCTAAATCTAACCCTAAGTTTAACCTTGTCCCTTACCCAAATTTCAGTTTGGCAGATGGAAGTAAGAGACGACCCCTAAAAATGCAGCCTTCGAAGGATGCAGCCTATGCTTTGAGATGCACCCCATGATCACCTCAGCCAAATGAAAATGTAAACATAGGTCGCACTTTTGACGCAGGTGCAAGTTCTGGCGCATACTGTGATGTCGGCTACCTAAAACTCTGTTTTTCTCAGTTTCTCAGTCTCAGAAACACTGCTCATGTTAAAAACTCAAGATATGTAAAATTACGAAATGCATTTCTTATGCAGGTTATGGATGCCCTTCTGTTTCATTTACAGTGAAAGGTACCTCCTTCTGAAGCGGAACCATCATCTTCTGATTCATCTGGGTCAAACTCTGGGTCTCCATTATCTTCCACTTCACCATCATCATCAATCATAGCAAGCAATTCCTCATCAGTGAGATACCTAGCCGCCATGTTTACATTGAATTATGGAAAAGTTGTGGGATGGTCCACTATGGCTAAGGCAGTGCAGTGCATATGTACAGTGGCAGAGAGGACGTTTGCTTGTATGAATAATCCATGTGGGTAAATTGGGTTGGCTCATTTAGGAAACGTAGATCTCAGTTTTCTGCACATGCTGACTACCTCAACTCAATTTCGCCAAAAGTGCAGGATGGCCCGGTATGGTTCTTAGGGGATCAATTATCAATGGACGCGGTAGTCAAGTGATGTTCATCCTATGGATTTTTGGCTACATTGCGGGGTGACTCTTGCTTTTTATACCACCTTTGATGGTTTTGCTTCACTATTCCGGTTATCTTGCGGCATGGCCTTTTTTGTATCTATTTATTTATTTGCTTATGACATAGGAATGACCAAAAAACTGTATTCTTATGAATAAAAAACGATGCATGGGCTCAAGCTATGTACAATTTATTTAATGTTGTTGTTTTCGTCCTAAACGTTTAAGAAGGCAGGCTTGCTGGGAAATTTATTTGACCTATGGCCTTGCTTGTACCCTGTTGCATTAACAGTCTAAAAACACGTTTCAACGACGATGAGATCAGAAGAAAATGTAAGAAAGCACTGGAGAGGCGGAAGAGCTTAGAGAATGAAGTAAACAGACATTGGAGGCTCAGGCTTTCAAATACAAAAAAAACTGACCAGCTATTTGGCCATGATGATCCAGCTCGTGGCAAGCAGTTTTTATTTGGAGGGGGACACGGAAGCGGTAAGACCAGGGCTGGACTGGGACAAAAAAACGGCCCTGGCATTTTCGGCCATGGCTGCCCACCCTGATCGTGACATGACAGCCCGCCATACGCGCGCACTACGCTGTTACCAAAAGTTAAAATTAAGCTCAGTAATAGCCTACATGCCCTGGAACTCCACACAGAAAGGCAAGGCCCCAGGCCGGATTCGAACCCACAACCTTCTTGCTGTGTGGTGGCAGTGCTAATCACTGCACCACCATGACAGAGAAGAAGTTAACAGACTTGTGCAGTGCTTTGTTGCCGACAGCTCCGCGACCAGATCCAGCACCTTACCATCATCAGGAGGAACCACTTTGCAGTTTCAGCCCTTCTTCCTCAACTATTCCTCTGAAGTGGCGTGGCCCCTCCATCTGGAGGTGGTATTGTGGTGCTGGTGTCAACTACTAGCTGTCAAGCCAAGTCTGGTCGTCTCTCTTCAGCCAGGTCCTGTATGATGTTTTTTCCACTGCTTCTTGCAGTTCGCTGAGGAGTTTTTTGATTTCCATCTTTGTACAGCAGAAGCGATGGCAGAGAATGTTGACTAGCTTCCATTCAATATATCCACGGGCACCAACAGTTAAAGGCTGTAACAGCGATGTGACGTCACAATTGTTGACAGTTGAAACGTTCTCAAAACACAACAGAGCCGCTCGCCCCTCCCCTTCAGGAGCTTGGAACATGAACGGGCTTTTCTTAAAGTGAAACATCTGAGTAATTGTGGCTCACTCAGCTGGGTAAATGGCTGTGTACAACTCGTGATAAACGCCCAGTAGCAACAATGATGACCATTGCCAGACAATAAATTTACACCATTAGTGCTAGCTACAACAAGGTATCTGACAAGTTGTTTAGCTAGGCATTACAAAATGAGCATTAACAACGTCATATAGATCACCACTTTTAGCTAAACTTATCACGCGGTTATACATTCATCGACGAATTTCAACTCTGAATACTAACCAGAGAAAAAATGTGACTACACGAACACGAACTCTGGTTTGATCAGACAGGATTAGCAAACTCACTAGCTTGCCAACCAAGAGTTAGCAAAGACTGCCAACTCGCTCCAAAGAGGAAATATCGATCTCTCTACCGTTTGGTTCATTCTGACCAGCATGATCTATGCAAGATAGCCTTATAAAAACAATAGACGAGCTGTCCTCAATTTTGCTCGGAATGACAATTTACAATTCACATCCAACAGAGTTAGCACCAGCTCTACTCACCTGTCCAGTAGAAACAAGGTGATTTGGGCATCAGAATTAAAACCATTCAACTCCCAGAATTCTCTCCAACATCGGTATGCTTTCCCTATGTTTATTTGGGACTACGCATAGCTGCGATCGTGTTCCTTTTTCCTCGACATGCACTCGTTCGACCGTCTCTTTCAGTTTGGCTTCCGCCATGCTTCAACCTGCTGCATCGGTAGTGCCACTGCCAGTTAGTTTTGTTGCCCACTCAGTCCCACCCACTTGTCGTGCATGAGCACGGAACTGGCGCAGAAGACCCTTCCCTGCCCTCTGATTCGTTGGAACACTTTTGTTGATGTTTGGGGACGCGGGTAGGTTCACACGAGTTTGTGTATCTTTCTCAGTTCCTACCTGGCTGTAGGTGACCTACAGAGACCGGAGTTTTTCATCGCCCACTCATGAGATGAGCTGCTAACAGTTCGTGAGGAAAGATCTCCTGTTCGTGACAAATTATGTTTTGGCCCAGAATCGCTGATACAACCTTTAAACTGGAATTTGCTAGGTAGGCGGGCCCTGTGGCTTTAGGGTTGACGCACATGTGTGCACACAGACAACAAAATCTGACATCTTATTAGCCAGGTACAGGCATGACAACACAAATGACAAATTGAAAATGTGCCAACAGATAAACTTGAACTACCCCAGCAATTCAGCTTGACACTTTTAATACATGATTGAAATCATGATTAGATTAACTTGTGAACAAAGCTATCAAATCATGCGAGGTAATAATAATAATAAAAAAAACGATTTAAAGAGAATGCCAGTGCATCAATGCACAGTATTCCTAGTGAAGCTGTCTGATTGCATCTACCTTTTGGAAGACGTCAGCTTCCTCCTCTTTGCTTTACTCATTTCGTTCATTTGGCCTATCTCTGAAACTTTGAAATAGAAAGGACATATATTCATGCAACATCTATCAGAGCTGCCAACTTTTGAGGCAAACTTTGCGTAAGAATGACAAAGATTGGCCAAAGCCGGCGTACTTTCAGGTGTGAGATACATTGAAGTAAGCAGAATTTATTTTTCACTGACGTGACACGGGACATGCTATACCCATCTCACATCAAATACGCGAGAATTGGAAACCCTGCAATTTGCACACATTTAATTAAGTGTTGTTTCTAAGAGACCTGACAAATACCACTATCTAGCTCCTTTTCATTAATTGATTTCATAGCTAGGAAAGGTAAAACTAGCCTGCATTACCTATAGCCATAGTGTTATTTGAGCCGCTTCGATATTCTGCTCAAACCACAGTCCTGATGCTTGCCAATTTGCCAAAGAGCTAGCTACTTGCCATCTTGGTTTCCTGGTTTTTCAGGCCTGCACCCGGAATCGAAGCAGCCAGGCAGCCAATCAGAGCAGCGCCTCATTAGCATAGCCTCCCGCCCATTTCAAAATGGATCGTGTTTCAGGGCGGCACAGACACAGAGGCCGGCACAGAGGGAGGATGTCTCACTAAGCCTGGATGCGTGTGGGTTTTTTTTGTAACTTAATTCTTAACATTATTTTAAAGACCCATTGGACATATTTTAAACGATTAAATATAGCATAATAGGGGACCTTTAAACAGAATATCCGCTCATTTTACGTCCCGTTATCAAACATGCCAGTTTCTAACCTATTTCTCCCTGCCTTGCTATCCGCCTATTACTACCCACCTGCGCTGTCTCTGGCAACGAGTAACTGGTCTGTTATGATGACATATAGGCCCCTTTACACCTGGTAATAAAATGTGTTTTTTGTGATCAGATTGCAATCGTATACTGCTTGACCACATGAAAGTACAGGTGTAAATGCACTCAAAACGCAGTCAGGATGGATTGTGATCCTGTCTAACAAACCACTTCTGAAGGTGGCTAGGGGCGGATTCTGGCCATATTGAACACAAGTGTAAATGCAAATGCGTCTCCAACTCCGAAGTCGGAAATACCGAATAAATAAGGTCGAGGTCGGAAATACCGAGGTCGAGGTCGTACAGTAAAACTCAGTAGATAAGTCAAATTGGTATGTGAGACACAGTATATTTTGTGGGGTGTCCCATCGGTGAAAAGGCTTTCATATCAAAGACTGTGTTATAGTAGCAATTCATTTATAAAAATGCGTAAACAAGTTGTTCCAAACTATTTCAATTTATTTTAAACAAAATGGCAATTTTCATTTTATTCAGCAAAGTCTACAACATGAAGTTTTTGTGCAGCTTTTTTGCTCTTACTAGAAGTTTTTGCTATGTTGCGGTGGGCAAGAATAAGCCTGTGCACATTGGTGTTGGGTGCTGCTGCTGCTTCTGTACTGAATGTTGATGGACCACCACTAGCTGTAGATCCTGCAGCAAACATATCAGATATTTTGGCACATTTGGCTGCATCCGCCTGCAGACTCTCCTCTCCCGTAGCTTCTCAGCACCTCCCTTGCACTTTTGTCTATCCATTTTTGCTCGACACAACTTAATTGACAGTGCAGAAGGTTGCACGCAGAGTGGGAGGGGAGTGGTGGCTGAGGAGGGAGGGCTCAGAGATTTCATTGGGTCAGCCCTGTGTCAGTGAAGAAAATGAACCAATGGGCCGCTTTCCGTGTTCTAAAGGCCGGTGCGGTCGTTAAAATTTATCTATATTATTACAATTTTATAAATTATGACTGCATCGGCCCAAAATGTGCGTCGGCCCACCAGGCATTGCCCAGTACAACAGATTACCAGTCTAGCCTTGGCTGCAAAAGGTAAGAGATTAAGGAGTCCATCCAGGTCAGGTGTTGTGAAATTGCCACAAGTTAATGCGTAAATGGAGGGCAGAATACATGAAGATGAGGTCATAGCCGCTGCCTTTCTGAGTGCAGACATGCACGCAGGGACTGGTAAGTGCGTAGAAGCAGCTCCTCACACCCTGGCTTCTTCGACCAACATGACCAAATGGAAGCACAGTGCTAGAAACCCTGTCCCCAGCAGATCCCCGAGAGCAGTCAGGTATGGGATGGAGAAGTTATCCGGGTCCAGGCTCCATCTCCACATCAGCCGAACGATAATGTCTGCTAAGTACAGCAAGATCCCAACCTGAGTGAAAATAGCAGTGACCTCAATGCTCAGATCTTACCATCACTGGGTTTAATCTGCAGACCATACAACACAATCATAATCTTCTATTCCAGCCAGTCATTTGGTAATACAGTGCTACTTTTGACACAAGCAAAAGTAATTTTTGGTCATTAGGTCATTAACCTGTCATATGTCATATGGCATAATTACACTGTACACTGTTGCGATAGGTGGACTTGCTGCTTTGATTTAGCATGTGGGACGCGTGCCCAAAGAGCGATGATTCATAGCTGCTCTGTAATCAGGCCATCTCGCTCGGCAGAGAACGGAGCCTTGGTTTATTTTCAAACACCTGAGTCATGCAAGCCCCATAGTGAGAAAGCAGAAGTCTGAGTATTCCCAAACAGAGTCTAAACTTATGCCAGGAGTCGTAATAGTCCCCAGCAATCTAAATATACAGCACAGTCTACACATCCAAAAGTACAGTTTTAACATCCCTAAACATAACCTAAACATTCCCCAGTTCAGGTTCAACATCCCCCACAGGTTAAACGTCCCCTTGCACAGTCTGCATATGCCTGAGCACAGAGCCTACACGTTACCTTGCACAGAGCCAAAACATCCCTCTTTAAAAATTCTCCTATACATCACCCGGCACAGCCCCTACACATCCCCCTACACAGACTGTACACAAACCCCTTCACTGACCCCACATGTCCACAACACAGAGGCTAAACATCCCTAAGAACAGACCCTCAACACATCCCCTGAAGACTCAACAAATCCCCCAGCACAAACCCTACATATCTTCCAGCACAGAGCCTAAACATCCCCCCCAGCAGAGTCCAAGCATTCTCCAGCACAGAGCCCACACAATCACCCATTAAAAAGTCTACACATTCCCTGGCACAGAGCCAACATATCTCCTGGCAAAGACTCCACACATCCCCCAGCACAAAATCTACACATCCACCACCACGGAGTTTAACCGCCTTTGGGTCATTCCATGTCAAATCACCCAAAAAAATGGGATTCTACACCGCACTTGAATTGATTTTCTTCAAATTTGGTATGCAAGTTGGCTATGGCCCCAAACGCCCGAATCTCAAATTTCAACTCAATCGGACCTTCCAGTGCAAAGTTACGGCCTTTTATTTTTTTTCGATATTTCGCGAAAAATGGCCGTGGCCGCCAAAATTTAAATGGCCATATCTTCAGCACTACTTGACCGATTTTGACAAACAAGGTTTTGTTGAAAAGGGAATTACACAAGCATTCCAAATCTGCCATTTTTAAACTCATTCTGGTAACTCTAGGTGTGATGAATAATTGACCTACATTTTGACCTCAAAATTGACCTTAAGGTTTGCGTGACCTCGAATTTTTTTTTAGCACCAAATTGTACCCTGATGAGGTCTCTACAACATATCAAAAACTTGGAAACATTATTTTTTTGTTTTTCAGCAATATCCAATTAAATCTGGTATACCCTTCCTGAAATTCAGGTCTGTGTACATAAAATGTACACAAAATGTACTACGAACCTACTTATCCCAACAGTCTGTTAAGTGTAGTCTTGTTCCATTTATGGTCAAGTAATGTTTTTTACCCTGATAGCTTGCACGCTTTCTAGTAAAAATCAAATTCTAATCCCACAATTGAAGTTACTCCTGGAAGTGTAGTCCCACTTAGTTCAGTTTATTCAGAATCAATTTGCCAAACTGGGCAGACTTTTGAAATTTTCAACAAGTCACTGCGGCTGAGAGTGTATTGCCTTGATGAGGACAATGTAAGTGATGGGGTGTCACTAACACACAGAATATCCACCTCAGGTAGCCAACAAATGTCATTCCGTGATGGCCAGTGTTTTGATTGATTTGTCTCTTTTTTTTTTTTTTTTTTTTTTTTATAAATTTGGCATCTCCAATCCCACCCGAATCTGGAATCCCCAATTGGTGAACTATGTACAAGGCTTGCTCGTATGCGACCCCTTGCTGCCAATTCAGGAGAGTGTAGACAGTTTGAGGCTCTCCTCCGAAGCACGCGCCTGTCAGCCACTGCTTCTTATACACTCATTGGTTGAATCTTCGCAAGTTCAGAACGAGGGCGGAGGATGCCTGGACATGAACAGACTTAGAATCTTCCTGACGAGCGCTCATCTGGCCAACAGGAGGCTCTTGAGCAACGAACAAGGCAACTATTATTTTCCCTTCCCGGCAGTCCCTTCCCAATTTGCAACCCTGTAGCGCAATAGCCAATTGTGTGCTACTCTGAAGAAGCTGCCGACCACTGCCGGCTGATTGATTTGTCTCCTAATACAAAAAAAACTGTAAACAAGATTTATTGAAGGAAGGCATCCTGGATAAAATGAAGATATACATGTACTTACATTTTTAATGCCCTCAGTTGTTAGCAAATGCTAAAAATTGAAATTGACAGTTGAAGTTCCTTTGTCTGACTTCTTAAGCATGTTCTGATGACTAATTATAGGGGACCACCACTTCCTAGTTCAGGGAGTCCCAGTGCATTGCTAATTGCACAAGAATTCTCAGAAAATGGCTGGACACATGAATTTTAATTTTGAATTACTCGATAACTAAAAATAATATGTTTCCAAGTTTTTGTTATGTTGTAGATACCTCATCAGGGTACAATTTGGTGTAAAAAAATTCAAGGTCACGCGACCCTCCAGGTCAATTTTGAGGTCAAAATATAGGTCAATTATTCATCACACCTAGAGTTACCAAAATTAGTTTAAAAATTGTAGATTTGGAATGCTTGTGTGATTCCCTTTCCAACAATACCTTGTTTGTCAAAATCAGTCAAGTAGTTTTGGAGATATGGCCATTTGAATTTTGGCTGCCACGGCCATTTTTCGCGAAATATCGAAAAAAAAAACAAACAAAAGGCCGTAACTTTGCACTAGAAGGTCCGATTGAGCTGAAATTTGAGATTTGGGGGTTATGGGTCACGACCAATTCACACACAAATTTTGAGCAAAATTAGAGATGGTGAGGTTTAGCTCATTGGGTGATTTGACACAGAATGACCCCTTTGCGCAGAGGCCAAATCTGACTAATGATGCATTGTCCTATTTCAGGCTTTATAATTCTAGCTTTGAGCTTGGCAGAGAGGGTGAAAATTGCTTAAATGAAATGAGACACTTATAGCATTTAGAATTCTATTGTATTTCAGTTTCTTTTCATCATTTCAGTTCAGAGTAATTGTGGCAAAAAAATAAAATCTTCATGAAAATTCAGCAATGAAATTTTTAAAAAAAGAGAATTGAAAAATGGCCAGGAGTTAAAACAATACATTTCAGGGATCATAAACTCCTTGAACACAACTGCACTTCATCTGACAGTGATATTCAAAAATTACTGTATTTACTGTCCATGAGCCAAATAAGACAGCTCTCCAAGTGGCCATGCTCTAGAGCCCTCAAAATTACACACTGTCAAATCAAAAAATAATCATATGTTTAACACAAATCAGCATTTGACTCATGAAGTTCAAAATAAATTAATGATTTTCTCGTGGAATTTAGCATGAGTTTATTTATATTGGTGCAGACTGACATCAATGTTCACTAATAACCTCTCCAAACCAAAAACATGACTTCTTTCCATGATAAAGTTTAGAATTTTGTCGGGTTTTCTTCAGAGCCCCATAAGCCAGCATACGCACTCATTAAAGGAACTGCTTATATTACGGTCAGAACATTCACCCTGCAGCTGGCTGCTTACTATGTACAATTCAGTTCATCCAAGCGAAACCAAGCTTGTATAAAGGGGCATTTCACGGTATTCAAATCGTTGTGTACGGGACAATAACAAACTTTCCAGTGTTGCTGTGGAATACCAACAGACATGAGGACAAAAATTTTCTGTTACTTGAGTAGGCCTACGGAACCTTTACCTAGAAGGTAATAATATTTTTGAATTCTCCTGTTCAATTAGGCTAATTAACTAAAAGTATTAGCATTGCGTACAGGACAGTCTGCGACATGGATTTCTGGAACTTTTGGGAATTTGAAGAATCCTGTTCAAGGAAAGAAGCTATCAAATTGATACTCGCTAAGGTATTAGCCAGATAGTTGCTCTACATTTTGGCCAAACAGGATTTTGATCTGACCCCTAATTAGGGAGTGAGCTCATTAAGACTGCGTTGCGTACGGGACATACAAAAACATTGCGTACAGGACAGATCTGTCACACTGCAATCTAGTTGCTACAAAAGCATAATTGCCAGGGTAGTCTAACAGAAATTCATGCAAAAATGACAAACAAATGTCATGTGACCATAGAACATATATTTATTTTAATGAGTGATCAATACCAAAATTATTGATTGATTTGATTTACAACATTTGACTGAACATCATTGGAGAGCCGTTTCATTTATTTTACTGATATATATTTACTGATTTACGGCAGTCTAGCTCAGGACAGGAACAGCACAACTTACGCTGTTACGCCAAGATCCAAAAGAGGAAAGTTGATTTAACATATTTGACTTATTTGTCAATTTCATCAAACCATACATCAATGTCCATTGGATTGCCCATGGAAGGAGGTTGAGCTAGTCGATAGGACTTCATTAAAATGCTTATATTTCAATGACGATTGCGTGGTTAAAATCTTGTCTCATTCACCAACTGTCAACCTTGTCATTTTAGAACTCAAATAATATGCTAATTTTGCATATTTGCTTGCGGGGTGTATTTCAAGCGTTAATTTTTCGATAAACTGAGTCAACCTAAGGGTAGCAATGCATATTGGTATTTACCACGTGTCCATACAATATAATGGCAGCAACTGTTTTGAAATATCGTATCTGTTAGATGAGAAGAGCGCATTGCAAAGTCCTTAAAAAAATTTAGTACAAATTTATCTCCCATTTTCAACAATTTTTAAAATGGATAAGAAATATTCCTCAGTGCTTCTGATGGTGAAGCCTAAAAGCGAGCAAGGCATAGATGACGTAGAAAAAAAATCTTGAGATTCTCACTGATGCGCAAGCACATACTGACCTCTAAACATTGGACCCGGAGCAAGCAAAATAGCAAAATGGGCGTGGTCACCAAATTCCAATCATGCATATCTTGAAAGCTATTTCACCGTTGTTTCTGAAATTTTGGTATATCACTATTGGTCCTAAGGGCTATTCGGAAAATAAGTTTCATGGAAATCGGAGGGGGACCGGGGGGAGCTTTGTTCAGTTTGGTGTGGAATGACCCAACCATGATGATGTCAAACTGAGTTAAACATAAAAATGAAGTATCATAATAATATTCAATACTGATTACTAAATGATGGGAACAATGAAAATATGGGAAAATGAGAAGAATGAAAACATGATTGGAATGTTTGTGTGCAATGTGATAAATGATAGAAAATGAAGCAGAAATTAGACTCCAAACACACAGCTAGTACAAATGCCAATGACAAGTATCTTGATTATTACCATTATTGATTATTGGTGAATAATTATTGATTATTGATTTATTGTGGAATGGCACAAATGATGCAAAAATTAGACTCCAAAAATACAGATAATACAAATGCCAAAATGAGACTCCAAACGCACAATGACCAGAGATAACAGAAATACCAATGACCAGCATCTTGATGAATACATATTCTTGATTATTCATTAACAGGGACAGATGTGGAAAATAAGTATCTACTCCTTGCATCCATGCAAGGCGTTTCAATTACCTCGACAATGCCGACATTTGCACCCATGAAATGTCAGGTTTCGCTGGAAACGTGAAGACAGTCTTATTGCGATGCAAGTGAGCATTGTTAGTCTGGTCAAGGGTGCCTTTTGTCTTTTGTTTCTTCAAAACTTCCAATAAGAATGAACCTCTACAACCTCTGTTGCATTCCCTGTGTAAAACAATTTAGATATCTGAGGATATCAGTTCAGTTTCACTCTATTATTGCCTCATGAAAATGTATTGTTGTCCCAAACGCAACGAAAATGTTGACAGATGACAAAATTAATTGTTATTTTTTTGGACATGCTAACTTTTTTGTTAAATTCAGTTTACTCTTATCTGTCTCCATCTCTAATAAGACCAAAATGGTGTAGAAGACCTATGTTCTTGTTAGTTTTGAAGAAATGAAAACTTTGTTGTCTTTTTGTGAAATTTAGTGAAATCCTTTTTTTTGGTCCAATTTTTTCAGGACATGCCAATAACAAATCACATTTTGGTTATGTAACAACATTTGTCCAGGGTTCCCCCTGGGTTCTGAAAAATATTCTTCACTTTCTCCCTCAAGAAATAAAGTCAAAAAAATATTCTTCACTTTATCATAGTCGACATTTTTTATTAGTCACTCATGGACTTTATAAAACTTTGAAAAGTCTTCAAAGCGGACAAAGTGCATGCAGCATGAACAAGGTCAAACCTCAAATATTTGTGTTATAACAGGTCTCTCCATTATACTTTCGATTGTATATATAATTTTGGGTCCATTCAAGTCCAACCTCTAACAATGGGGACCCTGTGGACCATAAAAGCTAAATTAAACCTCTTGAGAATTTAGCCTGGAATTTATTCAAAAGACTGGCGATAGACATCCCTTTAAACCCTTAAATTCTTTATTTTTTTCCTTAACATTTTTATCAGTGCAGCCATTTTTGGCATCCCAAAATTAAAAAGGGACACACCCTTTAAGGGCAATAGAGAGGCCTGACAAAAATGTTAAATTGGACTTGGGGTGAGTTCAAAATCTTGTGCTGTTGGAATCAGAATTAGTGGAATTGTCCAATGTTTATTTAAAAGGTTTAACTTTTAAGATTTCCATTAATGGATTCCAAATTGAACTTTAGGTGAGTTCAATGTTTTGTGCTCAATGTATTGGAATCCTTAATGTAAATCTCAAATGTTTTGGGTTTCAAATATTAAACATCTCAGATAATCACTAATTCTGATACCAGCAACAAACAAGTCTCAGTACTGGCACCCTCATCCACTTCTAGGGAGTGCTTTCTGGTTACTGTACTGTCCGAAACCACCATGTGATGCTAAGCTGGTAAACCCAAAGCCCCCAAGCGGTAGCAAGCGCCACGGGATTTACATAATTCAGTCAATCACTAATATATAATTGGCAAAACATCAATATTATCATTCAGTATCCTCTAGAGACATCCATTTTTGATAGCCCAGTCGCTGTTCCTGTCAAAAAATCAAGTTATAAGCCAATATAGAAACATTTTAAGAGTGGTGTTCATTGACTTATATTTGGCTAAAACATGCCATGGTAAATCGTCAAGGATCATAATAATCCACGGGACAAGGTATCGAAGAAAAACCGTAAGGAATTTTTTTTTTTACATGTCTTCGCTGCTCATTTATTATTTTCCGAAGGCAATTGGCGAACGCAAGGTAAATTGCACCGGAGATTGCGCATTTACTTCCAGCGTTGTATAAAAACACTACACCACAACCTAGAGCTTAATTTACACTTTCACGCTAGAAAGGTCGTTAGATGTAACTGAAGATTTTCGTGAAAAATCATGGCCTACTCGCTGCGCTTGCCTGACAAGTGCATTTTATCCACATTATAGCATGGTCCGGGTGAATACTTTTTTCTGATTAGCTGGCAGGTATAACTTAAAACCGTGGAACC
Organism: Gymnothorax javanicus; assembly: GCA_029692085.1. Classification (NCBI taxonomy): domain Eukaryota; kingdom Metazoa; phylum Chordata; class Actinopteri; order Anguilliformes; family Muraenidae; genus Gymnothorax; species Gymnothorax javanicus. Next base: position 44,261,322 of record CM056203.1, read on the forward strand.
GCACAGGTAGTTCGGCTACGGTAGTTTCACCATTCGAAATTCATCCACTAGCCAACTTGTAACCCTAGCAACGTTAGACCTGGTATTCGGCTGGGTACAACAGAAACCTAGCTGCTCATTTATCTCCTGTAAATTTGGCGGCGTCATATAAGTCGCGTCCTGCGGGGCTGTTAACTATCGGTACTCAAGCGATAATGACCGAAAATATTATAGCAGCGAAGTAATCAGGCTTTATTCGTTAAACGATTGTAATTGTGTACGGTTACAAAGGAAGCTAACGTGTCCACTTCATGTATCAGCAACTGCTGACAGTTCGCTAGCTACGTGCTATGCCAGCAGACTGATTTCAGCTCGCTGACTCGTACTCAAGCGATGATGACCGTAAATATTATAGCAGCGAAGTAATCAGGCTTTATTCATTAAACGATTGTAATTGTGTACGGCTACAAAGGAAGCTAACATGTCCACTTCATGTATCAGCAACTGCTGACAGTTCTCCAGCTACGTGCTATGCCAGCAGACTGATTTCAGCTCGCTGACTGCGGAAACCGTCATAAGTTCATTGTAATTGTGGGTAGCAATTTAGCCCAGCTTAGCCACAGTCTGCATAATCGCGCATAATGTTGCGTTATGCATAATCTCCATTTCAGATGGAATCCGTTATCAAATCATCAGCTGGTAAACGGATGTAAGCGTGTGCAAAAAATTCTTTCTCCACGAACGTAAGATGAACTAAGATAGCTGGTTCAATTTAGCCTGGCCTATAGCATTGGGTATGAGAAGGCGCGGCGCCTGTTTAATGATTACCAGCTCGTTTTTTTTTTTTTAGTGCAAAACTTTCACCAAAAATTTCTGAATGCTGTGATTTGATATTGCTGGCAAATGACCATGGAGCGGGATAATCAACTTGTAGGTGAGCATTCCACGGTTTTAAGGCTCCGCCTCCGCGTCGTGCCTTAAAACCGTGGAATGCACACCTCCGCGTTGATTATCCCTTAAGACCTCGAATATACTTGCTGCTCACGACGCGTGCGCTCACGCATCATGGCTGCCACGCGTATTCTACGTTCGTGAGCGTAGAGGTCGCTCATCTCGACGCGAGGTAAAGTGCCGCGTGCGCGAGATGCAGTACTGATATGACCGCTAGAGGCACTCGTGCGAACGAATACATTGTGAAAGTGTATGCGATATCCGGGCAATACCGCCCGCCGTTTTCGCGATTTCAGGGTCCGATATGCTGCTGTCTGCCTCTAGTGGAGGGTCCTTCCGTCAGCGTTGTCGCATGGAAACGAGTACTTGTCAGCATAGATATATAGGCTGCATCCAAATGTCCGCACTGCACCGCACTGACAGACTCGCAGACTTTGCGGGCGCGTTCACGGGAAGTCCGGGAGTGCTGAGGGCTGTCCAAATCCACAACTGATCCAGTCCACAAGGGGCCTCAAGCGGACTTTCTGCGGACTTCCAGAGAGTCCGCTGGGGGTGCAGACTTCACCAGTGTAATTACCCACAATTAATTGCAATACGGACGTGACGTTTTAATTTTTCCAAATTGCTGACAGAAAAAAGCACATTCACACACACACAAAACCACATAAACGTATTATAAATTGAAATATTAAAACGTTACTTGAATATCGTAGGCCAGATATAAAATTCAACATCATGATACAGAAATATAGGCTATAGAGGTAATCAATATGCATTTGCACGGAAACGAGTGAAACAGACTCGAAGCCTGTCTATCAGCTTTTTTTATAATTCTGCAGACTCCCGCTCTTGCAGCCTTAACGTGATTACGGTGAAGACGTCACATGAAGTACGCCTGAAGTCCGTGCGGGCTCAGTCTGCAAGTCCAGAGGGTGGAGATTTGGATTCAGTCATATAGAAGAAAACTAGATGACGCATCGCCTATTTGCCAAAGGGAAGTTGATACGTCAGCCGTTGCTGGGATGGCGGCCATATTGGGGAGGTCGCAAAACGTAAACAAACTAAGCGGACAACGTGGAAATAGATCTACACCTTATGCGTTCGGCCTGTTTATGGATCGTTATCTGAACATACCCTGGCCTATATATTTTAATTAGATAATGGCTTTGTGGATTCTGTAATAAATTATAAGAACATATTTTTAAACTATATATTGCTGGATAGAGTGCCACGTAATACCAATTTTTCCAGGACTTATATTTCTGTAGTATGCTTAATTGGCTTAGATTCAGGGACTAGGCTAGGGGAATACGTCTTTGCATAGACTTTGAATGTAATCTGTCGTGTTTCGCGTCCGGTGTGAAAGCGGCTTTAGCTGGCAGCCTTTTAATTCGGCGCATTTTATTGCCAGCTAGCGAGCTAAATGCTCGCGGTGCAACTCAGGCGCGTCGTTAGACCTGAAAATTCCGGGGCTAATATCCCTCCCTTTATTGAAAATAATTAGTCCTGGCTAATTCTAGATGGGTTTCCTTTATTAACACGTTTTCCAGTTCAAGAATAATCAAGTGGCTATTGAAGACACGGCTTCTCTCCCCCATGCGATCTAAATGCGACAAAATAATGGGCTGCATTCAGTACCGAAAAATAATTTAATTATAATTAGGTCTATGCACCGGCACTCGGCGACAGCATTTCAGAACTCTTCATTGAATGAAGGTAATTTTGGTGACAAGTACGTGGTTTCGTCCGTTTACATTTTCCAATCGGACAGTTGTCTATCTTTTTTACCGCGGGTTGAGTGACCGTGCAGCAAAAACAGGTGTGCGTACTTGTCGCCGAAATTACCTTCACTCAATGAAGAGTTCTGAAATGCCGTCGCCGACTCACGGTGCATAGACCTAATTATAATCAAATTATTTTTCGCATTTAATGTAGCCCATTATTTTGTCGCTTTTAGATCGCATGGGGGAGAGAAGCCGTGTCTTCAATTGCTACTTGATTATTCTTGAATTGGAAAACGTGTTAATAAAAGAAAACCATCTAGAATTAGCCAGGACTAATTATTTTCAATAAAGGGAGGGATATTAGCCCCGGAATTGTCAGGTCTAACGACGCGCCTGGTGCAACTGCAGCCAAATTAGTTCGCATAATAATGGCTATAGCCCCTATACGCATTTTAAATTGACTAAATTTAAATACATGAAATATAATGTTAGCTAGCTAGCTAGCTAGCAAGAGAGCCTTTATGCCAACTTAGCTAGCTATATTTAATGTATGCATGTGTGAGCTAGGTGCCTAAATGGCGAAGTTATAACTATTCACTATTATCCACTGATTTCTATGAGCTAGTCCAAAAATAATACAACTGATCATGTGTACCGGAGGTCGCGGCCAAACAGCGGTAGAAATGTGAAAACGGTTCATGGCAAAATATACACTTTTTTTTTTTTTTTTTTTTTTTTTACAATTTTTAAGTCAAAGTTTCACAGTATCGAGATGTTTTATTGTTCTTTATTTGGGGACTGCTGAATGCTTGGTCTAAGTAGATTCTAGATTTTTCCTTGAGTTTTTATTCTGTGTAGGTAATGGCAGCAAGTGAAACTGCGTTTTATACAAGTACTAATAAAACAAGTATAAGTATGTAGGGTGTTCCAAGAGCACGGTTTAAAAAAAAAAAAGAACAAATATACACCAGACAAGTTTCAAAGTAACTTTTATTCCGCATGTATCATGTGTTGAACATTTATTTATAGTCGCGTTATAATTAATGCATATTTGTGCACGATATTAAATAAACATCGAATATACTGGATTTTATACAACGGATTTTCGCTCAAATCGGACGGTCCCATCACAAAGCATTTTCATTAAAAAGCACTCGTGTATACCGGACAAGCTGGTTTGCACCATGCGCATACGCCTTTGCATCAGAGCAACGAAATGAAGTTCGGCTTTCCGATACGGTTATAAACTGACATAATTTAACAGTTAAATTAACGCATTCTCCTTGTCATTTTAACTGTAAGTGGAGTGCTGAGCACATTTAACCGTGGGTTACACTTAACATGGACGGAACTCTGTTGTAAACTAATTGTTAAATTACGGTTAAAATTACTGGCAAAAAGGTGTAAGTTTATAACAGCCCAGCTAGAAGGGAACGTTCTGAGAACTTTACCTAACGTTCCCTAAAGGTTCTCTGGAGGTGACGAACGTCCCGAACCTTTAGAGAACATTGGGAACGTTCCTAAAACGTCCTCTTTAGGTTATGAAAGTGCAACAGTTCAAAGCAACCAAACTAACTTTGAGGGAACGTCCCATTTTGGTTATTTTGTGGTGACACTGTAACGTTAGAAAGAAAAACATTTGGGACATAATCAGAACATTCCCATTTAGTTCCCGTTTGGTGATACGATAACGTTCCCTTGAGGACTTTAGGGGAACATTCTATTTTGGTTATCTTTTGGTGACACTGTAACGTTATTAAGACAACATTTGGGACATACTGACAACATTACCATTTAGTTCCTTGTTGGTGACATGATAACGTTCCCTTGGGCACTTGCGGGGAACATTCTATTTTGGTTATCTTTTGGTGACAGTGTAACGTTATAAAGACAACATTTGGTACTTACTGACAACGTTCCCATTTGGTTCCTTGTTGGTGAACTTGGGAACTTACGAGGAACGTTCTTAATTTGGACGAAATCATAACCAAAGATTCCAGAGCGCTACGCTAGAACTCTGGAATCTTTGATCATAACGAAACTTAAGCCAGCTTCGCAATAAACTGGTGTCTTTATGTGAATTTATATATGCACATTACTGTAAATAAAACCTGATTATTCTACCATCCATCTGTATTGCACATCAGAGATATATCTTAGCCAACTCTTGCCCAGTGATTCATTTGCAAGAAAGTTGTACCAGAAAGGACAAAATAAACAAAGACACATATGCAGGGGCTAGAATGCAAGTCAAAATGTGTAGTTAAATGTGATGCCGACTGAGACGTGCACGCCCCGTCTTTTCTGTGAATGGAGCTTTCCTTTTGAGTCTGACTTGTACACAGACCAGCATGATTTTCATAAAGGCTTACATAGGGGAGACCTGGTCTATTTGTTACATGTCCATGTTGTTACATTCTAAATAGTTCCGATAATAAAACACAGATGGCGCTCTAATTTTTCCTGCTGCTCCGCGAAGGTGACCCGCATCTTTATGTGACAGAAGGACGTACGTCGGAAGTCGCAGGTTAGTGTTTCAGAAAAATGCTCGAAAAAGTTATTTTCTTGGTGTTTGGGAGATTTCGTTTCAAATCAAGTGTAATTGATACATACCCAAGATTTTCTGGATTATGAGAGAGGAAGACATTAGCCACTGCGTCATGACACACCCATGTAAAGATTGCACTGGAACATTTCAAAATGTTGGGACAATGGCAAAGGGTTGCTGATGGACTAGTTGATACACCCAAGTTGTTACAGTAAGAACTTGCCCCAAAACCTGTAACAGTAAACCTGTAAGGGCATCCCCCTTAACTTGCCTACTTAAGTGGGAAACACGTCTCACTGAAGCAAATTCTTAGTGTAACAAAATGCCCCACAACCTGCAACAAACTACCCCTCCTGTAACAAACAACCCCATAAATGGGGTAGTTTGTTACAGGTGACAGGGGTCTATTTTTTCCTCACCAGCATTACGCATGCGCAGAATATAGGGGTTGCTGCAGATCAGTCATGTAGTCTAATAAACTTTCTAGCTTTACAGTGCATATTGATAACAAAAACCTGATAATGTCAATTCTACAGCCGTTAAAAGAAAAAGTGTAACAACTAGACCCGGTCTCCCCTATTTACATAGATTTGTGGTGCAAGTTTATGGTAGGATGCCACGTGCAATATGTCACCATCCTGGTTTAAATCTGATATCATGGCGAAATCCAGCAAGCGCTGCGAATGTGACAGTGTTCGGGCTCGTCTTTGTAACGTTGATATGATTATGATGATGGTGATGATGATGATGATGATAGGAATAAATATAATCTTATTCAAGATTTAATTTTTTTTTTCATTTTTATGAACGGTTTGAAGAAAAACTATGTCTTCGCGTCGCCTAATCTAACAGATTCAAACGTTATCTTGTCTCGCACTATAAAAATATAAAAATAGGTACTCCGGGGAGATTGTAGTAGTCGCGGGTTGAAGACTGTGGAGAGAAACTGAGAATTTAGCGAGGATTTCGATATTTTATTTACATAATTTTGATAATCAATTTAGGTGATTAGAGGATAATTTATAGGTGTCATTGAATCCGTTTCTCTGTGATTAGTTTCGAATTCGAGTGACATTGGTAATAGTGAAGGTGGTGTCTCTTTAAGTTTACTTCTACTGTAGCTATAATTATTTCATAGCGTTGGGAATAGGACATTTAAGTGTAGAATGGAATAGCGTGGAAAGTTATTTCATTACTGTTAAGATTAGTGTTTGTGCCATCGCAACACTCAGTAAAGGTAAGTAAAATTATCAACGTGATAGAAAAGTTTCGTTGTACCGTTGAACTGTTAGCTAAGTTAGCCACCATTTGTCATATGGAAGCCCAAAACTGCCAAAATTAAAAATAAATAAATGAATAAATAAATAAATATATAAATAAATGTATATATAAATAAATACACTTAAATGCAATAAAATTGCGAAATAAAAAAAATTAATAAATAAAATTTATGTATAAATTGGTTTCAACTCATTTATTTATTTCTATATTTATTTCCATATTCATTTATTTCTTAATTTATTTCCATTTATATTTATTTCCTAATTTATTTATTTATGTATATACTTATTTAGGTATTTATTTATTTCTCAATTTATTTATTTCTATATATTTCCGTGGCAGTCCCGGACCAAGAAATCAGGAAATTTAATGGTAATGAGGGGGTGTGGCTTTCATCCCTGTCATCGCGTCGCCTTATTCCCATTGGTTGTTCCATAACAGAGTGCTTAGATTGATTACACAGGCCTACCTCCTGTATAAGCTTGCTGTTTAGAATGGTCAATTCACTAAATTTGGGAATGGCTTCACAAAGACGAGCAGTAGCGAGAGATTTGAGACTTTTAGCTGACATTGCAGGAAATGAAATCGCCAATTTTGATTATTTGCTATTTCGCGTGGAAGCCTCGAGGAACTATTTTTGCACATATTTTCATTTAATGGCATAAGTTGACCCTGAGGTGTTGACCAATTTGAATGAAGTGGTTCATCGCCTGAATCTTTTGCTCCTAAATGCTGATAAGGCTGTGGGATGCCCCTCTCCCGTACTCCCCATGGAAGCTGTGAAAAGCTATCATTTAGCTGATGTGCATGTGCAGGTCGCAAATTTTTTTTTTCCTGAACCTTTCAGGCAGTATGGTAGACTAGTGGCCTACCGTGAATAACGTGGACCCGACTGCAGATCTGACGACACGAACCCCTCCGCTTAGATGCAACTAAGTTTCTTTGTTTTTTCTACGCGGATGAAAATGTTGCTCCCCAGAAAAACAGATGCCTCTGTAGCTTTTATAGGGCCTAGGTAGGCTACAACACACACTAAGGGTTACTGCACTATTTCATTCTGGAATATAAAGTTTCCTATATATTTCTTAACATTATTATCTTAAAATTATTATCTTAATAATGGTCATCATCAAGAACAATAAGGCATAATGAGTAGATGAACGACACATTAACATAACTTTATTGGGATGATCTGAAATTTTGTGAACAGCAAGGAATTGTGGGAACAATAATCAGCGAGAGAGTGGACATCGTAAAAACAGTTGATCTGTGCTCACGCTCATGCCGAAAAGGGGGGAGCGGCTTTTAAGACTCTTAACTATGAAACCAAATGTGCTTTATTTCGGCACCTTGGCCAACCTTTCCTCCTGCTCCTTACGCTCTTGCCGCTTCCTGCATAAATACTTCGTTGGTAGCCTATCTTGCATGCACAGACTGTCCTTGGATTAAACGATCGGACCGTGACATCGTCACGTGGGTGGTCTATGGAATGTTGTACATTACCCAGAAACACTTGCTGTCTCAATGACGATACCAACAGCAGAATAAACTTATCATTGTTTGTTTTATTAAGCATTTTCCAAAAAGAAATCTAAATTATTTCATGTTATAACGACTTCTGTTCAGTTAAAATGATGAATGTATCATGATGACAGCGACTTGCCAGCACCATGACTGAGAAATGAATGCAGTTGCAGTGATATAAATGTGCAGTAGCTTTCCCCCCACAAAAAAAACACTGGACTGTAAGGTATTGTTATAATGAAAAAATATAAGTGAGAACTATCGATGCTTTTGTTTATTGGAGCTCAGATGTGCTCCCCAATAGGCCCCCCCTGCCACAGAGTTCTGGTGCCATTACATTCCCTGCACTCCCGAGGGTTACGCCACGGTGGTACACTCTTGCTCAATCAGAGATCGGCGCGAACATGTCGTCATACATATTATTCACATATCAGAAGTTGTATGGCGTTGTATTTGACAGTTGACCACTCACAGGGCTGGAATAATCAAGTCTGCAAGTCCAGAGGGTGGAGATTTGGATTCAGCCATATAGAAGAAAGCTAGATGACGCATCGCCTTTTGCCAAAGGGAAGTTGATACGTCAGCCGTTGCAGGGATGGCGGCCATATTGGGGAGGTCGCAAAACGTAAACAAACTAAGCGGACAACGTGGAAATAGATCTACACCTTATGCGTTCGGCCTGTTTATGGATCGTTATCTGAACATACCCTGGCCTATATATTTTAATTAGATAATGGCTTTGTGGATTCTGTAATAAATTATAAGAACATATTTTTAAACTATATATTGCTGGATAGAGTGCCACGTAATACCAATTTTTCCAGGACTTATCTTTCTGTAGTATGCTTAATTGATTTTAATTCGGCGCAGTTTATTGCCAGCTAGCGAGCTAAATGCTCGCGGTGCAACTCAGGCGCGTCGTTAGACCTGAAAATTCCGGGGCTAATATCCCTCCCTTTATTAAAAATAATTAGTCCTGGCTAATTCTAGATGGGTTTCCTTTATTAACACGTTTTCCAGTTCAAGAATAATCAAGTGGCAATTGAAGACACGGCTTCTCTCCCCCATGCGATATAAAAGCTACAAAATAATGGGCTACATTCAGAACAGAAAAATAATTTAATTATAATTAGGTCTATGTACTGGCACTCATTTCAGAACTCTTCAGCGAATGATGGTAATTTTGGTGACTAGTATGTGGTTTCGTCCGTTTATATTTTCCAATCGGACAGCTGTATTTTTTTTTACAGCAAGTTGCGTGACCGTGCTGCAAAAACAGGTGTAAGTACTTGTCGCCGAAATTACATTCATTCGCAAAGAGTTCTGAAATGCCGCTCTTGCTGGAGAAAAAAAAGAAATTACCGTTGCTTAGTGCCAATGCATAGACCTAATTAGTCTAACCACGCTGACAGCTTGTTAGGGGTGGAATTCAAGAACCCCTGGCTTTCGTGCAGGCTCTCTCTTCACTCTCTCTCCGCCATCGCAAACAAGAGAGCCTGCTCGCAGGCTATGCCTAGCCTACATCAATAAACATATGTAAACTGCCACTTGATGTAGACGCATGTACGTAACCTGACAAACAATACCTGACTACATAGGCCATTGTACTACCACACTGACACTGCTTGCGCGTGTTGCATGCATGCTGAGGAGATGCTGAATCAAGTTGGCCTACCCTAGCTAGCGAGGCCTACACTTCACACTCGCAATTACCAATGAAGGTAATTCTGGTGACAAGTACGTGGTTTCGTCCGTTTACATTTTCCAATCGGACAGCGGTCTATTTTTTACAGCAAGTTGCGTAACCGTGCTGCAAAAACAGGCGTGCGTACTAGTCGCCGAAATTACCTTCATTCTCAAAAGAGTTCTGAAATTCCGCTCTCGCTGGAAAAAAAAATACCGTTGCTGAGTGCCACTGCATAGACCTATTTATAATTAAGTCAGCTAAAAGTCTCAAATCTCTTGCTACTGCTCGTCTTTGTGAAGCCATTCCCAAATTTAGCGAATTGACCATTCTAAACAGCAGGCTGATGCAGGAGGAAGGCCTGTGTAATCAATCTAAGCACTCTGTTATGGATCAACCAATGGGAATAAAGCAACGCGATGACAGGGATGAAAGCCACACTCCCTCATTACCATTAAATTTCTTGATTTCTTGGTCCGGGACTGCCACGGAAATAAATATATATAGAAATAAATAAATTGAGAAATAAATAAATACCTAAATAAGTATATACAGAAACAAATAAATTTGGGAATAAATATAAATGGAAATAAATTAAGAAATAAATGAATATGGAAATAAATATAGAAATAAATAAATGAGTTGAGACCAATTTATACATAAATTTTATTTATTTACGTATATGTTTTTTTATTTTGCAATTTTATTGCATTTAAATGTATTTATTTATATATACATTTATTTATTTATTTATTTTTAATTTTGGCAGTTTTGGGCTTCCATATTGTCTGACAAGCTAGAGTCAGTATAATACTGGTCTCACGCTGCTGTGACAACGGCCATTACGGTATACAAGTTACTGCCCAGCCGGCACACGACCGACCTTCAACGTAGAAATATGGTTGAAATTATGTCAGTTGTCGTTTCAACGTTGAAACGCTATTTAAAAACGTTTAACTCTGATGGATTTTAACGATTTCCACTGGAGCACTTCAGTGCAGTTCAGAAGTCCAGAACTATCCACTGCTGGCCTTAACTCATTCCCTACGGAATACTTTTATATAAAATTGTCGCGTTTGTGCGGAATACTTTTCCCGAAAATTACACAATATAAAGTAGCCTACTGAAGTACAGGTGGCCCATGACCGCGATCGTCAACTGATTTCGTGTTTTCATCGGACAGCGAATGGTCATCCACGCCGCTGGCACCGGCTTACCGTAGTGAATGGTAGAATTCGCCGCGCCATTGGCAGCGGCTTGCCGTAGGGAATGAGTTAAGCAGCATCGCTCGCACAAGTAGCCTATTGTCCAACCTGTATTGCATTATGAGCTGCTGAGGCAAACAGCGACCTTGTGCTTTCTTTATAAGCCTCGTTGTGCACAAATGCGGATGTTAAGGAACAGTGACATTTTAAAATCAGTCAGTTTGTGTCTTGCCTGATTTCCTATGACTATCTAATTAAAGAGAAGAAAAGTGGCCAAAAAAAAGGATGTGGCTATTTGCCTGGCAGCGGGGTGAATTGGGGGAAAGAGATCAGCTCTCTGCCCCGCTGCGGGGCGGACAAGAGAAGCAGTTCAGCTATTTGCCCCACAGCTGGGCCAATAAGTGATTTCATTTTATAACCCGCCCCACTCCTTTAACTTTTGCACTGAAGCGCTGCGGGGCGAATAGCCTCTTCCTAAAGAAAAAACAAGGCATTCCTGAACACAGCAAAATATTTTGAATGCATAAATTCAATCTCATCATCATAGAAATGAATTCCAATTGTCTCACGAAGTGGTATTGAACAAGCTTTGAACATTGTTCTACAGGGCCTAACTATGTGCATTGGTTATGGATTTCTTTACAGCAACAAACTGTGGCGTACTATATCAAACTTTATTAATAGTGCCTTTTTCAAATTTTTAGGCCAGCCGACAGCCGAGTGGAGGAATGAGGCTCGTGACTGCTGCAACACAAGCACGCAGGAATTAGCCCTAACCTGCATATTTACATCCATGCCTACATACATATATGCACTGATTAAATTATTTTCCAAATAATTGAGCTTTCTGTTCAATCTTGTTTGTCTGTCCATTCATCAATGAATCAATCAATGAAATGTTGGCATAAGGTTTTCCTACGGTTAGTTATAATGTAAAGGTTAGGGGAACGTTGTAGAAATAACCTAGAGGGAACTTTCTTTCTTGATGGTTCCAAAACGTTCCCAGAACGTCCCGAAAGTTCCTTAAAAATTCCCCAAAAAACCTTCCCTACATGTTAAAGGAACTCCACAAAAAGACGAGGGGAGAACGTTTTTTTTTTTTACAACTTATAGGGAACATCCTTTCCACCAACGGGAATGTTCCCCGAACGTTCTGAGAACGTGAAATTTCCAGCTGGGAGTGCATTTGCGGAAACTGAAACTGGAGCATTTAATTTACATACTTAGGTTTTTATTCGTCTCCATTGATCCCAGTTGGAGCAACACGCAGTAGCCTATCATATCATCCTGTTATCCATTGTGCTTGGACAAAGACGGACTAAATGAAGACAACAAGTAGGTACCGGTACGCGCACTTGAGAATGAAGTTGTTCCGATCTTTATACGCAAAGCATAGGCTACATACAAATTCATACATGTGTATAGCGGATATAATCTGTTACACGCATATAGAGGATATAATCTGTCTTGTGAGTAGAATGGATTTTGTATGTTTAATGCATATAGCGGAATTCGCTCATAACGGACAAAATTAGCTGGTCCGAATCCGTAATATGCTAGTTTTACTGTATATGTACTTTAGTATGCATTATTCCTGGCATCAGTTTAACGGGAAAGACTCTCCACAAGACAGCTAGCTATATAAAATGAGAAAATTGCTAAAGTGGAGCCAGGGTAACGTTAGGGACTTGGCTAACTTTTTAAATAGGCTTACTGTGGCAGGCGCTGCACATGCATACAAGTGCCTATAATGTGGTGTTCCTTAACATATTGTTCTTCTTTAGAGAGGCAATGTATATACCTGGGGGTTGAAACAAATAGAAAACGACAGAATTGTGAGGCTGCTCTGTGGAATGTCAAATATTACCAGCAATAATGAAACAGTGTTTTGCTCTCCAGGGGTACATAGAAACCAAACGCGTCAATAAGGGAAAATGATTGAGAACTCGCCAGGACTAATTCTTGTCATAAAGGGACGTTTGTGGGGTGTACTCTGACCGGCTCAACACTACCCGAGGTCAATTTATTGATTGACACCGCAGCATCAGAGCAATTTCGCAGCGCCGCTATGGGGATTCGCCAGTGCCTAGCTAGGGGCTGGGCAAGGGCTAGCCTCACTTGCACCGAACGCTGCATCATCACGCTATATAGCCGCCTTATTTTTCCACAAACAAGGCAACTTATTTGTGAAACGTGATTCATTGTTGTCTGGACTCAACCATTCGCCAGATTTTACAATCATAGGCAGCACAATGTTGAGGCATTTTCAGTTTATGCCGACCGGTTGTTCCACAGCCTTCATCGCGTCATGTTGTTTTGACCGCCCCAATATGGCGGCGGTAAAGACGTATGCGGGATGAGCCAATGAGTGATCAAGTTTTTTTATATATCTATGCTTGTTAGTCCTTCAATGGTACTTATGTGATTAACACGATGACAGATAACAGCTAGATTGCTTCTAGAGCAATCAATGTTTGCATCTGGTTGGTTTTTCCAAAAATCGTGGTGGACGTTCCTATCTTGGAGCCGTGTAGGAACGGTTTGTTGTAAATACGAAGTTTTGATCATTATTGATGATGAATCAGATATTGTATTGCACTGTCTTGTGCTTTTAAAACTAACTTGGAAGTACCATGTTTTGCAGAACATTAGCTCAGAAATCGCCAGTCACACTGTGGTAGAAAACATGGCAACAATAAACAAATTACATGATTGTATGAATCACGCGATTGTTAAGTCGAAGACTAATCAGACGCCATGTAAATATGGCTCATATCAATCATGTTTACGCAACTAGGGACTCGTATAGAAATTTACACACCTTGTTCTCCTAGTTCATTATGAGGGGATGATTGTGTATCAGCTGCTACTGTTTTACAGGCAAAACTAAAATCCGCGAATATGCACTCCCTCACATGACTGACTGCCTGATAACATCATTCGGCTTTTCAACACCATGACCTGTCAGCCAATAAGACAGCATTTTGGCGTATTTTCCTGTAAAACCCCTCTCTGATTGGTCTTTCTTGGCTCTGTTCATTGAAGATAAAACAATACGAAAGTGCTGTCCTGTTTTACGAACATTCAGTAACGTAGTAAACTGCCCAAAGTGAAGAACTATTTATTTATTTATTTACGCATTCATATAAACTATACGGGGCTAAATAAAACATATTTGGGGCTACAGCCTCGAATGCTCTGGACAGACAAAGTCACTATTTGCCATTGAATTTTTATTCGTCATTAAACAAATACATTTGCCACTGTGACAACTGCTTATAATTTTCTCCTCGTCACCGATGAATTATTTTCGTCAATGACAAAAATGACGAGCGGCAGCGGGAACCCTGTTTGTCTTGTAATAGGCTATAACCTACCCAAATATGAAGTCAATAGACTAAAAATTGACAGAGCTACAACAAAAAAACAAATGTCCCGTATGCAATGCTAATTTGGCAAAATTTCATATTAATCACTTAATTAACAAATGAAAACTTTTTGTGAGAGCTGCAATATTTACATTTTCAGAAGGGTAAGGTATTAAAGAAAATGTTTCCATAGTTGTCACGCAGAAGAATGAACATTTTTTTTTCAAAATCCATGTTGCGATTACTGTGAAATGGCCCTAAACGCTTTTCACACCCTATAAGAAGAAAGTTTAACTCACTACTGTAGTGGTGTCTGAAATATACCTTATTTTAACAAAACAGACATTCCACTATGAGGAAAAAGCAGTCACTATGCTACCCTAGATTGATCAGAATCATTGCAACGAAGGTAGCAGGGGATTTAAGATTTTAAGTCTTCGAGTTGTTCGCATTTTAAACGAGCAAAAACCTAATGTTAGGCATTCTATTTCACTGAATGCAATCTAAATTCTAAAACAAAATGCCACATTCAGCAAAATGCCACCAAATGACGTATTATTACCGAAGGCTAACGGTTACTTTTATTTACCAAAGTGGCAAACAAAATGTGATCATCATGGCTATGGAAAACCAAAAATAAAAAACAGCTAGTCATAAGCAGTAAGGTGTAGCATAAAACAGGATGAGTACCTGCAGCAGGGCCGCAAATAGGTAGCAGCACACAAAGGTGAGGTTGATGGTGGTGTGGCCACCCCGGAGCACGTGGATGGTGAAGAGGAACAGCAGGTGACCTGGGCATACCAGCAGGAACAGCACACAGGCTGACTTGGAGTTTACCCCTGTTGAATACAGTGGGGGGCAGGGGGTCAGAGGTAGAAAATTCAGAGGTAAAATAATCACTCCAAATATTGTTCACATCACCACATTATTCACATTATGTCAATAAGCACACTTCCTCAGCCAGGAGGTCAACCTAATTCATGAATTCAATGATGGTGGAGTTAATGGGTAGTATAAATGCATAACAGAACTGTCACTATTTGACTGCTGGATTTACCATCCCAGGCCATTGGTAGCAAGGATGAACATCTGATCAATCACAGACACTGAATAAAGAAGGCCAAGGAGCAGAGGGGGGGAAACTGTCAGTGAGCTAGACTTGGAAAAATCAGGACTGCAACCATAACCCCGGGAAGTAGGGGTGCTGGAGGTGCTGCAGCACCCCCTGTTGGCACAACAGCGCCCAAAAATTTATTTATCCAAAATTAAATAACTTAAATAAATGTAATAAAATTTATGTACATTGATAAATATTCATTAGAAACAGAAAAAAGCCTGCCCTGAGGCTTTGTAAGTCCTGAACGATGCCAGCGATATTATAGTATCAGGAAATAATGTCTAGTTTTGGAGACTTTGACTGGACAGAATTATTTGACCAGGAAAGACTTAGGCATTCCCTGGTGATGGTTCCTGTCCCCCGTTAACTGCAGGAACCTAGTCCGTTCAATCTCTGGCCTGCAACCCCATGTGTGTACATTTCAAAGATGGCCCCTTTATAGCTGTGACAGTCAAGCAAAAGGTCATAAACTATGAGTGTACACCCTTTCAATTCCTAAAACAACAGAAAACACCATTGTTACAACCTTGTGACCTCCAACAAGAGCATGTCCCCTTTTTATTTGTTTTTTATGTTCGTTTTTTTTTTTGCACTCCTGAATACCACCCACAACCCTCCAGACTAACTTTTGGACCTAGGAGCGCATGCACTCCCAACCTGAAAAAGTTGGGCACGCAGGCCAAAACTGTGGTCACGCAAAGTACCATGATACTTTTCTGAATATTTACAAGCTCAAATAAAGATACCCGAACAGACTATCAGTTGTTGCTGCATTTATTTAAGAAACATCATGAGAAAGCACTTTGTGAACTGAAAAGTAGATATTGATGTTTACAAGAATGTTTGAAAAATGTATAAATGCAGTTATCATTTTGGAGAGTTATCATACAAGTCTAAATGTACGTACAAGTCTCCATTTCGCCAAGGGACAACTTTTCATCAAACCCTCCCCTGTACATAAACTGAATCATTCATTTAAAAATTATGGCCAAATTTAGATGAGCACCCCCCAAAACCAACATATGGGGATAAATCAATGAATAACTCCCAATTATCACAGTGCTAGTTCTAAAATTTATAACGGTTATTGTTGCTGCCATCCCAAGGAACAATTTGACACCAAACATGGCTTGATTGCTTTGAAAATATGAGACCCAGGAGGAATTGAAGCCGTAAAAAGCATAATTTGGCTACATTTTTTCATTACAAATTGAAAGTTTAAAATTAAAATTAATATAGTTCCCAAAGTGATCCACCCCAAATATTTGATAAAAAGTAGGTGCAGTATGCCAAGTTCGTTAGCACAAAGTTTCAAGAAATTCTTTCACCGGTAACAATGTAGTAGGACGGTTTATTATAATAATAATAATTATTATTAACCAGTTTTTTTTTTTATTTCGCTATGTAGATTTTGCACATTTCGAAGGGTAACGGAAACGCACACAGAGAGTGAGGACGATGTTTGACGTTATTAGCCCCCAAAAAACAGTCTGCTTCGTGACCGTACACTGTTCGTGACACAGACTCATATTTGAGGCATTGCGCAGACAAGCCTATGATAGTCGCTGGAGTACATTGGACAGGCGTCGCCAGTTAGTTTTTGAATCAGTTTTGAACATTTGTTGCAATCGACAAAATACTATTCCTCTGACAGCTGGCCAATTATCGGAACCCCAAACAAAACGGACTATAAATCTATAAGAACCGCAGCTTTTCTCATTTTTATCGTACTCTAATGAAAAGAAATAATCTTGCACTCGGACCAACCAGTCACCGATTTCATATATACTGCATGAATAATCATCTTCATGCGGAACTTCAGATCACAGTGGTGCGCATCCAATCTAATCCATCAGGATAGAGGGTTAGCGATTGATACTGAAACGCTAAATAAAACCATTCGCCACTGGACGCAAGCACCCATAGCTGGTATCAACAATACTCAAAACTGTGTCACGAACAGTCTACGGTCACGACATAGACTGTGTTTTCGGGCTAATAACGTCGGACATCGTTCTCACTCTCCAGGTGCGTTTCAATTACCCTTAGAAATGCGCAAAATCTAAAGAGCGAAATAAAAAACGGAAAAGAAAACACTTTCTGATATCATGAAATTTGCTCTCCGATCTGCAGTATTAGTCACCGAAGCCAAGGCCTACTACGTAGACTATTGGACTTCTGCAGCAGACCAGCTAGTGTACTTGTAATTTCGCGTATTGTGGAGCATTTGCATCGTTATTGTCAGACAAGGTTTTACAAATTTGCAGCGCGCGCAACTCAGCTGACAGTGCCAAGGTCGAATGCTTTGCCATTCTCATCGATGCATGAGTACAGCCGAGCTGTGATTGGCTGATGGCACCAGCCGATCTGTGATTAGCTGATGTACGTAATGGTACCAACCGACCTGCAGAAAAAAATTCGCGGCCGGCGGCTGATAATTAGGGAGTGAATCGCTGCCCAGAATAAGCGCACAGTGCATGAAGGCGCGACCGATGTAAGAATGTAAGTCGCAAAACGTAAATCTTGGTCGCGTCGCAGTCTGGAGCGCTGACCCAAGATTTGCCCATGTCACTTATGTTTTTAGGAGCAGAAGTAAAACCTTTCAGAAGTATTTGATTACTGAGCTTTATTACCTCTTACCATATTCATGTTTGCTCTCATTAGAAAGAGACTAAATCCATGAATGTCTTCATAAAAATTCCACCGTGCTCAGCTCTGCTCCTTAGAATATAAGGACATTACAATACATGAATGGCCAGTTTCACAGTAGACAATTTACCATTTCTCACACCTTCAGACATCCACAGCTCCACCAATCAGCACAGCCTGCTTTCATCACCAAGAAGAGGGATGCTTCTCCCTCCCCTGCTTCTAACCACATAAGAATGTGGGCTTTTGTACTGTACTTTGGCTTTTTGGCATACAGAAACCAACAGGGGCTTTTCCAAACTAAGACCAACTAAGAGATTTGACATCTGTGCAGTGGATTTGGGGGTTGATATCTGCCTTTTTCATGGGAAGATCTGGTGGTCTTCTGATTCTGAAACTTTGACTTTGGCCATCCTTGGGGCAATTTCAGGAGATACAGGCTTTGGTGTAGTGTTTTCTTCTTCACTGATTGTTCATGTCTGTTTAATTCTTTTATAAGCTAGCAGACCCTCGTCTGAAGACAGACATTTTATGCTCTGTTGCAAATATTATTAACATAACATAACATAACATAACATGAGTGGCCAGAACAGGCCATTCAGCCCAACTAGGCTCACCAGTTTTTTTTTTTTTTTTTTTTTTTTCTATTGTGAATATATCACTTCAGATACTCAAAGACTCAATGTTATCAAGCTTTAAGTCAAGCCTGCTCTTCAAAATTCCCAAGGTTTCTGCCTCAACAATATGGTCAGGCGAGCTATTCCACCAAAACCTTATGTCAGATTGTAGCATTCAATCAGGACAGACCTGGCCAGAGCCAATCACGGTGCTGGACCTGCCCACCCTGGAATTCATTCTATCAGACTCAAAAAAGCCCAAATCATTTAAAGGGGAACTCTGGGATAATGCATAATGCTGTTTTGTACAAACATAATTCGTAAATAAATGTTGTAAAATACAAAAATGTGGAATTTTTGTTTTCAAAGACTAGATAAATGAGGTTTTATTCCCCCTAATAAGCGGTCGTCTGCTACAACGGCCGCATGATAATAACGTCACATTGCCCATTGCCTAGAGGTATGCGCCATTCATTGTGTTCAATAGTGTGATTGTCCCAGTCCATTATTTGATGACAAAAGATCGTTCAATATGGCCCACTGGCTAGTTGCACAAGATGGTGCTGGGTACTTTCTGAAATACGCAGGGTTGCTTTAATATTAACGGTTTGCTTCTGTTACTTATCAGTCTATATCAGATGCTGAGCACATGACTGGTAGGTATATCATCCCGAAAATGTGATTTTAGCTATTGCTGATATTCCCTGGATTCGGCTTAAAGGGCGATTCCGGGACCAAAATAATATACAACTACTACTGACATAGATATCATCAATGTACATCACAATTACACTGATTCTGTTTATTTTGGGTCAGTAATTAAATAATTCACAATTAATAACAACGGCATTCAAGCTCGTTGTCACTTGATGATGACGTAGCATTGCTCAAGCCCATTGATCTGGTTTTCCACCAAGCAGATGAACTTCATTGTTTACGCAAGGGAGCAGCGCGTGTCATTGTCAACGCTTCTAACTAGCATCATTCCAGCCGTTAGCTCTGGTGATTGTCATGAACTGGCTTTAAGCGACAAATAAACAAGCGTTGCACGACCCAAATTTCCTCATAAGATTAATATCTGGAGCTAGCTTTCGTTTTTTCATTGAGCAGTGGCAAAGTTAAGCAGCTCGCAGGGCTTGCTAGAGAGCTAGCAATTACGTTAGCTTGCTGTTAGCTGGCTCTTACAACCAGGGCCAGATTTTCTGGTTTGGTTTTATATTGAATTTACTTTGACATTTTCTGATGCAACTACCTAGCTAGTACTACTATATCGATATGGTTACAGAAGTGATGGTCGTGAGAGTGCAACTAACGCCAAGTGGGAAGATAAACGAAGAATCGACAATATTAAAATATGCATCGATCGAATGTTAGATTGATGAAACGGCATTACGATGTCATGGAATATTTACACATTACTTTCAAGATAGTTTCACTATTGCGGTCTGTGGCTGAAAGCCGAGTCATCACTCATCAGTGAGATCGGCTGAATTTATGACGCGAGTGTAAAACCTTCTCGTTTCTAGTGGAGCAGCTGATGTCTCATTTAGAGTGCCAAAGAACAAACATCAGTCACGGGTAATCGAGACAAATTTTGCCAACATCATTCGTGGTTAATTGCGCCAAATCCTGGGAATATCGGCGATATTGGGAATATTCCCGTTAAAGCTGCAGTTGGTAACTATGAGGAGAGAGAGGACTTAGCATGAAAATTTGAAAAAACGATACTTTCAGATCCCTCCCCCTCCCTCTCCACTGCACTGCTGCCCTAAGACCCTCCCCCAGAGGAAGCTGCCGTGCACGCGAAGGCACGCGAGCTGTTATGCATGCGACTGTGGACAGATTTTGCAAGTTCACACTATGAAAACGGCCAAGTTGCCGAGGCGAGACATTACTGTTGTGAGCAGTCTACATTGCTGGCCAACAAACGAGCAGAAATAAATCATGTCGACATGAAAAGTAATCTACAGCAGTATGTATTCAGTAAAAACCCAGCAAATGCTTATTTCAGTAAGTTACCCATTTTTTTTTGCGTACAGAAACTGTCGTGAATCCTGCTGAATGGCCAGTAAACCATGTATGACAGCATTTAGCTGTGAGAGCACAGAAACGTCACACATATTTATTTTTTTTAGTATTTATTTTTTATTGGTTAAAGTGTAGAAAGTAGATTCCATTAACCCCTTTCTGCAGACGTAGACGCTTGCATCTATGGAACTGCAAATTTAAGCACGCAGTTACTGTACTCGATCACTAGATAGCACCCCTGGATCAGTTATTGAATATTCACAAGCAAGCAGAGTTCGAACGCGGTTTTGAATATGGGGAAGTTCACTCCACTCCCTGTTTTTCATGAGTTGCATGAATTGAATTCCTCAGCTAAGCCTGATGTGCAAACTGGTCAATATCCTTGCCCATAGTATCGATCCAGCAGTTTAAAAAAATGATCTCTTGCGACAGAAAAAATTGTTGTCCTCTGTAGCATTCACTCTAGCTACAGTGAGCCAACGGTATTCCAATTAGTGGTTCAGAAAAATCAGTTTTCTGAAGCAAAAAATTCGACATGGTATTGATTCTCTCACATTCTACTGGCAATTACAGTCATCACATACAAAAAAATCGTAGTTCCTACCGTGGATTTCGTGTAGATTCCTTCATTGACAAATTCAGCGCTTCCTTATATCCACCCAAGTACTGGTCTTGATAGCCAATCACTCAATCATACACTCAGGCTCTTCTGCGTAACTGCACAGTTATACCTCACGCCCTCGTGAAACTCCCCCGGTAACAATGTATTGATTGGCTCATTTCTTATCCAATTCCCGAGTGTTTAAACGTTCCACAGTAAGTGAAACACATTCATTGGACAAACACAGAGCATACAAGCCTATGCCTATCAGCAGGCTCCTTTGTATCCTGTCTACATTGCACACATTGCGCGGCTGAAATAGACGCGATTTATAGAAAAAAATACTCGCAAAACTGGCCTTGAAGTGTTCAGTTACATTTACAGGATTTAAAAGAGATAAGGACATGGTCAATGGGAATTATTTCGAATGAAACACGACCGGAGGGTTCCTTCTACCGGACACATCGGTCTCTGGAGGAGGGATTCAATGAAATAGGTTAGGCTGCTACTTTTGCTTTTTGTTTTGGAATGTATACCGTATTCAACAAAGTCGAATGCCGAGGTTTTTTTTTGCTGTTTAAAACGTGAACTGCCCATGCATTTGGGTGGACGCCCTGGTACATTCAATGCACCATTCTGTTGAATCTAGGGAGGAATATAATGTTTGATCTTCCCTGAAAGTGGAATTTCTGTTCTGTTAAAATAGAGTATATTTCAGAATTCAGATATTACGGAGTTAGTGATTTGCACTTGTTCCTTAGAAGTGTTGAAATGAGTTTGTGAGCTCAGAAGTGGGAACTGGTAGCTTTCATTGCAGGTGAATGTTCTGACCGTTTAATCAGCAGTTTATTTAATGAGTATTTGTGCTGGCTTGGGGGACTTTGAAGAAAAATGGACAAAACTCTAAGCTTTATGTGGAGAAAAGGCATGTTTTGTGTTTGGAGAGGTTACTGGTGACCACTGAAGTTCAACTGCACTGATATTGATAAATTCATGCTAAACTCAACCAGAAAATCATTAGTTCATATTAAATTTCATGCCTCAAAACTTTATTTGTGTTAAATACATGATTATTTTATGATTTGACAGTGCACCATTTTGAGGGATCTCTGACGTTGGGATTGTATTTATGTAATTGTATTCTTGAAGGAAATTTTTTGGTATTTTAAATATATGTCTTCTTATTGCAGAAACTGTGATTCTGAGAGTTTGTGGGTAGACCTTCAGCGAAGTGTGCTGCAATTGATTTATTGGTTTTGAAAAGCCCACCACAATATAAATAAACAAATTGTGATTATAGATGATGTGTTTAAATATAACTCTGATATAACTTAGACAGTGTGAACTGTAATTAATCCAAACCAACTGCTAACTTGAAGAAAATAATATCCTGCAAGGCCGGCACTAGACGTGAATATTTAGGGGAAAATATCCATCCCTTTATTGACTACAATTAGTCCTTGCTAATTAGGGCCCGAGCCGACTGCAAGTCGTCCAAGGACCCTATTGAAATCGTACTGTTTATTTTTATTATTATTAGGGCCCGAGCTGACTGCAAGTCGTCCGGGGACCCTATTGAAATCGTACTGTTTATTAGGGCCCGAGCCGACTGCAAGTCGTCTGAGGACCCTATTGAAATCGTACTGTTTATTTTTATTATTATTAGGGCCCGAGCCGACTGCAAGTCGTCTGCGGAGGGCCCTATTGAAATCGCGCTGTTTATTATTATTACTGTTTTTTTTTTATTATTAGGGCCCGAGCCGACTGCAAGTCGTCTGCGGAGGGCCCAATTGAAATCGCGCTGTTTATTATTATTACGGCCCGAGCCGACTGCAAGTCGTCTGCGGAGGGCCCTATTGAAATCGCGCTGTTTATTATTATTTTTATTATTATTATTAGTATTATTAGGGCCCGAGCCGACTGCAAGTCGTCTGCGGAGGGCCCTATTGAAATCGCGCTGTTTATTATTATTATTATTATTATTTTTAGGGCCCGAGCCGACTGCAAGTCGTCTGCGGAGGGCCCTATTGAAATCGCGCTGTTTATTATTATTTTTATTATTATTATTAGTATTATTAGGGCCCGAGCCGACTGCAAGTCGTCTGCGGAGGGCCCTATTGAAATCGCGCTGTTTATTATTATTATTATTATTATTATTTTTTTTAGGGCCCGAGCCGACTGCAAGTCGTCTGCGGAGGGCCCTATTGAAATCGCGCTGTTTATTAGTAGGGCCCGAGCGTCTGCGGAGGGCCCTATTGAAATCGCGCTGTTTATTAGGGCCCGAGCCGACTGCAGGTCGTCCGAGGACCCTATTGAAATCGTACTGTTTATTATTATTATTATTATTATTATTGCGACAATTCAAAGGCCAATTTCGCCCCTTTCCCAATGGTGAAAACGCGTCTAACTTTCCACATTCGTCCGGCCGGATCCGAAATTCGATATTTTTGGGTGGACATTCATGGTCGACGCAAATTGCCAAAATAGCGCCCTAAACACGTTTCAAAATTCCCATAGGGAAATTTGGTTACTTTCTCGTAGGCAGACGAAATTCGGTACACATATGTATCATACCCAGACATACAAAAAACTCATTGGAGCCACACCCTAAACCCAACAGGAAGTTGGTAATTTTGATTTGAATATTTCAATTTTAAAACGAACTCCTCCTAGGGTTTTTGACCGATTGACTTCAAATTTGGTAGAGATCATCTAGAGACCAAGCTGATCAAAAGTTGTGCTTTGCATGTCTGTCGGTCAAAGGGCGTGGCTGGTAGGGCGTGACAAATTTTGTCGACCCGCCAAAAAAATTTCAAAATGCTGTCACGCCAACATACTTGACTGTAGAAGCTTCAATCTTGCTGGACATGATGAGTGCTCCGCCCTGAACGTCAGGATATAATAAGTTCCCACTTTACTAATAGCGCCCCCTGGTGGTAACAGGAAGTGTCCATTTTTTACTTTAACATGTACTGATGACACATAGTTGAACCCATCAACTTCATTCCACTTCTAAAACATGCAGAACAAGTTGGTGAAGCTACTTTATGAATGCTGTGAAGCTACAAGTAATGGCGTTCCTGTGGCAACGCGGCGAAGATGGATCCCTTGCCATGAAAATACGTTTGTGTGTTTGATGTCTTTACTGAACTCGTATCATCAGAAAAATTGATACACAGGTCAAGGATGGCAAGCTCTTAAATCTGATAGGGGCCTCGCCTATGGGGGGAGCAAAATGTCTCCATAGCGCACCCTTGTGGAAACAAGAAATGCCATATTTTACATTGACATTGGCCGATTTGCTCGAAACTTCACATTTGTGCTAAGGGTCTGCCCCTGAATGCAGCTGCACACATTTGGTTACGCACCGAGCACCCCCTGGTGGATGAACTATCAATATGTCATAACTCCTTTGTGCTTTGTCCGATTTGCTCGAATCTTCATCACAGGTTGGTGCCTGTACTTGGCCTGTCCTATAGTCGTGAGTGCACACCTGCACCCATCAGGATCTCACCACCACCCCCAACATGCAAAAGGGTGCGAGGGCCCGTTCAACGCTGCTTGCAGCTTTAATTATTATTATTATTATTCCTCCGACATTTCAAGGGCCAATTTCGCCCCTTTCTCAAACTTGAAAATGCTTGTAACTTTCCACATTCGTGCGGCCTCATCCGAAATTCGATATTTTTGTGCGCTCGTTCATGGTCGACGCAAAATGCCAAAAAAGGGCCCCCTAAACACGTTTCAAAATTCCCATAGGGAAATTTGGTTACTTTCTTGTAAGCAGACAAAATTCAGTAAATATGTGTATCATACCCAGACATACAAAAAATTTCATTGCAGCCACGCCCTAAATCCAACAGGAAGTCGGCCATTTTGATTTGAATTTTTGAATTTTAAAACGAACTCCTCCTAGGGTTTTCGACCGATTGACTTCAAATTAGGTAGAGATCATCTAGAGACCTAGCTGATCAAAAGTTGTGCTCTGCATGTCTGTCGGTCAAAGGGCGTGGCTGCTAGGGCGTGACAAAGTTTGACGACTCGCCAAAAAAATTCAAAATGCTCTCACGCCCATCTACTTGATCTTAGCAGCTTCAAACTTGCTGGATATGATGACTTTTCTGCCCTGAACGTCCCAATGTCTAAACTTTTCACTTTATTAACAGCGCCCCCCGGTGGTAACAGGAAGTGGCCAGTTTTTACTTTGAAAACGAACTCCTCCTAGAGATTTTGCCCGATCGACTTCAAATTTGGTAAAGATCATCTTGAGAGCAAGCTGATCAAATGTTGTTCCCTGCATGTCTGTAGGTCAAAGGGCGTGGCTGCTAGGGCATGACAAAGTTTGGCGACTCGCCAAAAAAATTTCTAAATGCTCTCACGCCAACATACTTGATTGTAGCAGCTTCAAACTTGCTGGAAATGATGATGGCTCTGCCCTGAACGTCACGATATAATAACTTCCCACTTTACTAATAGCGCCCCCCGGTGGTAACAGGAAGTGACCAGTTCGGATACTTTGTCGTAGCCAGACGAAATTCGACACACATTTGTATCATACCCAGCCATACAAAAAACTCATTACAGCCATGCCCTAAACCCAACAGGAAGCCGGCCATTTTGATTTGAATTTTTGAATTTTAAAACGAACTCCTCCTAGGGATTTTGCCCGATCGACTTCAAATTTGCACCAGATCATCTCGAGACCAAGCTAATCAAAAGTTGTGCTCTGCATGTCTGTAGGTCAAAGGGCGTGGCCACAAGGGCGTGACAAAATTTGGCGACTCGACAAAAAAATTTCAAAATGCTCTCACGCCCATATTATTGATCTTACCAGCTTCAAACTTTCTGGAAATGATGATGTCTCCGCCCTGAACGTCAAGATATAATAACTTCCCACATTACTAATAGCGCCCCCCTGGTGGTAACAGGAAGTGACCAGTTTGGTTACTTTGTTGTAGGCAGACGAAATTCAATACACATATGCATCATACCCAGACATAAAAAAAACTTATTGGAGCCACGCCCTAAACCCAACAGGAAGTCGGCCATTTTGATTTGAATTTTTGAACTTTAAAACGAACTCCCCCTAGGCTTTTTGACCGATTGACTTCAAATTTGGTAGAGATCATCTGGCGACCAAGCAGATCAAAAGTTGTGCTCTGCATGTCTGTCGGTCAAAGGGCGTGGCTGGTAGGGCGTGACAAATATTGGCGACTCGCCAAAAAAATTTCAAAATGTTCTCACACCAACATACGTGATCGTAGTAGCTTCAAACTTGCTGGAAATGATGAAGGCTCCTCCCTGAACGTCATGATATCATAATTTCCCACTTTACTACTAGCGCCCCCCGGTGTTAACAGGAAGTGAGCAGTGCGGTTACTTTGTCGTAGGCAGACGAAATTTGATCCACATATGCATCATACCCAGACATACAAAAAACTCATTGGTGCCACGCCCTAAACCCAACAGGATGTCAGTCATTTTGATTTGAATTTTTGAATTTTAAAACGAACTCCTCCGAGGGTTTTCGACCGATTGACTTCAAATTTGGTACATAACATCTACATACCAAGCTGATCAAAAGTTGTGCTCTGCATGTCTGTCACTCAAAGGGCGAGGCTGCTAGGGCGTGACAAAAATTGGCGACTCGCCAAAAAAATTTCAAAATGCTCTCACGCCAACATACTTGATCGTAGCACCTTCAAACTTGCTGAAAATGATTAAGGCTCCGCCCTGAACGTCACAATATCATAACTTCCCACTTTACTAATAGCACCCCCTGGTGGTAACAGGAAGTGACCATTTTTTACTTTAACATGTACTGATGATACATAGTTGAACCCATCAACTTCATTCTACATCTAAAACATGCAGAACAAGTTGGCGAAGCTACATTATGAATGCTGTGAAGCTACAAGTAATGGCGTTCGTGTGGCAACGCAGCGAAGATGGATCCCTTGCCATGAAAATACGTTTGTGTTTTTGATGTCTTTACTGAACTCGTATCATCATAAAAATTGATACACTGGTCAAGGATGGCAAGCTGTTAAATCTGATAGGGGCCTCGCCTATGGGGGGAGCAAAATGTCTCTATGGCGCCCCCTTGTGGAAACAGGAAATGCCACATTTTACAGTGACATCGGCCGATTTGCTCGAAACTTTGCATTTGTGCTGACGGTGTGCCCCTGAATGCACCTGCCCACATTTGGTTACGCTCAGAGCGCCCCCTGCTGGATGAACTATCAACTTTTCATAACTCCTTCCTGCTTTGTCCGATTCGCTCGAAACTTATTTCAATCTTGCTGGAGAAGATGATGGCTCCGCCCTGAACGTCCAAATATATTAACTTCCCACTTAACTAATAGCGCCCCCTGGTGGTAACAGGAAGTGACCATTTTTAACTTTAACATGTACTGATGATACATAGTTGAACCCATCAACTTCATTCCACTTCTAAAACATGCTGAACAAGTTGGCGAAGCTACATTTTGAATGCTGTGAAGCTACAACTAATGGCGTTCGTGTGGCAACGCAGCGAAGATGGATCCCTTGACATGAAAATATGTTTGTATTTTTGATGTCTTTACTGAACTCGTATCATCATAAAAATTGATACACTGGTCAAGGATGGCAAGCTGTTAAATCTGATAGGGGCCTCGACTATGGGGGGAGCAAAATGTCTCTATAGCGCCCCCTTGTGGAAACAGGAAATGCCATATTTTACATTGACATTGGCCAATTTGCTCGAAACTTTGCATTTGTGCTGACGGTCTGCCCCTGAATGCACCTGCCCACATTTGGTTACGCTCAGAGCGCCCCCTGCTGGATGAACTATCAACTTTTCATAACTCCTTCCTGCTTTGTCCGATTAAACTTTAAACTTATCACAGGTTGGTGCCTGTACTTGACCTGTCCACTAGTCTTGAGTGCACACCTGCACCCGTCAGGATCTCACCACTACCCCCAACGTGCACAAGGGTGCGAGGGCCCGTTCAACGCTGCTTGCAGCTTTAAGTATTATTATTATTATTATTATTCTTCCGACATTTCAAAGGCCAATTTCGCCCCTTGCCCAGTGGTAAAAACGTGTCTAATTTTCCGAATTCGTCCGGCCGGATCCGAAATTCGATATTTTTAGGTGCTCGTTCATGGTCGACGCAAAATGCCAAAATACCGCCCCCTAAACACTTTTCAAAATTCCCATAGGGAAATTCGGTTACTTTCTCGTAGGCAGACAAAATTCGGTACACGTACGTATCATATGCAGACATGCAAAAAATTTCATTGGAGCCACGCCCTGAACCCAACAGGAAGTTGGCCATTTTGATTTGAATTTTTGAATTTTAAAACGAACTCCTCCTAGGGATTTTGCCTGATCAATTTCAAATTTGGTCCAGATCATCTAGGGACCAAGCTGATCAAAAGTTGTGCTCTGCATGTCTGTAGGTCAAAGGGCGTGGCAGCTAGGGCGTGACAAAATTTGGCGACTCGCCAAAAAAATTTCAAAATGCTCTCACACCAACACACTTGATCGGAGCAGCTTCAAACTTGCTGGAAATGACGATGGCTCCGCCCTGAATGTCACAATATAATAATTTCCCACTTTACTAATAGCACCCCCCTGTGGTGACAGGAAGTGACCAGTTCGGTTACTTTGTCATTGGCAGACGAAATTCGATACACATATGTATCATACCCAGACATACAAAAAAATCAATGGAGCCACGCCCTAAACCCAACAGGAAGTCAACCATTTTGATTTGAATTTTTGAATTTTAAAACGAACTCCTCCTAGGGTTTTCGACCGATTGACTTCAAATTTGGTACAGATCATCTAGAGACCAAGCTGATGAAAACTTGTGCTCTGCATGACTGTCGGTCAAAGGGCGTGGCAGCTAGGGCGTGACAAAAATTGGTGAGTAGCCAAAAAAATTTCAAAATGCTCTCACGCCAACATACTTGATCGTAGCAGCTTCAAACTTGTTGGAAATGACGATGGCTCCGCCCTGAATGTCATGATATCATAACTTCTCACTTTACTAATAGCGCCCTCCGGTGGTAACAGGAAGTGACCAGTTTTTACTTTGAAAACGAACTCCTCCTAGAGATTTTGCCTGAACAACTTCAAATTTGGTCTAGATCATCTAGAGAGCAAGCTCATCAAAAGTTGTGCTCTGCATGTCTGTGGGTCAAAGGGCGTGGCTGCTAGGGCGTGACAAAGTTTGGCAACTTGCCAAAAAAATTTCAAAATGCTCTCACGCCAACATACTTGATCGGAGCTGCTTCAAACTTGCTGGAAATGATGATGGCTCTGCCCTGAACGTCACGCTATATTAACTTCCCACCTTACTAATAGCGCCCCCCGGTGGTAACAGGAAGTGACCAGTTCCGTTACTTTGTCTTAGGCAGTCGAAATTAGATACACATATGTACCATACCCAGACATACAGAAAACTCATTGGAGCCATGCCCTAAACCCAACAGGAAGTCGGCCATTTTGATTTGAATTTTTTAATTTTAAAACGAACTCCTCCTAGGGTTTTCGACCGATTGACTTCAAATTTGGTACAGATCATCTAGATACCAAGCTGATGAAAAGTTGTGCTCTGCTTCTCTGTAGGTCAAAGTGCGTGGCTCCTTGGGCGTGACAAAGTTTGGCAACTCGCCAAAAAAATTTCAAAATGCTCCCACGCCAACATACTTGATCGTAGCAGCTTCAAATTTGCTGGAAATGATGATGGCTCAGCCCTGAACGTCACAATATCCAAAATTCCCACTTTAATAATAGCGTCCCCTGGTGGTAACAGGAAGTGAGCAGTTCGGTTACTTTGTCGTAGGCAGACAAAATTCGATACATGTATGTATCATCCCCAGACATACAAAAAACTCATTGGAGCCACGCCCTAAACCCAACAGGAAGTCGGCCATTTTGATTTGAATTTTTCAATTTTAAAACGAACTCCTCCTAGGGTTTTCGACCGATTGACTTCAAATTTGGTACAGATCATCTAGAGACCAAGCTGATGAAACGATGTGCTCTGCATGTCTGTAGGGCAAAGGGCGTGGCTGCTTTGGCGTAACAAAGTTTGGCGACTCGCCAAAAAAATTTCAAAATGCTGTCACGCCAACATACTTGAATGTGAAAGCTTCAATCTCGCTGGAGATGATGATGGCTCCGCCCTGAACGTCCAAATATATTAACTTCCCACTTTACTAATAGCGCCCCCGGTGGTAACAGGAAGTGACCATTTTTTACTTTTACATGTACTGATGACACATAGTTGAACCCATCAACTTCATTCCACTTCTAAAACATGCAGAACAAGTTGGTGAAGCTACATTATGAATGCTGTGGAGCTACAACTAATGGCGTTCGTGTGGCAATGCAGCGAAGATGGATCTTTTGCCATGAAAATATGTTTGTGTTTTTGATGTCTTTACTGAACTCGTATCATCATAAAAATTGATACACAGGTCAAGGATGGCAAGCTGTTAAATCTGATAGGGGCCTCGCCAATGGGGGGAGCATAATGTCTCTATAGCGCCCCCTTGTGGAAAAGGAAATGCCATATTTTAAATTGACATTGGCCGATTTGCTCGAAACTTTGCATTTGTGCTGACGGTCTGCCCCTGAATGCACCTGCCCACATTTGGTCATGCTCAGAGCGCCCCCTGGTGGATGAACTATCAACTTTTCATAACTCCTTCCTGCTTTGTATGATTCGCTCGATACTTTATCACAGGTTGGTGCCTGTACTTGACCTGTCCACTGGTCGTGAGTGCACACCTGCACCCGTCAGGATCTCACCACTACCCCCAACGTGCACACGGGTGCGAGGGCCCGTTCAACGCTGCTTGCAGCTTTAATTATTAATATTATTATTATTCTTGCGACATTTCAAAAGCCAATTTCGCCCCTTTCCCAATGGTGAAAAACGTCTAACTTTCCATATTCGTCCGCGCCGATCCGAATTCGATATTTTTGGGTGGTCGATTCACGTTCAACATAAAATGCCAAAATAGCTCCCCTAAACACGTTTCAAAATTCCTATAGGGAAATTCGTAACTTTCGTAGGCAGATTTAAATTCGGCACACAAATGTACCATATCTAGACTTACAAAAATTTCATTGGAGCCACGCCCTAAACCCAACAGGAAGTCGGCCATTTTGATTTGAATTTTTGAATTTTAAAACGAACTCCTCCAAGGGATTTTGCCCGACTGACTTCAAATTTGGTCCAGATCATCTAGAGAGCAATCAAAGCTTTTGTAGGGTCCATGTCAAATAAATCTCAGCTAGCTCTTAGACTACAATAAATGGCGCATACCTCTGGGCGATGTGATGTCATTACCATGCGGCCGCTGTAGCAGACGACAGCTAATTAGGGGGAATAAAACCTCATTGATCTAGTCTTTGAAAACAAAAATTCCACATTTTTGTATTTTATAACATTTATTTACAAATTATGTTTGTACTAAACAACATTATGCATTATCCCAGAGTTCCCCTTTAACATGTAGATTTATCAGTATGTCTCCCAAAGCTGTCTGTTCGTGTTTTTTTGGATGCAAAAAAAACACAACTATTTTCTTTTCCATAAGATGATGCCACCAGAAATCAGTGGGTAGCTTTTTTGTTTGCTGGCGGCTAACAGTCACACTCAAACGGAACGTTCGCTGTTTGTGCTTGACATTACACCAAAGGCCGCTTTGTCAATAAAGGATAATTCGACGCTGGATATGCGTCTCAGCTGCTTCTCAAACCTGGAGCAGTTGCATCGATCAAGCGCTCAGAGCCACAAGCTGTAAGTATCTATACAACAGCAAATAATGTAAGTGAAGCTAACGTGTTAAGAGTTGCTAGCAGGACCGCTAACGATAGTTAGCACTAACAACTGGCCTCAAACGCAGTCTTTGTAAAATACCTGAAGATAAAGCCTGGATCGGTAGCACCTGTCCGTGACTCACAGACGCAGAAGCAATAAGTTTTACCATTGTGTTGCTTTACTGCATAAGCCTACCTAACGTGATAGCCTGTTGAATGGGCCTGTAGCACTGCAGCTAACGTAGCTAAATTACTGTTGCTAATGTTTGTGTCCTAAATATGCAAGAGTAATATCAGGGGACATTCAACAGAAGGTGTGTGAACATAAACCTCATTTGAAGCTAACTTTTTATACTTGATTGTAATTTGGATGCTTGTTACAACCGTTCACGGTAACGGAACTTTCTGTCTGTAAAACCTTTATTGCAGGGTAAGGTTTGTCTCTGTCCTTATGATGACCCCTCGGTTATTACTGTATGTTCGTGTTCCGTGCTACTTAAAAATGCTCCTGGTTAATTTATATGCATTAATTTAGATTGGTATGCTTGTGTTACTTTGGTTAGGATCAATGTGGCAGTTTCATCATAACGTTACCTGACCGTAGCCGCTACAGTTGAAGCTAACCGGAGAGGTGCTGTGCATGTCTGCAAAGTTGGGCTGATAAGGCTGCAGTTAGACCAGACGTAGGCTTTGCGGAGCTTAGGGTACGTGTTTGGGTTTATTTACTGCTGCTGTGAAATGATCGTTTTACTTATCCATGACCGGGGTCAGCTGGGTACTTTGCCGTGGTGTGGGCTAGCTCTCTGATCCTACCGCGGTGAAAGCAATCGCGAAACGGACTAAAACATGTCTGGTATAACAAACAATTTCTCTGCATTGCCGCGGCGGAATTTCATCCCCCTTTGAAAATTGTTATGGCTGATAAAAAGCCGAAAAAGAAGTGGAGGTTGGATACGGATTTCCGGTAGAAGTCATCAATTTGCTAGCTCCACATAAGCAACGCTTAGGGAGCTTGTCAATATTCTGAACAGTGAACGCGTTCATTTTTGAATGAACGCCTGTTCATTTTTGGATGCGTTCGAGGCTGCAAACCTGGTCACAGCGTTCGATAATGAACACCCTTCTGTTCATTTCCCGATGCCTGCCCATGGCCTGATGCGTTCATCTAAAACTGAACGCCATTCATATAAAACTTAACTCTGTTCATTATAAAATGTTCGCAATCCAAGAATTTCTGTTTCTAGTCAACTGTTCAGAGTTTATTGCAGATTTTGTCGATGTATGCGACAGTTTAGGTGGTTAACGCCATCTCCCCTTTTTCCGTCATTTACTATAGATAGATTTTATAAGTAGAAATTATCGGAGTTACAGCTTGAGTCTTCTCTCCGTTTTATGCATCAGTTATATAAAATATTGTCGTCACTCATTTCTTTTTCTAAAATGTAGGCCTACATTTGACTGGCGACGATGGTACCAGAATTTGGAAAAACATAAACGCGTGCATGTATGTTACCCTTTGCCCGCCGTCGTCTTCGTGGTCTTGCGGTTGAGTTTTTCTGTATGCCTATCTGATTTTTTCTACGTCAGCTAAAGTTACATTATGTAATAAAAAATATCACCCAAAGATAACAAATAAAGATTTTTTTGGCTTGCGCGTTCACAGGTTTAAAAAGAAAGGATTAATATCGCGGATAATTTTGCAATTTGATATGAGTGGGACTAAGTTATCCTTGTTCTTCTATTCACAGAATAGTAGAATTAAACTTGGGCTGTCGCGCAGATGATGTGATACAATGCGTAAACTATCATTTTAATGTATTTAATTTATTTACAATCTTTTGCATACAAATTGCCTAGAGGTCACATCATGTTTTGGAATTCTAAAATGCTTTTTTATATAAGAAGGAAAAAGTGGCGAACTGACACCACACGGAAGCGATGTTCATTCCAGTAAAGTATTCACACAGCAACATTTGAATGTTTTGGCTGACTGAACGTACCCCGGTACCACTGAATCACAATTTATCTCCGGTCTTGAGTGTGGAATGTGTTAAAGCATCTTATCGAACTCGATGAAAAGTGTAAGCGGAAGATTGATGATCGGTAAAGATATAATCTCGAAACTGGAGATTTAGTAGGATTTTTTAGTCGACGTGAAAACTGTCGTTTATTAGGCATGCACCTTACAATATACTTCTGAATTCTGCAGGATGGTAGATGGGGAATGTTTTTCTCGTAAGAAGGAAATATTTACGCATGTTGGTGTAAATTTGCAAAGTGGAGAGCAGATTCATTTTGTAATGCGAGAGGGGGTAGCTGCGTTCGTTTTTGGATGCCGTCCGGTCAAAAATGAACGCATACTCGTTCATTTTTTAACACTCTGCCGTTCGTTTTTTAGCTGAACACGAACGGAGACTTGTCATTTTTGAACGCCTGTTCAAATTTGAATGCGTTCAGTATATTGACAAGCTCCCTTACACAGTTTGCGTGTTTTTGCTACAAACTCATTTAGTAGCTTGGCGTCGGAATTGTGTTTCGTTTTGGTAGAAATGGTTAACAGGAGCTTATAGCAAAGTTTCCTCCGGATAGCTAAGTGGGTATAAAACATGGCTGCAGTTGCAACAAAAATTATTCAACCCCCGCTGCAAATTAGGTTTAGTGGCAAAATTTACAAACTTTCAGCTGTTTGCAATGAACAAATCAAACAAGAACAATTTAAATAGCTCAACACAACAAATATTACAAGTGTCTTCTCCAAATTCAACACAAAGTGCCACTTTTTATGACTACTGCAGGCTCAAAATTATTCCACCCCTTCATGACAAGCATCTTTAATACTTATAGAGCACCCTTTTGCCACTATGACCTGCTGGAAATGTGATGCATAGGCAGACAACAGCTTCTGGTAGCATTTCCAAGGAATCTTAGCCCAGTCCTCATGGACAATGGCCTCCAGTTCACTAATATTCTAGGGTTTGCGTGCTGCAACTGCCTTCTTCAAATCCCAGCAGAGATTTTTTATGGGGTTCAAGTGAGGCAAATGTGATGGACACTCTAGAATCTTCCCAGACTTCTTCTGAAACCAAGCTTTGGTGGATGTTGAGGTATGCTTAGGATCATTGTCCTGTTGGAAGGTCCAATGATGCCCAAGCGTCAGCTTCCGTACAGACGGCATGACATTTTCTCCTTGGATATCCTGGTACTTGACCGAATCCATCTTGCCCTCCACACTTTGCAGGTTTCCAGTGCCAGATGAAGCAAGGCAGCTGCAGAGCAGCAAACAGCCCCCACAATTCTTCTCTGTAGGCAGGGTGTACTTTTCACCGGGTTCGAAATATAGGTGGCGTTATCTCGCCGCGAGACCATATTTTGTTTGGGGCAACTTGTTCACAAACTCAGGTAGTGCAGCGCGCAAGTTAGTTTTGGGCGCATGCCTCATGCGAGCGGTCCGTCTGTTCCCTTGTGCGGGACAGACTCCGCCCCCGCTTGACTGATAGGTCTATCCTCTTGTTAAGTCTGATCAGAGCCATAGAGAAACATGCACCATGTGATAATGCTGTTTCCGGGTCCAAACATCACAAAATCACATGCGGTACACTGTAGACATGGCCGAGCCAGCTGCCATGTTCACGCAGGCAAATTTCTTTTCTGAAGTCTCTGAACGGGTCAAAAAGGGATTAATATCCTATCATTCAAACTGGGGTCCGTGCTCGTGAGAACAGGGGAAATGTGCTGGTCAGTAAAGTGGGGCTGAGCTCAAGCCAAACGGATCTTGCGCCTGGAAAGTGGAAGTATTTACTCGGCGAACACCGATGTAAACTGGGCTTGCTAAAAGGCCCACTCTGAGCGAGGGGCATCAGGGCTCGCAAAATTCTAAAATGAACGGTGGCCCGTTGGGCAAGCGCAAGTGAATTCCTGTTTGACCAAAAAGTTTGATCCTTGCCCGAGACCTTGCCGAATTCGGCCTTAATGCCTCATTTCCACTATGTGGTACCAGCTCTACTCTACTCTACTCCACCCGCCTTGGTGCCGGGTACTTTTCTGGGAGATCGTTTTCCATTAGAGGATAGTACTGCCTCAGTGTAGCTGGTCATCATAGTGACGCAGCACAAAACTATTTAAAATATCTGTATGCCCATTTTTGGATGCGGTTGATTCTTTACCACTCAGACAAACGTGCCATGCCATCGCAGTGATTTTTTGAAGTGGTGTTTTCACACATTACGTTAATGGTAATCATCATGCATTTGTGCGCTGTGAGCTTTACCAACCACGTAACCAACATATCCGTTACCGTTTGAAAAGGTTTTACAACTTTTGCTGTTCATTACGAACAGAGAGAAAAATCATCAGTGCTTTTGTAATTGGTTGAAAGTGGTTGTGTTCTTCTTGAAAAATCATTTACAACCTTATGGCTTTCCATTTTGTTTCTGTTTTGGAATGGCATTTAAAATAAATTTTTAATTCAGTCGTTGGAGACACTGACATACATTACGGTCTTCTGACTCTAGATAAAGGAAGGAAAAAAATTATGGATGCTTCATAATCCCTTTTGACAGAGAATAAGCGGCACGTATACAACTCTAAAAAAAAATCAGATATATTTTAGTGCCCGGATTATAGCGATTTAGGTGATATATTTATGAAAGCTACGTTTAACTCTTAATGAATGAATGAATGAGCACCAGTCGTGCAATCGGGGGTGCGCAGTGAGTGGTTTAAACCAGCACCCTCAAGTCCTCGGACTCATGTCATGAAGTGAAATGACAACGAAGCATTTCTTACGGGTTGTCTTGTTTTGCTAGATATTTTGACATGGTGCGCGTTCTCTAACGAACATGAACAACTTCCGTGTAATATTATTCAGCTTCACGAAAGAGTTTCTCCCATGTTCCAGGCTATTTTGCTGATTGGTAAGCACAGTACAATCAAGAATGTGATTATCAATAGCCTATTGTTTGCAATAAATGTATACTTATACTTGAGGGCTTGTGTGTCTAATAGTTTAATTTTGCTTTTTATATATTCCCTGTCAACTGGTGAAAATATGCAGAAATTATGGCCTTAAAATTGGGGCAACCTGAAATATTAATGGGCAACATAGCTTTTGGCCTAAGTTACCCCCTGGGCAACCTGGCTTGAAAAAGTATTTCGAACCCTGTTTCAGCATATGCTTCTTTATTCCTTCTGCAGACATACCACTGATTCATAAGCCCAAAAAGTTCCAGTTTTGTTTCATCACTCCACAGAACAGTATCCTAAAACTTCTGTGGCTTATTTATATGGTTTTGAGCATATTGGAGCTTGTGCTTTTGGATCAGTTGTGGTGTGTGTCTTGGAGACCTTCAACGTTTATTATGCGCCCTACTGTGCGACCTGAAACCTCAGTGTCTCCTGCCTCCAAGCCTTGCTGCAGGTCTCCTGTAGTCACCCAAGGGTTTTTGACCACCTGTCTCGTCAGGAATCTGGTGGCAGCCATTCATACCTTCCCCTTTCTGCCACATCCTGGCACTGTAGCCACTCTTCCTTTAACTCTGAGCTTGCGAACTATGCTTCCAACTTCTCTACGAACATTCAGTGCCTGTGCTACCTTTTTGTATCCTTCTCTTTTTTTTGTGCCAGGCAATGATCTCCTCTATTAGCTTTTTGGACAATTCTCTTGACAGCCATATTTCTGATATGCAATCAAATGTCACTGTCAACAAACCCCAAGCGAAAGTAAATATTTGATGTGTTCTCTCTCATGCAAACCTTAATAAGCTCTTAATTAGCTGCATTAGGTGTGCTTGAGGCAATGCCTGACTTGCAAATATGCTCTAATGATGGATTCTATTCAGGGGGTTCAATAATTTTGAGACTGCAGTAGACATTAAAGGTGGCGTTTTGAGTTAAATTTGGAGAAACCACTTGTAATATTAGTTGTGTTGAGCAGCTTAAAATGTTCTTGTTTAATCTGTACATCACAAACAGCTGAAAGTTTGTAAATTTTGCAAAAAAAAAAAAAAAAAAAAAAAAATTTTGATTGCAACTGTATATAACAGCACAGCTACATTGACATGCATGCAAGGCCAGACAGTATGAGAAAAACACTTAAATTTCAACTTGCCACTCATCGACATCTTGCTGTAAACGTTGCTGCAATACTTCAATGGCTTCTTCCTCCCTTTCGGGGTTGGATTCGAGATCAAATGAGTACGGTCTTACAGCAATAGTTGCTGCAGAAAGCTGTCCTGAAATACCTGCCATCTTGGTTTCCTGGTTTTTTGGGTCTGCACCCTCCCCCAGAATCGAAGTGGCCAGGCAGCCAATCAGAGCAACGCCTCATTAGCATAGCCTCCCTGCCCACTCCAAATGGCTCGTGTTTCAGGCTGGCACAGACGGGGTGAGAGGAGAGGTCTCACTAGGCCTGGATGTGAGCGTTTTTTTTCTAACTGAATTTTTTTTTTTTTTTTTTTTATTTGACATCTCCAATCCCACCCGAATCTGGAATACCCAATTGGTGAACTATGTGCTAGGCTTGCTCGTTTTGTGACCCCTTGTTGCCAATTCAGGAGAGTGAAGACAGCTCGCGGCTGTCCTCCGAAGCACGCGCCCGACAGCCACCGCTTCTTATACATTCATTGGTTGAATCATCGCAAGTTCAGAACGAGGGCGGAGGATACCCAGACATGAACAGGCTTAGAATCTTCCTGACGAGCGCCCGTCTGGCCAACAGGAGGCACTTGAGCAACGAACAAAGCAATTATTATTTTCCCTTCCCAATTTGCAACTCTGTAGCGCAATGGCCAATTGTGTGCTACTCTGAAAAAGCTGCCGACCACTGCCGGTTGGTAAGACTGGGGATCGAACCCGTGTCGTGATAGTCACTTCTGCACTGCAATGCAGTGCCTTAACCGAGCGAGCTACCCAGCAGCCCTTGTAACTGAATTCTTAACATTATTTTAAAGACCCATTGGACATATTTTAAACTACTAAATACAGCATAATAGGGGACCGTTAAATTGAATTAATTTATTTTACTTGTTGCATAAGTGAGACCTTTTGACAGCTGATGCACTTGTGTTCAGTATTCAGAGAGCAGAAGATTAAGTCAGGGTGTCTAACTGCTAAAACTGCTGGATCAGAAACTGTGCATAATTCAATTTAACTAGGATAATCGTTGAACATGCAGAGAGTGACAATCAGAAAAGACAAAAGTAAATGCTCAGAAAAGGAAGGGTAAGCAGCTTTTGGCTAGGCCGAGTTTTCCTCCTGCACAAGCCCTACCGGCAGAAAAGAAGGTAGTGTATGGGTTGGGCCAGTGCTGCCTCATCTTGTGCGGCAGAACCCCTGGAAAGCTCCAGAAATGCAGGTACGTGGAGATCCGACTTGACTGAATAGCCACCAGGTTACCGCCCACTCCTGAGAGAGGTAAAGAGAGAAGAGGTGGAAATTGAGGGAGAGAGGGTAGCGTGGAAGCGCAGCAGGACAGAGGGTGAGAAAGAAAGAAATGATGAGAGGAGAGAGGGATAAAGAGTGACACAGAACCTCTGATTTTCAGTTTGTGAACTTACAGTGTGTTACCATCTGCAAATTTTGTCAAGTGTTGTGTAAATGTAATGCAAGAACCAACACTGAGATATAATCAGTAAACTTAAAACGTGTGTAATACACTGAAAATAGTCAGAGATTTCTTTGAGTCTCCTAACTCACTCACCAGATTGTGTAAGCCTCAAAATTTTAATGTACATGCACTTGTTTGTTAAATCTACTGAAAAAACACTCTTCCACTTTGAAGCCTTTTGTTTGCTCTACAAAGCATTGGCTGATGCAGCAGGTGTAAGCTGGTGTTGTTCAGGCCTGGCACCATATGCAACAGCACCCTTCAGGGATTCAAACCTGAACCTTCCTGGCTACTGGACAACACTCAGGTTATCAAAGAACATGTCCTTAATTCAAATCTACGCCCTCCTGGCTGCAGGCCTAATTCTGGTGTGGTTCCTGCAACTTCACATCTCAGAGTCAAATTGTGGACTCAAACCCTACACGACAACAACATCCCACATCCTCCTTGAACAAAGCCTAACCAGGGAGTTCCTGCAGCTCCCTCTCATCTTGGAGCCTAATCAGAGACTCAACCGTACAATGTCCTGGCTGAGAAACTAATCAACAAGTCAATTCAGAGCCGTTCTCTGAACCTAGCTGAGGACTCTCAACCAGCGCCCTCCAAGGGACTCCCTTCCCAATAGAGGTGTAACGATACCGAGGGATCAGGATACGATACGTATACTACTCAGATAGGGATCATAGGAATTTTTTTGTGAAATGACATGCAAATTTGGTAACTGCCACTGATGAACAATATATTGGATAAATGACATGCAGTCAGACACAAAACACATTTGCAAGTGCATTTAATGACATTAAATGAGCGTGCAGCCTCACACTTTGGCTTTTCACGAACACTTCATGGTTTCACCTCTGACATGTAAAGTGAAAACAGACAGTGTTCGTTTGATGTTTCATTACCACAGTTAATGTCAATAACGGGTATGGCCTCCCCTAGCTTGAATGACGGCTTGACAACGTCGGGTCATACTGTCAATCAGAACCCAGATGCTTGCATTGGAATGTTGTTCCATTCTTCAACAAGGGCATTTCCGAGCTCTTCTAGAGTTGTGGGTTGTGCCCTACGACCGGAAATGGCGACCTGCAGCATGTTCCACACATACTCGATAGGGTTTAGGTCCGGCGAACACGCGGGCCAGTCCATGCGGACAATTGTCTCCTGCTCTAGGAATTGATTCACCACCCTAGCACGATGGGGACAGGCGTTATCATTCATCAAGATGAAATCAGGGCCAACAGCACCAGCGTATGGTCTTACGTACACATTGAGGATCTCATCCCTGTACCGTACCCCTGTCATCGTCCCTCTCCCCATGACATGCAGGTCCGTTCTGCCGTTCCTGCTTATTCCTCCCCAAACCATAATTGATCCGCCACCATAACGGTCGTGTTCGTTGATGTAGGCATCATTAAATCGCTCACGTTGTCTTCGCCACACCCGTTGCCTCCTGTCAGTAAAGTCCAAGCAATATCGGGACTCATCAGTAAAGAGAACTGGAGCCCAATCGTTGTGTGTCCATGTGACATGATCGTGAACACAATCCAAACGGTCACGCCTATGACGCACGGTCAGTGGGGTTCGAACACATGGCCTTCTTGAGTTGAGGCCGGCAGTATGAAGACGATTCCGTATCGTCTGAGTGGATACCCTGACCCCGAGGCGTTATGAAGGTCATTTCAGTAGGGTGGTGGCTGTCCAGAAAGGATGACGTCGTGCCTGAAGTGTGAGAAAGTGGTCTTGTCGTTGTGTAGTCGATCTCTGACGACCACCCCCATGACGGTGTGCTGCTGTACCAAACGTTTGATGCCGGTTCCATGCTCTGTTCACAACGCTTTGGCTGACGTTAAGTGCATTAGCAATGTGACGTTGTGAGAAGCCAGAGTCAAGCATTCGATGCATCTTCCCAATTGCTCTGAAGTCAATCGGCGTCTAAGGCGTTGAGGAGACATTGTTATTGCTAAATGTAATGCAAAAAATTTGGGAACTTCCAAATTTTCGCCAACAAGCAACACACACGTCTGAGTTGAAATGGTGAAGTGTTAGTCAAAGCCAAAATGTGAGGCTGCACGCTCATTTAATGTCATGAAATGCATGTGCAAATGTGTTTTGTGTCTGACTGCATGTCATTTATCCAATATATTGTTCATCAGTGGCAGTTACCAAATTTGCATGTCATTTCACAAAAAAATTCCGATGATCCCTATCAAATTTTGAGTAGTATATTATGATACAGGGGTCGTGATACGATACGTATCCCGATAAATAAATTGTAGTGTGACTGCCAATTTTCTTTCTACTTACAAGTAAGCAGCAACACTGAAAGATTTCCACAAGGCTTTTGAAGTTTATTAAAACAAAGGAATAAAGTTAGTTTACCTTTAAGTACCACTTTGTGTTCACTGTTCAGGTCAATGTCTTCAACTTAAAAAATTGATAAAAGCTGAATAGGTCTCCACTACTATTCACCAGATTAAACAGTCATATTGCAAACTTCTTATCATTATTAGTAGCATCCACATTTCTGCCCAATTCTGGATTCTATCCAAATCATCCTGAATCACTTTAGTGGACTCTAAACTATTTGCCAAACCTCCTAATTTAGTATCATCTGCAAATTTAACTAATTTGCTCTCAATATTCCTATCAAGGTCATTAATGTAGATGAGGAACAGCAGGGGTGCTAACACCAATCCCTGGGGGACGCCACTCCACACCATACCTAGCTCAGATGAGATACCACTGATCACCACTCTTTGTGTTCTGTCCTGTTACCAGTTTTGAATCCACTTCAGAATACCTCCTGTAATACCTCCTCCTCATTTAAAAAAATTAGTCTCTTATGTGGTACTGTATCAAATGCTTTCTGAAAATCCAAGTATATAACATAACATAACATGAATGGCGAGAACAGGCCGTTCAGCCCAACTAGGCTCGCCAGTATATGTATATATATAAGTATATGATGTCATAAGCCCTGCTCTGGTCATAAGTCTTGGTGGCCTCTTCAAAAAATTCCAGAAGGTTTGTCAGGCATGACCTTCCCTTACGGAAACCACATTGGCTATCCCTCAAGATATTATTACGTTCAAGAAATAAGTCCAGCTCAT
Source organism: Gymnothorax javanicus (assembly GCA_029692085.1). NCBI lineage: Eukaryota > Metazoa > Chordata > Actinopteri > Anguilliformes > Muraenidae > Gymnothorax > Gymnothorax javanicus. The sequence goes on from CM056203.1 coordinate 44,304,139, forward strand.
CTTTTATGATGGATTCCAGTATTTTGCACGTAATGCAAGTTAAACTGACTGGCCAATAATTTCCTGGCTCAGTATGGTCCCCTTTCTTATATATTGGAATTATATTGCCCTGCTTCCAATCATTTGGTATTTCTCCAGTTTCTAAAGAATGTCTAAAGATGGCGGATTGCGGCTTAAACATGATCTCACTAACTTCCCTGAGCACTCTAGGATATAAGCCATCAGGACCCGCCGCCTTATCTGCCTTTAGTTTATGCAACTTGTCTAATACTTCGTTATCCCTAACCTCAATTTCCGCTAAATAATCTTGAGCATTGGACATGCCCTCTGGCCGAATAAAAACCCGCTCTGAGGTAAAATTCTCAACAAATTAACTGTTTAAGGTATCCGCAATATCCTTGTTATCATATAGCAGCGATCCATATTTATTCTATATGCACTTAACCTCCTCTTTGACTTTCCTTTTTCTGCTACAGTACTGAAAGAAGCGCTTAGGGTTAGTTTTTGCCCCCTCTGCAATTTGTCTTTCATACAGTCTACTAGCATTCCTCAGCTCTTTTTTGACCACAGCCCACATTTTACAGTATTCAGCCTTAGTGTTCTAATTGTTATCCTTTTTGTACATCTTATGAAGATTCCTCATTTCCCTCAAACTCCTACGAATAGCTGTGGTCATCCACTGAGGAGTCTGCTTTTTCAGCTTACTTTTGGTCACCTTTGGAATGAATTTACACTGTGAATCAAGTAAAACCCCCTTAAATCTTTCCCACATCTCATTTACAGACTCACAGTTCAGGAGTGTCTCCCATTTTATTTCACTTAGATATGAGCGCATCCTGTCAAAGTTTGCTGGCCTAAAATTGAAAATTTTTGTTTTTGAAGACACCTTTTTAGCTTCCCATGAAACATCAAAATTAACAGTAGAGTGATCACTTGTCCCAAGTGGCTCCAGTACCTCAACATTGCTAATTCTATCTGGGTCATTACAGAGCACCAAGTCTAAAATTGCCTTCTCTCTTGTAGGTTTATCAACATACTGCACCAAAAAATTATCATTTATAACATCTAGAAATTCTTCCTCGCCCCTACCCTGTCCTTTCACCATTTTCCAATCGATACTAGGATAATTTAAGTCTCCCATAATAATAGTCCCTCCTCCTCTAAAGGCTTGCCTAATCCTCTTAACATGGGTGCAAGACCTCCGTCTACGGACGGATTTCCGTCATTAATGAATTCTTGGTTCCATCAAAGTCCGTTATTCAGGGCTGTGCAGGTGCGCAGTGGTGGTGGAAGAAAAATAATGACCTGCTCGTGCTCACTAAGTAACGTCTCACCATGGAACCTCCCAGATGTCCCATTGGAACACCTTGCGAAATTGTTGCTATGCATTGGTGTGCAACAGTAATGTTAACATCACGCGAAGCGTCCAATCGAAAATCTCCCCAACCGTTTATTTTTAGAAAAATCCGCGTTTATGAAAAGTGCTCCTGTACGGGAATATTAGTGTGATGTTTATTATCCCCCGCCACACGAAGTGGCCGGGGGATATTGATTTGCCGTCCGTCCGTCCGCCCGTCCGTCCGGGATAAAGGGGAACAACTTTTCACGAGAAATATTCGTGATAGGATAACCAAATTTGGTGTGTAGCTTAAGACCATAAAGACCTTGATCGAGTTCGAAAATGAGACGCGTGATTATTTTTCCCGGAGTTATTGCCCTTGATTTTTTTTTTTTTTAACTCTGTTCACGGTATATGTAAAGGGGAACAACTTTTCATGGGAAATATTCCAGATAGGACAACCAAATTTGGTGTGTAGCTTAAGACCATAAAGACCTTGATCGAGTTCAAAAATGAGACACGCGTGATTATTTCTCCCGGAGTTATTGCCCTTGATTCACTTTTTTCAACTCTGTTCACGGTATATGTAAAGGGGAACTACTTTTCACGGGAAATATTCCAGATAGGATAACCAAATTTGGTGTGTAGCTTAAGACCATAAAGACCCTGATGGAGTTCGAAAATAAGAAGCACACTATTATTTTTCCCACAGTTATTGCCCTTGTGGCACTTCTAGGAGCCTCTGTTCATAGTATCTTTAAAGAAGACATTTTGGCGGGGGATGTTGTTGACCATGTCTACTTGTTTCGGATCGAATTTTGAATGCGGTAGAGGGTTAACAACATGTTCGAAGACCTCAGTAGTTTTAGTTAGCAGACTGTAGCATAGTTTGAATCTAATAGCAAGAGCTAGCAGTGATGCACCCGCATTTTTAAGGCAACATGTTTGTGCAAAATAAAAAACGTGTAAAAAGTCCCGAATCTTAAAGGGGCAAGTTTCTTAAAGGGGCAATGCCACTTTTCCATATTAGTTTTGTGTTTTTTCCTTACTAAGCATGGCAGGTCTAGCAAGACTTTTGGGTAAATGACAGCAGATAATTTATTAGGCTAAATTGAAAATATCAGGGAGATATTAGCCCAATGTTTTATCTATGACAACCTTCCATGCCAAAGTACACAGAAACTCGCATGAAGACAGCCAATTCAGATCAGTAGATCTCAATGAATAGCCAACTTTAAAAATAAATCTTGGCTCAAAAAAGGTTGGACACCCTTGCTCTACATCAGTGCCAATACACTGCAATATCAATGAATTTAATGGACTGATACTAAAAATGATACTTCCATCACCATAATCTGATAGCATATTATTCTCATTGTGGAAGATTATTTGTTGCTTGATCTAAACAGAGAGCCATTTACCTAAGAACTTGTCAGAGCTTTTCTAGTGTGTCGTTTAATCACACTTGCACATACAGTACAGTTTGTTTAATTTTGTATATAAATTAACTCAAGTGACTGGAATATCTTAAATAGTATTCTTTCTGATATAATGAAAAAATCAAAATTAGAGAGCAAAGTGAAGCAAATTTACATATACTGATTGCTTACATTACTTCTTTTACTGTTGTAGCTCTGTATTGTAATGTACATTTCAAAAATGTTATCTTTTTATTCATGTAACCTGATAAGAGTTGCCTCAATACCCTTACATTTTTTTAAAAGGTAAGCATTAAACATTGGCACAATTTAGGGTCTTTATAATCTCAAATTTTTGGCCAAACTGCCCTGAGAATGCGCCAAATTTGACCATTTTTCAAAAATTTTCCGGGGGGGCATGCCCCAGGACGCCGCTGAAGGAACTTCGCGCCTTGAGCGCTTGTCACTTTGCCCATGCCAAAATATGTTCAGTCAAAAAATTTTTTTCCACTTGCACCCATGTCTTAAAGAGCATTTCATTGACAATACTGTCCAAAGCTGGCAGTCGATAGCATACTCCTATATTTAAACCAGTCTCGTGTTTGCCAATGAGCCTGACCCAGATATCTTCACAGGGCAAGCAATGTTCAATTTCAGGAATTTCCTGTACATTTATGTTTTTGTTCACATAGAGTGCTACACCCCCTCCTCGCCTATTGCAACAATCCTTCCTAAAGAGCTTATAACCTTCTATATTATATTCATCTCCATCCTCTTCACTAAGCCATGTCTCTGTAATCCCACCTATGTCATAGCCCTCACTAGAGATAACGGCCGCAAGTTCTGGAAATTTGTTTTTTATGCTTCTTGCATTTAGATAAAAACATTTCAGGTTATCACGAATGCTCTTCCCCTTCGATTTCCCACATGCCCGCTGCTCCAAACCCCTCACTACACTTTGTTGCTTTAATAATATATCATCAATAGTGCATGTAACGCTGTCAGCTTCCATCAGGGCAGTCTGCATTTCCCTATGTATAACACTCTCTAACCTCCCTGCGCCCCAAGTCCCTAGTTTAAATAACTCTGTGCTACCCTCAACATAAAAAATTAAAATTATTTAATTTTTTAATTATTATTTTACATTATTATTTAATGTAAAATTATTCGGTTGCAGTCTGAAACCCCTGTAAAAAATTACAGCGCAGAATCTCACCTTTATCTTTGCCGAAGTTTATTCTAACCAGGTAAATTAGAGGGGTTTTAGTTTGGGAATGTCTAGGTGGCCTGTCCAAGCTGACACTTTGTTCCTTTTCATATTTCTCGGATACCAAACTGTAAAACTCATTTAATTTCTGTTATATGTCACTACAGGCATACATTCAATCCAAATACAACCATTTTTTAATTTTTAGAATTTTTAAATATTTTTATGATTATCATTTCTGCCAGTCCTGTAGCCTATACAATTTCCCATTCAAAGATAGTATACTGACACACGGTGAAAACGCGACACCCATATTTAATAACCAAGAAGAAACAACCAAGGTTTTTCGATTCAATTTTAATATGAATAGAAAAAAAATTTAATTGTCCATAACCCTGTAAAGTTTCATCACATTCTCATCAAATGTTTCCGATATACCATTGTGAATGCACAGACCCTCCACAAACTGTCATTCGCGAGTGTGTCCTCCCTGTGCTTGCACACATGTGCATAAACGGTGAGGCATTGATTCACACTAACGTTGCACAGTTGCTTGGGGTATGTTCCTCCATTCTTCCCGTAGTGCTGCTGTCAACTCAATGCGACAATGCGTGGTTGACGTTGACACCGGTGCACACAATGACCCAGTTCATCCCACTTGTGTTCAATGGGGTTAAGATCGGGTTAAATGGATGGCCATGGGAGAAGATTGATCCCCGCTCGTTGGAGAAAGTCTCTGGTGAGGCGTGGAGTATGGGGACGGGCGTTTTCATGTTGGAACGTGAACGGTTATCGTTTTTGTCCATGGTTGCTTAATAGTCGTTGGAGAACTGGTCTTAAAATCTCATCCACGTATTGCTGTGCCATTAGACCTCCTCGAATCACAACAATTTCACCCCAAAATCTCACATTAATGGCAGCCCAGACCACGACACAACCCCCACCAAACCAATTTCTCTCCAGAACACACCTGTCTTGATGACGTTCCTAGGGAGGTTGTGAACGCTTCCTGTCAGTTGGTAGCAATGTGCCAGTCTGTTGATGGTGGAAGAACGGACCCTGAACCGGCCGGCAACCTCTCTTTGAGATGTTCCCACAAGCAGCATCCCCAAAGCTCGCTCCCTCTGCTGTTCTGCAAGCCATGGCATCCTGACATTGATGATGCTGGGTTAGAACCACTGTGCCATTTATGCCTCCAATGTCTTGCTTTGCACTTGCATGTCATTCAAGTGATGCATTCAACCTGCTGCTACTGACATGACAAAGTTGCGTTTTGGAGAAGTGATCCCCTGACAGACACACAAACTGGGTTCGAACCTGGGCTTGCACAAATTCCAGCTTTTAACCCTCATACCACTATATTTCTTCTGGGGTAATTATGATGGCTTCAAAAATCCAGCCAGAATTTAAAAAATTAGGCGTTGCGTTTTCACTGTGTTTCAGTATACATAGAAAAAAAAAAATGAAGTTTGACTCCACTGGAGCAGATTTATTTAAAAAAAAAAGCAAATAAGCAAAATTGTTATAAGTATTATAATTACTATAAGTAAAATAAGTGACAATTTTTTGGTGCAGTATGTTAATAAACCTACAAATTTTAGATTTAGTGCTCTGTAATGACCCTGATAGAATTAGCAATGTTGAGGTACTGGGGCAACTTGGGACGAGTGATCACTCTACTGTTAATTTTTATGTTTCATGGGAAGTTGAAAAGGTGTCTTCTAAAACAAAAATTTTCAATTTTAGACGAGCAAACTAATAGGATGCGCTCATATTTAAGCAAAATAAAATGGGAGACACTCCTGGACTGTGAGTCTGTAAATGAGATGTGGGAAAGATTTAAGGGGGTTTTACTTGATTCACAATGTAAATTCATTCCAAAGGTGACCAAAAGTAAGCTGAAAAAGCAGACTCCTCAGTGGATGACCACAGCTATTCGTAGGAGTTTGAGGGAAAAGAGGAATCTTTATAAGATGTACATAAAGGATAACAATGAGAATACTAAGGCTGAATACTGTAAAATGCGGGCTGTGTTCAAAAAGGAGCTGAGGAATGCTGGAAGACTGTTGTAATGGGGAAAAAAAAAAAGCCACTAGATGGCAGTATTGACAATTTTTTTGTTAAGCCCAGTCTGGAGCTAGGTTGGGCATGTCCTGGGCATGCCTCAGAGGGGGCTGGACAAGAGTATATAAGGAGAAAAATTGAGAGAGTAGAGTAGTTGGAGAAATTGCAAGGAGAAATTGTGGAAGGATACATTTGACCAGACCTGTCACTCTTTTCAAGACCTGTGAAGCTTTTTGTGGATTTTTGCCTGTGTTGGAGCATTTTCCTGTCCCAGGACATCGCAACATAGCAGCCCATCTCAATTACCAAGGGACTGTAACTATCTTTTTTCTTATTTCAATCTTGGTCAGTAGGGTAGAGTGTAGATTAGTTCTAAGTGTTTGTTTAATTAAATCTGTTGAAGTTGAAGAATTCTGTCTGTCATCCCTTGCTGTCCGTGACGCCATAACAAATTGGGGCCAAAACACTGTATGAAAGGCAAATTGCAGAAGGTGCAAAAACTAATCCTAAGCGCTTCTTTCAGTACTGTAGCAGAAAAAGGAAAGTTAAAGAGGAGGTTAAGTGCATAAAGAATAAATATGGATCGCTGCTGTATGATAACAAGGATATTGCGGATACCTGAAACATTTCCTTTGTTGAGAATTTTACCTCAGAGCGGGTTTTTATTCGGCTAGAGGGCATGTCCAATGCTCAGGATTATTTAGCGGAAATTGAGGTTAGGGATAATGAAGTATTAGACAAGTTGCATAAACTAAAGGCAGATAAGTCGGCGGGTCCTGTAGGCTTATATCCTAGAGTGCTCAGGGAAGTTAGTGAGATCATCTTTAAATCGCTCTCAGCTATCTTAAGACATTCTTCAGAAACTGGAGAAATACCAAATGATTGGAAGCACGGCAATATAATACCAATATATAAGAAAGGGGACCGTACTGAGCCAGGAAATTACAGGCCGGTCAGTTTAACTTGTATTGCGTGCAAAATACTGGAATCTATCATAAAAGACGTGCTGGAATTATTTCTTGAACGTAATAATATCTTGAGGGATAGCCAACATGGTTTCTGTAAGGTAAGGTCATGCCTGACAAACCTTCTGGAATTTTTTGAAGAGGCCACCAAGACTTATGATCAGAGCAGGGCTTATGACATAATATACTTGGATTTTCAGAAAGCATTTGATACCCATGTACAAATGTATGCGGATGATGCCGTAATATTTACATCAGCAAGAACCACCCAAGAAGCTGCTCATATACTTACAATGGAGCTGACTTTAATTCATGAATGGCTCAAGAAATCATGTTTGTTGTTAAAGACCAAAAAGACTGTCTGCATGTTCTTCGAAAAAAACCAATAAATTTCACACATTCTAATGTTTCTCTGGGAGGAGAGGAGCTTGAATTAGTAAATGAACCTTGATACCTTGATACACTTTATGTACAGTGCAAGTGCCATTTTGATTGAATTGACGGAAGTGGGTCTAGTGGGGGCGCTGTACTTAAACATTGGGTCTTATGGAGAATGGGCCAAATCGCCTGTGGAAGCTAAATGGTTGCAGATAGAGATTAAGTTTGTATTACGGACATATAGGAAGTAATATATGACCTATATTTTGTCTGTGTTAAAGTTGACCTCAGATGACCTTGAAAGGTCAAACTTGAGGTCAAGCAAACTGTTACAATTTTCAAAGGTTTCTAGGCTTGAAAATATTGAAGATTGGGAACATATGTGCATTGAACACTTATAGGAAGTCATGCATGAACTTTCATTTGGTGGCCGTTGAACTCGACCTTCTGCGACCTTCGAAGATCAAACTTCACATAGTGAAATTTCAATGACTTCTATCACCAAAACTATTACAGATTGAGCTTAGGGTTGTATTGCGGGCATATAGGAAGTCATGTATGAAGTTTCATTGGGTGACCTTGAACTTGACCTTCAGTGACCTTGAATGCCCAAACTTCACAGTGAAATTTCAATGACTTATATCAGCAAAATGGTTACAGATAGTTTCGGTTTGTATTGGAGATGTATAGGAGGTCATACATGAACTTTCATTTGGTGGCCTTGAACTTGACCTTTGGTGACCTTTGAACGTCAAACTTCACATAGTGAAAATTCAATGACTTCTACACCAAAACTATTACAGATAGAGCTTAGGTTTGTATTGTGGCCATAAAGGAAGTCATGTATGAAATTTCATTGGGTGACCTTGAACTTGACCTTCAGTGACCTTGAACGGCCAAACTATATGTGAAATTTCAATGACAGCAAAATTTTTACAGATTGACTGTAGGTTTGTATTGGAGACGTGTAGGAAGTCATGTATGAACTTTCATTTGGTGACCTTCATATTGACCTTCGAAGGTCTAACTTGACCTGGAGAAAATTAAATGACTTCTATCACTGAAAAGGTCACAGATGGAGCCTAGGTTTTTGTTAGTGACATAGGAAGTCTCATATGAACTTTCATTTGGTGACATTCAGCTTGACTGTTGATGGCATTTGAAGGTCAAACTTGACGTAATACAATTGCAATGACTTGTCTTGCCAAAATGGTCACAGATGGAGTCTAGGTTTGTATTACAAACATAAAGGAAGTCATATATGAACTTTCATTGGTTGACCTTCGTATTGACCTTCAAAGGTCAAATGTGACCTAGTGAAAATTCAATGACTTGTATCACTAAAATGGTCACAGATGGAGCCTAGGTTTGTGTTACTGACATCTAGGAAGTCACATATGAACTTTCACTTGGTGACATTCAACTTGACTGTCAGTGACCTTTGAGGGTCAAACTCCACAGTGAAATTACAATGACTTGTATCACCAAAATGGTCACAGATTGAGCCAAGGTTTGTATAGAGACATTTAGAAAGTCATATATGAAGTCCATTTGCTGACCACAACTTGACATTCTGTGACCTTTAAAGTTCACAATTGACAGATTGAATACATATTGACATATTTTAATGATTTGTATCACCAAAACTTCTTCAGAGCTTAGGATTGTATTACAGAAGGTCTTATAAATGTATGTGAACTTTTATTTAGAGACCTTGACATTGATTTTCATTGATTCAAATGTCAAACCTCAAGCCCTCTTATCAATACCTTCACGTTTAAAACATTCAGTAGATTTGAAGAAATTAAAAACAATAACCGACTGTCGGACACGGAGTTATAATGAAACCATCCGACTGTTGGACACGGAGATATATTAAAACCCTGTCCGACTTTCGGACACGTAGACACTGCGTTCAACGCAGTCTGTCGCGTGAAAAATTTGTTTCGCGTCCAGTGTGCAAGGGGCTTAATACTACTATTATTGTCACTTAGGTTTTATCGTTTTTAGTGGGGGAAAGGAATACAGCCTGATTGCTATGATCTCGTACTGAGTTATGATCACATATTGAAAATAAATGTGTAACGTATCTTGCATTGTTGTCCATACATGTTAATCCCAAAATTTTAAGCAGCAACAGGGTGTAATAATAGGAACACGCTATCTATCATTTCCCTTCCCAATGATGCAGGCAGAAGAAATAAATGAGCAACCGTCGTATTTCATTCCAACTTCATAAGTTTGAATGATCTGACGTAGTTTCGTTTTGAAATTCCATTCAAGTTTGCTAATGGTAATAATTCGAGAATGCCCTAGCTAGCCAGCTAACTCATATTCATAATGCTTAATATAGACGTAAGCGGTGCAGAAAACATGCCTGAAGCAGCAAAGTAAAATGCAACATTAACGCATCATGCAGATATAGGACAGGGGCTTCTTTATTTCAACACTTTAAAGGTGAGGAGAGGAGCTTATTTTATTGGTGAAGATTTGACTCGGCTGTGTTAAACCCCATTACGCCTTCTCTCCTCCCTCTTTGCCACTTGCGCCGACAGGAGGGATAGAGGCGGGACATAAGAGTACTTGCACCAGGCTACGCCAGGCACGAAATTCATACGCCTGGACACACCCCGTTGGCGCGGCGCTCCCCCCATTCGCCGCGCCTGCGCCTGGTCTATGAATTTAGAGCCCTCTGTTGCAATGTCTCAAAGCCGAAATTCCGAGACCCATGCCTTTATAATGCAAATACACAGACCAGTAAATACCAACGTGAAGTGAACGCCCGGCCAGCCAGCCAGCCAATCGTCGACCAACCAATCATTGAAGTTCTTCCCTGCCGGCCAACCAATCGCTGAACAGCCAGCCAGCCAATCGCTGAAGTTCTTCCCCGCCGGCCAGCCAATCGTTGAACTTGGTCACTCAGGCAGCCAGTCAGCCAGTCAGTCAGTCAGATACTCACTCAGCGACATTCGCGTTTATAGTGGCCTGGCCGCTGCTCGGCCCGGCCCAAAAAATACAGAGAATTGAAAAATTGCTACGTCTTAAAACTATACATTTCTGGGACCATAAACTCCTTGACCACAAGTGCAAGTGTTCTGACCATTGAATTCTAAATTACCTACTCCCTAGGACCCAATAAGACAGCTATCCACGTGGCTCCCCAAAGTCTAAGATCCCTTGAAATGGTGCGCTGTCAAATCATAAAATAATCATATATTTAATACAAATCAACTTTTGACGCATGAAATTCAATATGAAGGAATGATTTTCTCGTTGAATTTAGGATGAGTTTATCAATATAGGCACAGTTGGACATCAATGGTCATTAGTAACCTCTCCAAACACAAAACATGCCTTTTCTGCATGGTGAAGTTTAGAATTTTGTCAATTTTTCTTCAGAGTCCCACTAGCCGGCACACATACTCATTACAGGAGCTGCTTATTAAACGGTAAGAACATTCACCCTGCAATGAAAAGCTTGCAGTTCCCACTTCCAAGCTTGCGACCTCATATAAACACTTATCACACCTTAGAAGGAACAAGTATAGCTCACTAACGCAGTAATATCTGAAATATACCTTATTTTAACAGAATAGACATTCCATTATCTGGAATAATCAGGCAATTTTCTACCCAAATTGAACAGAATGGTGCAATGAACGTACCAGGGGGTCTACCAAAGTGCGTGAGCTGCTTGTATTTTGAAGAAACGAAAACCTTGGCATTCGATTTTGCGGTATAAATTCTAAAACAAAAAGCCACATTGAGCAAAATGCAAACAGAGTAGAAGTATAACATTTCTTCGTTGAATCCCTCCTCCAGAGACAGATGTATCGGGTAGAAGGAACCCTCCAGTCCTGTTTCATTTGGAATAATTCCCACTGACCATATCTGTACCATACCATGTCCGTACTACTGTGTCTTAATGTTAGGAGTTTGTTATCAAAAATAGATTGTATTAGGGCTATGGTACTAAGAAGTAATCCTGATGTATGTTTTGCTACTGAATCTAGGTTGAATGTTTCTGTGTCTGACTATGATATGGCATTGGTTGGTTATAGAGTTCTTAGGTGTGACAGGAGTAAGAGAGGGGGAGGGGTAATGATGTTTTTAAAATCCTCACTCACTGTAAATGTTTTATTATCCTCCTCTATTCTGGAGCAGTTTGAGTGCCTAGTTATTAAAATAGGCTTGGGTTCTGCAAGTTTTATACTAGCAGGTATGTATCGCCCATCAAGCGCTCATTCTTCCTCTATAGTCAATCTGTCTAATATCTTGTCTGCTTATGCCCACACTGAATTAGTTGTTGCGGGCGATTTCAACATAGATTGGTTATCACCAACCTCAAACAATTTTAAAGAGGTCTGTGATGGCCTGATTATGACGCAACTAATTTCAGAGCCTATGCGACCAAATTTTAAAGATTTCCCAGTCGACTTTTATTGACCTCATTTTGATTAATAGACCGCATAAGTATGCTCTGAGCGGCGTCTTTCCCTTGGATTTTAGTCATCACTGCCCAGTAGACATGAAAGTTTCAAAAACTCCACCATGTTTTTTACTGAAAGAAATTTTAAACATTTCTGTGAACAGGGCTTCCTGCACGATATATTCTGGAGTGACTTAAGCGCTGCAGGTTTTATGCCAGACCCTGAGCTAGCATTGACTCACTCTACTAATGTGTTTAATCGTGTTGTGGATAAGCATGCTCTGGTTAAAAATTTCAGGGTAAAAAATAGAAGTGATCCTTGGTTTTTGAATGCTTTATCCACTGAACTATGTGTCAGGGATGAGGCATGGGTTAAAGCAAACCCAGGCACTCTGACTGGCAGGTTTTTAAAACACTGAGAAATAAATGCTGCTTACTGATAAAAAAGGAAAAATCTGAATATTTTATCTCGTTGTAGGCAAAAAGTCAGGGAAATCCCACAAAATTCTGGAAAGTTGTCAAGTCCCTGAATCATGGTCCTTCCTCATCACTACCACACTCTATACACACTGATTCGGGACCTATTATTGAGAGACATGAAATCTGCAATTTTTTTAATCAGCATTTTATAGAGGCCGGAAACCTTTTTGAAAATTTTAATAATCAGTCCTCCACAGGAGATATGTCTGACCTCAGATCTAGATCACTCACATGTTCTCCAAAACCTAAAGTTCTGTTTTCTTTTAGGAAATTTAAATTGAATGAGGTCCTACTAGAATTAAAACGTATAGATGTAAATAATTCCACTGGAGAGGATCACCTAGTCCCAAGTCTTTTGCATCTCGCAGCCCCAATTATTGCATTCAATAACTAATATTTTTAACTTGTCATTATCGACTGGGACTATTCCCAGTGTATGGAAAGCTGCTCATGTTTTTCCATTGTTTAAGGGTAGTGACCCTAGTTCAGTAAACAGCTATCTGCCCATCTCAAAATTGCCTTGTCTGGCTAAGATTCTAGAATCTCTTGTTAAGCAACAACTTTGCAGCTTCTTAACTTTCAACAACATTTTAAGTTCATAGCAATCGGGCTTCAGGCCTGGACATAGCACCATTACAGCAGCTTCATTGGTTATAAATTATTTAGTAACAGCTGTGGATAATAAACTAAAATGTTTAGCCCTATTTATTGATCTCGCAAAAGCTTTTGATACATTTGACTGTATAATATTCTAAAAAAACTTGTCCTCTATTGGACTTGATTTGGTTCCAGGACTGCCTCTCTAACAGAACACAAGCTATTATGAATGGGGATGTGAAGTCTCAATTTTTAAAGGTGGTGAAAGGAGTACCCCAAGGATCCATACTTGGACCAATTTTATTCACAGTTTATATAAATGATATTTCTAGTAATATAGCAAATTGCGAGGCTCATTTTTATGCTGATGACACAGTGCTTTACACCTCAGCACCAACATGCACCCAGGCCCTTGTATACTTACAATCTGTTTTTAATGTTATACAGCAAGCTCTTGCTAGTCTTATGCTGAAAAAAACGAAGTTTGTGATCTTTTGGATGGAATACAATTATGCCAAATGCCTCCATTTTCTCATTGTCTGGTGCTCAAATTGAACAGGTTCAGTACTACAAATATTTAGGTATCTGGCTGGATCATGACTTCTCGTTTAAAAATCATGTGGCCAACTTGCCCAAAAAAATTGAAACGAATATTGGGTTTCTTTACAGAAACAGATCCCGTTTTTCATTAGACAGTCGGAAGAGGATTGTCCAGGTGACAATCCTACCCATATTTGACTACAGGGATGTCCTGTACATGCATGCCTTTAATGGCGCTTTTCCACAACGCGGTACCAGCTCTACTCTACTCGCTTTTTTTGCTTTTCCATTAGGAAAAAGTATGTGGTATCTGGTACCTGGTACCAGGTACCAGAAAATGTGGTTCCAAAAAAAGTACCCGCTCAGCTAACAGGTAGTAAAGTGTGATGTGTCAACACAGCAGCCCACTGTTTGTTCAGAGAGAATTGTCTCTGCGAAAGACAACTCGCTTCCGAATTATCGCTAGGAAACTGGCTTCACTTGCCATCATTGGAACAGGTCTTCAGATTGTGTTTTTGAAATGTGTGTTGTTTTAGGCAGCTTGATAAATATACTGTGCGTTGCCTTACCTTTCAAAAAAGGTTGCGTTTGTTCACTGAAGCTGCTGCATTTATGAAATGCGTTTGTCTGTGACCCTGTTCGTAGCAGAATTAGAAGCAACGGTGTTTTGTCCAATTCTGCTCCCCTAATTCCCCTTGAGAAAGTTATTATGCTGCCCCTAATTTTACGAAAATTGCGCGCAAAATTACTTTATGGGTGCTGATGAAGCATTTTGTTTTTAGGAAAGGTATCACAGATGAAGTGACGCATCGTAAAGCAATAAATTCTAATACTCTGCCATCTCCTGCAATTTGCGCATTTGCTACGTTCTGCCTTCAATTTCAAAGTGGAATGTTTCATGAAGTCTGAATATCAAGCGAATAAACAATAATTGTTTTGTCATATGTGTTATTCGCTCCTTTGTTATGAAGAAAAAAAGGTAAATAAACATCCTCGGTGTGTGGTGATTCCATAATTTTTTCCAGGGGTTGGTGTGTGGTGATTCTATATTTTTTGCCTGGGGTTGTAGTTACATTATGGAATACTGATGGTACGCAAATGACATGAGAATTTATTGCCTTTTACTATGAATACTCCATGCCTTTTACGGATATCATCGCTTTGCGTTTTTAGGTGGTACATTATTTTATGCGCAACCAAATCAGACTCAACACCAGCTGCTATCCTATGCATCAGGACAATGTCAAACAGAAATTACAATTGAACACTCGCGGACTTTAGTGCCATAACGTGGTGATGGTAGCGCGCTTCCCCTGATTTAACACATCAATATTTAACAAAATCGACAGAATAAAAGTAAACTTGATATAACAGAGGATGCCGTTGCGGCAGTAACATGCTGTGTCGCAACGACGAGCAGGTACCACGGAGGCCGTACTATCCTCTAATGGAAAAGCAACCCCAAAAAAGTACCCGGAACCAAGGCGAGTAGAGTAGAGTAGAGCCGGTACCACGCAGTGGAAAAGCGCCATAATAGTACCTTAAGACCCTTGGACACAATTTATCATAGCACACTGCGCTTCATCACCGGTGATCGTTTCCGAACTCATCACTGTGCTTTATATAGTTCAGTAGGGTGGTTTTCTTCACTATAGAAGGAAGCTACACTGTATTTTATTCATTGCTAGGTAGACTTCCTTCCCATCTTACAAGGCTTTTGTCCATTAAAATCACAAGTCAGCATATCCGATCACAAGAGTGGATTATTTCAGAGGCTCCCAGGGCTAGAACAAATCTGGGCTGTACCAGTTTCAGTGCATTTTCACCTTGTATGCGGAATAATTGTCAGGATACGCTGAAGCTAGATTGCCTTATCCTGTTCGAGTCCTACAAGAAATTAGTTTTAGATATGATACTAAACGAGGCCAGATGTACTTGCTTTTAGTTTTAAAGTGTGTCATAATTCTCTGTCCGATGTCTGCAAATGTTTTTATTTATTATGATTTTTTATATTATTTTGAAAAAAATGTTCTTCCTTTTATCTGCACTTGGTGTATATGAATTTTGTGTAATTTCATCTGTATTGTTCGTCACAAAATTCCCATGGTAAGTGTTCATTTTGTAATCAGGGCTCCCCTACAAAAGAGACCTCATTCTCAGTGGGACTTCCCTGCAATAAAGGTTATAAATAAGCTCCCTTGGGTCCGTCTGACCAAATGAGCTCAAAAAAAAATTACTGAAGAAAAGATTTCACTGGTAATATTAACAGACCTGAAAGCTGCTAAAAATGATAGATTTGGTCCCTGGGATTTATCATGTTTCTAATGTGGCTGTCAGGAAGAAGTACCACTTGACTGTCATCAGAAACAGTAAAATTTTTCTGTATTCAACAGCTTCATTATGATGCACAGATTGGCCTTCAGTATGAAATTTTTAACTTGGGTTACACTTAATTGAATAATTTGCATAGCTTTCAACTTTGAAGAAAAAAAGCCCCATTACTTCTCTAAGCACATGATTCCAAAGATAGCTGTTACAGACGTGTAACGTCAGTCACAGAAAACATAAATTCATCTCACTGCTAAGCTTTCCTTCATGATTTAGATGCATCTTTCACAATTCTCCTACAGCAAGTTATGAGTAACTCATCCACAGCAAAACTATCTCCAGTTCAGCCATTTGTGCTGACTGGGCAGGGGCTGAAAGCTGTAATGTCATTCAAATGTAACATCAATCACTCTACTGTATATTCATGTACATTATTGCTGAAAATAAATAAACATTTTTCTTGGTTTTTCTTCTGTGTCTTTCAGTGGGATGTGGTCTTGTAATGGTATATGAAACAACTTTCTATTTCCAGTAGTCTGCAGACAGTTTTGAATCAAAGTTGTCCTGATTTTATCCATGTCCATTTTTCATAACATCAGTCACACATGAAACATCCGCCTCAACACAAAAGAAACATGGAGCTAAGGATGAATAGATAATATTTCCATATCTATCTTGGGCCAAGTATAGCAAACCACAAAAAACGCAGCTAAATAATTCATTGCATTGACAGCTGTACAATTTTCTTTTTCACATAACCCTCAAACTTGTAACGTCAGTCACAACAGATTTACCCTTTAGCTGTTTAAAAGTAGACATCGTTTTTTGGCTTTGGCGAAATCAGTAGTTTTTAACCATTTGCCAACAATGCTGTTAGTGCTACATTCTTGAAGTATTTCTAAAGTACACAGAGAACTTGCAGAGCGATTAGCAAGTATGGCTGCCCGCTTCCTGGCAGAACCCTTTGCGATCTTTGGACCAAACAGCAATGTCATCTTACTGTTAATGGTGGTAAGGGGGTGGTGTTCGCTTACTGTTAACAGTGGTATGGGGGCATTTATTCTTACCGTTGATGACGGGAGTGAATACGGCCATGCCCTCGAATTTAGGGTCACTCACTGTCCTATCCAGAATGAGGCCTCCAATGCTGAGGACAGCAAACACATGGTTATTAGTTCACAACTCTCGTCAACTGTTATATGAAAGCCAAGTCTCTTCCTGTGTGATGTCTTCTCCGCAGAGAAATAAAATGAAAGTAAATTTTATGATACAAGGTACTGACAGTAAATACAGCAGTCAAGGCCACCTCAGAAATGCTTGGTAGTTTCTCAACTGAATGAATAAAATTCTCCCACATGAAAAAAGGGGTCATTCTATGCCAAGTGCACCAGTTTTTGGAAAGTTTGCACCACAGCGTCTCAGAAAAATTTGAAAAAAAAAAAAAAAATCATGGATGTTTGCCATAATTTCAAACGGTCAAATCCCAAATCTTAAGTTCCAACACCAATTTTTCATGGAGTAATTTCCAATTTAAGTCTAGTCACTCGCGAATGTACCAATGACTTAGAGGCATTTTCGAAAGGATAGAAATACGCTTTCCAGTGCTCCTAAACTAATGTCAATGGGTGCGCACAGGGGTCAGTCCAAGTGAAGGCATCCAGAAAATCAGAGAATTCCTGGGTCACCCCCTCAGAAATTTCTCAAAAAATTCATATAGGTTCCTCTGGTGGACTTATGAAATAATACCAAGTATTAGGCCAATATCCCTAATAGTTTTGAAGTGATGGCCTGTCACAATTTTAAGTATTTTTTTTTTTAATTTTGATGAAATTGTTTTTCGTCCAACTTTGGGCTTCCACTGCTCCTCTATTATTTGACCTACAGATCAGATTTTTGGTCTCCCTGGCCAACTTATCCCCTAGAATCAGAATTCTGAATTTCAGACCACATCCTTCAAATCTTTACCATAGATTTCTATAGTTGTCAACTTCATCTGACAAAAAAATTGGGATGGTGTTCAGCCTAGTTTTTTTACTGCAATTTTTTGAATGATGTTACCTATTTTAACAGATATTGATGAAAATTCAGCATCGTGTAGCATCAGTTGCCAAATTCAGCACATTTGCCACATTTAGGCTCTTTGAAACAGCTAAATACATGCAAAAAATAACTTCAATACAATTTTTCGAGCAAAATCACTGTTTTATTTGAAGCTTAACAATGGATTACATATACGACTACTACATTGGAATGGTTCACGTGGTTTTTGTTGGAGACCATAAGAATGCTGCTTTTAATCTCATCATGTAATTTTTGTTAACATTGCTAACTATCAAATTTACATTCACTGCCAGGAACTTAGAGGACTAAAAATCACACATTATGCAAATCTGTAATGGAATCAGGATAAACTTATACAATTGCTACACCAAAACATGGAAATTACACTTACGTGAAATCTGTTTGGTATGAATATTTCCTGGATCTGCACATGTACGCTGTTCACTCATGAACCGAGATAAAAACATCTTCCCATGATGAAAACAAATTTGCTCAATTTCCTCAAGCATAACTCCAGATCTCCAGGCGAGCAATTCTTGATCCTCATTGCTTAAGGTATCCACTCTGAAGAAGCCAGTTTTTCTTGCCATATGTGTATTGTGACATTCATCGCCCAATTTGGTGCCTAAGTCACACTGTGGTAAATCCTTCTTACCCTCCATGGTTTGAGTGATTATAATAATCTGATCATTGGAGCTCTTTTATACTGGTCATCATTACGCAATACCAAAACGAGTTCAGGCAATTATGGATTAAGTCATCACACTTCACTTACCTCAGATTGCAGATTTAATGATGATGTAAGATGAAACAAGTTTGTGCTTGTCTCAAGATTTCATTATTTGTTCAAGTTTTAACAAGATGAACTGAACATTACTTAATATAGGCATGGGCAATACAAATGAATAAAATGACAACATTTCTTGAGTTGCTGAGAAAAAAGTTTTTATTATTTTCTAATGATTTTTTGCAGGTAAGTACAGAAGACACAGACGAAGAGTTTGCCACAAGTCCAACGCCTTTACAGGAAAAGGTCTCAGAGCCACAGGGTCCCAAAAATGGCTGATTTCGGCATTTATCAACAAAACCCATTGTGAAAATTGGGGGATGAAGCCTGAGGGCATTTTCGAAAATGCAGTCTACTCAGAAATAAACCTGGCCAAATTATCCATTAGGGTACCCTAACAGAAATAATTGATGCTAAAGTCATCAACCCCTTTTCTGAAGTACAGCAGCGCCCCCTAGGCCCTTTTTAATGGAAAATGCATTGAATTTCACCCAATTATGTTCAACAAACATTAGGTTTTGCATTGATATTAAAAAATGGTATGAATGGGTTGCCTGAAGTTTTTTTTTTGGATCAATGGCCTGCAAAAATGTCAAAATTATCGGTGGGAGGGCAAACATTAACGCTACTCGCCCATTACTATATAAAATGCAGTGAAGTCGCTGATGCGGCAGTTGTTTACCCTCCCACTGCTACTGAAATGAATCAAACGTTCCCCTTCAATAACCCGTGGTGATTAAAAAAAAAAAAAAAAAAAAACCTTTGCACTGTTTTTTTACAATGTCCATATACCCTCCTCCCATGATAGTTTCAATGAGCTACCGTGAATAATTCATAGTAAAACACAGTGACGTACAGTCGGAGGTTAGTTTGGTGAGGCAGAAACCTCCCCTTTGCTTGATTAGCAATCAGACGATTAACTAGTTTAGTAAGACTATTCGGCAGAATGACGGGCCAGTTGAAGTTTCGCGGGCGTTATCACTCAGTACATCGAACCTGAAATGCTCACTAGACAGCAGATTTATGCGCACTTGCTTCCAGGAAGCGAAGCAATGTCATCAACAAATATTAAAACAGTTCGATTTATGCAGAGTTCAATGCTTAATCAATATACAATGTATTCTCCTTTAAATACGCGCTTTTACACCCAAACAAAAAGCGGGCGCTTATTTTCAGTCTTCTTTCATAATCCGATTAACAAAATGTTTAAACGATATACAGAATTACCGAGAGCCGAGAATTTTTCCTAATTGATTATTCAGATTTCCATCCTCGCAGTCTCGAATTGAAGGGTATAAGTGAATGAATCTTGTGACCGGTGTTCGCGAGGTGGCATATTTTGATAGGTAGCAAAATTTGTCAGAACACTGGTAGGTTTCGAACGCCTGGTGCTGGTTTATTCCTTGGTATATTTTACTGAAATCTCACAGATAGAGTCACAGGATATTCTGTCAACTAACTATGTAGGGTACAGTAAAAATACACTCACTTTTCTTGCTATTGTTGAGAAGAAGTCACGGGCGAACTCATGATTTAACTTCAACAACTTCTGTCGAACTTATTTCACATCCCTGGAGGTCTAGGTTGGACGAATAGACTCGTAATTTCTCAAATTAGATGGCTGTAAGTCAATCAGGGCCATAGCTGGGATATCACGTCAGCGCGGGCTACTTGAAATCTACCTCCAAAATGGATATTTTTGCCACGCGGTGCACTTGGAAGTTTGTAAACATGGCGCAAATTGAGGTCACGCATTCATCCAACGGGCGAATAATAGCTCTGTTCAAATCGCGTTATTGGCCATAATCGCCCAGAGCTCATGTATGAAATGCGGTATCCTATTGAAAAGGTTGCTTTTAATCAAACCATGGTGTTCTTTTTGTATGAAAATGGTATTTACATCATTTTTTTAATAAGTTTTCTGAGGCTTGTTTACCGCCCCAGTTCAGCTGTTACGCATTCCATTAGAGTTTATGCAGAGCGTTGCCCATGCCTACTTAATATTCATACTTTCAACAAATCTATAGCATTTACGGCCAATATGGTGTGTCTATTGAAAAATTCACATAAAATAAACTAGGCTGAACACCATCCCAATTTTTTGTCAGATGAAGTTGACAACTATAGCAATCTATGGTAAAGATTTGAAGGATGTGGTCAATTGCGCACATGGTGAACCATGGACTTCAAAATTGCTATTTTTTCCGTAAAATGAAAAACGAGCAAAAGAAAAAAAATTTTTTTCTTCTCAGTCCTGCCAAGATACAAACAAGATTAAAGTGGCTTACCCATGAGAGGTATCAGGAACGGTCACAAAAAAAATTTCAAGCTTGAATTCCCTAAACTTTCTGATCTGTAGCATTTAAAAAGTACAGCAATTTCGGCAATTTTTGGCTTTTCGGCCAACTTTGGAGCTCTATTGTGGAGCAAGCAAGGTAGATACACCTAATCTGACCAGAAATTCTGATTTTAGGGGAAAAGTTGGCCAGGGACACCAAAAATCTGATCTGTAGGTTAAATAATAGAGGAGCAGTGGAAGCCCAAAGTTGGACGAAACACAATTTCGTCAAAATGAAAAAAAAAATACTTAAAATTGTGACAGGCCATCACTTCAAAACTATTAGGGATATTGGTCTAATACTTGGTATTATTTCATAAGTCCACCAGAGGTACCCATATGAATTTTTGGAGAAATTTCTGAGGGGGTCATGTGGGAGGGTCTGGATGCTTAGATATGGACTGACCCATAGGTAAAATGACCTGAGATTTATGAATCTATCAGATTTGGCATATCTCACTTGATTTTCCTGTAATAGGCTGTTGAAAATGACCAGTCACAGAACCAAAATTTTTATTTGATTTTTAGTTGGTCACCTTGACCAAAGTATGCAAAATCAGGGGTTCTTATTGCAGCCTTGTCCTCAGAAGCTACAGCACACTGGCCCCTTAAACCCAATCCAATCTCCTATCTCCAGTTTAGGGGTAACTTGCATCTGAAAATGCATATGGTAAAAAAAAGCCCAAGAATGCCTAAATTCAAGGAATGATTTGGTCACGTGGACAAGCCACAAAAATCTGAAAGAATTTGTGGAGCAGCATTTATTTTACAGCAATAAACAGTAGAAAATTCAGTGTGTTTCTAACTCGTACTAGAAAAATTCTGGCATTTTATTTACCATGCAATGTGGCTTATATCAGCCTAATAGACGAGTTTAGTTTAAGGCAGGAAGTCCGCGTGCAAAATTGAGCTGATGTGGGGCAAAAGGAAATATAATGGCTACTTGTTGCCTGGTGGGATGCACAAAAGGGTATCGCAAAGAAGGGGGCATAAGGTTTTTTCGTGTTCCCCGTGGCAAGAGACAACGACAGACGTGGATTCGAGCTACAAATCGGAAGAACTTTGTCCCGAATGATCACACTAGAGTCTGCAGTACTCACTGTGTCAGCGGTTCGCCCGACTTCGTTGACCCAAATAATGTTGGCATCGCTCTGAGTTTCCCTACAAACGAAAGGATCTCATACCAACGCAAGCTAAAAGGAAAGAGCGATCTGATCGGAGAAATATAGTTTAAGGCAGTGGTTCTCAACGTCGTTCCTGGGGACCCCATGTGTGTGCTGGCTTTTGTTCCTACCACAATTGCAATTGTAGAACTTTAACAAGCTGTGACTGTCTTAATTAGGTGCTTTTCATGTTCAGAGTTGTCAATATATCTCTTTAGTCAAGTGTTACATAGGAACATCCATAGATGCAATGAAGAATAAAACACCCTTGAAGATAGTGTGTTTATTGCAATACTGCAAGTAATGTCAAGTAACATAACATGTCAAACAGATCAAATTATACACTGAGGAAATCAATAAACCCCAAATTAGGCTGCTGGACATAACTGTTTCAAGTTCTTTCAAAAAGCTTCAGGCGAACTTAATCAGGTCAACATAACACAAAACTGGTTTGTTTGTGGACAACATTTGTCACGATGAGCCAAGTAGTTTTCACTAATTAGGAGCCAACTACATCATTAATTTGATTGGTTGCATTGTTTTCTCTCATTTTATGCTGTTATTTCCGATATACTGCAATGAGCGAATGGTATTTTTGAAATTCTTGATGGCAAATAGATATTTCTGTTAAGTTGTGGGTTAAGAGGGCAAATAACTGCTCTAAACATTAAATGCACATATTTAAGACAAATTAGCAGCTTGTTAAAATCCTACGATTGCAACTGTGGTTGGAACAAAAGCCAGCACACACATGGGGTCCCCAGGACTGACGTTGAGAACCAATGGTTTATGGTGCTGGTTGATATTAAATTATTTCAGTTGGTCAGCTAATCGACCAAAAAATATAGGGCACTGGCGGCCCCAGAAGCTCCCGCCGTTAGGACAAACAAAATGTTGAAGTTTTTGTTGACGGACGCATGCACGGATGGAGCCCAATACCATAGCTCTCGTGCTACTCGGGCAGCAGGAGCTTATTAGCTTATCGTAACTGAAAATATCGATAAAATAAAGCAAATTGTTGAAGTTTTTGGGGATATTTTTAGGCTAGTGACCTTGAAAAAATAGGCCAAGGTCACCTTTGTAGGACTTTATGAGATGCATGTCCAGTAAAAATTAGGAGCCTGTAACTGGAATAGTTGATGAGATAAAGCAAAATGTCAAAATTTTGGTGATATGTTGTTATGTATGAGTATTTTATGTAAAGTACTGTATATCATTTGTAAATGGAGATTTGTTACATACTATTTGTGCTGCCTTACCGGTCAGCTAGCTATTTGTTTATTTTGTTCATCATTTAGCACCCTCTGGTGGTATGTCTGTAGAAAAACATGATCTGATGCAATACCACTTGTTTGTGATGAAATAGACTAGTGCTTTCCAGAAGTTTCTGGCTTCTTCTTGCCTGGAGGGGGCCGGATCACCCAGGAGTCCTGTAGATCTTTCCAGGATGTTCCTAGTCTATATAAATGATGTGATTTTGCTCAGTAGAAGAGAGTTTTGTTTTGGCATCCGAGTTACATAGTGGCATTAGAGTGTTGTTATTAGATTGCACAGTGGATTATTTGTAGAAATTTTTGGACCTAATCAAGTGAAGAATAAATTTGTTTAAGTTGTCATTGCTAGTTTTATTTGTTGTGATTTTCAAGTCATAACAAATAGGAGGTTCTACTGAGATAAACCATTCATTGGATCAACCATTGGATTCACCAAAGATTAAAGCTGAACTATTATTTTAAATCTTGTGACTATTTGAAAAAAACCAGCAATCATGACTTGATGATGTGAAATCATCAATGACGAAACAAGAAATATTCACCATTTTGGTGCAACATTTCATCGATGAAGATATCTTTGGGGAAGAAGCAGCAGAATTGATTAAAGATGTGGAAGTGCCTGCAACAGAGCTGCAAAGACTTGAGATGCAGCTATGCCTGAAACAACTAGAACTGGAAGAAAGAAGGTTGGAGAAAGAGAAAGAACTAGAAGAAAGAAGGTTGGAGATGGAAGAAAGAAGGTTGGAGAAGGAACAGGAAGAAAGAAGGTTGGAGAAAGAGAAACAACTAGAACTAGAAGAAAAAAGGATGCAGTATGAACTGGAAATGAGTAAAATAGAAGCAGGTACTGTGACAAAATCTTTTGGACTTTCTGATCATTTTGATGTGGTTAAACACATCAGACTTGTTCCTCCCTTCCTAGAAAATGATGTAGATCAATACTTTACCCATTTTGAAAAAATTGCTGAAAATTTGAAATGGCCAAAAGAGCACCGGACAATGATGTTACAAAGTGTTCTTACTAGTAAAGCTAGGAAAATGTATAACCAGTTATCTGTCCAACAGTGTTCTGATTATGATTTTGTCAAGTCTGCCATTCTGAAAGGTTATGAATTGGTTCCCGAGGCTTACAGGCAAAAATTTTGGAATTCTCGCAAGGAAGCCAGTCAAACTCATGTTGAATTTGGCAGGTTGAAGGAACAGTTGTTTGATCAGTGGTGCAATTCCATGAAAGTTGAGAAAGATTTTGACAGAATGAGGTGACTTATTCTGGTTGAGGAATTCAAAAGGTGTATCCAGCCTGATATCAAGACTTTCCTTAAGGAGAAACAAGCCAATACTTTGCAAGATGTTTCCACCCTGGCTGTTAGTTATGCATTGACTCATAAGTCTTCTTCTGTCCAAAAATCCACTTTTTCTAAATTTCAAGGCAAGTCTCAGTCCAAGACTTCTTCTAATAACACTTCTAATGATTCTAAGGCCACTTCTGAGAGGACCCCTTCCAGTGAGAAGCAATACTCTGATTCTTTACCTTCTGTGTCTTGCCAATACTGCAAAAAGCAAGGTCACCTTATTTCTGAGTGTTATGCTCTCAGGAAAAAAACAACAACGAGAATAAATCAAGCCAACTGCTTTCACTAGGAGAGAATCTCTTGTATCAAAGGTCAGTTCGCCTGATCTTCCACCTTCTGTGCCTGATTCTGTTATGGAGGGTTTTGAGCCATTCATCACGGATGGTTTTGTCTCACTTTCACATGATTTTTCCTCATCGGCTCCTGTTTGAATTCTAAGGGATACTGGGTCTTCCCAATCTCTTATTCTTGCAGATATTCTGCCCTTTTCGGACAAAATGTCAACTCAGGCTAATGTCCTTATTCAAGGAGTAGAATGTGGTTTTACAAGTGTACATATCCATAATGTTCATCTCAAATGAGACTTAGTCTCTGGGCCTGTTACTGTTGGCGTTAGGTCTTCTCTTCCTTTCAAAAGTGTTCATATGCTTCTTGGTATTGATCTTGCTGGGAATAAGGTTGTGCCCTACCCTGTTGTAACTGACACTCCTTTGATTGATCAAGAATCTGACTCTATAGAGGAGGAAATTCCAGACCTCTATCCTTCATGTGCAGTTACTCGTTCTATGGCCAAAAAGGCTATTCAAGATGATGCTGACCTGGACTTCAACCTGGCTGACACCTTCATTAGGCAGTCTTTTCATCAGGAACCTTCCAGTCCTGAGACGTCTGGGAAATCTTCAGACTTGTCCTTGTCAGGTCATTCTAATGACATTCTGCCTCGGAAACAACTTATTCAGGAGCAACAACAACAGGGCTCGACAAGTACATTGGCCCGATGGCCCCGGACCTGTGGAAGTGCCGATCGGGCTAGCGCACCTCGTCCTGTGCTTGCCCGATCGGGCCATCGCCAATTCAATGCATGCCACGAGACGGGCGCCGGTGCCTGTAAACGCCCGTCAAGTTGTCCTCAGGGGCGCAATTTAACACGCCCGTCAGTCACTTTGCAGGCGCGCCACTATTTAATACAAGCGTTGGCCCATTTCACCTATACCGCGGTAGACCATGACGACAATGTCACAATCAAAACTAGCAATGGCAACATTCTCTCAGATAGACAACCAGTGCCAGCTGTGAGGAAGCGTACTCATATTCAGTTCGGCATATCCAACCCATCATCACAGCCCTATCTCGGACCTCAGTAAAAAATTCACAGAGAGGGAAAAAAATCAACGTCTTTATCATTCAGGTTTTGCTCTAGGTATGTTGTGTAACCCGCGTGAACATGCAATGTTACATTTCACTAAAAATCAATTTCTGTTTGCACATTATTATTCTTTTCCTCTTATCTATGCATATATTGTTTTGGGGAGTTTTCTTTAGTTCAGTAGAATTTTTATTTTAATTTTGTTTGATCTTTGACATT
Organism: Gymnothorax javanicus; assembly: GCA_029692085.1. Lineage (NCBI taxonomy): Eukaryota > Metazoa > Chordata > Actinopteri > Anguilliformes > Muraenidae > Gymnothorax > Gymnothorax javanicus. The sequence continues at coordinate 44,330,444 of CM056203.1, forward strand.
TTGGCGAGGTAACTTCCTCCAAATTCGCGTTATTCTCCTCAGTATTGATCTCTGCTGTGCAGAGGTAAGATGAAATAAGTGCTCTTCAGTGGTTTTGTAAAACGCAGTAAAATGGTAAACTGAGTCGAAGATACTTCTTTGTAGAGGTCAAATATTTTGTTCATTATTGCATCGATGGTCACTTTGGAGTTTATACATTTTTATTTTATTGTGTAGCCTATGGCACTTTTGTGAAGCATGCTTATTTACCTATCTTAAGTCAAGGCTAATGGCGCATTAGGCGGTTTCTCATGGGTTCGCCGTTTCTTCTATCTCGTATTTAAAGGAAAATGTTCCCGCCAGTCCTATGTAAACGTTAATATATACCTTGATGCTGTAAGAACTCAACTGGTTTAACTTGAACTTCAAGTTACATCAGTGGCCAAAAGACGCAAAAATTACGGTGGTCGTAATAATAATAATAATAATAATAATAATAATAATAATAATAATAATAGTTTATTTCATACTCAGGGTATATATCATACATAGAAAAAGAGACATCAAAATAGTCAATCAGTGCAGACAAACTCCAACATACAATTCAACTCTGATCTGTTAAAAAAGGTGCAAGCAGTATGCTCTTTCATTGAAAGAATATCAGATATGGTGCGCAAAGCAATAAGAGTTTCCGTGGTAGGAGGTGACATTTGCCTAAGTATTCTGTTCCTTAAATGTTTAAACGAATAAAACCGAGTGTCATATTTACATATATCATATTTCCAACAAATATAATTCAAACTATTGGACACACTGGACCGACTCCCGTATATACAGTGCAGCGTTGACAATCTGATGCAGCTATTGTCAGACCGCATATTAAGCATAATAAATTTCAAAAACCTCATGTGGAGTTGTAGCTCAGCAGGTAAATCATCGCATATTAATGGTAATAAGTCACAATGTGTCTTGTATGGCAAACCAAACAGGCGTCTAACAGACTTCCTCCAGGCAACGAAAAACGTATCAATGGAAGACCGAGAAAAATCCCACAAGACACTGCCGTACAACGACATGCAAAAACAGTTGAATAACTTGTACCTGGTTGCAAGTGACGCAAACTTAAACAATGACAAGACCGCATTAACACGTTTAATAAAATCCGCCGTTCCGCTTTCGACCGCGATAGACGCTTTACTTGTACTAATGACATTATCAAGATGTATATCGCTTTCCATTGGAGTAATTAACACACCATCAAAATGTATTTTGATGTCAGCAGGGTTACAGTTAAAAAAAAGCAGTTTACTTTTAGCCGGGTTAAATTTCACCTAATATTCCTGAGAGAATTCCTTACATAAATCAAGCATTGCTTTCAGAGAGCGTAGTGTAGGTGCAACTAAAGCAACATCATCCGCGTAACAGAAAGCACCAGTAGCGTAATTTGCATTGGGTGCGTGGGTTTTGCGAACCCATGGGCCCCCTCAGGGGGATGGCCAGGAAAAAAAAAAAAAAAAGGCCGGTTGAGTTCAGCGACTGAAGCAAATGAAAGCGGGGCTATTAATTGAGAGAAAAAAAAAAACAGAGTCAATTTTTGGAACACAGTTTTACGTTTGTTCTATCAAACTATCTTCAAAAACGGCACTCCAGACTGCGACCAAGATTTATGTTTTGCGACTTACATTCTCACATCGGTCGCGCACTGCGCGACCAACACTTCATGCACTGTGCGCCTATTCTGGGCAGCGATTCACTCCCTAATTATCAACCGCCGGCCTGGAGTTTTTTTCTGCAGGTCGGTTGGTACCATTACGTACATCAGCCAATCACAGCTCGGCTGTACTCATGCATCGATGAGAATGGCAAAGCATTCGACCTTGTCACTGTCAGCTGAGTTGTGCGCGCGGCAAAATTGTAAAACCTTGTCGGACAGTAACGATGTAAATGCTCCACAATACGCGAAATTACCAGTACACTAGCTGGTCTGCAGCAGAAGTCCAATAGTCTACGTAGTAGGCCTTGGCTTCGGTGACTAATACTGCAGATCGGAGAGCAAATTTCATGATGTCAGAAAGTGTTTTCATGACCTATTTTTTATTTCGCTATTTAGATTTTGCGCATTTCTAAGGGTAATGGAAACGCACCTGGAGAGTGAGAACGGTGTCCGATGTTATGAGCCCGAAAACGCAGTCTGCTTCGTAACCGTATACTGTTCGTGACAGTTTTGAGTCTAGCAGCTATGGGTGCTTGCGTCTAGTGGCGAATGGTTTTATTTAGCGTTTCAATATCAATCGCTAACCTTCTATCCTGATGGATTAGGTTGGATGCGCACTTACACTCTGATCTGAAGTTCCGCATGTACATGATTATTCATGCAGTATGTATGAAATCGGTGACTGGTTGGTCAGAGTGCACGATTATTTATTTTCATTAGAGTACGATAAAGATGAGAAAGCTGCGGTTCTTATAGATTTATATTCCGTTTTCTTTGGGGTTCCGATAATTGGCCAGCTGTTAGAGGAATAGTATTTTGTCGATTGCAACAAATGTTCAAAACTGATTCAAAAACTAACTGGTGACGCCTGTCCAATGTACTCCAGCGACGACCATAGGCTTATCAGCGCAATGCCTCAAATATGAGTCTGTGTCACGAACAGTGTACGGTCACGAAGCAGACTGTTTTTTTGGGGGGCTAATAACGTCGGACATCTTCCTCACCCTCTGTGTGCGTTTCCGTTACCCTTCGAAATGTGCAAAATCTACATAGCGAAATTAAAAAAAAAACTGGTTAATAATAATAATAATAATAATAATTATTATTATTATAATAAGCCGTCCTACTACATTGTTACCGGTGAAAGAATTTCTTGAAACTTTGTGCTAACGAACTTGGCATACTGCACCTATTTTTTACCAAATATTTAGGGTGGATCACTTTGGGAACTATATTAATTTTAATGTTAAACTTTCAATTTGTGATGAAAAAATGTAGCCAAATTATGCTTTTTACGGCTTCAATTCCTCCTGGGTCTCATAGTTTCAAAGAAATTAAGCCATGTTTGGTGTCAAATTGTTCCTTGGGATGGCAGCAACAATAACAGTTATAAATTTTAGAACTAGCACTGTGATAATTGGGAGTTATTCATTGATTTATCCCCATATGTTGGTTTTAGGGGGGTGCTCATCTAAATTTGGCCATAATTTTTTTATGAATGATTCAGTTTATCTACTGGGGAGGGTTTGATGAAAAGTTGTCCCTTGGAGAAATGGAGACTTGTACATACATTTAGACTAGTATGATAACTCTCCAAAATGATAACTGCATTTATACATTTTTCAAACATTCTTGTGAACATCAATATCTACTTTTCAGTTCACAAAGTGCTTTCTGATAATGTTTCTTAAATAAATGCAGCAACAACTGATAGTCTGTTCAGGTATCTTTATTTGGGCTTGTAAATATTCAGAAAAGTATCATGGTACTTTGCGTGACCACAGTTTTGGCCTGCGCGCCTAAATTTTAGCCTGCGCGCCCAACTTTTTCAGGTTGGGAGCGCATGCGCTCCTAGGTCCAAAAGTTAGTCTGGAGGGTTGAAAAAGAATCCATCGATTTGAACACCGCGCTTGAGCTTATTGACCGCTGCGCAAGTGATCTGTAAAGCTTACGGCCAGAGGAGGGTTTTGCAAATATCGAGGCTTGTGCACAACAAAAATCAAGGCTGCCAACTCTCACGCATTCTGCGTGAGATTTAGTGCTTCATTCACGTTCCCGTGCTGTAGTCGGCAATTATTCAATCAATGCAATGCGTGGGTTTCACGATCGTTCAAATTGTTTAAATGAAATAAGACCATTTGAAACATTTTTATGCAATTCCATTGCTTGCAACCCCTGAGTGAAGAAAAGCGTGAGAAGTCCGGAATAATAATTGATTTCCATATTACGAGTGGCGAAATCCACCGTAACTTAATCAATAAAATGCGACATGTCTACTGATTTCCAGGAGGGCAGTGTGAGAAAGAGAAAGCGTTTCCCCGACGAAAATTCTGCAGACGAGCCTATATACGAGTAGAACACGTTTTTAAGTGGACTCATTCCATTATATCCTGGACGTATTTGACCAACAGTTTGTGACACGTTTCACAGACCTTCTAACATGGCAAGTCATTTTCAAGTCCTCAATGAACGGCTCTTAAAAAAAAAAAATCCAAATTCAGTCGAGAAGATCAATGATCTGGCTCAGTTATATAAGGCGGATCAGGACGCAGATTGTGTTGTTGATGGGTATTACAAAGACCTATTCCCCGAAGGTGGAGAGTTTTATACAGGCCAAATTTTGTATTTCCTCATCGCCAATATGACATGCACCGAACTTTTCCTAGCATCTCAACTTTATATCGGATCTATCTCACTATTCTCATAAGCAGCGCACAGGCAGAGCGTACTTTCAGTCGTCTTAATTAGCCTAAAACATATCTGCGGTCTTCAATGAGTGAGAATCGTCTCTCAAATCTGGCAGTGCTTTTTATCCAGAGAGAAATGACAGAGGGTGGACTTCAGCAATGTAATTGATAGTCTACATTTGCGAGGATGAAGAAAATAAGTTCATATAGTCTACACATTCAAGCAATAGGCCTACTTTTAGGCCTACTTCGCGTTTAGCGCGAAGCGGGGGATATAGCATTGGGCTCCGTCCGTCCGTCCGTCACGTCCGTCCGTGCGAACACATATCGTACGGACGGCGGGGGATATTGCCATGTTAGTGGCAAACACTTGTTTTAATGCGTTTTTCATTTGTTCAAACCTTTTTTGAGTAGCCGACATTGGATTATTAGGCCTATAAGCCTTTACCACGACATGACGCCTCTGAACGAATTGAGTGAAAATAAAAGGCAGTAAATTGGAAACGGATTCCTGAAACTTTGTTTCCCACATTTTAACATCATGCAGCTGCACTCTATATAGGCCTATTATCTTTGGCAAAAAAACGTTTGCATAATGAATACATTTATTTGTGCTGCTAGCTATATGTTTCAGTTGGTACAAATTCAGATAAATTCAATATTTTAATAAATACATTAATAGAAAGATATATTTTGATTGACAGACAGACAGGCTAATCAGGGGCCCCTTTCGGGTGAAAAAAACCCATGGGAATAAAAGTGAGTCTACGCCCCTGGAAAGCACCCATAAAAGTCTGACCAACATAACACCCATTTTGTGACTCACTATTAAGTAAAAGAACATCCATATAAAGGCTAAAAAGAATAGGCGATAAAACGCCCCCCTGCTTAACTCCGTTAGAAACCGGAAAGTGCCGCGACATTGTTTTACCCCATCTCACCTGGGCAGTCTGATGCGAATACAAGACTGCAAGAAATCTACATACAAGAGGACAGAAATCCTTTTTTCATTAGAGTACCAAACATTTTAATGTAATTCACACGATCAAAAGCTTTACTCGCGTCTAATAGCATAACGTATACAGATCCGCCACCGTTTACAAAATATTGTATTGTTTCATTCAGCACAAAAGTACATTGACAAGTAGAATGTTTCGGTTTAAAACCAAACTGGTTGTCCGAAGATTTCAACACCTGCCCGTATGACTGTAAAATAATGTGATCAAGTATTTTACCGAATATGCTACTGAGAGCAATGCCGCGGTAATTTTCAGAATCATTTAAAGACATTCTGCTATTCTTCGAAATCGATGTTCTGGCTGATCTGCGCTAACTGAGAACGGGCTGCATTTGACGGGTGAAAGCCTACACCCAGTAACGGAGCTCTGTTAAATCCGTGAATGAATTTTTTGAACAACTACAAATCATTTATTAACAACGCGTGAAGATTTCACTTTTAAATCACTGGTACCGTAATCCTAGCCTGACAAGCCAGACTATAAAACTATTTGTTACCGCTAGGGTACGTCTAGATTTCTAGGCTACCGTTATCCTCCACTGTGACAAGAAGTTGTGTTTTTATGCATGCTACGTGAACACTAATGGGACATTGCCTAAAACCCCTTTCTCACTGAGCTGCGTTGGCCCGCGGAGTGTACGGATGAAACAGTTCTCTTGTTCCGCAAAGAAGCGCGTATACACCATAGCGCGTATACACCATATGAAACATCCTTGGTATACACCAGTGGTCGGCAACAGCCGGCCCGTGGGCCAATTTTGGCCCGCGAACGATTTTCATTGGCCCGATCACAGTTTTTTTTCCTCTCTCTCCGTGCGTTTTTTTTTTTTTTTTTTCTCAAACGCAGGCTATTCCTGCGACTCCTGCCTATAGCCTACCAGGCACCTGATGTTAAGCAGAAACGAGAGAATACCAGAGCCAGGATTTGCATTCTTAATCGTAGTTGTCTTTATTTCACTTTCCTCAACTAAAAAGGAAAAGTTGCGTTTTTGACATAATGGGGCAGCCTATGAAAAGGAGCGCTGTCTTTAACTGAACTTCAGGCCGGCAGTCGTGCTGCAACAAAATATTTGCGTCAGAGCGACACAGGAAACTAGGTTTATATTTTATTTAACAAGACTGTGACTGTGGCATAATCCAGCTGGCTTTCACGCAAAGTAAAATAAAATAAAACGATGATCAGTCAGTCGTGCAATGGCAGAGGTGGTGGGCACGGATGCTCCTGAAACGAAACGCACGAGAGAAAAAAAAAACAACCGAGACGCTTTTAAGGACGCACTTGTGGCTTTTTCTTGGGATGTTAGACTTCGCACTAGGATGCTGCTGCTCTTTGTATAACCATCTGTCAGCGCTTCAATTTTGCGTTTTCGTGCCGCAGACCGGAGCGGATTAGCAACGTTGAAGGAGCCATGCTTCGTTTCGTGATGCCGCTTGACATTATACATTATACTCTTTGAAAACCGCGATAACTTCCTTGCACATGAGGCACATGGGCTTTCCATTACTACAACTGGGTAAGATAAACGCGAATGTGTCTCTCCATTCCTCTTTATAGGCTCTGTTTTCGCTGTCAACTTTCCTCTTCAGACCTTTTGACAGAGACATCTTTTTAATTCAGCTTACTCCTCTCTGCACGCTATTTCCACCAAAACAGCAAATATTGTATTATGGCCGATGTTATTCGCACTTATTTAAGTGCGTCCAAGCACAAAAATTGATCGAAATCTGCGTTAGACGCACTTATAAGTGTGGTCAAGATGCACATTGCTCCATTGCCCACACTTATTTTAAGTGTGTCCAAAGCTAAATTTTTTTTCTAAGCCAACTTATTTTAAGACGTGGCCAAGAAAAAAATTCAGCATAGGCCACACGTATAAGCGCGAAGTGTGGCCAAAGAAAAAAATTAAGCATTGGCCACACCTATAAGTGCGAATAGTCAGTTCGTTGTATTATTATAAGGAGGCGGTCAACCAAGTATTTCAAAATAAACGTAGCCCAAGACAGACTAATATTACTAGTAGCCTCATAGACCTAACCTGGGCCTATCACTGCCTTTTTCACAATTTCAGATGACTCAATATTGAAAGAGATACTAAGTCCATTAAGATTATTAAATTATCAAAAGAGACTTCCGATGGGCTTGTGCACAGTCCACACAGTTTATTTATTGTCATTAGTTATTTTTATTAGACTCACCATTCTCCGTGTTGGCCTGGTTTTTGCGAGTGGACCTTAGGGGCACCTATCGCAGCGTCTAAATAGGCCGTGGCCCGGCCTCTGGCCCGCCACCTAGTGGTGAGGAAAAATCTTGGCCCGCAGCCCAAGTTACTTGCCGACCCCTGGTATACACCGTGAACTGATTGGCAGCGGTAATTGAGCGTTAGCAAGCACCGCCGAAATTCGCGAAAAAATTAAACAGGTTTAATTTTTTCGCGGATGTCCGCGCTGGAGCTCTTTAACGCCAGTATCGTGTAGACAACGGGCTACTGCTGCAAGCATTCGTGTAGGCTACGTGTTGAATCCGCGGACCTCCGCCGATGTTCGCCAACAGTGAACCAGGGAAGGCTCGCGTTGTAAGCAAGGTACGGTGCATTTTTAATACGACAACAGCGCAATTAAATGGGGCGAATAGTGGCGACCTGCGGCGGAGGGAGCACGAAGTCTACACAGCAGTGACGTTAATAATACGGCAGTGGCGTTTCTCCGTGTCTATAACACGGTCTTCATGCCACATTCCATTCGCCAGCTTCCACAAGCGCACATTGTCATTCGCTGTTCTGCATGCATCAAACGCCCATCAACGCCCTTCAAATGCTCTACCAACACTCTCCCAACGCCACTTACCGCAAATTTAGACAAAATTTTTACAAATTCCGCAGATCGCTGCGGTGGGACATCCGTCCTACTGTCGCAATGAAACGTCCTATAAACGCGGTCAGTGAGAAAAAGGCTTTAGGAGCGGTCTCGGCATGGTCCTCAGTGGTTATAAAACATCGTATTCGTGGTGCTTATGTGTGACTGAGAGTGGAGCTCTACTTATCGCCCGTCTGCTTAACTCAATTCTGCAGATTGCGCGATCGTGACGATATGAATATTTTAATGTGTTTAATTTACAAACAATAAGCTATGAATATTTGTCAAGGCAATTTGTGTAAAATCTACGGAGAAAAGTGTTTTCTTTATTGAAAAACAAAAAGATTTCCTTGCTGTAAGTAAAAATCCACAGAAAAAGATAATTAAAAATTTGGGCCATTGAAAAGTTGGTTCGGGCCAGTGGAAATGACCAGTCACTGGCCCTATAGGGACAGTGAATTTTTCAAAACTTGTCGAGTCCTGAACAAGCTCGTGATCTAGCACATCTTCTACCACAGGCTGTAAGCTCAAGTTCCTGTCTGTTTTTACTACAAAAATGGCGTACTTATGAGAAAGTGGCATCCACCTGATGTATTTGAAGATGAAGAGTGGATGATCACCCATCAAATTGTTCTTCCAAAAGTCTTATTGTCAAGGAACTCTTAGTCATGGCCGCTTTTGAAGAACCTTTCAGTCGGATCATCATTGACTGTGTTGGACCATTGCCGAAGACTAGATCTGGTTGTGAATACCTACTGACTATCATGTGTGCTTCCACCCGGTTTCCTGAGGCAATTCCACTTCGTAATATCAAGGCGAAGACTATCATCAAGGCTCTTAGGAAGACCAACAAAGCAGAAAAACTTGCTAAGTCTATTCAGTCTGATCAAGGGTCAAATTTCATGTCTGGCATAATTCAACAAGTTATGCATGAGCTTGGTATTAAACAATACAGGTCATCAGCTTACCATCCTGAGAGTCAAGGTGCTTTGGAGAGGTTCCATCAAACCCTGAAGAACATGATAAGGACCTACTGCCTTGACACAGAGAAAGACTGGGATGAAGGTGTACATCTTCTTCTGTTTGCTGCCCGTGAAGCTGTTCAGGAGTCTCATGGGTTCAGTCCTTTTGAGCTTGTTTTTGGGCATACAGTCCGTGGACCTCTGAAGCTTCTGAAGGAAAAGTTGCTGGCGGAAGAGGATGTCCCACTGAACTTGCTTCAGTATATCTCTGACTTCCGTAATCGTCTCTAAAAGGCTTGTGACTTTACTAAGTCTAATCTCAAAGAGGCTCAGGGCAAAATGAAAACCAGATATGACCTTCATTCCCAAGATAGAAGTTTTAAAGCTGGTGACAAAGTCCTGGCACTTTTGCCAGTTCCTGGAAGCCCTCTAACAGCCCGATATTTCAGCCCTTACACTGTTCTCAAAAAGATCAGTGATCTAAATTACGTCATTTTAACCCCTGGAAGGAGGAAACAAAAACAAATGTGTCACATCAACATGCTGAAAGAATACATTGACAGAGACACTCAGCAAAAGCCAGTCAATGTGGTAAATACAACTGAACTGGAAAATTCTGAGTAGGATTTTGACTGCTCCTTGGAAAATGAACCTGGTCCAGCCAAACTTGAAAATTAAGACATTCTTCAAAATATTGACAGCAAGTTGTCCCACCTGGACCATTTTCAATGACAACAGCTAAAGCAGCTCATATTTAAATGTGGTCGCGTATTCCCTGACGTTCCATCGAGGACTGATATGGTTTACCATGATGTCATCCTACAAGATAATGCCAAGCCTGTAAAACAGCATCCTTACAGAATGAATCCAGAGAAGCAGAAATACCTTAAACAAGAAGTCAAATATCTACTTGAAAATGACTTTGTTGAACCAAGTAAATGTGACTTTTATAAAGCTACAGTTGTTTACTTAGGTCATATTGTAGGACAGGGTCAAGTCAAACCAATTGATGCAAAATTAAAAGTTACCACTGAATTTCCTGAGCCTACAACTAAAACACAACTAATGAGATTTCTAGGGATGGCTGGCTACTACAGAAAATTCTGTAAAAATTTCTCTATCATTTCTAAACCTTTGACAAATTTACTGAAGAAAAATGAAAAATTTGTTTGGGATGAAAAATGTCAAAATTCATTTGGCCAACTGAAAGCTATCTTCAAAAACGCACCAGTTCTCTCATCTCCTAATTTCAAAATGGAGTTCAAGTTGGCTGTTGATGCCAGTGATATTGGTGCAGGCGCAGTTTTACTGCAAGAAGACACTGATGGAGTTGATCATCCTGTTTGTTACTTTTCCAAAAAGTTTGATAAACATCAGAAAAACTATTCAACAATTGAAAAAGAATGTTTGGCACTTGTTTTGGCTTTACAACATTTTGAAGTCTATTTGACTTGTTCAGCTACTTCCATCAAGGTCTTCAGTGATTACAATCCCCTCACATTCTTGCATAAGATCAAAAACAAGAATCAAAGATTACAGAGATGGAGTTTACTTTTGCAAGAGTATGATTTAGATATTTCTCACATCAGGGGAAAAGATAATGTTATTCCAGATGCACTTTCTCACATGTAATTTTACTTTTCTCTTTGATTGTGAAAATTGCACTGGTTGTTATGTATATAATGGTTATAATGATCAATGATACTTTTTGTGTAAAGTTCAAGATTATACTGATTATAAAACCGTGTTAATTTTAACAAAAGAAAGCTTTTAGCAAACCTTTCTTTTCTTAAAGAGGGGAGGTGTTATGTATGAGTATTTTATGTAAAGTACTGTATATCATTTGTAAATGGAGATTTGTTACATACTATTTGTGCTGCCTTACTGGTCAGCTATTTGTTTATTTTGTTCATCATTTAGCACCCTCTGGTGGTATGTCTGTAGAAAAACATGATCTGATGCAATACCACTTGTTTGTGATGAAATAGACTAGTGCTTTCCAGAAGTTTCTGGCTTCTTCGCGCCTGGAGGGGGCCGGATCACCCAGGACTCCTGTAGATCTTTCCAGAATGTTCCTAGTCTAAATAAATGCTGTGATTTTGCTCAGTAGAAGAGAGTTTTGTTTTGCCATCAGAGTTACATAGTGGCATTGGAGTGTTATTAAAAGATTGCACAGTGGATTATTTGTAGAAATTTTTGGCCCTAATCAGTGAAGAATAAATTTGTTTAAGTTGTCATTGCTGGTTTTCTTTGTTGTGATTTTCAAGTCATAACAATGTTTGGGCCAGTGACCTTGAAAAAATAGGCCAAGGTCACCTTCAGGCCCGTCATTTGTAGGCCTTTATGAGATGCATGTCCAGTAAAAATTAGGAGCCTGTAAGTGAAATAGTTGATGAGATGAAGCAAAATGTCAAAATTTTTGGTGATATTTGTAGGCCAGTGACCTTGAAAATCGGCCAAGGTCACCTTTAGGCATATCATTTGTAGGCCTTTATGAGATGCATGTTCAGTAAAAATTAGGAGCCTGTAAGTGAAATAGTTGATGAGATAAAGCAAAATGTTGAAGTTTTTGGTGATATTTATAGGCCAGTGACCTTGAACAATAGGCCAAGGTCACCTTTAGGCATGTCATATGTAGGCCTTTATGAGATGCATGTCCAGTGAAAATTAGGAGCCTGTAAGTGAAATAATTGATGAGATGAAGCAAAATGTCAGAATTTTTGGTGATATTGGTAGGCCAGTGACCTTGAAAATAGGCCAAGGTCACCTTTAGGCATATCATTTGTAGGCCTTTATGAGATGCATGTTCAGTAAAAATTAGGAGCTTGTAAGTGAAATAGTTGATGAGATAAAGCAAAATGTTGAAGTTTTTGGTGATATTTATAGGCCAGTGACCTTGAACAATAGGCCAAGGTCACCTTTAGGCATGTCATTTGTAGGCCTTTATGAGATGCATGTCCCATAAAAATTAGGAGCCTGTAAATGAAATAGTTGATGAGATGAAGCAAAATGTCAATTTTTGGTGATATTTGTAGGCCAGTGACCTTGAAAAATAGGCCAAGGTCACCTTTAGGCATGTCATTTGTAGGCCTTTATGAGATGCATGTCCAGTGAAAATTAGGAGCCTGTAAGTGAAATAATTGATGAGATGAAGCAAAATGTCAAAGTTTTTGGTGATATTTTGAGGCCAGTGACCTTGAAAAAACAGGTTAAGGTCACCTTTTGGCATGTCATTTGTAGGCAAGGCTGGACTGGTAATCTGGCATACCAGGCAATGCCCGGTGGGCCGACACACATTTTGGGCCGATGCAATCATAGTTTATAAAATTGTAATAACATCGATAATTTTGAACGACTGCACCGGCCTTTAAAACATGGAAAGCGGCCCATTGGTTCATTTTCTACAATGACACAGGGCTGGCCCAATGAAATCTCAGAGCCCTCCCGCCTTAGGAAAAAAAAAAGGCAATTGCGTACAGCCCATTGGTAGCCTGTGGCCCACATTAAGGCGAGCAAACAGCAGGGTGATTTCAGCTAATTCGAAGAGGAATTTCGTACTGCGAAAATCAGTATGTATGTAATGCATACCGCTCCTTCCAGCATGTTACTTATAGAGCTCTCCCTGAGATTTTCTGAATTTCAACATCGTGGTGACACATGCTTTATATAGGGAGAGCCGCCTTGAATGTTACGCGTCATGGTTGTAATGTGCACGCTTTCTCTTGATTGGTCAATGCGGTTGTGATGTCATCACATCAGCATGTGACGAGTACTATAATACACGTGCCCCGGAAGTTGCAAGTCTTTTCATCCACGCTGCAGGGAGATATCGGCAGAGAAGTTGGTTTTCCACAAAGTAAAAATTCACTCCCACAGTATTTTTTGACAACAGATTTTTTTCTTTAATGTTACAGAGCTAAAATCTGCTTGGGTGTCTGTATGTATATGTTCGTCACTAGTTTGCATCATTTTAACACATTATGATTGTTAAGTCCATTCTGTAAACAACGCCAAATGAAGGGTGCGGCGAGTGGCGCAGTTGTAACATATGTTACATTTGAGACAACGGCAGACATTTGCAAGCACAGTTCAAATAATTTTGCTCCGTTTGCTTTTTTGTTTGTTTTACAGAATGTCCCCACAAAGGACCAGGAAAAGAGGCTTGATTACAGCTGATGTGCTAGATACTGAACGGCACATATTATAATGTTCTTTGCACTGAGATGTAGGCTTACTCCTACCTTGAAATTTAATAACCTAACCTATTTAGTTCTGTTTGTTGGCAAATGTTATTGTAGCCTATTTTGGATTTTTGCAATAAAACTTTAACATACAAATAGACTGTTTTTCTATAGCCTAGACTGTAAAAAAATAAGTGATTTGGGGTGTTGCTACATATTTGACCCTGCAGGGGTACAAGTGCAGGTATGAATGGGACTTTTACAAAACTCATGTGTCATATTTACCAATATTCTGTGTTCAGTCAGCTGTCATTCAATTATATTCTAAATCAAATTAGGGTTGTATAACATTTTTACAACTCCGTCAGTCAAAGTCGCTAACTTTGTAGGCACAATCAATGCATTTTCCCATCAAGAAACCCACACAAATGCTCCATCTGGTACATCTGGTAAGTTTTAATAATATACAATATTTTTGATAGGACATTCTTATCACATTATTGGTGTTAAAGAAACGTTAAACAGTTGCCTGAATGAAATATAATTGATTTGACCTGAAACCGATGAGTTTAATGCTACTTTTTAGCAGTATTACAATTGTAACTCCTGCTGTTACAATTAAGACTCAAACGCGCTTCAGTTGTAACATTGGACAGAGTCCGCTTTCAGTTATATTACTCAAGACCTGTTTTATCAATTGAAAAACTAAGTGGTTTATGATGGCAGACATGTTGGCCCTTTGCCTGAAAATATAACATACTGTATGTAGGTAAAACAATCTCTTAGTAATAGAGTGAAAGTGAAAAACTGTTAGGATTCAGTTTTTTTGACCATGCTTGCCTTGTCCTGACCATGCCATTGTTTTGCCCTTATCTGTACCATACTTTGTATTCTGCCTGTCTTGCTTTGTCCTGCATTCCTTGCCATATCTCATATTCTCCGTTTAGATTATCATTCTGGTTTATGTATTTCTCCATGCTATGCATTGCACATTGTCTCCCCTGTCTGGTCATATGTGTTAGACAGTTTTATTCCCCAGTTTTGCGTGCCACGTTTTCAGGAGATTTCATGGTTTCTGGGTTTCCAATTATTCCTTCCAATCTCGTTTGCTTCCTTCGCCTTGCTGTTCTGTCTTTACTAACAAATACTAACAGTTTGTTATTTTTGGATAAATTACTAACATTAACTAACATTGTTTATAGTACTAACTTACTAACGAGCACTAGGGATTGTATAGCTGCACATTACTAATTGATTAACGAGCTCTCAGCACTCGCTCTGCTCTTATCTCCGCCCCTTGCCTTCACTCACTTTACTTTGCTGCAATTCAGCGGATTTTCCGCACCTGGTTAACACTGTTCTGCCTCTCACTCTCTGTGCACTTTAGAACTCCCTAACCGGAGCCGTTTGTTTGTCATAAGCTGTCTGTGTAATCCCTGTCCGCGTTTTGGCTTTCGCCAATTTCATGTGGTTAGGAATTTCCTCTTGTTCATTCCCTTGTTAATTAGTCTGATCCAGCTCACCTGTTCCCTATAATAGCATGTGACTTCCCGTACGTGTATTTAAGCAGTCTGTTCACAGCCAGCCCTTGTCAGAACGTTTTCCTTGAGCTGTGTTGTTTATGCCTTGTACTCTTTGTGTCATACTCTTGACTGGAACGTCCCGGATCTTGATTTTGTCTTCGCCTTTGATATACCTGTGCCCGTGTAACGAACCTGCTTTGCCCGACTCTGAGTTTTGTGTTTGCTGCCCTGTTTACGAATTGGATTACGACTACTGGATTCTGATTTTGGATTGTGGACTCTGTACCGTTGCCTACTGCCCTGCCGGGGTTTCCAACCCAGAATTAATAAAGAGCAAGTTTGCTGGATCTTTTGGTTCTCACTTCTGGTTCCTGAATGCACCCTCACAAAAACGTTACAATTGTGGCGGCTCTCCCCCTACCACTTTTTATTCTTCTACTTCACAATTCCAGTTACCTTGCATCTTGGCCATTTTTCAGTATCTATTTATATATTTGTTTTATGATATAGGAATTGCCGAAAAACTGTATTCTTGCAGATAAAAAAAAATGATGCAAAGACTTAAGCCATGTACAGTTTATTTAATGTTGTTCTTTTTGTCCTAAAAGTTTAAGAAGGCAGGCTTGCTGGGAAATCAGTTTGACCAATGGCCTTGCTTATCCCCAGCTGCAATAACAGTCTAAAAACGCGTTTCACGAGATCAGACAAAAATGTCAGGAAGCAGTGGAGAGGCGGAAAAGCTTCGAGAATGAAGTAAACAGACATTGGAGCCTCAGGCTTTCAAACGCTAAAAAAAACTGACCAGCTTTTTGGCCACGATGATCCTCATGTAGCAAGCAGTTTTCATTTGGAGGGGGACACGGAAAGCGGTAAGACTGACGTTAAATTAATAGGCTATCGCAAGTATGTATTCGGTTAAAATTTGCTTGACCTTACAGAAGGCCCCCACTGATGGACCAGCTGTGAATAACCTACTATTTGATGCATATTGATTCGTTGTTTTACGGTGGCAAATAAAATTTGTCCTGGAATACAGCAAGGAAGACTTTCAAATTTTCCAATTTAAAACCCTGTCTTGACGTTCAGAATCACCTGCCAGTAAACTTGCAACCAGCGAGTACTGCGATTCTGAAGCTAGAGAGCTATTCAATGCCCTGTTGAGTCTGTAAGATATGTAACGTTATTTAAAAAGCTTATGTATGAATCAATCCAAATAGTGCAATGGTCTTATTGAATAATTATAAATGGCCCCAAAGTCACATTTCTTTTTCACATTCATTCATGTAAATATATTAATAATAATAATAATAATAATAATTTCTCCTTTGTCATGGTGGTGCAGTGATTAGCACTGCCACCACACAGCAAAAAAGTTCTGGGTTCGATTCCGGCCTGGGGCCTTTCTGTGTGGAGTTCCAGGGCATCTAGGCTACGACTGAACTTAATTTTAACTTTTGGTAACAGCAAAATGTGCGCGTATGGCGGGCCGTCACACCACGATCAGGTTTGGCCGCCATGGCCGAAAATGCCAGGGCCGTTTTTTTTTGTCCCAGTCCAGCCCTGTTTGTAGGCCTTTATGAGATGCATGTCCAGTAAAAATTAGGAGCCTGTAACTGAAATAGTTGATGAGATAAAGCAAAATGTTGAAGTTTTTGGTGATATTTTGAGGCCAGTGACCTTGAAAAAATAGGCCAAGGTCACCTTTAGGCACGTCATTTGTGGCCTTTATGAGATGCATGTCCACTAAAAATTAGGAGCCTGTAACTGAAATCGTTGATGAGATAAAGCAAAATGTGTTGACGGACGCACGCACGCACAGACGGAGCCCGATACCATAGCTCCCGCACCGTGAGTGGAGGGAGCTAATTATTTCATCTCTTGTTGTTTCAAGGTGTTATTGTTGTTGCAGTGTCCAGTTTTTGTATCCACATTTTGAAAAGGGACTGGCTTTGTTTGATCCTATAGGCTATATACGACGCTAAGTAGATGTTAAACTCTACAGTCTAGGTCAGCTCTGAGGGGCTTACATTATAGAACTCAGCCCCTCAGAGCTAAGTGTAGGTGTGGTTTTCATTTCGCTGCTTGCAGTAATCATTTGGTTTCCTTGCAATTTCGATTTCATAATTACTTGCTATATATAGCCAACAAAGTTGAATTTGTTTTGTTTTGCGGACGTGAAATAATGTCATTTCCACCACCATGATTGGGTCCCACGCCATAAATCAGCCAATGGCTACAGTGTTCTTGCGACGAATTCACATTGCTCAAAACAACCAGCAAGCACACATGATCCTAATCTCCTCTTAACATGGATAAGTGCGTAGGTACACATGTAAAATACAAAGCCGTATCATTGCTGTTTGACTGAACGCTACACATTTGATTTCGGATTTTCATCTGTGCTGAGAAAAATGTCAAGGACTTGCCTTGACAGCATGTCGCCGATGTAGTTTCTCAAGTCTTCATTGCACTGAGGAAGTCAAAGCTTTCAGTTTGTAGGAGAAAACTAATGGAGCTTCATCTAGCTATATCGTAAAGGGAAAAGAATTTCTAATTCACTGAATGTTACAGGCTGATATAAGCCACACAGCATGGTAAATAAAAATGCCAGAATTTTTCTAGAATGAGTTCATTATGCATTCTTCGGTCAATGGGACCAACTAAAAATCAAATAAAAATTTTGGTTCTGTAAAAATTGTCATTTTCAACAGGCTATTACAGGAAAAACAAATGAGATATGCCAAATCTGATAGCAGATTCATAAATTTCAGGTAACTTCACCGATGTGCACCCATTGACATTAATTCAGGAGCACCGGAAAGTGTATTTGTGAGGGGGGAATGGGACGGAGGCCCAGACGCGACACAGGATAGGGTTTCTAGTGACCACTGATAGGAGAAATGGTAACAGAAAAAAGGAGCATAACTCCCCGGTGATTCCGCCAACAAAAAACAACCCAGAAAAAGTGGGCTAAAATCTTCCCAGAAAATAAGAGCTTTCTCGTAGGAGACAGACAGAGTAACCACTCCCTTATGCTAGAACAGGAGTGAACCGACAGAGGTCTACGAGCAAAGACAAAGCTCTGACAAACAAGACCTTCTGTGGGACAAAACATATACTCTGATGAACAGAATAATAAATTGGACGGACCACAATAAATAGCAAACACCAAATCCTAAACTCGTTCAAGGAGTTTCCTCCGACTAAACGCTAAGGGCTTAGTAGTCCTCGCAAGAGAGACACAAAAGCACCAGACAACAGTGGAAGGGCTTCTTAAGTAGTCTCTCCACAGCTGAAACCAATAAGCAATCAACCACCTAATCAGAGAGCAGGACAGCCCTCAGTTGGTGAAGAAAATGCACTGCAGGCAGCAACCCCCCAAAACCATGACAGTATTTTTATCCCTTCAAAAATACTTCGAGCCATTGCTACATTCACGAGTCACTAGACACCGCCTCCTTAAATTGGCAATTACCCCATGAAAAATTGTAGGAAAAGTAGGAATTTAAGATTTGAAATGATGGCAAATACCCATGATTTTTTTTTCAAATTTTTCTGAGAGTGTGCGGTGCAGACCCTGGTCCACTTGACACAGAATGACCCAAAAACATACTGTGCGTGACTGTTATTTAACAAAAAAAAAAAAAAAGAAAAAAACATGCAAAAGCTAAATTCTACAATTACATAAGGTAACATTTTTCTATATCTTTCATCCAGACCATTGGACCCCCTCTGTGTATGCTGGTGTATGTTGCAACCAAATAAATGGCTTAAAGTCCAACTATTGCAATTATGGTTGGAAGAAAAACTAACATCCACAGGGTGGCCCCAGGTTTCAGTTTGGGATCCACTGCTTTGGGCAGTTTACAAAAGCTTCCCAGATCATGTAGTACAGCCAAAAATCAGGAAATTCTCAGCAAATTAAGAACCAGCGGAAGAACTCTTTTATGGCAAGCATTCTCAGTGTGAATGGCCAGTTCCTATCATGTTACAGTCAAACGTTACGTTAGGAAATAATTTTTTGTGTTTTGTAATGTTATGGTACACATAAGTGCAATACTGAGTTGTATTTAACAAGGAAAAGCTACTGGGGAGTTTTTTTTTTCCCCGTTAGAGATTACAAGAGTGTTTTGGTGCAAAAAGTATGTGATTCAATCAGTACCTGCTGATAGACATGGCCACAATCACAGGTTGCCACCCAGACTGCAAGACCTCCCGGATTTGTGGGCTGCGGCTCGCAATGACCGCCCAGAATGGGATAAGAGCTAAGAAGGCAACACAGACCAGGGGGGACAGGTACCACATGTCTGAAACACACACAGGGATAAGTCATTCCTGAAATTTTTGATGAAAGAGGCCAACAGCTGCAGGGCTAGCATGTTTAACAAGAACTCAGAAGGTTGCAGGTTCAAGTACCGGTGCAGAACATTTATATCAGGGAAGTTGTTTGGCCCGTAAGCAAACCCATCAACCCTACATTGCTCCAAGGGGAGACTGTCCCCAGCTTAGTCTCATCAACTGTACATCACTTTGTATAAAAACATGCACTAAATAAATGTAACGCAATGTCATCAAAACGCAGAGAGATATCTCACCTTCTGTAATGCTGCCCAGAACCTCTAAAATACACAAAAGATCCCTTATCTGTAGTGTGTGAATGTACCTTGACATAGATTTTAAATAACCCACCTTGGTCACACTTCAGATAAAGTGTTGCTCATAAAGGCTTTATACAGCATGTATTAATGCCTTCATAAATGAGACATAATGTCTTCATAAATCATACATGAACAAATGTCATGCTTTGTAAAGGGTGAAAAAACGCATCCTTATTCAGCACGTGATGACAGAAGTGACAATGACTGTCACTTAGCTGACAATGACACCCTTTATAGCATTTAGCCACTAGCTAAGTGACATTGTCAGTTATACCACAGCTAGCATCACATGCTGAATAAGGATGTGTTTTTCTCCCTTTACAAAGCATGACATTTGCTTATGTATGATTTATGAAGACATTTTGTCTCATTTATGAGGGCATTATACATGTTGTATAAAGTCTTTATGAGCAACATGTCACCTAAAGTGTGACCCCCACCTTATATTTCTTGTAACTGAATAAACCGAGTATTACAGCATAAGAAAAACATATATACTGAACAGAAATATCCTGAAGCTGCCAGATTGTGGCCAGAGCTGAATTTCCGCTGTCATCTGCTGGTCCCGCAAGCGCATTTTAGAATCTGGCACAAAGGGTGCGAACGAGTACTTGAATAAACAAGCACTCGCTGTATGAATCATAACCAGTTACAAAAAAAGATAATTGTTTTGTAGTCCTATATTTCTTCTACATTTTATCCCAGTAAGTTTCTGTTATGTAGGCCTACATGTCATTTTTTTTAAACAAGAGGCCTGTCGGCCTTGAGAGCTCCGCTGAGGATGACTGAAATGTCCAAGTCATAACTTAATTTCAGAAATCCTTGAAAACTATTGCAATATTAACACGACACATTAATGAAAGACTGAAAAAATGAGCACAAACACTGATTTACTAAGTCCAAAATGCTGAATTTTGCTGCAATATAGCAATGTGCGGGAAGCGGTGGGAAAGTCTGGCAGCTCAATTCATGAGAAAGATAAATTTTCGTGGTATAAGGCCGTAGACAGCATAATTGGCCAAAAACGTTAGGGCAAAAGAATTCCGTATTCAACTTCCATCAATATCGAAAGTAAACAGTTCTTTTCTTTTTCGGCTTACCTTGATGTTTGGATATGCAGAGAAAGACTCAGGTGAGTAAAAACATCAAGCATCCAGTCAAGAAAATTTAGCGTTTAATTTCTCGTCCTGCTATACGTGGTAATCCATGTTACTAATGACACACTGGGTTGCTATAGCACGCGCAGCATATGGATTTGCGATATTATTCATATTCTAAACCCCCTTCTCAATAATAAAACCCCCCGAAATATATTGGCGCCTCCTTTTAAAATCGTTCCCCATATCAAACCACCTAGGTCAGTGTTTCCAATACATTGACGAGACTATGGCGGCCCGCCATAGTCTAATTTCCCCCGCCATAGTGTCAATATGCGCAATTGCCCCGTGTTCATCTAACATGCAAACGTTAAAAAAAAAAAAAAAAAAACAGAAAAATAGGAAAGGTACTGGAAGACACGGAATTTGCGCAATTCAACACCCCCCCCAACAAAATGAGAATCCAACCCCCCGCTCAACAAAATGAGAATCCCCCCCAGACATCGGTCTGCCACCACACATGTGCCCCCATATTCTCCAAAAATTCTGTGGGAAACACTGTAGGAGAATACTGCAACGCGCAGCATTGGAATTTGGCAATGTACTCGGGTACGGTTAGATATTACTAGCGTTAAAGCTGATTAGCGGAGGGAGGGGGGACAATCGTGCCTGGTGTGAAAGCGCCCTTAAAGAGTCGTAAGTATGCATAACCACCGACAATGGCGCGAATATTGTGACAGCAGTAGAACTGAACGACTGGACAAGACTGTAATGCTTCGGTAACATGCTCCACCTCGCCATTGGTAGATAAAAAATTTTTTTTTGAGTCTTAGTTCAACATTATATTTTATTGTCTTACGTTTGCTATACAAATATGTTGGATTTTAAATGTAATACTAAGCAGTGGCATAGCCAGAACTTAAAAATCCCTTTACAACTATTAGTCCTGACTTGTTCTCAATCGTTTTTCTTAATTAACGATAGGGGAGAGCCGGTGCGAAAGTAACGTGGGACGAAAGTAATACAGCGATTTACTCACAGCCATCCACACTTCGATGCGTCATATTAGGTCAGCACGTCCAGCTCGCGACACTCTCCAGACCCGGAAAAAATCTTGAGGTTTTCGTGGCCGCCCTTAAACGCAGACCGGAAGACCATTTTCCACAGTGGTGAGTAAATTCAGACAAATGGTGAACTTTGATTTAAAAATTGTCTTTATCGCTCCATGTGTCATATTTATGATGAAAGGATAGGTTATTTAGTTTTGTAACATATCCTCAAGTTTGAAATGTCAGACTTTTTCCACTTTAGAAGCAATCCTGGTTCAAAAGTCAGGAGTCACTGTCGGGCGGTAGTAGCAACGGTTCGTTCGTCCCCTCTCCGCTAATGCGCCAAATTTTCTGTTCTAAAGCTCATTAAAAAAATGTGTGTGTTATATTTTACCGACAGAAAATGCCAAGAGTTAGGGTCAGAACTAACCAGAGAGGAAAGGTTGACCAGCAGGTTTACAAAAGGGCCTTTTTTGATGTCCAAAGAGGCGAGAGTATTAGGAGGGCAGCAGAGGTGCGGGACCGAAGTACCAACGGTTACGTTCGTCCCTCTCTGCTAATGCGACCGCATTTTGTGTTTTAAAGCTCACTAAAAATGCGTGTGTTATGTTTTACCGACAGAAAATGCCAAGAGTTAGGGTCAGAACTACCCAGAAAGGAAAGGTTGACCAGCAGGTTTAGGAAAGGGCCTTTCTTGATGTCCGAAGAGGTGAGAGTATAAGGAGGGCAGCAGAGGTGCACGGCATTTGTCATGTCACCCTGCTCCGGTACTGCAAGAGGAGGGCAGAGGCAGGAGGGCAGCAGACCAGAGCCCCAGGGTACAGGGCTCACAACAAAGTCTTCAAAGAAGAACAGGAGAAGAGACTGCAGGCATATATGAATAGAGCAGCTGATATATATTTTGGCCTGAGTCCTAAAGAGGTTGGAGTAACACTGCAGACAGAGCTACACCACTACCGCCATTTGCCTAAGACAGCAAGCACCTCCGCTCTGGATCTGCCCCGGCTCTGAGCCGGATCAGCTGGAGTCAGCACAGAGCCAGGGCAGATCCGGAGCGGAGGTGCTTGCTATCTGGGAATTAACCTCTTTTTTCATGCTGTTTTAGGTGCGAAAGTTTGCATATGAGCTGGCCGAAAATATTGGCCTCAAAACTCCATGTTCATGGGAGAAAAACCAGATGGCAGGGAAGGATTGGCTCACCTCCTTCCTCGAGCGCAACAAAACCCTGTCCATCGGTCGACCACAAGCCACCAGCATGTCCCGTTCCACCAGCTTCAACAAGACCAACGTGACAGCGTTTTTTAAAAACCTAGAGGCTGTCCTCACCCGCTATAATTTTGAAGCAAAGGACATCTGGAACATGGATGAAACAGGTAAAAATTTATATTTAGATAAATTAAAAAGCAACAGTGATTTGCAACAGCAATAATTCATTTCATTTATTATTTCAGGTACCACAACGGTTCAAGTGCCAGACAAAATCATTGCCACCAAGGTGCAGCGCCAGGTCGGTGCTGTGACCTCTGGGGAAAGAGGGACATTGGTGACTGTTGCCCTTGCTGCCAACGCACAAGGCTACTTTGTTCCCCCTTACTTTATCTTCCCAAGGAAGAAGTTCCAGGACCACTTCATCCGGGATGGCCCCCTTGGCTGCACTGGTTCTGCCAATGTATTGGGGTGAATGCAGGAGACAGATTTCTTGGCATTTTTACAGCATTTTGCAAGACACACCCGCGTGACTTTGGAGTCAAAGTTGCTGCTACTCTTAGACAATCATCCATAACACCTTTCTGTGGTAGCTATTGACTTTTGCAAGTCACATGGCATTGTACTCCTGTCTTTTCCACCCCACTGCTCCCACCGTCTTCAGCCCCTAGACCGAAGCGTTTTTGGTCCTCTGAAGCACTACATTAACAGTGCAGCAGACAATTGGATGCGAATGAACCCTGGAAGAACTTTGACCATCCACAACATCCCGAGTCTTGTGGCTAAAGTTCTGCCTCAAGCTGCGACAGCAAGCAGCATTTCATCTGGGTTCGAGTGTACCGGTATCTGGCCCTTGAATCCAGATATTTTCAGTGAGACATACTTTGCTCCAGCTTTTGTGACTGACTGTCCTGCACCAGCACCAGCTCCATCCCCAGTGCCAGCTCCATCACCAGCGCCCTCTTCATCACCAGCGCCAGCTCCATCACCAGTGCCCTCTTCATCACCAGCGCCAGCTCCATCACCAGCGCCCTCTTCATCACCAATGTCCGCTTCATCACCAGCTGTCTGCTGCATTACCAGCGCCCGCTCCCTTAAGACACCACCAACCTAGCCAGAGCCCATTTGAGCTGCCTCCCCATGAGTCTGCCATTCCTGTAGATGGTGAGAGTTTGTGTCTGTGTGTGTCTTTAAATGTGCATGTTGAGCCTTGCCAAACATTTTTTTGGAAATATTATCTATCCAGGTATGCTTGTGGTTCCAGGAACATCTAGCGGCACGCCAATACAGAGGTTCAGCCCAGAAAAGGTTCGCCCATATCCAAAGGCTGGCTCGAGGAAAGAAAATAAAAGAAGAGGCAGAAAGAGGTGAGCAGAGTGTCGTTTTTAACTTGTCTTGATTTTCTTGCTTGTAGAAAAACAAGCTGATTCTGACTACCATCTCATTGAATGTTGCAGGTCAACAGCAATACTGACCGACACCCCAGTAAAAGCTGCTTTGGAGGAGGAGAGTCGGCAGAGGGGCCAGAAAAAACAGTCCTCTTCAAAACGCCCAAAGAAAACGTTGTTTAGTGGACACACTGCAACCAGAGTTTCTCAGGGCAATGATGAGGAATGTCTTGTTTGTGGGGAGACATTTGCCTCATCTTTGCCTGGAGAAGTGTGGGTGCGGTGCATCTTTTGTCTGCTGTGGTCACATGAGGCATGCACTGAGGGTGCAGCTCATTATATCTGTCACAACTGTGATAATGAGTAAAGTAATTTCATAATTTTTATAAATAGACCAATTGCACCCCACCCAGATAGCAAGCACCTTCGCTCCGGATCTGCCCCGGCTCTGCGCCGACACCAGCTGATCTGGCTCAGAGCCGGGGCAGATCCGGAGCGGAGGTGCTTGCTATCTGGGACGTTAAACATGTTCACGTTTACTTTTGAAACATTTGAAGCAAATTAAAATGTTTAAAACAAATGTCTGATTGTTTTTGTTTCTGTTTTAACGACAGTAATTCAAAAGATTCCAGTTAATTTCATCACGTTACTTTTGTCGGCCTGTGTGCCACTTTCGTCCCGACTGGAGGGTCGAAAAGCAGCAATGCGCAACTTCCGTTCGACGTCAAACTATGCCGAAGTCAATATATATTGGGATGATTTGCACCTGATATTGACAGAGCACACACGAAAGTAGTTAATCGCTGCAAAAAGTTTTTTTCGGTCTGTAACGTTATCTTTTAAAATGACGTCCATGTGAAAAATGTTACTTTCGTACCAGCTCTCCCCTACATTCAACCAACAAGCTATATGAACTAGAGGTGCAACGTTACGATTTCAATATACAAGTCTGGCCGCCACCTTAGGACGGGCGTCCTTGACAGCAAGGTGTATGTCTCTAGCCACGATTTTTTTCTGGAAATGCCTGACCACTGTGTCGCTGTCAACTGCAGTGACGGGACAGGGAAAGAGGATGACATAACTTTTCACAAGGAAGTTATATTTAGCTTGAACAACGGAGATTTAAGGCTTTAAATCATCAAACTGATACAATGTGAAGCCAGTCTTGACCCTAGCTGTTACTTAGGTAGTAAGCTGCTTAGTCCACGGGCACTCGTATTTTGATCGGACATGCACATAGGCCTGTAAACTGTATGTGTGAAGTGGAAAGGGGTGCTCCCAATTTTTTTGCTTTACTTCTTTTTATAATAAAAAAAAATCTTTTTCTTTAATTTTATTAATTTAAAATATTTGCATCTTTATTTTTGTTATTTGAGAAAGCTAAGGAATGACAGAGTGCATGTTTCATTTTGAAATTTCAGGGCTTGCGAAATCGCTATTCTGAGCGCCTGGAACAAGTAAAAATTTTGTCGGACAAGCAGAAATTAAGAGGCGCTTGCCCGACGGGCTGGCTGAAAATTTCACGCCACATATTAATTTATTTCCGATCTTAACGTATTATTCACTGTACCAGTGTGGCCACTAAATTCATTTGAAACAAGATCCGATTTGTTGCTGAAAACCTATAGCCTATTTCACAATATTTTAGGCGTGACTGTCACAACTTTCCGATTACCGGTTGCCAAGTGCCATGTAGCCAAATAGCGGGATTTTGATCCGCCGCGGTCTAGTTTGGTTGGTGCAGGCATAAGCAATGACTTTACTCCCAACCATCAAACAGGGGAATAAAGGCATAACCTACATGCGTGCAGCTGGCGCTAGGAATCACGTCGGACGACCATTCCATTGAATGGTCACAAAATCACTTTCTCGGAACATGGTTATAATATAATGTTTCAGTGAGAGAAGCAAAACTTTTATCGACATTTGTTGTTGCTTTTGTGTGTTTTTGTTGTTGTTGTTTAAAAAGGCCCACAGCAAAGTGAATATATTTATTTAATATAAAGTTATTCATCTACAGCCGTGTTCTAGGCTCGCATCTTTCCCATATTGCGTTTTGTTTCAATCACCTCAGAACCGAAACGACAGGCTTGTGGTTACACATGAGGGGAAGAGAGGGATAATTAACACAACTTTTTTTTTCAGTTTTCTAGTGGCGGCCACACGGACAGAGGGGTGACCGGGCAGTGTCTGCGGACTTCGAGTGGGTGTGGGACTATGAATGCGAGCATTGAAACTCTACCCAGCAATCTTACGGCTATACGAGGGTGTGTTTTCAATTAAAACCAGCAACACTATTATCACAAGCAAGAATATGTTGTGATGTTGCACTTGAGGAAGCTAATCGGCCACAGTCAGAGCAGCATACAATTTTCAAAATGAGACATTGGAGCCAGAGACCAAATTAATGTGGAATTGTAAAACACTTCGATAAGGCAGTTGCTACGGGTACGGCAGTTTTTCAATGCATTTCAATGTGGAGAGGCACGGCAGTCCCCATTTCAAGCCCTGCCCTAACCTAACCCCAACCCTAACCCCTAACCCTTCCCCTAACCCCAACCCCTAACCCTTCCCCTAACCATAATCCCGAATCCTTATCCTAATCCCTTTAAATCGACTGCCATACCAATAAAAACTGCCGTGTCTCTAGACACTTCCCTTCGATAAACACTTCGATGACTGATTATTATAAATATTATACGGAAGTAGTTCATGTTCGTTAGAAAACACGTACCATGTCAAAATATCTCGCAAAGCAAGACAACCCTTAAGATAAAATTCTTCGTTGTCATTTCACTTCACGACATGAGTCCGACGACTTACGGGTGCTGGTTTAAACCACTCACTGCGCACCCCCGATTGTGTGCCTGCTGCTCATTCGTCATTCATTAAGAGTTAAATGTAGCGTTCATAAATATATCACCCAAATCGCTACAATCCGGGTGCTAAAATATATCTGATTTTGTTTTTAGAGTTGTGCCGCTTATTGTCAGTCAAAAGGGATTATGAAGCATCCATAATTGTTTTTTTTTCTTCCTTCATTGAGAGTTAAAAGACCGTAACGTTATGTCAGTGTCTCCAACG
This sequence comes from Gymnothorax javanicus, assembly GCA_029692085.1. NCBI lineage: Eukaryota > Metazoa > Chordata > Actinopteri > Anguilliformes > Muraenidae > Gymnothorax > Gymnothorax javanicus. Next base: position 44,357,843 of record CM056203.1, read on the forward strand.
ACCAAATTAAAAATTTATTTTAAACCCTATTCCTAAACGGAAACAAAATGGAAAGCCATAAAGTTGTAAATGATTTTTCAAGAAGAACATGACCACTTTATACCACTTACAAGATTTAATTACACAACCCTCCAACAATTGTTGAATATTTCGATCGTGGGCCGTTGTAAAATGTCAGCAGTTGATTTGGCCATCAGATGTTTGCAAAGGGACATCAGTACATAGTCTATAGGCCTATGTTTTACCGATATTCTGATAAGTGTGCTGGCACATCAATGATGAGAATATCATGTAGAACATACTGACTGTCATGGTTCTGTGTTTGTGTTCATGCTTTATGTTCATGGTTATGTCTTTTCTTTATTCTTTTTGGTTATAGTATTCTCCGGTTTTCAGTTCATACCATTTTAAGTTTCATTGCACTTGTCTCACCTGTCTTGTGATCTAGTTGGTTCAGTCCGTCTTCCCAGTCTGCGTGCTTACCTGCTTCGGGTGATTTCAATGGTTTCTGGTGTTTCATATTATTACTTCAATTCTCGTTTACTTCCTTCGCCTTGCTTTTCTAGATTACTAATAATACTAAGATTTATATTTTGTATCATAGTCTACTAAACCAACTAATCCATGTATATATTACTAACTTACTAATGAGCACTTTGGTTAATTTGTAAAGCTGCACCTCTACTAATTATTACTAATTCAATCTCAGCAATCGCCCTGTTCTAGTCTCCGCCCCTTGCTTTGCTTTCCCTGTCTCTCCCTACGTTTCTGCAAGATCTCTCGCACGTGCTTAATTGCTTTCCTGCACTCATTGCCTGTGCACTTAGAACTCCTTGACTGGAGCTGTTTATTTGTCATAGGATGTCTGCGTGAATCCCGTCCGTGTCTTGGCTTTTGCCAATTGTTGTGGTTTAGGACTTCCCCATGTGTACCTTCCTTTGTAATTAGTTCTCATCCAATTGACCGGTTCCCTGCATAGCATGTGACTTCCCTTGTGTCTAGAGTCCTCACTGCTGTTCAGCCCTAGTCAGAACGTTGATCAATATTCCTTTGCGCAGAGCCTTTTGTATGCCAATTGATTATTGTTTCTCTTCAAATGTTTCGTCTGACCTTGATTTTTGCCATAGCCCTTCTGTCTTGTTTTTGTCTTTCTGGATTTTTGACCCATTTCTGTACGACCACGTCTACTGTGTTTGGATGCCCTGTCTATGACTCCCTGCTTTGGATTTCGACTACGATTTTTGCCTACTGTCTATGTACCGTCGCACCTCTGCTTTTCTGGTTCAGACCCCGGCCTGTCTAGTCGACTTTGTTTTTGGATTTTGTTTTTTGGCTTGGCAATTCTTGTTTCTTCTGGTCCTGACCCTGCTATCAATAAAGGCATACGATTTTTGGATTTTCTGCTCTCGCATGTGGTTCCTGAACGCACCGTCACACTGAAGTCCATTAAATGGACAAAATGTAACAGTAACTTATGCCCCATTTCTACTACGTGGTACCGCCTCTACCTGCTTTTTTCATTGTTTAAGTTGCATAAAAGGGAGTAGGGAGAAGCCATTAAACCCTATGTTTTATTTTGTGCATTACATGTAGGCCTATATACTATTATTGAAATTCTATTGAAATAAACGAATATTCCGTGGTGTGAAAGAATGCATGGTAATAATGAACGTTTGTTGGTGTCGATGAATATACATCGTAATGCAAATTTCCTTTATGAAAATGTCGCCTACATAAATTATTTTCTCCTCGCTATTTGTACACTTTTCGGCGCTGATGATTTTTTTCTCTGTTTGCAATGAACAGCAAAAGTTGTAAAACCTGTTCAAATGGTAACTGATATGTTGGTTATGCCTAGGTCCCACTGGGGATTGCAATGGTTTGTGAGGCATTCCCGATGGAAAAAGTGAGAATTGCAATGCATCGCAAACACATTTGCCGAAGATTTGCAGAATGTGCGGTGACGTTCGCCGAGTATCACAGGCAAATTCTAGCCATCGCAATGGATCACGAGTGGATCGCAAAAGCCCAAAAAATTTCAAAGCCTGCTTTGAATTTTGTTGCGAACCATTCGCGACGTTTTCATCTCAAAAGTTGTCGCAGAATGTTCGCCGAATGTTTGCCGACGGTCGGCGAATGTATGCGCTGCATCGGTGAACCATCCGCCACACTTTCAAAACTGAAAAAGTGTCGGCGACCCTCGCCGAGCTATTGCCGAATATTCGGCGAACCTTCGGCAAACATCGCAGAACATTTGCCGATATGTCGCCAACAGTCGGCGAACATTCTTGGTGATGGTCCCCCGAAGCAACGCCAGTCATCGGTGACTGTCGCCAATTTATCGCACAATGACTGTCATCCCTTCCTTCGGCGAACAATCCCAAGAGCAAATTATAATGGGACTGCTCCACTTTTTTGACCATTTTGTCACGTACAATCGCAAGGCATCGCCAAACTTTTCCAAATTTCCCCATCGGCGACCATCGCAAAATGCTAAATCCCCAGTGGGACTGAGCCATTACGTGGCTGGTGAAGCTCATAGCGCACGCAAATGCATGATGATTACCATTAACGTAATGTGTGAAAACATCACTTCAAAAAATGACTGCGATGGCATGGCACGTTTATCTGAGTGGTGAAGAACCAACCGCAGACAAAAAGGGGCATACAGATATTTTAAATAGTTTTGTGCTGCGTCGCTATGATGACCGGCTACACTGAGGCAGTACTATCCTCTAATGGAAAACGATCCCCCAGAAAAGTACCCAGCACCAAGGCAGATGGAGTAGAGTAGAGCCGGTACCTCGTAGTGGAAATGAGGCATTAAGGCCGAATTCGGCGAGGTGTCGGGCAAGGAGAAAACTTTTCGTGCAACCAGGAATTCATTTGCCCTTGCCCGACGGGCTACCGTTCATTTTAGAATTTTGCGAGCCCTGAACTTGTGTTACATCTTTATGGAGAAAGATCTCCTGTTATACTTTCAAGTTACTTTAAAGGTTTTGTATTTTTTAAAATAAGTTTTGCACGATAAATGTTCTTAAAATGACATTCTATACTATTTTGAAGTGAGTTGATAGTTAAGAATGCAGCTTTCTGCTGCAATGTATCTGCTGTGGGGGTATGTTCAGAAACAGTTCTATTGAAATACAACCCCAATTTCGAGATAGTTGGGACAAAGTGTAAATTGTGAATAAAATCAAAACGCAATGACTTTGAAATCACACCAGCCATACGGTGTTCATTTTAGGACATCCTCAGATCTCAGACTCAGGTGTCAGACTCAAACGGAAAGGCATCAGGTCTCGGGTGAAAAGGCTTCAGGTCACAGGCGAAACGGCATCGGGGTAGCCTAAAAGTCACTCAGTGTCAGAAAAACCTCTGTCATCTTCAGGCAAAACTGCATTAGGTCTCGGAAAAAAACAGCCTCGGACCAAAAGTCTCAGAAAAACCTCTGTCAAGTCTATGAAATAGCAAAGTCAAGTGTCAGACCAAAAAGCGTCATGTCTCAGAAAAATCACCCTCAGCTGAAACTGCTTCAAACCAAACGGCCTCAGATGAAACTGCGTCGGCCTCGGACCAAAAAGTGTCATGTCTCAGAAAAATCTCCCTCAGCTGAAACTGCTTCAAATCAAACGGCCTCAGATGAAACTGTGTCGGCCTCAGACAAAACTTCGTCAGAAAAAAAGTTGTCAGACAGCATTGTCCAGAAGAGGGAGTCTCTCAGAAAAATCTCCCTCAGCTGAAACTAGCCTACATCAAACATACGGCCTTGTTTAGTTTTTTTAAGTGTAGAAATGCAGATACAACACAATAATCATGTACAGTACAGGCTGATATATCGAACCATCAAAAAAGTTCCAGTAAAAATCAATGAGTGTATATAGAACCAGAGAGGCTGTCGGAGTGAAAAGTTGAAGAAACCAATATGGCGTCCAGTGTAGAGCTGGGACGACGCGTCGACGTAGTCGGCGTGTCACGATTTATATAAATTTCGTCGACATTAATTATTTGCGTCGACGCGTCCCAAACAAGTAGGTTGTCCCACACTCCAGTCCAGTGGTGGCGGTAATACACCAAAAAGCTAGCCGCCAGAACTTATAGTTTAAAACGGAAGAAGAAGAATTCACACAACATTAACGGCGGCGGCAAGCAGTAACAGCAGCGCGAGTGGCGAGGAGCAACACATAGCAAAAAATCGGTCTTCAAAAGTGTGGGAGTTTTTCACTCTTAACCCTTCTAGTGATGTGGCACTTTGCAGACTTTGCAAAAATCAGCTGGGCGTACCACGAAAGTGCGACAGCAATGAATCTAACATTTGAAGCGAAATCACCGGGAGCTCTGAGTCAGGATGGCAGCAAAACACCGTAGTGTTTATTTTCCCACCCTGGAATGTGCGATTATCAAGCGTTGACACAATGTGTTTTTGTAGTAATGTTACGTTAGACTGTTGATTTGTTGTCTATAAATGCATCGCTACTAACGTTCAGGGCTCTCAAGTTGTGAATGCAGGCTAGAGTGAGATTTTCTCTAGGGGGTGCATGATACTCCCGTTTTCAAAGGTGCATAGTTACATTACTTAAGTAGGCTAGTTTTTTTTTTTTTTTTTTTTTTTTTGAGGATTTTGCTACTTTGCTTAAGATTTTTTTTTAAACCGGGATGTTTACTTTTACTGTACTACATTTAAAAGATAAAAAGTATACTTTCACTTTGTTACTTTGACACTGGCTACCTAGTTACTCGTTTCAAATTAAAATATGAATTTAATTAATCATTTACGGATTATCTGGATTCGGCGCGTTCGAGAAGAACAACGGTGCTCGGCAGGGTATATTTGTGCAGATGTGTCCACGGAGCTGCAAATGTATGCATGCAGTTACAATGTTCTATCACTAGATGGCACACCCGGATCAGTTTTTGAATATTCACAAGCAAGCCGAACAAGGTTTAGCGTATGGATGAGGTCACTCCAATCCCCGTTTTTCAGGAGTTGCCTGAATAAAACTCCTCAGCTAAGCCTGATGTGCAAAACTGCTCAATACACTTGCCCATAGTATCTATGCAGTCGTTCAAAAAAAAAAAAAAAAAAATCTCTTACTATAGAAATAATCATTGTCCTCTGCAGCAGGCGTTTCAGCTACAGTGAGCCAATGGTATCCCAATCAGCAGTTAAGAAAAATCAGTTTTCTGAAGCAAAAATTAGACATGTCATTGATACTATGTAATTCTACTATTAATTATAGTGGTTTTTAAACTGCCAGTAAACTCAAAGAAGAAGTATATTAAGGACAGACTGCCTGTTTTTTGAATACTGTATCTTTCATTCACCTGAAAATTGATTAAAGAGCACAAGGAGAGAACAAAGAATGGTTGCTTTGCTTCTTTCTATGCGTACTATGAAAAATGCTTTGTACTTGTACTTTTAATACTTAATTTTTTCTCAAAATACTTTTGGTACTGAAGTACATTTAATGTGAGATTGTATTATTTTCAGATTCAGATTGTATTATTTTGCACTGCTCATCTGTCTGCATTTTATTTAATTTTGGATGTACTTTACAGGAGCAATGACTTGAAGGGCAGCGTTTAAGTGTTTAAATATAGAAATGTTTATGTGTCCTGAGCTTGACTGTTCAATGCATTATTTTACATAGGCTACTACTGTCAGTTCTAAAAGAAGAAAAAAACATGTTGCCTACTTTTTTCAGTTACTCTGCTAATTTGTAAAACACTTATTTTTGTAATTCCTCCTGTGTGACTTATTATTTATTTTGTTAGATGCTACATCTGGCATCAGAATGCATTATTTTGCACATTTTATTTCATCACACAGAATTTTATTTTGGAGAGATTCAAGCGCCATGCTTAAGAAATGAAATGTTAACAAGAGATGGTTTGATATTCTTATTGTGTGAATCGTAACATTGATCAAGTAATGTGAAAGAATTGTAAACAGAAAAATAAATCGTTAGCCAAAAAAAAAAAAAAAAAAAATTTAGATTAGTCGATTAATCGAAAAAATAATCACCAGATTAATCGTTTGAAAAATAATCGTTTGGGACAGCTCTAGTCCAGTGCACCGCACCTCTCAATTTCCCATTGACTATAAAGGAAAAATTCCTGTCATTATTTTGTTATTTAAAGAGTATTGCAAAAAAGGACTGAGGGCACACTTAGCGTACTGCAAAAAAAAAAGGCTTTTAATTAAGCTTTTTCAGTCGTCAAGCTTTTGGTCGTAGACCTTCATCAGGACAGAGACTTCAAGAAGAAGTCTTTTTCTTCTTGAAGTCTCTGTCCTGATGGTCTATGACCGAAAGCTTGACGACTGAAAAAGCTTAATTAAAAGCCTTGTTCTTTTTGCAGTACGCTAAGTGTGCCCTCAGTTCTTTTTTGCAATTTATAGTTTTTATTACTCTGGTGCACCTTGGCTTTAGTCAGATGTGCGGACGAACATTTCTTGTTATTTAAAGAGTATACAATCGAATTTCCTTCTTACATAGTACTCTGGAATAAATATTAAAAAATGAATCGAGGCACAATTTTGGTTGACTCTTTTCGAGAACGAAGTTATAAGGAGTTGTTTTAATCAATGATTAAGCCACTGGTTAGTCAATATATGCCTCACATCTGACTCTCAATGGTCAAACGCATGGTACTGGTGAATAGCCTACAGGGAACATGCCTGTAAAGCGGTTTTGTGCCCATGGTCATTGTACTAATCCTATCTCAGTATGCTTACGCTGTCCTAGCTAGCCTAATGGGTACCTAACCTACCGTTAACAGGGAATGTACATTTTTCCAATCGGATGGAATGAGGATCACAACACGAACACGATACTGTGGTCATGTCACAATTCAAATTGGTTGTGAATTTAACTTCGACATTAGCGAGATATGTATTCCAATGTAATGTAGCGCACCAAACTGAATTCTAACCTTTAGTCTAGCTCTCTAGAGCTTGCCCGTACCCCTGCTGAAAAGCTGGATAGCATTCCATCCCACTATTTTCTCACTCGGTTCGTTTAATGAGGTCGTTGCAAGTTACGTAGGTGGTAACATGATCCCCGAAGCAAAATGTACACAAAGGTTGATCGCAGCATAGTGAAAATGGGGAAATCTTGTGCTGCTGTTGCTTGCACCAATAATAATGCCATTCAGTCGTCTGGAAAATACAGCACAATAAGTTTCCATCAATTTCCACAAAATAATGAAGCCCTTTTGAAAGATTGGCTTGTTAAATTCAGAAGAATTGACCGTGGAAAGCCTTACAAACCAACAAAACATTCAGTTCTTTGCTCAGAGCACTTCGAGAAAAGCTGCTTCACGTACCAGAAGTTCACAAGTAAGTCAACGGTTTTGTTGCAAACAAGACTGGTTTTAAAGTGAAGATTTAAAGAAATTAGTGGAAAATATATATTCAATACAAATATTAACCTTAAGTCTGAACGTCCCCATAACGGGGGCAATGAATTTGCATAATAAATGCAGCATGTTTCCTAATAGCAACCTTGTCATGCGGCATATCCTCTTAAAGCGAAGAAACTCGGTGAAAAGTTCATGATGGCCGTTTTTACCTAAACCGAACACAATTCAAGTACCAAGCAAGAAAATAAGCATCTAGCGAAACATTAAATAAAATAAGATCAGGGTTCTATCGCAAGCATTCTACTGAATTTGTGCTATGCATACAAACGATACCTCAAATGAAAAAGGACAGTCCACAGATTCTAACGATATAAGCCTTGTCATTTTAAATTGACACCACACTCAAAGAACAGCAGTCATACACTTTAAATGCTAAAGAGATGAGCAAAAATTTTTCTTACCTTTGATATTTTGTCATAAAAGCTGTTTGTGGGTAAATCTGCGCTTGCTTTTGTTTTAGCCAGTCTATCTGAGAGTCCTCTCGCCATTATGCTATGCACTGGAAAACCTCAGCAGTATAATCACCTAAATGGTTTGTTTTTTGTATTTTCGCCATAATTAACCGCTAAATATTCAACTGTTGTTTTCAAAGCTGGTTTATGACTGAGAATCCTTGCGCCAATATGCTCAAGTTCAAACACAGCACAGCTATACAAGTGCTAAATCGACCAGTGAATATATAGTCTGTTGAGCTAGTGTCGTGGATAAGGCAGAGCATTTGGATCTGAGGTTCAATATCCGGTTATACATGCGACATTTCAGAGCAAGGAAATACAAAAGCAAGGAATTTTTTGTGTAAATAAATAATAATTAATTGATGCATTCCCATCCCATTAAAGCCTTCTTCCTGAGTTACTTCGGGGGTCACGTGACTTGCACTACGGTTTCTGCATCCAATGCAACGCCTCCATTCCCACAGACTGTTGTCACTGTCGGGTTTACATTTTTTCTGGACGTTTGGTTTGAAGTATAACGTGTCGTTCTCATATCAGCGAGGTGCATTGCTATCAACCAGCACTATGGTCTTGGAGTTCAGCAAATGCGAACATTGCCTTGTATTTTCCATTTGGTAGCTGGGCATTTTCCACAGCTAACATTAATGCGTGAAAGCACTATTGCTACCTTGCATTGCTGGAACCATTTACAGTCTGTAAGTAAAAACTATGTAAGTTGCATGGTTACATGGTTAACAGCGAGGCTTTGGAGAAACGTGCCCGAAGCTAGCAGTTAAAGGTCATTGTGCAGTCCTGATTCCCTTCGTGCCTTAGAATTCACAATGTTTGCTGGTGGATTTCGATCTCTGCCCTTTGCCCCGTTTCCTTTCCTATGAGAATTTCCGTTTCACATACTATAGGGGTTGGATCTTTCAAGTTTGGAGGAATTATCACATATGCCGCATTATTTCACATGCTGCTTATGCCATAGGTGCATTTGTCACATCTCAGGCTGCAGTCATTGGTGAAAGATACTGCCGCTTTTTCATTTGTGCATCCCAAATGGTGTATCTGAACACTATGGAGTGGGATTTGTTTATTACATGAGAGAAAATAAATGATCCAAGAGGGAAAAAAATGTTTGAGAGAAAAAGTTTTCACACTGATGGCAAAAAAGCATTTTATGAGAGGAAAAAATACATATTTGAGAGAAAAAGTTTTCATACCGATAGCAAACAATTATATTTGAGACTAAAAATCTCATAGAACATAAAAAAAATAAATTTGTATAAAGAAATAAATTTTATAAATAAACTAATTATTCGCACTACAGATTTACATTCAAAGTCAATGCAAAGACGCGAATACACGAAACAAATTTTTCGCACGACAGATTTACATTCAAAGTCAATGCAGCGTCTTTGCATTGACTTTGAATGTCAATCTGTCGTGCGAAAAATTTGTTTCGCGTCCAGTGTGGAAGCGGCTTAAGTCCTTTGTTGTTGCAATATTCATTCGCTATTTCTTAGCTAAATACATATTATGTCGAATATGCTCCAATGTTTATAGAGTGGAGAAACTCCGCAACAGCCGGCGGAACGTAGCAAGCTAAGCACCATAACTAGCTTACGCTCACAGACCCCTTTTCCCCCACAGACAACATTACTGGGGGAAAAAAAGGATGATGGCGGAGGAATAAGCGGCACACTGGCTGGCGTATTGCACAATACCAACGAGAACGCATCGTCTCAAACCGTCGACAGCGTTCTCAGTGCTCGTAGCTGGAACTGGACTCCTCCTGGAACGACTAGCGAGAACGTTCCTCCCAAGAATGCAAATCCGTTCCTATGGAGTGAGATTTGTTTCTTTATTACATGAGAGAAAATAAATGATCCGAGAGGGAAAAAATGTTTGAGAGAAAAAGTTTTCACACTGATAGCAAAAAAGCATTTTATGAGAGAAAAAATATATTTGAGAGAAAAAGTTTTCATACCGATAGCAAACAATTATATTTGAGACTAAAAATCTCATAGAACATTAAAAAAATATAAATTTGAAATTTAAAAAATTATTTAAAAAAAAAAAATCTCTCAAAAACCTTTTTTTTACTCTCAAATATATATATTTTTGCTATCAGTGTGAAAACAATTTATCAAAAAAAAGTGTTTCTCTCAAAATATTTTTCTTCTCTCTCTCAAAACCTAAGTGTTTGCTTTCGATGCAATTTATTTGCTCTCGTGTCAGGATTTTGCTCTCGCTGCAAAAATAATGTCATGGGCGGGGCCACGTTCCTATTGGCCGGTTGGGTGAGAACCGTCTTGGGAGTCGAATTCAACTGAATCATTACACCATTGTCGATTCACCGGCATAGTTTGCGTACTGTCTTACTCGCTAGGGAGCTGGTTGGCTATCTAGCTAGCAAACTTAAGTGATGTCGAGCTGTATAATGCTATAGCTAGTGTGCCAATGTATTTGGCTACATAGCCAACTGGCTAGCGAGCTAAAAAGGCTACAGTTCACTTTCAATGACCAAAGTATTCTCAGAAATAATTACGCCGACAAAATAAGGCCACAGTTTGCGTGCACTGTCATACTTGCTAGCGAGCTAGTTGGCTACCTAGCTAAAGTGATATCGTCCTGTATATAATAATAACCAGTTACAGCCTTTTTGTGTTTGACAAGTGCTTATGGTGTCCTTTTTACAGGCTGCAATTTTTTTTCTGACCCGTTAACACATCACAATTTCTAGGACCAAGAGGGAAAAAACGTCCCCCAAAAAGAAAACACTTCCATAGTTCACATTGCTCCTGATATCCAATGTGAATAAAGCTGAGCACAACAAATTTTCATCATTGAAGAGATAATAATGATTCCCAGTGACAGTTACTGTGAATGCCCTACTGAAATGAGGAAAGTTGGAATGTTAAAGTGGGGATTCAAAGGAAAAACTGAAATATGGCCATTTCGACATCAATGGAAAGCTTAGAACGCAAAGAATGCAATGTAATGTCATTCCGTCACATTATCGATACGAGAAAATGGAAACACGCACGAAACGACAGTGTTTTATCCACCGTGAATACTTCCGTGATGCTAGGAATGACGCCCGTTTTGGGTGATGTCACATACGGGTTTTGCAAGCTCTGCTCTGCGAATTTGCTGTACGTCTCTCTCTAAGCTTTATATTTTGTTATTCAAGGTTCAAACTGTGTCGTACTTTACTTGAGATGGATAAATTATAATGGAGAAACATTCACCTGTCATTTTTTTTTTATTTAAACTCATATTTTTCTACATAGTACATGAAGATATATATATATATATATATATATATATATATATATATTCGATGGTACAAAGAAACTGGCGAGCCTAGTTGGGCTGAACGGCCTGTTCTCGCCATTCATGTTATGTTATGTTATGTTATGTTAAGATTAACATGAACATATAGGCTAAACGATCTGACGGAAATCGTGTAAATACGGGGAAGGACTGATACCTTAATCTATTATGATATTGTTTCGATGATTAGACTTGATAAGAGCGACGACAAAACAAGAAAGGAAGATTTTTAGAATGTATTCTCTCTCGCGCAGGAATACATATTGTTCATGCACTTGCAGCTGCCTGTCGTCAGATCTTTCTATTGCGTATACTGCAACTATTTAACGTTATTATATTTGCAAGGTTTTGTTTCGTTTTGGCCATCATGGAAGAGGAAGGACCAGAAGTTGAAGAAAGAACCATGGGAAGAGGTATAACAACTATTAAAAAAAGGCAATTAAAATTGAACTTCGGAGCATGAGAAGTACAGGCGGACGATTCAGGCTGCTTTTGAGGTATTGGGTGGAGATATTTGAGGGGTACGATTGTGTTCTAAATGGCATCGACTCGTCACTCCATATTTCTGTCAGTCAATCACTCTTATGAGAGTCCACTTGATCGTGTTTATTAAATACTATCATTTTTGTCCAGTGCCTGACAAAAGTCTTGTCGCATAAGGACATAGTAAATAAAAATAGCATATAACTTTATTTCTAACCAATCAATTGTTACAATAAATGGTCCATTTTAATGTCAAGGGCTTTAACATTAATAATTTGGTGCAAAATGAAACCGTCAAAAAGTGTTCTGATGTTCACAGCTTGGCTAAGCCCATAACATCTGTTTTTGCTAGGACAAAATTCTTGTCGTCTCTTCAGATGATGCAACAAATCGCAGATTAGAGTTTAACCTATGACAAATACTGTAATTAACACATTCCCAGATGTGTATAGAAATAACCCCAGCACACCAGACTTTCATATGAGGTGCGACTAGACCTCTGACAACATACCAAAGATTCAACCACAGACCAAAGTGCTGATCATCAAGAGCCTGAAGACTGAGGCTGCTGCTGAGGTGGCAGACATCTTTAATGTATCCAAATGTCAAGTGGAGGGGATGAGAAAAAGATTTGTTAAACTGGTGACGTTCATGGCAAGCGCAGGTCAGACAGACCCCGGAATGACAACTGTTTGAAAGGACCATTTGTTGCTTCAACTGTACAAGGCTAGCCCTTCTTCAACTACAGCGAAGCTACATGAGGAAATGTCACCAAAAATCCCGGTATCTACAAGATGAGTTTGTCAAATTCTCTCTCAAAGTGGTTTTCATAGCCAAATTAGTACACAGAAGTCTGCATTAAACAGAAAACAAAAACCTGCATTGAATTTGCCAAGGCCCACAGCTCGCAGAAAGGATTGATACTGGAAAAGTGGCTGAAAGTTTATTTTTTTCTGGTGAATCATCCATTGAACTGCATGCCAGTCGCCGTACAAGACCTGTTGGAACCCTCATGGACCCAAGATTCTCCCAGAAAACAATCATGTTTGGTGGAGGAAAAATCATGGTTTGTTGTTACATCCAGCATGGGGTGTGAGAAAGATCTGCAGAGTGGATGGCAACATCAACAGCCTGAAATATCAAGAAGTTCTTGCTGCCCTACTTATACTGCTGCTCCTTCTCATTCTTCTGCCTCCATGTCACAGTTCCTGAAAGCGAAGAAGGTGAAGGTACTCCAGGATTGGCCAACCCAGTCACCTGACATGAACATTATTGAGCATTTCAGGGGTAAGATGAAGGAGGAGGCTTGGAAGATGAAACCACAGAATCTTGATGAACTCTGGGAGTCCTGCAAGACTGCTTTCTATGCCATTCCAGATGATTTCATCATCAAGTTATCTCAGTCATTGCCAAGACGTATGGATGCAGTCCTCCAAGCTCATGGGGAGTCATAATTTAATATTAATTCTTTTTTTTCCAAGGCACCATGGCTTTATGTTCTGATATTATAGTGGCAAATTTGTGTATTCAAAATAAAGTGTATGTATAATTTCCACATTTTTTTTCAATGCGACAAGACTTTTGTCCAAGCAAAATCTGACCTTTCTGTATAAATTAAATTATAAAACTCAATCAATGACACAAAACTCTATTTTGGTATATTTCGCATAATCTAGAGGGCTTTTGCCTTTCATATAAGCCATTTTTGATTCCAACTGATCAACTACAAGTCAGGTTATTATTTGTTGTTCCTACAACTTGGATAAGTGACAAGACTTTTGTCAGGCACTGTAGCCCAGAGCATTGGCTTATCCAACCTTCCTCGGAATGGTAGCATGACTCCAATTAAAACATCATTTTCTTTCTAAACTAGACAACGTGTACGGAAAGCCTATAGCCAGCACAGCGACCGGACTTTTTGCAGCATGGAACGAACCAAAATAAGCAGCATAACTAATACTAGCATTCTGCCCGTGGGGATCCATGGGTTCTATTTTATGTAACTTCGTGCAGCATTATGACGTCATCACATGCACCTCCATGATGTCATCATGTTGCTATGGTGTTGCTATGGCATTTCCATAAACACCAAGGTGGCTGTCACGCGACCGATGTTTTTATAGTAACTAAAACTAAGTAACCATCAAAGGGAATACGCTGCGCTGACATTCCGCGCTCAGTGGAACACAAAGTCGCCTGTTTTTTTGCCATTACTGATGTGTTTGTCAGATTGTCATGGACAAACAGCACTCATATTCATGAATGTGTAGCTATTATATTACTAGCATGCTAATCACTAGTAAAGCTAATCGGTAATTAGCCATCATGCTAGGTGAACTTGCAAACTTGGTTGTTTCTCAATACCAAGAATGCTAAGAACGTATGGAGTGAGATTTGTTTCTTTATTACATGAGAGAAAATAAATGATCCGAGAGGGAAAAAAATGTTTGAGAGAAAAAGTTTTCACACTAATAGCAAAAAAGCATTTTATGAGAGAAAAAATACATATTTGAGAGAAAAGTTTTCATAACGATAGCAAACAATTATTTTTTTATGTTCTATGAGATTTTTATAGAACATAATTTTTAAAATTTAAAATTTATATTTTTTTATTTATGAGAAAAAAATCTCTCAAAACCTTTTTTTTTACTCTCAAATATATATATTTTTGCTATCAGTGTGAAAACATTTTATTTAAAAAAGTGTTTCTCTCAAAATATTTTTCTTCTCTCTCTCAAAAGTGTTTGCTCTCGATGCAATTTATTTGCTCTCGTGTCAGGATTTTGCTCTCGCTGCGAAAATAATGTCATGGGCCACGTTCCTATTGGCCAGTCGGCTGAGAATAGTCTTGGGAGTCGAATTCAACTGAATCATTACACCATTTTCGATTCACCGGCATAGTTTGCGTACTGTCTTACTCGCTAGGGAGCTGATTGGCTATCTAGCTAGCAAACTAAAGTGATGTCGAACTGTATAATGTTATAGCTAGCGCGCCAATGTATTTGGCTACATAGCCAACTGGCTAGCGAGCTAAAAAGGCTTCAGTTAAACATAATGGAATACTTTCATGAAGCGAGCTATTTGTCTGTCTAGTTATCAAGATGAAGTGACATCGAAATCTATTATGTTATTGCTTGCATGCCAATGTATTTAAAGTCGGGATTCAAAGAAAATAAGTACCCATAAAATTTGTCCGTTATGGCAATTTCATGATATGTTGAAGGTATTCACTCATATAACAAGAGAAAAAAGTTTCATGCTACTTGATATCGCTTTCCAAATGTTGTTCTTCTTCGACCGTACAGTGGGTTGACCGGTTCCGCAATTTGCAGAAATCAAACTTTATTTGCGGGAAAACGACTTCGCTGTCAGCCTTGAGTTTGACACCGCTGGAAAGGTAAATTATTGTGGATTTAACTCTTAAGTATCGTTTCGAGATATTCGGCTTGATAGAGAAATAAATGCCCGATAACTGTTGCTTGCCGTTGCAGCAGTACCAAATCAACGCCTGTGATAAGACGCACTGCGCAGTGTGTGGCCGTTAAACGCGTGTATTCCCGGATTCATCACGTTATTAGTGTCATTATGATCGGAAATTATCGGAAATTATCGCTCAATGGGTTGATCATTACTCATGTCCTGTGTTAATCTGAATTTGTAGTCTCATCCTGATAATTTTAATGTATACTTGGTATGTACTTGAATTGGAAAGAGTAGAAAGAATCATCCATAGTCGCTGACAGAAGTTGAATATCGATGGATGTACAAAATCGTCTTGAACTGAGGCCAGCGCACGTGGATTCCAGCTGACACAATGTTGAGACACGGAACAATTATCCATAAATTTGACCAATTATTATGATATACCCTGCAGAGTAATGCTGGCTAAAATTGGTGGAAAATACATGTGTCTCTTCCTTTGTGGCCAGGGGCACGCAATTATTCCAGTAAACAAAGTTTATAAGTTTGGCCTGAGAAAGGGCGCTGTTTGCGAAACTGGAAATTATTTGCGGAACCGGTCAAAGGACGTGCCACTGAAAAATGACTGTGCAAGGCTTTATTCCTAATGACTGAAGAAAACTAATTGATCCACAAAGTGCGTGAGTAATTTCCGCAAATTCGTGAACAGATAACTTTCCGCCACCGAAAGCTGTATCGATACCAGACGCTTCAGACAAATTCCGTTTGCGGAACCGGACAACGCACTGTAACCAGTCCGCCGACAGTCTCATTTTCCGAGACGTCACGGGTTGTGTACTCTGAAAGTACTCAGATGCTCCATAGTTATAGTACAGTGAACACCGTGAAAATAGTTTTCAATTTTCTTTTAAAGCCTGACTAGTCAGAACTCTTAATAGTTTTCTTCCAGATCTACCAGTAGTTCATCGTTTTAAATCCCATGTTTAAATCTTTTTTTTTTTTAAGCCAATGTCGCATTAAAGGGGACCTATTATGCTATATTTCCTAGGTTATATTTTGATCTTGGACTCCCCTAGAGTACTCCTGATCGTTCAAAGCCCAAACAGGGTCCTTATTTAGCTCATACTGCCATCCTCAAAAAACCCCATTTGCAGTCCATTGCAGTCTCTGCCTGAAACGCCTCATTGGGGTGGCTCTTCCGCTATGGCCCCCACTCCCCGTGTACCCACTTTCTTCTGACTGGCCAGCTCTGCGGAGGGCGGAGTTGGGCGGGACGAGGCTGCAGAACGCAGTTTTCTGGGTCTGGCTCCCCAGAGTGAAATGCGAGACACGTCTGCAATCTGATAAGGAAGCGGCGGGCAAATTCCGCAATTTAACGTTATACTTGAATATAGACCTAATGAAATGAACTTGTTCTAACAAACGCAGCGGCGAAAGTGGAGGACGCAGTGCGAAAATCTGGCAGCTCAAGCTCAAATTTGCTATTGGCTACAGTTTGCTACCGCGACAGAGGTGAGTACTGCGGTTTTTCTACTTAATAGCTAGGATGCAGGGAAAGCTAGAATCCACCCCATATAGACACATTTGTAGAGCAGGTCGACATACCCACGTGTAGATCGGAGACCGTAGAAATCCAGTGGGTCTGAGTTTAGAGGGAAACATAGACAGTGAGGAGCAGCCGAAAGTTGACCAACAGCTTATGGACTGCTTCGGTGGGTGTTATAAGGACCTGCTGGTTCATGTGCATAACTGTGGTGTGTCGTTAGCGTGGAGAAACAAACAGCTTCCGCGCTAGTATATGACGGAGGGGCGAAAGATCCAGGCTAAACGACCTTTTCGGAAATTGCCCGTGGTAATGGTTTACTTATTGCATCGGAATGACAAACGTTTCCTCGCGGAGAATGGGCGTGTTATGGATAGTTTGCGAGAGCAAGCTAGAGCTCCGGTTATGTTATGGGCATAATACAGGTTTTACAGACCGTAAGTTCCGTTTGCGTGAACCGTTGGTTATGCGGAGCTAGCGAATTGATCACTTTTTACAGGAAAGAATTTAATATTCAGTCGCCGATTTAATATTCAATCGACAGCAATGCAGAGAAATCGTTTGTGATACCAGACACGTTATAGCCTGTGCTTTTCCCTATTGCTTTCACCGGTAGAATCAGAGAGCTTGCTCAGACATTGGAGAAGTATCAGGCTGACCCCGGTCATGGATAAGTAAAGGGATCGTTTCACAAGCACCCAAAAACGCACCCCAAGCTTTGCAAAACCTACATCTGGTCTAACTGCACCTCTCCGGTTAGCTTCAACTGCAGTGGCTACAATCAGGCAACGTTATGATGAAACTGCCACATTGATGCTTACCGAAGCAAAACAAGCATACCGGTCAGAATCGCTACATGTAAGTTAACCAGGAGAATTTTTAATTAGCAGAGCACGGGAACTAACATGCAGTAGCTGATAAGCGGTCATGACTTTGAATGTAATCTGTCGCGCGAAAAATTTGTTTCACGTCCGGTGTGAAAGCGGCTTGACGTGCCCGTATTGGCGTCTTTGCATTGACTTTGAATGTAATCTGTTGCGCGGAAAATTTGTTTCGCGTCCGGTGTGACAGCGGCTTGATGTGCCCGTATTCGCGTCTTTGCATTGACTTTGAATGTAATCTGTTGCGCGAAAAAGTAGTCTCGCGTCCGGTGTGAAAGCTGCATAACGCGCCCATAACGCGTGTATTCGCCTCTTTGCATTGACTTTGAATGTAACCTGCCTCGCGAAAAATTAGTTTCGTGTCCGGTGTGAAAGCTGCTTAACGCGCCCATAATGCATCTATTCGCGTCTTTGCATTTACTTTGAATGTAGGCTAATCTGTCCCATGAAAAATTCGTTTCGCGTCCGAGGTGAAAGCAGCTTTATGGATAGCACGCGACAGCTAGAGAGAGCTTGGTTATGTTATGAACATAATACAGGTTTTACAGACCGTAAGTTCTGTTAGCGCGGACAAGTTGCTTATGTGGAGCTAGCGAATCGATCACTTCTACAGGAAAGAATTTCCTATTTAATCTCTGAATTTTTCGGCTTTTTATTAGCCACAACAACTTCTAAAGGGGGATGAAATTATGTCACGGTAGTGCAGAGAAATCATTTGTTATACCAGACACAGTAGAGCTTCTGCGTTTCGTATTGCTTTCTCGGTAGCACCAGAGAGCTTGCCCAGACATTTGTGAAGCATCCGGCCGATCCCGGTCATGGATAAGTGAAGCGATCACAAGCAGCCGTAAACAAACCCAAACACGTATCCCAAGCTCTGCAAAACCAATGTCTGGTCTAACTGTGCTTTTCAGCCCAACTTTGCGGACACATACAGCACCTCTCCGGTTTGCTTCAACCGTGGTGGCTACAATTGGGCAAAGTTATGATGAAACTGCCACATTTATGCTTACCGAAGTCACACAAGCATACCGATCAGAATTACTGCATATAAGTTAACCAGGAGAATTTTTAATTAGCACGGCACGCGAACTAACATGCAGTAGCTGGTAACCGAGCGGTCATAACAACTACAGAGACAAACCCTTGCAATACATGTTGTAAGATTTCAGGTTTTCTCAGCGTGTTCCCCCAATTTGTCTTTCATCTTTCCGAACGGATGGTGAGCTGTGAGAGCCAATTGCTTTCGGTCAATGCCGTGATTGCCACTATACACTATAGTATCTATGCAAATCAACTGGATGCTGGCAGACGGCCACCATTGATCTTATTAAATTAGGATGAGGTGTTTTGACATCCTGTAGCAAGAACCGGCTCCTCTGGATGGCCTGGTGGGGGGCGGCTTCCTGGCCGGGTGTGATTTATCACTCTTTCACACTACTTAAACTACCTATTTTCCTTCATTCTGTGTGTGATGTTGACCTCTCCCGTGGGCACAACCGTTTTCCATCGCAACTGAACTTTTAATAAAGTGCTTCACGTGTCTCATCATTACCATTCGCTCCATGTGCAAGTTATTTCCAACCCGGATTAACAGTGAATTAATCAGCCTGTTTCGGAATCATCGAATGTTCGGTAAAAGAAGAAACTAAACAACAGAGATTTTCTTCAGTTGGAGGTTCTACCGAGATCGACAAGAAACAAGAGAGACGACCTCGCCGGTGACGGGGAGAATAACTGGAGTGTGGCCTTTCCATCCCGAGACTTTTCTTCCTCCGTTATCTGGTGGGTACGGTTCATCTTGCCTTGCTCGAAAAAGAATTTAAGAATCTCTGAGCCATTTAGTTTATGGCTGTTTGAGACGGAGTAAAAAATTGTTGAGTGAAGTACCTACACTGAAAGAGACTTTTATTGGGGAGAGCGGTAATTGTTAATATCAGTGTACGAATAGTGAGTACGCTTGGTTGTGATTTGGGCCTGTTGCTGCATTTATTGTTTGGTCATTGGAGTTTGGAACTCCTGGGCACTTCGGGCGCGTGTGGATGACCTGGATCTGATAGCTTTTTGGAAGCGACATTTCACGGTACACAGGAGATAAGATGGCTGTGCACGTGTATTAATTTTGCAAAAATTAAGGACACAAAATCTGCGTGGTAGTGAGTCGAAAGAATATACTGCAAGAGTATTGATCGACAAGACCTCCGATAATTTGCAAACGGACAAAGGCGTGAGAGGCCTCCGGAACAAATTATTAGCAGTAACGAGGAATTGTATTTCGGGCAATTCGGTCGTTGTGCCGGGCTGTTCTTCGGGTGGGACCTGTTGGAACATTTGAGATGTAAATTGTCAGGCAGCTGTGTTTAAGCGCTCACTGAGTCGATGTTTAATGTTTGTTCATTTTAGTGCTGTTCTCCAATGAAATTGAGTATCATTGTTATTAGGAAGCGGTGCCCTAATTGATGGCATTTTGTTTAGTTTTCAGAGTCCCAAACAAAATTGTTTAAAAGTAGAAATCAGAGTGCTAATTTTTGGAAACGTCATCCGGGTTAAATAAATGAATTGAGAGGTGCGGTGTCCCCTGAGGAGAGGCAGTACCTTTAGATAATTTGGATTAAGAGTAACATCCGTGTTGACTAACTGGAAACTTCGTGTTTTCTTAATAACCACAATCATGTTCGCAAACGAGAAATCATGAAATTCCCACCACTGAGAAAGGCGGAAAAGCTGTACCCGAAATTGATGCTGAAACAGTGTTGAATACCGCTAAGGGCTTTTTGCAATCGTTTTTGAAACTGGACAGTTACGAGCGCAAAATAGAATTAAAATACGGTTTCAACGTTAACGAAAATCACATTTGGTCAATAGTTGACATAAAGAGAGCATGGGGCAAAATGCAACGTCTGCCAGAGAAGGAAAAAGTTCCGCTGGCTTTGTTAATTGTCAGTCATATGCGAAGAAGGACAGAGTTAAATGCCAAGCTTGAGGCTGAGCGTTTGCTTAATGTTGGAAGAGAGAAGGTTCGGGCTCTGGCTGAAGAGTTGAAAGGTGTTAAGGCGAAAAGAACAAAAGAGGTAAAGGCACTGAAAGCGAGGGTGATAGATTTGGAAACTGTATTGTCCGCCACCCCTGAGAGTAGAATGGCCGCATCCCTTACACAGCCCTTAGCCCCTCCTTTTTGCAATCTCCCACGGTCTGATCCTTCAGTTGCTGCTCAGTGTCACTATCCCGTGAAAGAGTTGGAGGAATATGATCGGAAACAGTTTTTAAAAACAATGCCAAGCGCCAACCTTCATGACGATAGTGACAGTGAGAGTGACGATTCTGATTCCTCAGTTAATGGCGAAACATCAGTAGCAGCTGTAAAACTGAGAGCGTTGACACAGCACAGGAAGGGTGACCGGCATTTTTTCAATCACAAGCCAACCAAACCAGAAGACATAGACAAATGGTCAAAAGATTTGCAGCATCCGCGCATTGCTGGTATTGATACGTGGTCAAAAATCAACCGATTGCGAAACATTTATTGCTTGCATCCGCTTGACGGTGTCCAGCTGTTAGCCACCGTGTTGAATCCCACTGAAATTCATAAGCTAAGTACGTCTGTTGAGACCGCTTTAGGTGACGACAGGCAGGACCTTGATGGAGCATGGAATAAAATTATAAATTTTATTCGGGATGCCAAGGGCCACTACGAACTGGGGCAAGGTAGCGGCGTGCATCCAAAGAACCGGTGAAGCCGTCGATGATTTCGCAGACCCGTTTTACAGACGCGTTCACTCGGCATTCCGCTTAAAGGATTTGACACGAGAAGAAATTCCTGATAGCAAGAGCGGGCCTCTTAAAAACGGCGCTCGTGCTAGCACTAATCCCTGATATAAGAAAAGATACGAAACTTAGCAAACCAGATTGGGCGGATGATACGGTCACGTTCGAACAAGTGGTTTCAGCAGCCAGAAGGGTGGAAGTGGATACTGAATGCAAACTTCGTGAATTTGAGTGTACGCAGACCATACCCAAGGAGAAATAAGTCCAGAAACAACAATTGCCACAATTGTGGGAATCTTGGTCATTTTGCTCGAGATTGTAAAATTAACAAACAGTTTCGTTACGAGGACAGTGGAGTAAATAGCCATGCGGGGGGAAATAGCGATGATTTGGACAAACGTTTTGCAAAACTGAGTGACAGTCAGAAACAAGCTCTTCTCTCTCTGCGGTACCTTTAAACTAGAGACGGCCTCATCTGTAACCCTTAGGGCGCTGCAGTGAGGCAGGACCATGATGGCATTTATGTGCGTCGACCATTGAACGGAAATTTGATTATGATTTTCTTTTGGATACTGGTGCTGAATTGACAGTGGACTTTAGGGAAACCAACAACACTACTGATAAATTGACGCACACTGTGGTAGAAACTCCCAACGTAGGGACTAAAAGAGCCTCATTGTCCAATACATCCACAATAATGACCCCTGCTGATGATGCTGCAGTTAATAATGACCACCAATATGAGGACTTGGTACCAATTAGGGAACAAGATGAACACTCCAGTGAGGTGCCTCTCTCCGATCCCAAGCTGACCTTGTTTGTAGATGGGCCCTCATTCTGCCAAAAGGGTATAACACATGCCAGCTCATATTGCAAAGCATTGACTGAGGCAGTCCGAGGGGCATCCCAACGGGTGGCGGAGGCTCGGAAGGAGGTACCTGACGGGGGACTTGTCCTTGTTCCAGGTCATTTGTTAATGGAACATAAACCACAGCGGTTAATGTTAGATGCAAAATGGGAAGGTCCTTTCCAGGTTTTATTTGTCACTGATTCAGCGAGTGAGGCGAGGGTAGACCTGCATGCATACATGCAAGTCACTGCGAATTAGCTGGGCCTCCGAGTGCAGTGACATAGTTATATTTAACCTGTCTTTCTCCCCCAGTGAAATTTATCAGTATTGACTCTGGCTTCGTTATCTGACTTCGATTTGGCTTTGCACTCCTGCTTGTCGCTTGCAACCTCGGTTAGTTAGAGTGTTCCTAGCTGGGTTTTTTGTTAAATCCTTCCGTCAGGACACTGTTTTATTATTTTGCTTTGTTATTTTTTCCTTTGTTTTTTTGAGGACTATCCTGAGTGGAAATTTGCTTTCCGGTAGGGGGTTACACTATTCAGACACTGCGTCTCAGCCTGCAGACACTGTGCTCTGAAGCTCTGTGTGTAAAATCGCCTCGAACTCGGGGTAACCCTCAAGACGAGACAGGAAAAGGCAGTTTTGGTTAGGCAGCTAGGGACCGTGGTTGTACAGTGGCCCGCAGTTTTTGTTTTCTTTTCCCTTTTTTCCCGCCTTCACACTAGTCCTTTTTCACCTGTTACGGTCCGACCTAGACCAGGTCGTAACAGTCTTAATGTTCGGTCAATATTGTGGTTACGTTCTGATTCCATGTTATAGTTTAGTCTGCTGAGCTTTATTTTGTTTGCCATGAACTCTTGATACTGCCGTGTTCTTTTCCAGTGTATTTCAGGAGGCTGAGTGACCTCTGCCTTGACAGCCCGGACATGGAGCCACAGGAGCAGTGGTTCATCAGACAAAACCAGGGGAGCGAAGGTGTCTGCTGGGACACCTTGACTGTGGGATCTTCATTGTAAAAGGCACTTTACACTGATGGACAATGACAAACATATTTTGCCACTGCCGAATCACAGATCGCGGAAGGCATTATCGCTCCAATCAAATCGGAGGATAGGTGGAGAATTTTCCCCTAAAATTGGCTAATCAGTGGGGTTTTTCGCTTCACCCTGTGATATCGGAGTGGACCTTTTTGGGACTATTTGCAACCTCAGATGGCAGCGTATTTAATGGACACAAATCAATTTTGGACCCATTATCAGTCTCACTCAGTCAACCTCATTTTAATGTGTGTCTTGTTTTTATATATTTTGTCCTTCATGTATTTTTTGATTGTCCCTCCCGAATGTGATGGTGATCATAGATGTCTGTGGTGATCATATGATCAGACGGGGGAGTTGTAAGATTTCAGGTTTTCTCAGCGTGTTCCCCCAATTTGTCTTTCATCTTTCCGAACGGATGGTGAGCTGTGAGAGCCAATTGCTTTCGGTCAATGCCGTGATTGCCACTATACACTATAGTATCTATGCAAATCAACTGGGTGCCGGCAGACGGCCACCATTGATCTTATTAAATTAGGATGAGGTGTTTTGACATCCTGTAGCAAGAACCGGCTCCTCTGGATGGCCTGGTGGGGGGCGGCTTCCTGGCCGAGTGTGATTTATCACTCTTTCACACTACTTAAACTACCTATTTTCCTTCATTCTGTGTGTGATGTTGACCTCTTCCGTGGGCACAACCGTTTTCCATCGCAACTGAACTTTTAATAAAGTGCTTCACGTGTCTCATCATTACCATTCGCTCCATGTGCAAGTTATTTCCAACCCGGATTAACAGTGAATTAATCAGCCTGTTTCGGAATCATCGAATGTTCGGTAAAAGAAGAAACTAAACAACAGAGATTTTCTTCAATGTTTTACAGACAGCAAGTTCCGTTACCGTGGACAGTTGTACCAAGCATCCAAATTACAAACAAGTATAAAAAGTTAGCTTCAAATGAGGTTTATGTTCACACACCTTCTGTAGAATTTCCCCTGATATTACTCTTGCATATTTAGGACACAAACTTTAGCAACAGTAACTTGGCTACGTTAGCCGCTGTGCTACAGCCACAATCAACTGGCTATCACGTCAGGTTGGCTTATGCAGTAAAAGCAACTGACAGCTTCTGTGTCTGTGAGTCACGGACAGTCGCGACCAATACAGGCTTTATCTTCAGATATATTACAAAGCCTGCGTTTGAGGCCAGTTGTTAGTGCTAACTATCGCTAGCGGTCGTGCTTGCCACCCGTAACACGTTAGCTTCACTTACAATACTTGCTGTTATATCGTTACTTACAGCTTGTGGCTCCGAGCGCTTGATCAATGCAGATGCTTCAGGTTTGAAAAGCAGCTGAAACGCTTATCCTGTGTTGAATTATCCTTTATTGGCAAAGCTGTCTTTGGTGAAATGCTGAACACAAACTGCTAACATTTCCTTTGGCCGTGGCTGTTTGCTGCCAGCAAACAAAAAAAGCTACCCACTGATTTCTGGTGGCATTGTCTTTTGGAAGAAAAATCCGCATCCAAAAGTAAGTGGACAAGCAGCTTTGAGAGAGATACTAACAAAATTGCACCTCAAATGATCTGCGGTTCTTCTTTTGTATTTCCAAAAGTGTAGACGCTACTAAGGCATAGTATGATCTGCCGTTGTTAGTGCCTGCTAGAATAGTTTCCGGTGTGGGCAGGTCCAGCGCAGTGGTTGGCTCTGGCTAGGTCTGTACTAATTGGATGGCACAACCTGACGTCAGGTTTTGCCCAGATCTCGCGAAGATCTCGGGAGGAGCTGTTCAGAGAGGAAATCACGCTCACGAAATCACGTTCTTGGACTACGGCAAAACCCCTGTATCTTATGTTTCGAAACTTTTCAGAGGTTGAGCATGGACAACCAACATTATAACATTACTAATATGTATTAAAAGAAGGATCAGCATAATAGGTCCCCTTTAAAGCAGAAATCAGATATCGTGCAGGCTATATAGCTCAACGCGAAGCGAACATAAACGTTAGCTGGCTGGCTACTCAGCTACGCTCGTTCAGCATCTAACCTTAATGCTCGTTTACATTTTTGAGCGATCTATTGAACATATTAATCAACGTTGTCATAACGTTAGCTAAGTGGCATGTGTGTCTTTTTAAGCCTTATTGCAGCGAGCAGTGTGATGCATTGGCTTTCTCATCGCGAACGATAAATGGCAAGTAGCAGGCAATGTTGGCAGCAGATCGGACTCATTCTGAAATAGGTATTGCTGTGGAGAGACGGGCTTTAGCTGTCCTAGCTAGCAAGCAAATTTGGTGGGAGTGTTTGTAATCATGCTTGCCAGTTAATAGCCAACACGTGGATTTGATCAATTTTGATATTACAACCGTTTCAAAGGTTTAGTGGCACGTTCAGCACGCGATGGCAAGCATAGCTGAGTTCAATGATAACTAGCATGCCAGATGATATTTAAAACAATTAACTTTAATGGAATCGATATTTATCCCCAGAACAGAACATATAAACCAATGCCAGCTAGCTAGAGAACAGAACAGACACGTTTACAATTCGCCCATCCACATTTCGTGATGTCGCAAATGCAATCCATGAATGAGTGCTTTCATCAGCCATTCGTCGTCATTACTCAGTACAACCAACCGGCCGCTCAAACGTTGAGTGCGATGAGTGAAACAACACCCCCATAACTTTATCCTCAAATAGTGTCACGTAAAATAACCAATTGATTCTTATTCTTACATGCATTTGAGTTATATGTGTGTTGAAAATACGGCACAAGACCTCTTAATTTTAAAGAAAATTGCTCGGATTTCTCCATTATAGTCTATGGGAAATTGAGAAGTGCGGTGCACTTGACGCCATATTGGTTTCTTCAATTGCGCTCGTAGAAGAAAGCGGCGGCAGACTCTCCAGTTCTATGTACACTCATTGGTTTACACAAATGAACTATTGATAACTTGCAGAAAACAACTAGGCCTATTTCGTATTAAACCACAAACAGGTTTGCTTGCAGAACCAGTTAATTGAAACAACACCATTGCGGTATTCACGGTAAAAGCTGCTATCTACTTTAGCTAATTCAGAAAGCTAGTCAACAGCTCCCCCATCTGGGTAACGTTATCTCTGACAACTTTTTTTCTGACAAAGTTTTGTCTGAGGCTGACAAAGGTTTTTCTGACGCTGAGGCCGTATCATCTGAGGCTGTTTGGTTTGAAGCAGTTTCAGCTGAGGGAGATTATTATGAGACATGACGCTTTTTGGTCTAGGCCGACGCCGTTTCATCTGAGGCCGTTTGGTTTGAAGCAGTTTCAACTGATTTTTCTGAGACATGACACTTTTTGTCTGACACATGACTTTGCAATTTCATAGACTTGACAGAGATTTTTCTGAGACTGACGACTTTTGGTCCAAGGCTGTTTTTTCCGAGATCTAGGCCTAATGCAGTTTTGTCTGAAGATGACAGAGGTTTTTCTGAGACTGAGTGACTTTAAGGCTACTCCGATGCCGTTTTGCCTGTGACCTGATGCCTTTTCACCCGAGACCTGATGCCTTTTCGTCTGAGTCTGACACCTGAGTCAGAGGTCTGAGGATGTCCAAAAATGAACACCGTACTGCCAGTATTTTATACACAATAGACCAGAGATAACATAGCAAATGTTGAAACTGAGAAATTTTACAATTTTATCCAGATTATCCACATCATTTCAAACTTGACGGCTGCTACAGGTCTCAAAGAAGTTGGGACAGGGTCCTGTATACCATGGTGTAGCATCCCCTCTTCTTTTTAACACAGAGTGGAGGCATCTGGGCATTGAGGAGACAAGTTTCTTGAGTTTAGCCATTGGAATTTGATCCCACTCTTGTTTAATACAGGCTTCCAGCTGCTGGAGAGTTTTGGGTCTCCTTTGACGGACTTTTCATTTAATTATGTGCCAAATGCTCTCAATCGGAAAGATCAGGACTGCAGGCAGGCCAGTTCAGGTCAAGTCATTGAAATTTCCCTGTGAAGTTCGGGCATTCAAGGTCACTGAAGGTCAAGTTCAATGTCACCAATTGAAACTTCATACATGACTTCCTATATGCCCGCAATACAAACCTAAGCTCTATCTGTAATAGTTTTGGTGATAGAAGTCATTGAAATTTCACTATGTGAAGTTTGACCTTCGAAGGTCGCCGAAGGTCAAGTTCAAGGCCACCAAATGAAAGTTCATACATGACCTCCTATAAGTGTTCAATGCACATATGTTCCCAATCTTCAATATTTTCAAGCCTAGAAACCTTTGAAAATTGTAACATTTTGCTTGACCTCAAGTTTGACCTTTCAAGGTCATCTGAGGTCAACTTTAACACAGCCAAAATATAGTTCATATATTACTTCCTATATGTCAGTAACACAAACTTAATCTCTATCTGCAACCATTTAGCTTCCACAAGTGATTTGGCCCATTCTCAATAAGACCCAATGTTAAAGTACAGCGCCCCCACTAGACCCACTTCCGTCGATTCAATCAAAATGGCGCTCACACTGTACATTGACAGTATCAAGGTAAGTTGATTGCCTGATTTAGAAAAAATTTATCACGCAGTTTTTGAGAAATAATTTTTTCAAATTTCTCAGTCCTATCTTTTACATTGGAGCCAAAATTTCAAGGGCCCATAAAACAGACAAAAATGATTCAATCAAAAATTCGAGAAAAAGTCTGGACATATGGTCTAGAAGTATGTTACTACAAATTTACACGAAAATTCATCAGGCCCAAAAAAAGATAAAAAATGTTCCGGACGACGGACGCCACACCACGACAATAGCTTATCGGCCCATAGGGCTGGTAAGCTAAAAATTACAGCCTGTGGAGTGTCCACAAGAAAGTGTCTAGGCACGCAGATGCAGCAGCGGTGACCCACGTGGGCCTACAATAATAAAAATTAGAGTGCCAAGGGCCCTGAAGGTTGCCGGCAGTTGCAGCTCCAACAGGAGAAAAGTAACTAGCATCAGTACGCGGATTCAACAGCAAGCCAACACGAATTCTTGCGAAAGCAACACGTTGTCTACAGGATATTTCCGTTAAAAAGCTCCAGTTCGGACATCCGTGAAAAAATTAAACCTGTTTAATTTTTTCGCGATTTTCGGCGGTGATGGCGAATGGTCCCGTACCACTGCGAATCAATTCACGGTTCTTCGAGTCAATTCTTCTCTGCGAAAGAAGAGAACTGTTTCATCCGCACACTTCCGCGGGCCAACGCAGCTTAGCGAGAAAGGGGTTTTAGTTACCATTATCGGGCAACTCGACTGAGCAGTCACACTTTTTCATGAGTGACAGACATCAACATTTCTGCCATTCAGCAAAAATATAATCTTTAAGAAGTCTACATCATGAAATCCGATTAGATTTTTGTCTAACCTGAACTTTCACTGTTGTCTGCTGTCAATTTGTGAAGTGCGCCATCTTCTCAATTCACTTCTGGTTCTTGCTCTGCTTTCAGACAATGATTTTTTTTTTTACACAACACTGCCACCGAGTGGGTCTAATTAGCATTATTCTTTCTATTCCATGACGCTAATAGGAACAAACATCCAAAAATCGGTTTTGACCAGTTTCTATTGCCGCAATTGATCGTGAAAAAAAGGTCGACTATGCGGTTACAATGCCTGTAAAAATTTTAACAATATATAGGTTAGTGCCTAATACATACTAATTTCTAAAGACATTATTAAACGAGGAAATAAATAGATTGATTTTGTCACATGACCTTGACCTTGAAGACCAAAGTCAAATCCAATATGGTGTGTTTGATCAGCATACATGATTTGTCATTAGTATCCAATACATACCGAAGATCTAAAGCCAACATTAAAGGACTTTTAGGCCGTTTTGTCATTACCTGGACCTTGTTGCCCAAGGTCAAATCCAATATGTCGAAAACAACCAGCATACATGATTTGCTATTAGTGCCCAACACATACCTAAGCTCTACAAACAATATTAAAGGGGACCTATTATGCTGATCCTTCTTTTAATACATATTAGTAATGTTATAATGTTGGTTGTCCATGCTCAACCTCTGAAAAGTTTCTAAACATAAGATACAGGGGTTTTGCCGTAATCCAAGAACGTGATTTCGTGAGCGTGATTTCCGCTCTGAACAGCTCCTCCCGAGATCTTCACGAGATCTGGGTAAAACCTGACGTCAGGTTGTGCCATCCAATTAGTACAGACCTAGCCAGAGCCAATCATGGCGCTGGACCTGCCCACACCGGAAACTATTCTAGCAGGCACTAACAACGGCAGATCATACTATGCCTCAGTAGCGTTGACACTTTTGGAAATACAAAAGAAGAACCGCAGATCATTTGAGCTGCAATTTTGTTAGTATCTCTCCCAAAGCTACTTGTCCGTTTACTTTTGGACGCGAAGAAAAACAAATATTTCTCTTCGAAAAGAAGATGCCACCAGGAATCAGTGGGTAGCTTTTTTTTGTTTGCTGGCAGCAAACAGCCACGGCCAAATGGGCGTTAGCTGTTTGTGCTCAGCATTTCACCAAAGACAGCTTTGCCAATAAAGGATAATTCAACACAGGATAAGCGTTTCAGCTGCTTCTCAAACCTGAAGCAGCTGCATCGATCAAGCGCTCGGAGCCACAAGCTGTAAGTAACCATATAACAGCAAATAATGTAAGTGAAGCTAACGTGTTACGGGTGGCTAGCAGGACCGCTAGCGATAGTTAGCACTAACAACTGGCCTCAAAAGGCAGGCTTGGTAAAATATCTGAAGATAAAGCCTGTATCATTCGCGACTGTCCATGACTCGCAGACACAGAAGCTGTAAGTTGCTTTTACTGCATAAGCCAACCTGGACGTGATAGCCAGTTGATTGTGGCTGTAGCACAGCGCTAACGAGCTAAGTTACTGTTGCTAATGCTTGTGTCCTAAATATGCAAGAGTGATATCAGGGGAAATTCTACAGAAGGTGTGTGAACATAAACCTCATTTGAAGCTAACTTTTAATACTTGTTTGTAAATTGGATGCTTGGTACAACTGTTCACAGTAACAGAACTTGCTGTCTGTAAAACCTGTATTGCAAGGGTTTGTCTCCGTGGTTATGACCAACTCGGTTACCAGCTACTGCATGTTAGTTTGCGTGTCGTGCTAATTAAAAATGCTCCTGGTTAACTTACATGCAGTAATTCAGATCGGTATGCTTGTGTTACTCGGTAAGCATCAATGTGGCAGTTTCATCATAACGTTGCCCGATTGTAGGCTCTACATTTAGTGATCGCTTCACTTATCCATGACCGGGATCAGCAGGATACTTCACAAATGTCTGAGCAAGCTCTCTGGTGCTACCATGAAAGCAATGCAAACGGAAGCTCTACCGGTTTACAAATGAATTCTCTGCACTACCTTGACATAATTTCATCCCCTTTAGAAATTGTTGTGGCTAATCCCGAAAAAAGGCGGAGATTAAATAGGCAATTCTTTCCTGTAGAAGTGATCGATTCGCTAGCTCCACATAAGCAACTTGTCCATATTAACGGAACTTTTACGGTTTGAAAAACCTGCATTATGTTCCTAACATAACCGAAGCTCTCTCTAGCTGTTCCATACTATCCATGAAGCTGCTTTTCATTATTCTTGTGTTGAAAACAAATTTTTTCGCGCGACAGATTACATTCAAAGTCAATGCAAAGACGCGAATACGGGTATGTCAAGCCGCTTTACACCAGTCTAAAGCAATTTTTTCCCGCGCGACAGATTACATTCAAAGTCATGACCGCTTATCAGCTACTGCATGTTAGTTCCCCTGCTCTGCTAATTAAAAACGCTCCTGGTTAACTTATACGCAGCGATTCTGATCGGTATGCTTGTGCTACTTTGGTAAACATCAATGTGGCAGTTTCATCATAACGTTGCCTGATTGTAGCCACTACAGTTGAAGCTGACCGGAGAGGTGCTGTATGTGTCTGCCGAGTTGGGCTGCAGTTAGACCAGACGTAGGTTTTGCAGAGCTTGGGGTGCGTTTTTGGGTGCTTGTGAAACGATCGCTTTACTTATCCATGACCGAGGTCAGCCTGATACATCCCCAATGTCTGAGCAAGCTCTCTGATGCTACCGGTGAAAGCAATAGGGAAAAGCACAGGCTATAACAGTATGGTTGATTTCTTCTTTTTCTCTGCATTGCTGTCGATTGAATATTAAATCGGCGACTGAATATTAAATTATTTCCTGTAAAGTGATCGATTCGCTAGCTCCACATAAGCAACGGTTCACGCAGACGGAACTTACGGTCTGTAAAACCTGCATTGTACTCATAATAATACCGGAGCTCTAGCTTGCTCTCGCGCACAATCCATAACAAGCCCATTCTCCATTGAGGAAATATTGTTGTCATTCCGGCGCAGTAAGTAAACCATTACCACGGGCAATTTCCGAAAAGGCCGTTTAGCTTTCGCCCCTCCGTCATATACCAGCGCGGAAGCTGTTCGTTGCTCCACGCTAACAACACACCACAGCTATGCACACGAACCAGCAGGTCCTAATACACACCGAAGCAGTCCATAAGCTGTTGGTCCACTTTTAGCTGCTCCTCACTGTCCATGTTTCCCTCTTAACTCTGGACCCACCGAATTTCTACGGTCTCCGGTCTACACTTGGGCATGTCGATTTTTCTACAAATGTGTCTATATGGGGTGGATTCTAGCTTCCCCTGCATCCTAGCTAGAACTAGAAAACCGCGGTACTCACCAACTGTTGCCGTAGCAAACTGTAGCCGATAGCAAATTTGAGCTTCGCTGAGAGATATTCGCACTGCGTCCTCCACTTTCGCCGCCTGTTTTGTTAGAACAAGATCATGTCATTAGATCTATACTCAAGTATAACGTTAGATTGCGGAATTTGCCCGCCGCTTCCTTATCAAATTGCAGACGTGTCTCAGGTTTCACTCTGGGGAGCCGGACACGGAAAACTGCGTTCTGCAGCCTCGTCCCGCCTAACTCCGCCCTCCACAGAGCTGGTCAGTCAGAAAAAGTGGGCACACCGGGGAGTGGGGGCCATAGCGGAAGAGCCACCCCAGTGAGGCGTTTCAGGCAGAGACTACAATGTACTACAAATGCAGTTTTTTGAGGATGGCAGAATGAAAAAAATAAATACCCTTTTTTTTACTTTGCGCGATCAGGAGTACTCTAGGGGAGTCAAAGACCAAAATATAAACTTGGAAAAATAGCAAAATAGGTCCCCTTTAAACAAATATGGGCCATTTTTGCCATATAACCTTGACCTTGAGGCCCAACATCAAATTTGACTGACTGCTTAAGAATGTTCAGCATACATGGTTTCCTATAGATGCCCCTAACATACCTGAGCTCTAATTGCCATATTCAGCGAGTTATAGCAATTTTTGCAATTTGACCTTGATGTCCAATGTCATTTTCAACTTGCCGAGAATGTCTGGCTTACATGATTCCCTATAGGTGCCTCACTCATACCTAAACTCTAAATGCCACATTAAGCTGTTATAACACATTTTTGCCATTTGACCTTCACCTTGAGGCTCAAGGTGAAATTCGAACAACCGAGAATGTTTGGCATACATGATTCCCTTTAGGTGCCTCATACATATCTAAGCTCTAAATGTCATATTAAGCAAGTTATAGCACATTTTTACCATTTGGCCTTGACCTTGAGGCCCAAGGTGAAATGTGACTGACTCACAATGTTCGGCATACCTGATTCCCTATAGGTGTCTCATACATACCTAAGCTCTAAATGCTATATTAAGAGAGCTATAGCACATTTTTGCCATTTGACCTTGACCTGGAGGCCTAAGGTCAAATGTGACTGACTCACAATGTTCGGCATACCTGATTCCCTATAGGTGCCTCATACATACCCAAGCTCTAAATGCTATATTAAGAGAGTAATAGCACATTTTTGCCATTTGACCTTGACCTTGAGGCCCAAGGTCAAATGTGACTGATTCACAATGTTCGGCATACCTGATTCCCTATAGAAGTCTCATACATACCTAAGCTCGCTATATTAAGCAAGTTATAGCACATTTTTACCATTTGGCCTTGACCTTGAGGCCCAAGGTGAAATGTGACTGATTCACAATGTTCGGCATACCTGATTCCCTATAGGTGCCTCATACATACCTAAGCTGTAAATGCTATATCAAGAGAGTAATAGCACATTTTTGCCATTTGACCTTGACCTGGAGGCCCAAGGTCAAATGTGACTGACTCACAATGTTCGGCATATCTGATTCTCTATAGGTGCCTCATACATACCTAAGGTCTAAATGCTATATTAAGAGAGTAATAGCACATTTTTGCCATTTGACCTTGACCTTGAGGCCCAAGGTCAAATGTGACTGATTCACAATGTTCGGCATACCTGATTCCGTAGAGGAGTCTCATACATACCTAAGCTCTAAATGCTATATTAAGAGAGTTGTAGCGTATTTTTGCCATTTGACCTTGACCTTGAGGCCCATGGTCAAAAGTGACTGACTCACAATGGTCAGCATACCTGATTACCTATGGGTGCCTCATACATACCTAAGCTCTAAATGCTACAATAAGAGAGTTATAGCACAAAACACCCCGAAAAATGATGAAGTCCAGACACATTCCCAAGGTGGCGCTATGAAGGAGCGATTCAATCAAAACGCCATTTACACCGTTGAAGCAGGTCATGATACTAATTCCATTGCTGCGATTAAAAAAAATTCATCTGACAGTTTTTGAGAAAATTGCACCTAAGTGCCAAAAATGGCCATTTTCAATATAAAAATGGCCACCAAGTCTAAACGAACAATTCAATCAAAAAAATTTTTGCTCGGGCATTAACTTAATGACCGATTTGATCACATCCCCAAATTTAAAAAAAAATTCATCAGACCGTTTAGAGATGGGTGGCTTTAAGCGGAAGACGCGATTAAATGCCGCCAGTTCCGGAAAGTGACGACAATAGGTTACTGGCCTACGGCCGGCAACCTAAAAACTGCCCAGTTTCTTGCCATTTCAATGCCAACTCTTCCTACATCAAATATTACATTACGCCTAGAACAATTTGCCCATCATGCAAAACACAGGCACACAGTGCATCGCTGAATATCCACCTCTGAATTGGTGAAGGGCGCTGCTGACTCCGGCAAGCAATGACAGGGTGATCAGGTCCCCCAGACTCGCAGCTATGGGTGTGGCCACGTTGTCTGGATTGATGCCCACCCTCCTGGAGCCGATAATCACGCCAATCATGACCAGACCTGCACAGGAGTCACGGGTATGAGTCCCAGAGGAAAGCACCACTGCGCTGTTAAAGGGATAGTTCACTATTTTTGAAGTGGGGTTGTATGAGCTACAATTGCCACTACGTACATTAGATGCAGTAGAAAGCTCCTGCTCTTCCCCAGTTGGCCGCACCAGCGCATAGTGCAGGGCGGAGATTTAGGCGATACACTGTTCTGAACAGTCCCAAAGTAACAGTGTATTTTCGCGGTCTAAAAGAGGTCCTACCTGAAAATAATACACCTCTTTAATTGTACGCTATAATACAAAAATTTACAGCGCTTCAGGTGCTCGGAAAAAGCAGTTGCTCTTGAACTAACCAACTGACGTATTCCTCCGCATAGGCGCATCGGAATAAACTGCGCGCTGTAGCAATCAGCTGTTTCGGTCAGAGTAACTGCGGTCGCGAGGTCGGACGGTCCCTAGAAGAGCTCCGTGTTTGCTGTATTCATTTTTCAATGACATAAAATTACCTCTCAAATTTAAAAAAAAAAACTCCCTATTATAACCAGCACAGCAGATACACAGTATGTGGCTGCATAGGCCCTGTGTGATATCAATTTGTGCTGCAATGTTACATTAGACTTTTTTTCAAAGGTGCTTCACTCTCTTACCTGATGCATGGGTACAGCAGTGCTCTTCAGCGTGCACCGTTGAGATTTCCCTGAATGTGGCCTCACGAAATCCTCTTTGGAAAAATGAATACTGCAAACACGGAACTCTTTCAGGGATACGGGTGGCGTATCAATATCCATGTTTAGGCTTGCCATTTTACAATAACTGAAGTGGATCTAACACTTCAGATACTCGATGATTAAATGGTATCAAGCGCTAAATCAAGCCAATTCCCAAGGTTTAAGAAAATTGCTTTAAAAACACATAATGCGATAAGCCACATTATACAGGCAACACTAAAACTGCACAGTGTAGATGAAAAAGCCTGCAGCTAGAGATGTTTGCAGTATACAGCTTGACTTAAGTCTACAGAGCAACTTATAGCTATTATGTCAGCCCTTCAGTGTAAGACTGTGTGTTTTTGATGCTGTGTTGCACACCAGCACATCAAGATATCAACAGGGTCATGACTCACTAGCCATATTTAAATGAATTCTTTCCAGCTCAGATACATAACCGCAATAAGACCCATCCCAGAAAGCTAGCTTGTTGCTCAGTTGGTATTAGCCTCGGCCAGCGAGCAGTTTGCAAAAAGCAGGACTTTCGAGCAACAGCCTCATCTCCACCTCCATGATAAACAAACTGCGGGTGGATTGTCTGCTATACTACTGGCACGTGCTGGCTAGGGGGATGAAATGCTATCACAAGTGGTTTGCTAGCAGCGGAAACATTCAGGATCAGTTGATTTTTATCCCTCCCTTCACCCTACGGCAGCACATTGCAATGCATATTAGCAGATGGCTGGAGGACAGGAAGATAAGCTAACAGCATGAGCTGGTATATGGGAACAGCAATATCGTTGGACCTATAAAGGCTAAAAAGATTACCCAAGGACAGCGCCGCCACAAAGGCGGTGGTCACACTGCTAGCGCACAGCACGGCAGCCTGGTCCAGCTCCACCCCCCCTCTGGAGACAGCGCCCAGCCCAACAGCTGCTAAGGCTGCCAGGAATCCCACTACTGTGGCTTGCACCTGGGGAGGGAGAAAGAAATTGTGAGTGGAAACATGCTGAGAATATATCATCTCTCATACAGAGCATGTCCCCTCTTACACCGTTCCAAAGCCCTGGAAGAACAGCAGGTGTAGAAAGTGTGTGTGTGTGTGTGTGTGTTCTTGTACATGCTATAAAGTGAGAACAAAAAAATATTTGTTTTCTACAGAGTGGAGACATTATTGGGAAGTGAGGACATTTTAAAATTTCAACTACGTAATTGTGACTAATCAGTTAAGGTTAGGGGTAAGGTTAGAAGAAGGGATAGGTTAAGATTAGGGTAAGGGTTTGGGTTAGGCATACATTGCTTATTGTAGAGATTAAGGAAAAGCTGTGGAGATGCAGGAAGAATGAATGGAACGCAATGTAATGTCCTCACAAAGATAAGTATAAGGATAACTGTGTGTGTTTGTGTGTGTGTGTGTGTCTGTGTGTGCATCTGTGTGCATGCAAGTATGTGCGTGTGTCAACAGAAGAGGATGTTGTTAACCAAGCCGGGTATAACTGCTGTCATAACAGAGGTAAATGCCCTGTTCTTCTCTGGATACATACAAATCAGCTAAAAGAAAGTAATGACACAGTGTCTTTTAACACGTTTGTGCAGTAGTAGGTGCCCGTGGACATGGAGCTGCTCTATTTATGCACACAGTTACACAATTCTATCAATACCTGAAACGGTTCTTGATTATTCACGAGGAAGTGGTGCCAGTTACCGATTTAGAATATGGACGAGTTAAGTCCCATCCCCGTTTCCCAGAAATTGTATGAATTAAACTCCTTAGCCAAGCCTGATTTGAAAAATGGCTAATAGACTTGCCCATGGTATTTATCCAGCAGTTAATAAAAATGATCTCTTGCGACAGGAGAAATCACTTTGGCTATAACAGGCCAAAGGTATCTCAGTGAAGTAGCGAAAAAAAAATCGGAAGCAAAAATTCAACCTGGTATTGGTACTATGTCATTCTACAATCAATTATTGTCATCAGATAATAAAAACGCCATTTATTCCCACCATTGGTTTTCGCATAGATTCATCCCTTGATGAATTCAGTGGTTCCTTACATCCTCATACAATCTCTCACTGAAATCCTGTCATTCTAATGCTTGCTTAGACTTATCTGCGTAAGGCACAGTTAATAGTTCACGCCCACGTGAACTATAACACTGTAATTATCTATTGATTGACACATTTTGATGCAATTCCAGACAGAATAAACTTTCCACAGTAATTGAAAGACTTTGATTGGACCTTCAGAAAAGTACTTAAAGTCTTGCATAATGGAAAGTTAGGTTGTATTCTCTCAACTGTGCACAGCTGAATGACGTGAGTACAAAGAAAAGAAAGACTTCCAAAACCAACCTAGAAGTGCCTCGGCTACATTAGCGTGATAGTAATGTGACATGGAAAATGGGAGTTATTCCGAATGGAACAGTTTTGGAGAGTTCCTAGCACCAGAAAACTCTACTGCTTTGTTTCTCTTCAATGATGGAGAATTTTTGTTCATTATGAGTGAGTAAAATGGAGTAGTATGGAGTGCTTATGGCTTGCAAGCTAGCTGGCCAGCTGTTTTTTATTTTCGGTTTACCATAGCCATGATGATCACAGAGCTTGTTTGCCACATTGGTCAGTTTGAGTAACCGTTAGCCTTTGCTAATAATACCATGTATAGTGGCATTTTGCTGAGTGTGGCGATGTTTGAGAATTTATACCGCATTCAAAGAAATAGAATGCCTAGGTTTTCGTTCGTTTAAAATGAGAACAACTTCAGGACTTCCCTAAATCCCCTGCGACGTTCGTTGCACTCATTCTGTTCAATCTAGAGTAGCATATTGCCTGCTTTTTCCTGAAAATGGAATGTCTGTTTTGTTAAAATGAGATATATTTCAGACATGATTGTGTTAGTGAGTTACACTGGCTCCTTATTGGGTGGGAAAAATGTTTATACAAGCTTGCATTTCACCTGGATGATCAAATTGCAAATAGCAAGCTTTCCATAGCAGGGTGAACGTTGCAACCGAAAAATAAGCAGTTTCTTTAATGAGCTTGCTGGCTGATGCGGCTTTGTATAGAAATGGAAAACAACTCTAAACTTCATCATTAAGAAAAGGAATGATCAAATCTTGAATCATAAAGCTTTAAATACAAGCCCATTTCCAAAAATGTTGGGACGCAGTGTAAAATGTAAATAAAAACAGAATGCAATGATTTGCACACGATAAATTTTATTGAAAATAGCACAAAGACAACATATTAGATGTTTAACCCCTTTGCGCAGTAGCCAAATCTGGCTGTTTATGTGTTACCTTATTTAAAGCTTTATAATTCAAGATTGTAGCTTCACAGAGAGGAAGGGAATAGCTCCACTGAGTCAAGACACAAAAGTGTTTAAAATTATATTGTATATCAGTTTATTTTCATGATTCTGGTAGAGAAAAAGGCTGCAAACATGAAAAATCTTCATGAAAGTTGAGCATGAAAAAAATAATACTGAGAATTGAAAAATGGCCGGGGGTTAAAACAATAGATTTCTGGGGTCATAAACTCCTTGACCACAAGTGTAATTCCTCTGAACATTGAATTCTGAATTACCTACTCTCTAGGGGCCAAATAAGACACCTTTCCAGGTGGCTCCCCAAATTCTAAAATCCTTGAAAATGGCACACTTTCAAATCATAAAATAATGATATATTTAACATAAATCAACTTTTGATGCATGAAAATCAATATGAATTAAAGCTGCAAGCAACACTGAACAGGCCCTCGCGCCCTTGTGCGCGTCGTAGCCTTCCAGTGTCCATAACGTAGCTTCGTTATCTTGTGCTGCATGTCTTAGAAGTGGAATGAAGTTGGTGGGGTCAACTATGTTGGATCAGTGCAAGGTAGAGTAAAAAATTGTCACTTACTGTTACCACTGGGGGGTGCTATGAGTAAGGCGGGATATTAAGAGCCATTCCACGAGAGATTGACATTTGGTGCGCAGTTGACCCCCCTGGAATTGAATGAAACTTGGCGCATAGGTAGATACGGGTGTCTCACGGAAAAAGCCAAATTTTTAGGTCCGTATCTTACTTTGCCTGCCGGTAGCACCACTTGGAAGCCATTAAAGTGGCTTAGTTTTGCTGTCAACACCACATTTTACATCAACGATCATGACTTAAGGATAGACAGAACCAAATATGTTATACTTTTATCATGACCTTAGACACTTCAAGCCTGGATAGACATCAGCACCACATCAGCGCCAAACTGGGTAACTACGTTATTGAGCCAGAATAATTTGAGAAATAACAGTAGAAATTGAAAATGGGAATGGGAATAAAATAAAATCCCAGATATATACCAATCTAGAATGCTTTATTATATGTTTACTCACAACAAGTCTATCGTTTTCAGTGAATAGTACCTTGGTATCTTGCTGGGTTAGTGCAATGGATGGCCGGAAAGATGGTCGAAATTGATTTTGGTGCATGTTTGCAGTATATTTTCTCAGTAACCTAGATATATACTGTGGTGGTAAATGCCATTTGCTGTGCTTTTGGAACTCTATTTTCATGAATACCAAGCATTTATTTGGTAGTATCTACACTTTCAAGCTAGACAGAGCCAAAGTTGGAGGAAAACTCAAAACGGACCATTTAACAGCAGATAGTGCCTATGTTTAGGTGGCATTATTTTGTTTACCCAGCAAGATAGAGATCTGAAATTCTCTGAATGCTCAGTCCCTTTGGGGTACGTTACAGCATTAGTAAAATCTCAATGGTAGTATGTTCAGTGTAGATGATATTCAACATCAAAAGTCAGAAAATTTCACCCTCAGGGGGCGCTGTATGCTGGATACAAGTACTGGATACAAGTACAATCCCCAGCAATGTACCAAAGAATTTTTTTTTAAATTGTGATGCACACAGCTAGTTTTCTGAGAAAATGAAGAGTTTGGTTTGATACTATGCTGGGTAGACAGCTTTCTGACTAAAGGTGGCGGTTCAAAGAGCTAATGTTCTACCGACCTAATATTCCGTATTCCCAGACATATACAAAAGTTCTGCCTTTTGAAATATACAGCGCCCTCCATAATTACTGGCACCCCTGGTTAAGATGTGTTCTTTAGCTTCTAATAAATTCAGTTTTTTTCTAAATAATATAGGACCACAATGAAAAAAAGAGGAAAATCCAACCTTTAATTCAAGTGCATTTATTCAGTGGGAAAAAAATCCCACATCATTCTTTCACATCAAATCATGTGTGCCACAATTATTAGCACCCCTAATGTTAATACTTTGTACAACCCCCTTTTGCCAACAAAACAGCACCTAATCTTCTCCTATAATGTTTCACAAGATGGCAGAATACAGAAAGAGGGATCTTCGACCGTTCCTCTTTGCACAATCTCTCTAAATCATCCAGTGACCTGGGTCCTCTCCTCTGCACTCTCCTCTTCAGCTCACTCCACAGGTTTTCAATGGGGTTGAGGTCTGGGGACTGAGATGGCCATGGGAGGAGCTTGATTCTGTGTCTGGTGAACCATTTCTGTGTAGATTTGGCCACATGTTTAGGGTCATTATCTTGCTGAAAGACCCAGTGACGACCCATCTTTAGCTTTCGGGCAGAGGCCACCAGATTTTGATTTTAAATGTCCTGGTATTTCAAAGCATTCATGATGCCATGCACCCTCACAATGTTCCCAGGGCCTCTGGAAGAGAAACAGGCCCACAGCATCACCGATCCTCCCCCATACTTCACAGTGGGCATGAGGTGCTTTTCTGCATACTCATCTTTTGTGTTCCGCCAGACTCACTTAGAGTGTTTGTTGCCAAAAAGCTCTATCTTGGTCTCATCTGACCAAGGCACACGGTCCCAGTTGAAGTCCCAGTACCGCTTAGCTTAACTCCAGCGTTTGCGTTTTATGATTGTGAGTGAGAAAAGGTTTTTTCCGTGCATGCCTCCCAAACAGCTTGTTGGCATGTAGATAGTGCCTGATGGTTGTTTTGGAGACTTTGTGACCCCAAGATGCTACCAGTTGTTGCAATTCTTTAACAGTGACCTTTGGAGAACTTTTCATTTCTCTTACCATCCTCCTCACTGTGCATGGTGGCAAAATAACCTTGCGTCCTTGTCCAGGCTTGTTTACCACTGTTCCAGTTGTTTTAAACTTCTTAATGATTCCTTTGACAGTAGATATGGGCAGGTACAGGCAAGTGGCTATTTTCTTGTAGCCATTGCCTGACTTGTGAAGGTCGACACACATCTGCCTTACTTGAATGGTGTGTTCCTTTGTCTTTCCCATGTCTTTGTCTTTCCCAGAGATTGTGCAAAGAGGAATGGTCGAAGATTCCTCTTTCTGTATTCTCCCATCTTGTGAAACATTATAGGAGATAATTTTTTGTTTTGTTGGCAAAAGGGGGTTGTACAAAGTATTAACATCAGGGGTGCTAATAATTGTGGCACACGTGATTTGATGTAAAAGAATTATTTCTTAATGTGGGATTTTTTTCCCACTGAATAAATGCACTTGAATTAAAGGTTGGATTTTCCTCTTTTTTTCATTGTGGTCCTATATTATTTAGAAAAAAACTGAATTTATTAGAAGCTAAAGAACACATCTTAACCAGGGGTGCCAATAATTATTGAGGGCGCTGTAGTTGGGCCCAATGACTGTGAATGGACGAACTATGTAAGTTGCTTTTGGGAAACGCACCCCTAGCTGGTGACATTAAAATTAACACTGACGTGAACAAGATTTTTGGGTAAGAAGTAGTAGCATAAACAAATATTGAGCTGAATAGCCTCTATTCATCATTAATTGATGTTATGCAGTCATGTAATATGATGAAAAGTAATGTAACATGATGCCTTGCAGTTACCTGAATGAGGGCCAGGTTACTGCACACCATTGTCCACTGCTGATCAGGGTCATCCAACTGACCAGTGTTTGCCTGAGACAGAAGGGCCAGATGTGCATAAATGCAACAAGCTGCAGCAGTCAAATGACTGTTCTTCATCCTCACTACCATCATCAATATTATAACCTCCACCATCAGCTTTATCATCACTGCAATGACCAGCTACAGTGTTCGACCTTAACGCCGGTCCGTCGGCCATTGGCCGACGATTTTCATTTCGGGCCGACAATTTTCTGTGTGAGTCGGTCCGGTGGGCCGACAGAATTTTTTACCCGCGAAATCGGCTCCACTGAACAGGAACAACAATCTCCGAGTCGAGCTCACTCTGTCTGTCCGTCATTACGGCCAATGACGCCACCTCGAGTAAAGCCAGGTAGCGTATTTTGTATTTCCACCACAGCGAAGGGTTCGCTCAGGATTGTAACCTACTGAGCATGCGCATAGGGTTATCTTGCGATTACGGCTTTAACACGGCTGGCATAGAAAGCAATGGATACGACCAATAGTTCTAACTTCGCCATGTAATCGGCTTGCTAGCATTCATATCCACCAAACAAGTCGGCAAAAAAGGCTTTCTAGCAAACGTTAGTTCGCTTGCGTAGCTGGAAAGTTCGCTAGCTTCTTTAGCCAAGAGTTCTATTTGACGCATGAAGGTTAATAGGAAAAAGTGAATAGCCATTATTTTGCGAACTGGCTTAGCTTGAGTTGAATCGCAAGCATTTAGCTTGCTAGCTGGCATTAAAATGCACCAAATAAATAAAAAAAATTGCCGACGGACGCTGGCTAAAGAAACCTAGCTTAAAGGTTAGAAATTATGCCTTGCCGTAACTTGCTTGATAGTTTAGCCAGGTGAGAGACTGCTAATTTGTTATCTACGGCTTACCTTCCTAGATATCAAGTTTTGCGACAAGTACCAATTTACATGAATAGCCGAGTATCTTTGGCAAACAGTTCGCGTAAAAACTCTGCAGCCAGCGAACGAGCTGATCAGTCTCCTCAATGTGTAACAGACCTAGCAACACAGATAATTCATGACTACTTAACTGACACGAGGCTGAATTTGGCTCCTTATTCGCAATTCTCGTTGTTAATCAGACTAATTAAGTAGCGGAATAATTGCAATTCACTGTTTTTATTTATTTACATGCACCGCAAATTGCTAGCTGAGCAGGCGAACTAGCCTGCTAGCCTTCCAAGCAAGTTCGTTGGTTTATTTAGTAAATGTTGGAAAGCTAGAAAGCTTTTTGCCGACTTTACTTCGGTGCATGTAAATAATGGGTAGCGAACTAAATGGCGAAGTAATTCACCGTTATCCACTGATTTCTTTGCATCACATATATGGCCATAATCGCGAGAGAACCCTTCGCGGAGGTTCATAAGATAGTAATTCTGTGTGAGCCCGTCGCTGTGCTGCCTAAATACAGGATATGCTGCCAGCCACCTATTCACACGATCTAGCGAGTAATCAGACTTCGGATCAATGTATGCGACTAAATGGGATTCAATACATTTGCTAAATATTGGCCTGTGAGAATACACTTCACTTTGTTGACTGAAGGTTCGAGTTCGTCTTTTCGTGTATGAAAGTTAATACGGAGATATTTTTGCAACATAGCTCCGTCTTACCCAAGAACAGTT
The DNA here is from genome assembly GCA_029692085.1 of Gymnothorax javanicus. NCBI lineage: Eukaryota > Metazoa > Chordata > Actinopteri > Anguilliformes > Muraenidae > Gymnothorax > Gymnothorax javanicus. The sequence continues at coordinate 44,401,511 of CM056203.1, forward strand.
GAGTTTAGCATGGCGAAGCGAGTGGGAGGGTTAATGTCGTGGCTGGCAAAGAAAAACCGTCAAAAAAGAAAGATGGTGAAGGGTCTCAGATTTATGAAAAGGAGAAGAGAAAAAGGCTCCCCCGAAGGGAGAGCGAGGGTATTGTAATCGGGTCCATCCGTCTGTCTGTCTGTCTGGACGCATATCTGAAAAACTATTGGCACGATTTACATAAAACGTTCACAGTAGAAAGGTCCTACCCGTGGCTCGGTCCTCCTCTAAGGACAGACAGCTCGGTCAAAAATCAAAGTCACAAACAAATGTCAAAGGGGCGAGGGTTTGCAATCTCTGATTGTCTTGTTGTCTTTTCAGAAGACAGCCTGCCAGCTGCCACAGCACTTGACTTTTAAAAATCCTGTCTCATGTATATGATACCCAAGATGTCGTTGTTGCTATATTCTGAGAAATAAATGTTTTGTTCATAAAAAAGGTGTCCTTTTTTTTGGGTTTTGCATTTGAAAAAATAAGGGCTGACAAAAACTCAGCCGGGCTGACAGATTTTGGGGTCTGTCAGCCCGGTTAGCTGACAGCTGAAAAAGGAAAGGTCGAACCCTGAGCTATATCAAAAATCACAACAATCATGAATACCACAGTAATACATAGTCACATTACAGGTGTACTGGTACGGTAGCACACTATTACAGGTATATTAGAACCTTCAAATGTACAGAGCAGCATTAATTCAAGAGTGTTAGTGCTGCAGTACAGAGCCATGTTTGCTCAAGTTTATTATTGCTCACTGCCGAATGGAACTGCATGAGTAAACATCAAACTCAATGCAATAGAGCCAATTTAGTACAGGTGCATTGGCACTCACTGTCATGCAGACCGGCATTAGTACAGCACTTCATGAGTACAAGTGCAATAGTACTGTAGCACAGTACCACAAAATTACAGGTGCACTAGTACTCACTGCAGCACAGAGCCAAATGACGACAGGTGTACTTACTGCTGTAGAGAGACGTGATGCCAGTGTCATTTCCAGGTTCCCCTTCAGCCCTACCAGGGCCGGCACCAGGATGAACACCTCTGTGATTGTCTTAAACACTTCCCAGTGCTGCAATCACAAGGCATCATCATAAAACACTCAACAGATATGACCTGAGACAATTTGGAAATGCAAAACCTACAGTAACACAATCACTGACCAGAGCAAACAAGAACCCTGATCTTCAAAAGATATACCAAGGTTAGCCAAATGCATATTTAGAGTCCAGCATTGACCCAAGCAAACAAGCTGCATTTCCTATTCCCTCATCACGCAACAGATATAGGTATTTACCTCAACTCATGGTCAATGTTTTAGGCTTGGAAAACTACGGTCTCAAGTGGCATTCTTCTTGGCTAACTACAGGCCTTTGTCAAATTTCTCTTCCTCCAAAAGCACTTTACTACCAAGTGTCACTTCGTTTGAAGTCTCCCTTAGAGCTATGGAGGGAACTTCATTAAGGTGTAGGGTGTAAATACATATAAACTTTCGGATGCCCTTTCCCTTTATCCAACGGGGAGTGGAGGCTGTCATCACTACACCTACTGATAGACACACAGCGTAGTAAATGACGGTCCAGTTACTTAATGACACTCCTCGTAATCAAAATTTCAGAGAGGATAACGAAATTGAATAAACATTTATCGAAAAACTACTTTCATACCCAGCATCGATAAAGATAAAGCTGTAAAGTGCAATGACATGCACACTCATTCATGGCATAGTAAGCAAGTGAAAGGAAAAATCATTCATTCAATAAATAAAATCTCACTACCACGTGTCCTTGGCCATTTTTTTCTTTCTTTTTTTTTTGTTTTCCAATCTTTAATTGGATGGGTCCCTGATTTTTCCACAGTGCCTGAAATTGCGCTACATAGGTAATCAAGTCATATCAAATCAACATGTGTACTATTTTCTGTGGTACACAACAGTACCACAGTTTGTTCCAAAATACATTGTAGCCTCTAGTTCCGTGAAGAGTGCAGAAAAATTCTGTTTGGGGTACAATTTATTATTTATCTTTTAAAAATAATCACACGGAACTCACATTTGTGGGTATGTGACGTTTTCTCCAATCAGGACACAGAAAAAGTGCTGTACTTGAGGCTAGTGTGGTTTGTAAGCCCCCATCTGTGTAGACTCACTGAGAAGGGTTAAATAACCCACTTCCACTCTACTTGGTTTGAAATTAAACTTAATATGGCGAACTCTGGGGAAGAACGCGCAAATAGTGGGGGATTGATGGGGTGAGGGGAGAGGGGTTGATTTGATAAAGACCCCATGACCTGAACTAGCCTAGTTTCTTTGGAAAAATTCCATGTAGTTCCTAATGGCCATTAGGGTGTAAAACCTGGCTCAGACATGTTTTAGCTATAGCACTCTCGAATGGGCAGAAAAGACACTGGGGTGAGGACAATATAGCAAATCTTTCCGCAGCAATAATTCCCACCAACGCCCATTATGAATAAGTGATTAAACATTGCATTTATATTGTACCTTCTCATAGATACTCAAAGCACTTTACAATCATATGGGGTAATCTCATCCCACCTAGGTGATGCGACGGCAGTCATTCTGCACTACAGCGCTAACCACAAATCAGTTGGAGGTGGAAAGGGACAGGAGGAATTACATAGCCAATTAAATCAGAGTTCATTAGGAGGCAGGTTGAAAGAGCCAGGTTGGGAATTTAACCAGGACACCAGGGAACCAACTACTCTTTATCTCTTTTATTGATAGGTTTTTATTAATGTGGGCACTGTACCCATTGCTCCAATTCGTCGAATTCCAAATATTTTTGTCACCCACACACAGGCAAAAAGTATAGGATCAACTCATTTATAAACTGCAGCACCACTCACGTCGTTTATATTCTCAAGTGTCTGTGTGGACTGCTTTATGTCGGCCAAACCAAATGCTCCCTGAAACTCCGCATCGCCGAACACAAGGCGGCTATTCGTAATCAAAATATGGACTATGCGATAGCAAGACATTATGCCCGAATGAATCATGGTTCGGCCGCACAATTAAAATTTTGGGGCATCGAAAAAAGTGTTTCCTCCCAGAGAGGCGGAGTTATTATTAATAAATTACTCAAAAGAGAGGCTTACTGGATCTACACATTAAATACAGTGGAACCACATGGATTAAATGAAGAGTTCGTGTTTCCTGTAAAATCTAGGATTGCATGTTCCTTGCTATTTGTCTATGTGCTACATATTGTTTTTACTGTGATTGTTCTGGATTTACGGTGATTCTCAAGGTAACACCTCCTTTTTGTACGGGGTCACAGTATTGGTATGTTATGGTTACCTCCCAGTTCCCTTATTTTCCAATGGGAAGTTTTTCTCTGTGTGTAGGAGTTTATTTAGCTGTCCCAGCTTCACCAAACATGTTTGACTCTGAGGAAGACGCAGTGCATCGAAACGTCAGTCCTGGCACCTAAATAAATTTATGCTGGTGATTTGAGTGCGCCAGTTTCTTCTTTGTTTTTGAACCAACCATTCTTGTCGAGGAGTGTCACAGGATCTTTAATGACCACCAGATGTCAGGATCTTGGTTTAACATCTCATCCGAGAAGCAGCAGATCCTTCAGCACAGTGTTCCAATCACAGCACTGGGGATTATTTCACGAGAGAGACCACTGCCACCAACTGGCCCACCAACACCACTTTCACTTTAGTTTTCCCAGGAGGTCTCTCATTGAAGTACTAAACAAGCCCACACCTGCTTAGCTTGCTTGAGCAGACCAAGTTGTGGTATATTTGTTAGTTATCCGGCACATTGGTGGCAACAAACCCTGTGTTCCAAGAGATCAACAGTCCATCCTGTAGATTTTCAATTTACCCATAATAAAACACCCCTCATTGAACAGACAGAGGTCTTCTTAAGCTGCCAAATAGTGTCAGGTATACCAAATTAGGTTTGGGATGAAAATCCACAGCATAGCAGATCTCCCAGAATAGGGCGGGTTGTGAATAGCATGGATGAATAACTTTTGGAGTTAAAGAAGTTCCACTGTTCACACACAAGAAACAGCAGAAAAGCACCTGATCGGGCAGTGCATGCTGCTGGTAACTGGAGTCTGAGCTAAATGCTGGAAGATACCTTCCACAACACGCTGGTGTCTAAAAATAAGGGCTTCTATAAATAAAAGACTCCTGGAGCATGACCTGCGCTGTGTGAAGGGGGTCTTCTTTTTTTTAACCTCTCGACTCTCCCGAGCCAATCCGTCACTTTTCAGGCTGTCGTCCTGAGAGATGAGGCCTGATTATCCCCCTCAGTTTGCTTCAAATAGTCTTTTATCCCTCTATCTTTGGTGGACTCAAACTTGAATTTAATCGCTTTGTTCAATACACACTGCTGCAGTAACCTTACCACACCCCCCTCCAACCTGGCGCTCTTAAATTCTGGGGGAAACAGAGGGGACCAGCCAACCAAAAACAGATGTCAATACAAAACTAGAAAAGGCTGAATTCTCTGAGGAAAATTTGTGTGCTTCCTTCAGCGAGAAAAATTGAGGAGTTTGGTTTATAAAGTGAAGGTGCTTGGAAACTGAGAGGCAAAGGAAATTGCTGAAGAAATGTTGAAAAACTGCTGAAATGTAAACACAAGACCTTAAAGCTGAAAGTAATTGTTTACGGAATTCTGATTTTTCAGCTGCATCATGACTGAGTCTACTCCACTTCAACACAGCTGTAAAAAAGATGGTCAATTGGAGTCAATGAGGTTGACGCACTTCTCTCTATGGCTCTGTGCGTATCTAGTGCTGAGGATTAGATTTCAATATTTCTTATCATATTCATCAGTAAATCAATAACCATAATTAATAACCACAATCAATAATTTTATTTATAGAATAATAAAAGTGAATAACAAGCTACCGCACACCGTGTAGACTTCACTTAGTTTTTATTTCGAGCGAACAACGTGTTTCGCCTGTAGCGTCACCAGGTTCGCTCAGGTATGGTCTGAGCTCACTCAGGTGTGACTAAATCACGTTCCAGTCACATGACCAAAGCTTCTTAAAAGTCATAATTTTTCAAAATACAATACAACCAGGTGAGATACCCTCCCTTATATAAATACAAATGCAATAAATAATAAATAACCGGTGGTAATGACTAGTAAAAACATTTTGAGCAAGTGGCCAACATCTTTAAGCTTATAACGCAAAGTCATCACAAACATCCTAACAGGCTTAAAATGAGCAAATAGTCATTGAAAAATATATCATCTCCATATCATAATAAAAGTGTTGTGTTTAAAGGGGACCTATTATGCTGATCCTTCTTTTAATACATATTAGTAATGTTATAATGTTAGTTGTCCATACTCAACCTCTAAAAAGTTTCTCAACATAAGATACAGGGGTTTTGCCGTAATCCAATAACGTGATTTCGTGAACGTGATTTCCTCTCTGAACAGCTCCTCCTGAGATCTTTGCGAGATCTGGGCAAAACCTGACGTCAGGTTGTGCCGTCCAATTAGTACAGACCTAGCCAGAGCCAATCACGGCGCTGGACCTGCCCACACCAGAAACTATTCTAGCAGGCACTAACAACCGCAGATCATACTATGCCTTAGTAGCGTCGACGCTTTTGGAAATACAAAAGAAGAACCGCAGATCATTTGAGGAGCAGTTTTGTCAGTATCTCTCCCAAAGCTGCTTGTCCGTTTACTTTCGGACACAAAGAAGAACACTTATTTCTCTTCCAAAAGAGGATGCCACCAGAAATCAGAGGGTAGCTTTTTTTTTTTTGCTGGCAGCAAACAGCCATGGCCAAAGGGAACGTTAGCTGCTTGTGCTCAGCATTTCACCAAAGACAGCTTTATCAATAAAGGATAATTCGACACAGGATAAGCGTTTCAGCTGCTTCTCAAACCTGAAGCAGCTGCATCGATCAAGCGCTCAGAGCCACAAGCTGTAAGTAACGATATAACAGCAAGTATTGTAAGTGAAGCTAACGTGTTACGGGTGGCAAGCACGACCGCTAGCGATAGTTAGCACTAACAACTGGCCTCAAACGCAGGCTTTGTAAAATATCTGAAGATAAAGCCTGTATCGGTCGCGACTGTCCGTGACTCACAGTCACAGAAGCTGTAAGTTGCTTTTACTGCATAAGCCAACCTGAGGTGACAGCCAGTTGATTGTGGCTGTAGCACTGCGGCTAACGTAGCCAAGTTACTGTTGCTACTGTTTGTGTCCTAAATATGCAAGAGTGATATCAGGGGAAATTCTACAGAAGGTGTGTGAACATAAACCTCATTTGAAGCTAACTTTTAATACTTGCTTGTAATTTGGATGCTTGGTACAACTGTTCACAGTAACAGAACTTGCTGTCTGTAAAACCTGTATTGCAAGGGTTTGTCTCTGTGGTTATGACCGCTCGGTTACCAGCTACTGCATGTTAGTTTGCGTGCCGTGCTAATTAAAAATGCTTATATGCAGTAATTCTGATCGGTATGCTTGTGTTACTTTGGTAAGCATCAATGTGGCAGTTTCATCATAACGTTGCCCGATTGTAGCCTCTACAGTTAGTGATCGCTTCACTTATCCATGACCGGGATCAGCCGGATACTTCACAAATGTCTGAGCAAGCTCTCTGGTGCTACCATGAAAGCAATGCGAAACGCAGAAGCTCTACCGTGTCTGGTATAACAAATGATTTCTCTGCACTACCTTGACATAATTTCATCCCCCTTTAGAAATTGTTGTGGCGAATAAAAAGCAGAAAAAGGCGGAGATTAAATAGGTAATTCTTTCCTGTAGAAGTGATCGATTCGCTAGCTCCACATAAGCAACTTGTCCATGCTAACGGAACTTACGGTCTGCAAAACCTGTATTATGTTCATAACATAACCGAGCTCTCTCTAGCTGTCGCGTACTATCCATAAAGCTGCTTTCACATCGGACACGAAACAAATTTTTCGCAGGACAGATTAGCCTAACTTACATTCAAAGTCAATGCAAAGACGCGAATACACACGTTATGGGCGCGTTCAGCAGCTTTCACACCGGACGCGAAACTAATTTTTCACGCGACTGATTATATTCAATGTCAATGCAAAAATGCGAATACACGCGTTATGGGCACGTCAAGCCGCTTTCACACCGGACGCGAAATAAATTTTTCGTGCGACAGATTAGCTACATTCAAAGTCAATGCAAAGACGCGAATACACGCGTTATGGGCGCGTTAAGCAGCTTTCACACCGGACGCGAAACGAATTTTTCGCGCGACAGATTACATGTCATGACCGCTTATCAGCTACTGCATGTTAGTTTGCGTGCTCTGCTAATTAAAAATGCTCCTGGTTAACTTATATGCCGTAATTATGATCAGTATGCTTGTGTTACTTCGGTAAGCATCAATGTGACAGTTTCATCATAACGTGGCCTGATTGTAGCCACTACAGTTGAAGCTAACCGGAGAGGTGCTGTATGTGTCTGCCGAGTTGGGCTGCAGTTAGACCAGACGTAGGTTTTGCAGAGCTTGGGGTGCGTTTTTGGGTGCTTATGAAACGATCGCTTTACTTATCCATGACCGGGGTCAGCCTGATACATCTCCAATGTCTGGGCAAGCTCTCTGATGCTACTGGTGAAAGCAGTAGGGAAGCACACAGGCTATAACGTGTCCGGTATAACAAACGATTTCTCTGCATTGCCATCGATTGAATATTAAATTCTTTCCTGTAAAAGTGATCGATTCGCTAGCTCCACATAAGCAACGGTTCACGCAAACGGAACTTACGGTCTGTAAAACCTGTATTATGTTCATGACATAACCGGAGCTCTATCTAGCTCTCAGTATTATCCATAACGCGCCCATTTTCTGCGAGGAAAAGCTGGCCATTCCGAAGCAATAAGTACACCATTACCACGGGCAATTTCCGAAAAGGCCGTTAAGCCTGGAGCTTTCGCCCCTCCGTCATATACCAGCGCAGAAGCTGTTCGTTTCTCCACGCTAACAACATACCACAGCTATGCACACGAACCAGCAGGTCCTAATACACACCGAAGCAGTCCATAAGCTGTTGGTCCACTTTTAGCTGCTCCTCACTGTCCATGTTTCCCTCTAAACTCAGACCCACCGGATTTCTACGGTCTCCGGTCTACACTTGGGCATGTCGACCCGTTATACAAATGTGTCTATATGGGGTGGATTCTAGCTTTCCCTGCATCCTAGCTATATTGTAGAAAAACCGCTGTACTCACCACTGTTGCCGTAGCAAACTGTAGCCGATAGCAAATTCGTGCTTGAGCTGCCCGACTTTCGCACTGTGTCCTCCACTTTCGCCGCTGCGTTTATTAGAACAAGTTCATTTCATTAGATCTATACACATGTACTGCGTTAGATTGCGGAATTTGCCCGCCGCTTCCTTATCAGATGGCAGCCGTGTCTCACGTTTCACACTGGGGAGGAGGACCCGAAAACTGCGTTCTGCTGCCACGTCCCGCCCAACTCCGCCCTCCACAGAGCTGGCCAGTCAGAAGAAAGTGGGCACACGGGGAGTGGGGGCTATAGCGGAAGAGCCACCCCAACGAGGCGTTTCAGGCAGAGACTACAATGGACTACAAATGGGTTTTTTTGAGGATGGCAGTATGAGCTAAATAAGGACCCTCTTTTGGACTTTAAACGATCAGGAGTACTCTAGGGGAGTCCAAGATCAAACTATAAATTTGGAAATATAGCAAAATAGGTCTCCTTTAAACACCAAAATTCCATAAAGTCAATCAACCCACAATATTACAACATATGCAAGAGCAATTATAGAGAATACAACAATAGAGAAATACACTGTCTACACACCATAGTTCAAAATCCCACAACGTCGCAAATTATATATGCAAGCAAAAAGACAAATAGGCAGATACCATGGGAAAAACACCAAATCATAAGAAGCCTTCAGGTGGGTCTATAGGAAACAGCTCAAGTCCTGTGATTCTTTCATACCCAAGGGTTCGATAGTGGACAGTTCATTTATTCAAAAGGCCTCCCTTCTCAAAAGTTGTTCCACAATGTTCCCCCCTCTAGGATTAGGTAGCACCCTTTCAATACCAATAAACCTAAGGGAGGCGACAGAACCATGCCTCATTTCTTTATAATGTCTAGCAATGGCATAGTCAAGGTTGTTGTTTCTTATAGCTGCCTTATGTACAGCGATCCTTAACTTTAAATTTCGTTTAGTCTGGCCAACATACAGCAAGCCACATGGGCATATCAGCATCTAAATCACGAGTGGATACACAGTTAATAAATTTCTTGATATTATATTTCTTTCCAGAATATGGATGGTTAAATGTTTTGGTATCAAAAGTGTTAGCACAGTGAGCACATTTACCACATCTGTAATTCCCATATACTTGCTGGGAGAGCCAATTGGTTTGTATAGGTTCCTGATACATAGAGCTAACCACCATATCTCTAATATTTCTGCCCCTCTTGAAGCCAAAACGAGGTCTGGACGACGACAAATGATTTAAATTTGGGTCACATTCCAGGACCTTCCAGTGTTTATTAATAATCTTTTTAACTTGTCTAGAGGCTGTCGAATATTCAGATACAAAGGTGACTCCATTTTCCTTATCATGTTGTATGGGTCGAGGATGTAATAATTCTGCCCTCTCTTTCTGATTTGCTTTTTCTATTGCTTTATCAATAAGAAACTGACTATATCCCCTCTGTTTGAATCGTTCAGCCATTTCGTTAATCTTAATAGAATAATCACCTTCATTGTTGCATATTCTTCTCAACCTGATGAACTGCCCATAAGGGATGTTATAAATGAGATGGTCAGGATGGAAGCTAGTGGCATGTAATATGGTATTTCTATCAGTGTCTTTGCATGATGGAGATGTCTAGTCTCCTATCCTTATCTACAGATATTAATAGATCCAAAAAATGGATCCTCTGTCGACTATACTCCATAGTAAATTTCAGATTGGGGTAAGTACTATTAATGTAATCATTGAAAGCCTTGAGTTCATCTTCATTGCCTACAAATCCCACAAGAATATCATCAATGAATCTGCGAAAAAACAATACATTAGTAGCAAAAGGGTTGTTATTAAAAATATATCTATTCTCCCATAGCCCCATGTATAAGTTTGCATAATTGGGAGCGGAAGGTGATTCCATACTTGTACCTTGACATTGTAAAAAATATTTTCTATTAAACATGAAGTAATTGGATTTCAAAATGAACCTTGTGAGTTTCATGAGAAATTCAACAGGCAATTCACCCTTTTTAAAGTCCAAATAAAAGTTCATGGCTTCCAGACCCCCTTCATGTGGGATATTAGTATATAGGGCCTAAACATCAAAGGTTATCAAAACAAAAGAATATTCAGGCATAGAAATATCAGTCAATAAGTTTAAGACATCAGTAGTATCTGCCACATATGATGGTAATGTTTTCACAATATCTTTGATAAAAGAATCCACAAATTGACTGAAACGTTCAGCCAATGAGTCCTTACTCGCTACAATAGGTCTGCCAGGTGGGTTAACTTAACCGCTTGTGTATTTTAGGCAACAGGTAGAAGACGGGCGTCATAGGATATTCCACTTTCAAGAATTCAAACTGTTTTTTAGTTTTCCATTGGTTTTCCAAAGCTTCATTAAGAATGACATTTCTCTCCTCTACAAAGCTTTCCACCGGGTTATGTGACAGCTGTCTATATAAAAGGCATCTCCTAGTTGTCTAAAAGCCTCTGCTATGTAATCCTCTGCGTTTTGAACAACTATAGCCCCCCCTTTATCGCCTGGCTTGATCACAATATTAGAATTATTCTGTAATTTATTCATGGCCCTTCTTTCTAACGAATTGATGTTATAGTCAGTGACCTTATTGTTGGACTTAATCACAGCTTCAATGTCTCTTTCCACTAATTTGCTAAAAGTGGCCAAGGTGGGGTTAGGGGCACCCAGTGGCATGAAAGTAGATTTTTTTCTTAAACTTACTGAGTGGGTCATATGGACCTTCAATAGCCTGACTCAATTTATTGTTAAAGAAATGCTTCAGATGGAGTTGTCTAAAAAATTTATAGGAATCAACTTTTAGTTTAAATGCATTAACCTTATTGGTAGGGAAAAAGGATAGTCCACGACTCAAAACATCAGTCTGAGGGCTAGTTAGAGGGTAATCGAGATATTAATTACCGACAGTTCTATCTCTGGCCGCGATGATTCTGTGTCTCCATGTCCCACGCCTCGCCGGGTGGTGGAGGGCGTATGCCTCTTCCTCTGCCCACTCCTCGTTTTTTTCTTGCTGCCCGGTCCTCTTCTAAAAAAGCCTCATCGGCAGAAGATGTGCCAGTGTGGCTCTGGTCACTTGTCCCCTCCTCGCTGGTCAGGAGAAGATCATTGCATTGACCTGGACAGCCCCCTCCCCGTTATGCTGCATGCGCGCCTCTCTGCATGCGGGGTCTCGGGCTCCGGTTACGTTGCGTGCTGGTTATCCAATTATAGACTGTTCCTCTTTTGTAATCCTCTGCATCCCTTTGGTATTTCTTTATTTTGCATGCTTGTAATTCATTCTCAAACTTTGTTAGTTCGTCCTTGAGTTCAATCTCCATGGCTGTAAAATCCCTTTTGCTCATGTTGGTCTTTAGTGCTGACTTAATTTCTTGCCGCTCTGTTTTCACTTTTTCGGCCTCTTGTTTAGTTTGTTCAATTATAAGTAAAGTCAAGTCTAGTGAGCACTTGTTTAGAATTTGTTCCCACTTGTTTTTAAATTCAGGGTCATGGTTACCCAGTGTCGGCTTTTTATTAATTCTCAATCCTCTGGGAATTGTTTTATTACGCCTATATTCTGACAAAGCAATTCCGTGCCATTTGAGGCAAATGTCATTTTACTTTGGGTACAGCATCTTGGACTTATCGATCGCTAGACTTACTGTCGGATTGTCCGTTTGGCCATCATCAAAGAGCGATTGTTGAGAAGTTATATTTTGTGCCTCTGAGTCTCCAAAGGAGAAGCATTCCTCTTGATTCAAGTGCTTGCTCTGTCCATCCATGATGGTATACGAGGCGTGCAACCGGCATAATTTTATTTATTTTATTTAATCTTTATTTTACCAGGAATAAATCCCATTGAGATACAAAATCTCTTTTCCAAGGGAGACCTGGCCAAGACAGCAGCATAAAAGTTTCACACAGAAAACAACAACAGACAATGACAGGGCAAAAATTACAAGAATACACAAGAATTTTTTTTTACCGGTTTTAGCAGTGAAACATGTACATGCACTGGTTAAGTAAGCCTTAATTCTGGTTTTAAAAACATGTAAACTTATGCGATGATCCAGTTTATGATAATTCTGTAGCCCGGACCAAGATGAGGGAGCAAAAACAGAGAAAGCTCGATTTCCAAAAACAGAGCGAGTTTGAGGGATGGCAAACATGGTGTGTCCGTGAGAACGAAGATTAAAACTACTAACATTTTTTGGAGTCAGCAGAGAACATAGATACAAAGGAAGTTCATGCAGGATGGCCTGATAAAGAAAGATGTACCAATGTTCCATTCTTCTATTGTATAATGAAGGCCAGCCAACTTTCTCATACAACATAAAATGATGCGTGTGGAAACCCAGATCAGAAATAAATTGCAAAGCAGCATGGTACACAGAGTCCAACATTTTCAGAGATGATGCGGTTGCATGCATATAAAGAACGTCACCATAGTCGATTACCGAAAAAAAGGTTGCTTGAATCAGTTTTTTCTTTGCGACAAAAGAAAAACAGCTTTTGTTTCGATAAAAGAATCCTAATTTTACTCTCAATTTTTTTTGTTAGATACTCAATATGATGATGAAAAGACAGTCTTCAATCACCTCATTATTCAGAGTTAGAATCTAATAACAGTCTTTGATTTCCCTTTTTGACCTTGAGAAGAACATCATTTTGGTCTTGTTTGCATTGAGTACAAGCCTTAAGAGCCAGAGTCTGTAACTTTGGACCAGCTCATAGAAGGGGGTGATATATCACGTTCCAGTAGGCCACTGAAGTTTTTTGTGGGGGTAGATATTTTTTCCAAACTGACAAAAATTACTTTTTTTTTATCAGAAGATCCCGGGGTGGATATTACAGCCCTTTTTTAGGGTAGGGGTGAAAAAGGCCAAAATAGTGACATAGTCAAAATCTGGAATTTGACCTTCGAATATTTTGGTGCGCCCTCAGTGACCCTCCTTGATCTTATGGTATATGAATGTATGGGTAGAGTTCTTTCATTTAGCATTATAATTTTCAAGGTTTACTGAGGGCACCGCCTATAGGTGGCGCTTCAAATCATGACATTTTGCATTTTGGGCAACATTTGAGACCCTCCCAGGGCCTGCGCCCTCATTAAACCTTGCTTATTTATGTGTATTTGGATACATTGGGCCTGTTTCTTTCCAAATTTGCATAAATAGCTGTGGCTTAGTTGGGGCGCTTTTTGCATAGGTGGCGCTTTTTTATGGCAAGAACGCGATTTTAGGCGATTTTCATTTGGCCATATCTCAGTGCCCCCCATGGGTTTCAGTGAAACTTGTTTTATTGTGTTTCTCTATATCTCTGCTATTCATGATGAAAATATGAAGAAGGCTTTTTGCCTCTTTGTGCTTAATCAAGAAAGACAAAAGGTTAGTTCTCCAATGCTCGAATAGGCGGCTCATATGGCAGGTGGCAGCACTGCTGCGACCACATGTTTTGATGGCATGTTCAGAGAGTGAATAGAGCCGTGGAAATCCTGCTTTATCACGAACATCTTCTGATTTTAAGACCTGCGAGCAGTACATCGTTCCATCTTTACCTTGTGGGATATTGTGCTAACGATTAGTTTTGCTCCCAAGATATTAGATCATATATTTCTGATTACATTGTTGAATGGGTGTGGCCTGTGTATATGCATAATGCATGCAGCAATGAAGAATGTAAAGACAGGGTCCTCAACCCCCTCTGAAAAGTACTATGGTTACCGCTATGGTTTGAAGTAATGCAGAATACTTTGCTGCATGACTCATTTGATGAATATGAATACTATAAGGACCCCCAAGGACCAAAAAGCTAGGTTTGCGTCTGCTTTGGTGCATACAGAGTTTACTAATACTTCATGTCTCTTCTTTTATTTTATTTCAGTTTTAACATTTTAAAAATTGTTGCTTTTTTGAATAAGTTCTCTTGCCTCAATGCTCTGAAAACGCTCAAATAATTCTCGCCACTGGTTGGTGGGGGACTAAAACAAAATGGGCATTTTTCGGTGGTGGTGCTTGATTGTGACATACATCAAACTTTGGCATGTAAAGGGTTAATGAGTTAAAAAGCCTTCTTGAAATTTTTAAATTAATAGCAGAGATATAGACAAACATAATAAAACAAGTTTCACTGAAATCCATCAGGGGCGCACTGAGATATGGCCAAATGAAAATCGCCTAAAATCGTGTTCTTGCCAAAAGAAGCGCCACCTATGCAAAAGCGCCCTAACTAAACCACCACCATTTATGCAAATTTGGAAAGAAATAGGCCCAATGTATCCAAATACACATAAATTAGCAAGGTTTAATGAGGGCGCAGGCCCTGGGAGGGTCTCAGATGTAGTCCAAAATGCAGAAAGTCATGATTTGAAGGGCCACCTATAGGCGGCGCCCTCAGTAAACCTTGAAAATTATTATGCTAAATGGAAGAACTCTACCCATACATTCATATACCATAAGATCAAGGAGGTTTACAGAGGGCATACAAAGATATTAGAAGGACAAAGTCCAGATTTTGACCATGTCACTATTTTGGCCCTTTTGACCCCTACCCTAAAAAGGGCTGTAATTTCCAGCCTGAAGGGATCTTCTGATAAAAAACGTAATTTTTGTCAGTTTGGACGAGATTTCTACCCCCACAAAAATCTTCAGTGGCCTACTGGAACATGATATATCACCCCCTGGTTCATAGTTACAGACTCTGGCTCTTAATCTACATAAATTCCGCTGAACTACGTTAAAAGCACCTTGTAGGTCATGAATTGCACTCACTAAAGAAGATGAAGTAGCATATATAATTGTAACGTCAGCATAAAAGTGGAACTTTGCATCCGTAACATTTTTACATAAATTATTGATATAAATAATAAATAAAATGGGACCCAATATGGATCCTTGCAGGACACCATTTTTTATATTTAAAAAAGTCAAAGACAAACCATCAACTTGAACACACTCAGTAACCATATTACGTGAGCAGCAGTAACACACACACACACGCACAAACACACACACAAGCAAGCATTTCACACGTGCATGAGCAGTTCACACACATAAGCAGTCGGCTTCTATAGCTTTAATTAGTATCTATTCTGTTCATTTGATTTGAAAACATGATCAGGTGAGAAACTTAAATGTAGTTGATTTCTGTAGCTTTGATCAATATTTGTTCAGTAAAATCATTAGTTATTACTGAAAACGCAGTCAGTTCCATCATTCATGCATCTGTTTGTATCCTCTTCCTTTGACTGTATTTTTCCTCAACATTTTAATTTATTTTCTTTCTTTTTTTATGGGACCAATACTTCTGTGCACCACCAATATTTTCCAGAGAATCCCATAGAGCGCTTGCCAACCAATAGGGGAAAGAAAAAGCTTAAGAGATAACCCTGTTTTTGTGATTGGAAGAAAGTTTGATAGGGTTTTTCCATAAATATGGCTATTTGGGAACACTGGGGTAGTACTCCTTGCGCAAGGACTACTCACCAGGTTTGGGTTATTGTCCGATTCAAGGCTGGAATAAAATTTGATAACTTCTGAGATTTTGTCTCTCTCCAATTATTTACGGAAAAGGGGACCTCGAAAATATGAAAACTTTTGATTCAAGAAGACACAACAAAGAGTGTACTTATTCAATTATATGGTGGTACCACCTTTTGAATTTAGTCTTGTGTTAATACTCCGAATTGGATTTCCCCAAATCTATTTCAGAAGGTAAACTTTTAAGTTGCAAACCCGCAGTCGAATCCTTAGCTGTCCAGCTTATCACTCTCACTCAAGGTTATTTTCATCTCTTATCTTCTGCAGTGAGCACTCTGTGGAAAAGTTTCAAGAGAATGAGTTAGATGCATTCAACAATGAACAAACACTCCATCAACATAATTTTGTTGCTTTTCCACTCGCTTGGATCCTTTCCTGTAGAGGCTAAATAAACAGGGGAAAGGTTATTAGTCACTCAGTTTCTTTGCCATGTAGAACCACTGGTTGACACTTAATTCCTGTTCAAAACGGAGAAAAGATCTTTCATCAATCACTCATTGCATTTCTTTGGTCAGGAAAGCTTTCAGTCACATTTGTTCACCTCATTTGGAATAAAACTTGGACTTCATGTTACTCCTTTGCTGGGGAGTGCTTGTTAAATGTACGAAGAAAATTTCATGTGCAATCGCATTGATTAGACCCCCCTTTCTACCCTTCTGCATGTCGACCTTTCCCCTATCTGTTTTCCCTTATCTGTTTTGGTCCCCAATTCCTCCATTCGCTGTATTGTTTTGACTGTGCACTTTTGTTTAAAAACCCATCCAATCTCCAATCCCACAATAGTTCACTTGATTTTATTTCATTCTTTTAAAACCCTAACATTAACTATTAAATTTCACACTATATTTTGTTTACTGCTACTTTTCTGAATAGCAACTAAAAGTTTCCAAAACTTGATAGAGAAACCTCAGTACCAATAAGATTTTCTGTACACAGTCTCTTACTGTATATAGTGTTTAACAGCACTTTAGCAAATTTTGAACACTTTGTGTTATTCTTCTTGTTTCTCAGTATTACTTTTCCTTCATTTTCTTTTCAGAGATATGCTTCTAGCACACCAATCTCACACAGTCAGAAAACGCTTAGATTTTCTAGCTGTTTAGAATTTTACAAATATTAAACAA
This sequence comes from Gymnothorax javanicus, assembly GCA_029692085.1. Classification (NCBI taxonomy): domain Eukaryota; kingdom Metazoa; phylum Chordata; class Actinopteri; order Anguilliformes; family Muraenidae; genus Gymnothorax; species Gymnothorax javanicus. Next base: position 44,418,441 of record CM056203.1, read on the forward strand.
ATTCAAATGGTGTTATTACTTAAAGCTCATAAATCATTCCCTTATCCTGCATCAAATGGTGCATTTTTGTTTTATTCCCAATCTTATATTTTGATCTCACTTATGTCCAATTTATGTTGTATTTTACGTGAGGCTCTCAATACATGTAATCACTTTATTTTAAAGGGGACCTATTATGCTGATCCTTATTTTAATGCATATAAGTAATCTCATAATGTTGGACGTCCATACTCAACCTCTGTAAAGTTTCTAAACATAAGATACAGGGGTTTTGCCATAATCCAAGAACGTGATTTTGTGAACGTGATTTCCTCTCTGAACAGCTCGTCCCGAGATCTTCACAAGAGCTGGGCAAAGCCTGACGTCAGGTTGTGCCGTCCAATTAATACAGACCTAGCCAGAGCCAATCACTGCGCTGGACCTGCCCACACCGGAAACTATTCTAGCAGGCACAAACAGCGGATCATACTATGCCTTAGTAGCGTCTACACTTCCAGAAATGCAAAATAAGAACCGTAGATCATTTGAGGTGCAGTTTTGTTAGTGTCTCTCCCAAAGCTGCTCGTCCGTTTATTTTTGGACGCAAAGAAAAGCACCTATTTCTCTTCCAAAAGATGATGCCACCAGAAATCAGTGGGTAGCTTTTTTGTTTGCTGGCAGCAAACAGCCACGGCCAAAGGGAACGTTGGCTGTTTATGCTTTATACTGTTTATGCAACGTTGAACGTTGTAGCTGTTTATGCTCAGCATTTCACCAAAGACAGCTTTGTCAATAAAGGATAATTCGATGCTGGATAAGCGTTTCAGCTGCTTCTCAAACCTGAAGCAGTTGCATCGATCAAGCGGTCGGGAGCCACAAGCTGTAAGTAACGATATAACATCAAATAATGTAAGTGAAGCTAATGTGTTACGGGTGGCTAGCAGGACTGCTAACGATAGTTAGCACTAACAACTGGCCTCAAACGCAGGCTTTGTAAAATATCTGAAGATAAAACCTGGATCAGTCGCAATTGTCCGTGACTCACAGACACAGAAGCTGTAAGTTGCTTTTACGGCATAAGCCTACTTGGATTTTGGATGCTTGGATTTTTAAAACGCACCTGTAATTCTTTTAGGACTGCAGCATGCATGAAATCCTTGTATGTCTCTTATATCTGAAGTAGCCTTGAATATTGTTCAGTTGTTCGGAACCCTTGGCATTCTACTCTTATTAACAAGTTTGAGAGGGTCCAACAAAAGTTTATTACATGTTATTTTTAAAACACTATGGGCTCTATCTTTCACACTGCCTTACCCGTTACCACTATCCGCTACCCGTGAATTACCCATTTAGCAGCTTCCACTATCCCTAAACGGTATCTTGCGGCCACACTACCCGCTATGCATTATGCCGACTCCCTTATTTGCGCCTGGAGGTGTGCCCATGGGCGTGTTTATGCGCTTTCCCTACAATTGCTATCTTGACCACACACGTTAGGGAAAGCGTATAGCGGGTCCTCAAACCACCTGCTACCCATTTGGGCTTTAACATGAGTGCGCCCAGGCGGCTTAAATGCGCGTCCACTTGGACACATGTGGACGTACACATGTGGCTCCACTTCCCGAATTAACTCGCTTATAAAAAGCCACCTTGCTTTTGCCTCAGTTGAACCCCAGAGAAAATGGCAGAGATAGTACTAAATCGCCTTGATCGCCAGTTAAATAATAGAAGACGCCCAGAACGTGTGTACCGCCAGCGCACCAGCTACCTGGGCCTTTCAGGTAAGTCAATATTGTTTGTATTTTGTATCAATCATTTTTTCTGCTTTTATAATAGTATATAATTATCATAGTCAATGAATCATGTCATGATCATAGTCAAAAGAAATTTTAAACACTTCATGGAACAAGCTTTTTTGCATGACTTGTATCTGAGTGACATGCATTACTCTGCTGTTATTCCTGACCCTCATTTAGCGTTAAGCCATTTTATCACATCTTTTAATATGGTAGTGGATAAGCATGCCCCCTTTAAAAAGTTGAGGGTTAAGAACAGGGTGAATCCCTGGTTTTCCCCTGATATCTCGGAGCTGTTAAAAGCTCGGGATTTCGCATGGAAAAAAGCACGTGTTTCAGGGTTGCGTTCTGACTGGCAACATTTTCTTTACTTTCGCAATAGAACTCTTACGGCGATTCGGAAAGCCAAGTCATCATATTATCTCTCTAACTTATCTGACTCCGGCAGCAATCCAGTGAAATTTTGGAGAACTTTAAGTCATTGTCTCAACCCCCCTCCTCGGCTTTACCGAGTAGGATTACTAAGGGTTCTGTTATTATTTCAGATAAAGGGGAACTTTGTGATATTTTCAATAAGCATTTTGTTAATGCAGGCCACCTCTTTGAAAATTTAGGGTTATTGCCGGCTTTTCCTAGCTGTGATAGCAGGCCTTTTGTACCTGTACCGAATAACTCCGGTTGTTTTTCCTTGCATCCCTTTTCTGAGGAGGACGTGCTTGAAGCACTTTGTAGCATTGACCCTAAGCAATCCACTGGGGTGGATAAATTGGACCCGAGCCTTTTATTGCTGGCTTCACCCTTGATTGCTGTTATCCTGACACACATTTTTAACTTAACCCTGTTGACTGGTTCGATTCCTGTCTTGTGGAAAACGGCTTTTTTTCTTCCCTTACATAAAAGTGGTTCTTCAGATGTTCTGAATAACTATCGAACAATTTCAAAACTGCCATGCTTGGCTAAGGTTTTAGAGAGACTGGTCAATAATCAAGTTAGAGCATTTCTCCCAGACCATGCTATCTTGAATGTGTTTCAGTCAGGCTTCAGACCAGGTCATAGCACTGTGTCAGCTGCAGCCAGAGTACTAAATGATATTGTTACTGCCTTGGACAAGAGGCAAGACTGCGCAGCTCTTTTTATCGACCTATCAAAGGCGTTTGACACAGTTGACCATTTTATACTCATAGAGAGGCCAAGTGCCATTGGGTTTGATATTAAATCTCTGAATTGGTTTAAAGATCATCTAACTGGTTGGTGTCAAGCTGTTGCGGCTGATGGCTATCAATCAAACTTTATTTATCTTAACAAGGGGGTTCCACAGGGTTCAATTTTGGTGCTGTTTGCACTTTTTATTAATGATTTTGGTGCTAATTTTGTCAACAGTACAATCCACCTGTATGCAGATGATACAGTAATCTACTCAGCTGCCCCTTCTGCTGAATTGGCTCTTCAAAATTTGCAGTCAGATTTCCAAATCTTCCAGAAGGCTCTTTTAGACCTTAAACTAATTTTAAACTCTGAAAAAACTAAATTCATGCTATTCTCTCAGAAACCTGCTGCTAGGTTCTACAATGGTAGTATCACGACAGTAAATGGAATTCAAATTGAAGGAGTTCCTTCCTACAAATACCTTGGCATTTGGGTGGATGACAATCTTAATTTTAGGAAGCATACTGATGAGCTAATAAAGAATTTGAAACCTAAATTGGCTATGCTGTACAGGAATGAAGTCTGCTTTCCGAGGAGTTGCAGAAGACAGATTGTTCAGGCAACTATTCTCTCTAGAATAGATTATGGAGACGTAATTTATATGCACTCTGCTCCCTCCTTGCTGAAGTCACTTGACGCAGTATACCACGCTGCTTTAAGGTTCATAACTGGAGATGGCTTCCGAATGCATCACTGTAGCCTTTATTTTAAGGTCAGTTGGTCTTCGTTGGCCATGAGAAGGGAGCAGCATTGTTGCCTTTTTATATACAAGGCATTGTTAGGTAAACTGCCAGGATATTTGATCAGTTTGCTTAACTTGAGAAGGGGAGAATATGGTCTGCGCACTCTTGACCTTTTGGTTTTAGATGTCCCAAGGGTGCGTACTGAACTGGGTAAAACTGCTTTTATGTATTATGCTCCACAGAAATGGAATAGGCTTCAACAGTTTTTAAAGTTGGAAAGTCTTATTTCAATTGATTTTTTTAAATGTCTTTTATTGGCTGCCACAAAGCCGGAATGTACATGTGCAATGTAGTCATTGTTTTTATTTATTGTTCTTGGTTGTTTGCTATTGTTCGCAACTGGGCTCCATTGCAAAAGACAGCTTGCTCTCAATCGGACTCCCAGTATAAATAAATGAATAAATAAATAAATATATTAATGATATATATTATATATAATAACAGGGCCGGCGCTAGACCTGAAAATTTGGAGGAAAATATCCATCCCTTTATTGACTACAATTAGTCCTGGCTAATTCTAGATGGTTTTCCTTTATTAACACGTTTTCCAATTCAAGAATAATCAAGTGGCAATTGAAAACACGGCTTCTCTCCCCCATGCGATCTAACAGCGACAAAATAATGGGCTACATTCAGTACAGAAAAATAATTTAATTATAAATAGGTCTATGCACTGGCACTCAGCAGCGGTAATTTTTTTTTTCCAGCGAGAGCGGCATTTCAGAACTCTCTTGCGAATGAAGGTAATTTCGGCGACAAGCACGCACACCTGTTTTTGCAGCACGGTCCGCAACTTGCTGTCAAAAATAGACAGCTGTCCGATTGGAAAATGTAAACGGATCTAAACCACGTACTTGTCACCAGAATTACCTTCATTCGCTGAAGAGTTCTGAAATGCCACTCTCTGGGAAAAAAAAGTTACGTCGCTGAGTTCCAGTGCATAGACCTAATTATTTTTTTCTAAAATGGGATTTTGTTCTATGCTTCATTTCAGGCGGAGAGGGAGTTGTAAGAGCATGGCAAAAACATTTTTTTTCTTTTTTTTTTTTTGAAGTTTCCATCACAAAAGGGGTAGGCTTGATGTTTTTTTTTATTACATACCAAACATTAAACAATATGTCAATGTCAAATAATAATAATAATAATAATAATAATAAAATAATACAATTCATGATTAACTTAACAAAAACAGATGCTCCCCTGTCTGGATTTGACCTCATGCACGAGCAATTTAACTTCGTCTTGGAGAAACGTGGCGACCTTCCTCTCTCCATCACGGGTTTCGGTTTGAGGATTTGGGATAGCGCAGCCTGCTCCTAAAGGCAATGGCACCTGGCACACTGATTGGTTTAACTGGCATAATGCCCAAACCACGCCTATGCATAATATAGCGGGTAGCGCAGGTGTTTTAGGGATATAGGCAGGTGTGCAAGATAGCAACTTTTGCGGGGGAACGCCTCTTACAAAATGCTAAATCCCCAAATAACGGGTTTCGGGACTCTGGCGTAAGATCGGGCCTGATGTGTATATTCCAGGGAATCTTATGCACAAATCTGAGTTTTTTAAGCTGCCAACTCTTATAACTCAAAGAAAGTACCTGAATATCATGTTTTTGTATAAGTCAGTTCATAGTCTGCACAACTGTTCCAATATTACTTCTCAAATATGCTTTAATGCCCCAAAATGGGTCCTGAGGTCCATTTTAATCCCCCTGTATCCAGAATGAATGTAAGAAAATTCAGTCCTTTTATCCGAATTCAGAGCTACTTTAATAGTTTAAGTAGATATGCTCCAGAGCTGGATATTTTTACGCATAACATGAAAACATTTAAATTTGTAGTCTGTAAGGTGATTTTTAGCAGATCTTCTGGCTGATTTCTCTTTGTATTGATTTTGTGTTAAGTGTATGTGTATGTTATTGTTGTTGTCGACCCACTAATGTGGGCACTTTGTGCCTGTTTGGAATCGAATGAATAAATAAAATAAATAAAATAAAACCTAATGTGATAGCCAGTTGAATGTGGATGTAGCCCAGCAGCTAACGTAGCCAAGTTACTGTTGCTAATGTTTGTGTCCTAAATATGCAATAGTAATATCAGGGGAAATTCAACAGAAGGTGTGTGAACATAAACCTCATTTGAAGCTAACTTTTTATACTTGTTTGTAATTTGGATGCTTGGTACAACTGTTCACGGTAACGGAACTTGCTGTCTGTAAGACCTGTATTGCAGGGTAACGTTTGTGTCTGTTGTTATGACCGCTCGGTTACCAGCTACTGCATGTTAGTTTGAGTGCTGCGCTACTTAAAAATGCTCCTGGTTAACTTGCAGTAATTCTGATCAGTATGCTTGTGTTACTTCAGTAAGCATCAATGTGGCAGTTTCATCATAACATTGCCTGATTGTAGCCACTACAGTTGAAGCTAACCGGAGAGGTTCTGCATGTGTCTGCAAAGTTGGGCTGAAAAGGCTGCAGTCAGACCAGACGTAGGTTTTGGAGAGCTTGGGGTGCGTGTTTGGGTGCTTGTGAAACGATCGTTTTACTTATCCATGACAGGGGCCAGCCGGATACTTCAACAATATCTGGGCTAGCTCTCTGATGCTACCGCGGTGAAAGCAATCGTCAAACGCACAAGCTATAACGTGTCTGATAATTGCATTGCCGTGGCGTAATTTCATCCCCCCTTAGAAATTGTTCTGGCTAATAAAATGCCAAAAAAGGCGCAGATTGAATACAAAATTCTTCTCTGTAGAAGTTATCGATTCGCTAGCTCCACATAAGCAACTGCTCACGCTAAAAGAACTTACGGTCTATAAAACCTGTATTATGTTCATAACATAACCAGAGCTCTCTCTAGCTGTCGCATACTATGCATAACACACCCATTTTCTGCCAGCAAATGCTGGTCATTCCGGCACAATAAGTAAACCATTGCCACGTGCAATTTCCGAAAAGACCGTTTAGCCTGGAGCTTTCGCCCCTTCGTCATATAGCAGCGCAGAAGCTGTTCCTTACTTTACTCTGACGACACGCCACAGTTATGCACACGGAGCAGCAGGTCCTTATAGCACACACCTAAGCAGTCCATAAATTGCTGGTTCACTTTTTGCTGCTTCTCACTGTCCATGTTTCCCTCTAAACTCAGACCCACCGGATTTCTACGGTCTCCGGTCTACACTTGGGTATGTCGACCTGTTCTACAAATGTGTCTGTATGAGGTGGATTCTAGCTTTCCCTGAATCCTAGCTATAGAGTAAAAACACCGCTGTACTCATTATAGTAGCTGTAGGTAGATAGCAAATTTGAGCTTGAGCTGCCCGACTTTCATCTGCGTTCTCCACTTTCGCCGCTGCATTTATTAGAACAAGTTCATTTCATTAGATCTATACACATGTACAGCGTTTGATTGCGGAATTTCCCTGCCGATTCCTTAGCTCAGATGGCAGACGCGTCTCACGTTTCACACTAGGGAGGCGGACCCAGAAAACTGCGCTCTGCTGAGTCCCGCCCAGCTCCGCCCTCCACAGAGCTGGCCAATCAGAAGAAAGTGGGCACAAGGGGAGGGGGGGCCATAGCGGAAGAGCCACCCAAACGAGGCGTTTCAGGCAGAGACTATAATGGACTACAAATGGGGTTTTTTGAGGATGGCAGTAAGAGCTAAATAACGACCCTTTTCTGGACTTTGAACGATCAGAAATACTCTAGGGGAGTCCAAGATCAAAATCGAAACTTGGAAATGTAGCATAATAGGTCCCCTTTAAAGGACTTTAAAGGCAATGTATTTCTTTTTTGTACTGTAATCATTTTCCCCGATCCTCACTTTTTACTCAAAGCAATTCAATTGGCCACAACATTAGAAACACTTGTCCACGTTTGTGTAATTGACGTTCAATTGTTACTTCCTCTAAACTTCCCTCTGTTTATTGTCTCTGATCATTCAAGAAGGGCATACGTTTATCTAGTCAATAAATAGGGACTTTGATTCTGTTTCATAAGGAATAACTATTCTGCAACTTAGTCCTTTTACAACTCCACAGCCATTAAAATGGCTAAACTCCTGCTCTGTTTGCCACCTAAATTAATTCCACTTACTTAAACCAACCACAGCCATTAACATGGCTAAACTCCTGCTTTAAGTGACACCACTTACGCCAACCAACTTCACTTACTCCAAGCAACTTCGCTTACTCCGACCAGCTTCACTTACTCCAACCAACTTCACTTGCTCTAACCAACTTCACTTACTTCATTCAACCCTATAACAATGTTGCACAATGCAGATTTAATGCATCCATCAATCATCTCGCACTTACACGACATGGTTTGCCAACTGCCAAATTCACTCTGATGACAATGACCATGTTCTGACTAGCAAAATCATCACTCTTGCCTCTTTGAGAAACAACATTACAGCTTAAATCACCATATTCAACAAATTCCCTCATTATTAATTTCAGACTCTCAACCACTTGCCAGCTCTTTCTGGTCAGTTTCACTCGTTCTTCCCTCTCTCTCCGTAAGGAATTTTTTCAACCTCTTCCAACAGATAGTGTTTGGCTACGCACTCCTAAACTAGTATTTTCTGAGAAAATGTTGCCTGATGTTATGTCTATAATCTCCTTTTCCAGTCAAATGATTTCACTTGTTTAATTCTTTTTGCCTCTTTTTTGTCGTTTTTGAACATAGGAAGTTGCTTTTGCTTTTTTCACTTCTTGTTTTCCCTTTTTTCTTCCATCTACCAGCTTTGCCGCAATCATCACTGTTTATTTTTTAATTGAAATTTCACTTCTCGGCCAAATTATTTTTTTCCTCTTTTTCGCGTATTCAATTATGTTAGTACACCGCTTAACCGGCAGTCTCGGATTTTAAGTCTTCCTCCTAGAGAGATATGTTAATAGTAATGCTTTAATGATGAATATTTACTGCATGCAATTTATTACTTCTTTTAATCTGCCAAAATGGTAATGACCATTAATAATAATTTTAACACTTATTGCTTGCAGATTAGGGATTATGCTGTCAGATTTTTTTATATTTTAGTGCACTCTTAACTAATGCAATATGCAAAAGAACCACTGTTCACTTCCACTCCACACTCATTCAAAGGGTGCCGCACCCGACACAGGGGCGGATCCAGGAATTGGTGAAAGGGGGAGGAGGGGGGTCTGGTGACCCTCCCCCAGGTAAATTTGAAAAATTAATGCGCTGAAAACACATTTTCCTGGTATCTTGGGAGAAAAATCTGGCGTATCTGTTCAATGATTTTCCTCCCAAGGTTCCAAAAATTAAGCTAAAAAACTTTCAAAGCGCCGTTATAACGCAGTTTTACATTAACTGACAACTTTAACCTTTACCTAAGACTTTCACTTTACTGTCAAAGTTCATGACTTTGTTGGTGACTTGGTCAAAATGTCAAAGAGGAGAAAATCTTTTGAAATCGTACAAACCCTACAGTGTTGGTATTCATTGGAAAGTGCTTGATGAGAGCTTTCCAGTGAATACCAATGTGCTATGGTTCGAGCGATTTTCAAAGGCTTTGATGTTTCAGAAATGTTGACAAAATCACCACTAGCGGTGAAAGGATTTGACCATATTTCCCACAAAACATTGATATTCTTAGTTTTTGAGTTTATATAACACCAAATAGCCTCCACCAAAATAATTGTATTGTTACTGTATATCTAACATGCAAACCCAGTGGCTAAATACATCTGTGATTTTAGGAGATGTTAACAGATCACCAAATCCCCTCCCCCCAAGTCCCTAAACCAGGTTTAGTAAAAGACACCACACTCAACAGCTTGTAAAAATTTATTACAATGCTGTGATTGCCTTTTTTCAAAATGGTTCTAAAAGATGAGGCTTTAATGCTTCCAAAACACTCTCAAGTGTTGTGAGAGTAGGAACTGTTGTCATACACATAATCCGAGTCACCACTAAGTTGAATTTTTGCACATGTGAGTGAATTTACTAACCTGGAGGCAGTGGTTGGGTGGGTAATGTCAAAAAACAAACTTATTTATATTATATATACATGATTATCTTATTTATATTACAGATCCTATTTATCCTCAAGATGTCCTGATATAAATTTAATACAATGATGCTGTCCTATATTAAAACATAACATTGTCAACATATAAACAACTTTTTACGGAAATATTATTATTATTATTAATATTATATTTACATGAATGAATGTAAAAAAGAAATGTGACTTTAAGGCCATTTAGAATTTTTCAATAAGACCATTGAACTATTTGGATTGACTCATACATAACCTTTTTAAAATAATGTCACGTATCTTACTTACAGACTCTAAAAGGCATAGAATAGTTCACTAGCTTCAGATCAGCAGTACTAGCTGGTTACAAGTTTAATGACGGATGATTCTGAACGTCAAGACGGGGTTTTGGAATGGAAAATTTAAGTTGGAAAGTCTTCTGGTATTCCAGGACAAATTTTATTTGTTACCGTAAAACAACGAATCAATATGCATCAAATAGTAGGCTATGAACAACTGGTCCATCAGTGGGGTCCTTTTGTAAGCTCAAGCAAATTTTAAGTGAACGCATACTTGCGATAGCCTATTAATTTAACGTCAGTCTTACCGCTTCCATGTCCCCCTGCAAGTGAAAACTGCTTACCACGACGATCATCATGGCCAAACAGCTGGTCATTTGTTTGCATTTGAAAGGCTGAGCCTCAAATGTCGGTTTGCTATATTCTCTAAGCTTTTCCGCCTTTCCATTGCTTTCTGAAATTTATAGTCATTGAAATGCGTTTTTAGACTGTTACCGCAACAGGGGACAAGCAAGGCCATTAGTCGAACAAATTTCTCAGCAAGCCTGCCTTCTTAAACTTTAGGACGAAAACAAAAAAGTCAAATAAATTGTACACAGCTTAAGTCCATGTATCCTTTTTTATTTGAAAGAAAAGAGTTTCGCTGTCATTCCTATCGCATAAGCAAATATATACTATTGAATCCAAATAAATTTGCCACGATGCAAAACAATCGGAATAGTGAAGTTGAACCATTAAAAGTGATAAATAAACCATGAGGACTTATAGTGATAAAATGGGAAAGTATAAGTGATTTAACTGCCAAGACCATGTGTGCGTGTACGAGTTAAAAATGGGCTTAATTCGAAAATAATACCTGCGTAATTTTTTCACTTTCTGCAAAAAAAGGGGGGGGCGCGCGTCCCTGTGCGCCCCCCCTTGGATCCACCACTGCCACAGTAAATCACACTTCCCGTCAACGTCTCTTCGGGACCCCGCAATCCTTACCTCTTGTCTGCCCTCCCTTTGGACCCAACAAACCTCACTTCCCGTCAATGTCCTCGCTAGACCCACTAATCTGCCAGCTCCTATTACGCCACGTGTGTTCTGCACCCTTAAAAAAAAAAAAAAACCAACTACAAAAAACTAAAATGGTTTGTCTGCGTTAAACTTCTACTTAAGTTTCCAGTCCAGACTCAAACAAACATACAAACTCAGAGTCCAGAACCTGCAGGTTATTCCCTATTTTACCTTAGGGTCCAGCACAGGCCTCGCACAGAACAAACTCAAATCAACAAATAGTCATACACCAATTACAGAACGCGCTCTGAATTCCACACCACCACTCTCAGTTAGTTGTTGCGCGTGCACTGTTAGCAGTTGCTTGACAACTCTGCAGATTCTGTCCCTCTCCTTTTAATTTCCTCCCAATTTAGTGTCCAATTCTTTTAGTCTGAAAGGTCACTTGTCTCCAGCGCTCCAGATCACGGCAAAGACAACACAGAACAACACCCCTACTTATCTACCTGAGCAAGATAATTAAATCAAATTAGCTGAACGAAATTGCTCACCTTATACTTAGTTTGCTGGCAGCTTAGGGTGTGTGTGTGTGTGTGTGCGCTCCCCGCACCATCTCCGAGCAGCGGAGGACCGCCCACCCTTCCGAGTGTGACTGACTTTTGCTGGCTCCTGGCTGGCTTGCCAACTTTGTTGTGTCTTAATTAAAAGTTTTCATATTTTCGATTGTTGCGTTATTGTCCGTAAATAATTGGAGAGAGACAAAATCTCAGAAGTTATCGAATTTTATTCCAACCTTGAATCGGACAATAATCCAAACCCGGTGAGTAGTCTTTGCGCAAGGAGTACTACCCCAGTGTTCCCAAATAGCCATATTTATGGAAAAACCCTATCAAACTTTGTTCCAATCAGAATGCATGGGATATCTCTTAAGCTAATTCTTTCCCCTATTGGTTGACAAGTGCTCTATAGGATTCTCTGGAAAATATTGGACGGCGCACAGAAGTATTGGTCTCATAAAGTAAAGAAAGAAAATGCATTAAAAAGTAGAGGAAAAATACAGTCAAAGGAATAGGATACAAATAGATACATGAATGATTGAACTGATCAAGTTTTCAGTAATGACTAATGATTTTACTGAACAAATATTGATCAAACCTACAGAAATCAACTACATTTAAATGCCTCTCCTGATTATGTTTTCAAATCAACTGAACAGAATAGATACTAATCAAAGCTACAGAAGCCCACTGCTTATGTGTGTGTGAACTGCTTGCTTGTGTGTGCCGTGTGTGTGTATTACTGCTGCTCACATAATATCAATGTTTCCCCTATGTACATTCCAGAGCAGCGCACCGCCGCTGCTGAATTCTCAGCGCCGCCGCAGAAATAGCTGTGCTTGAAGTAATGTGACGTTTACAATATTGACCATTTGCTAGATTTCATTAAAACTGCTAGCAGCTAGCTAACAGTGTCACTTGGCTTTGGTTTAAGTATAGGCTAGGCTTCATAACACAACCCCCGCCTCCCCCATCATACACCACTAAAGCAAAGAAATGTGGAATCTTTGAGGGGGAAAAAGAAACAGTACGTGTCTCTGATTGGCGCTACTGTAGCTGATTGTCATCAAAGATCATAGAATGTTACGTTGTGGCAATGTGGACTTCTTTCCAATGATTGGCTTTTTGCCACACCGTCAACTCTGAGGTAATATTTGACTCTGGCTGTCAACTTGCTTGAAGGGGATCCTCAACATTTCCACAAAGAAACCAAAGTAATTAAAAAAAAAAATAACCTAGAAAAGCACTCAGAGAGCGCAGACCTCCGCCAGGTGGCAGCAAAACCCAAAAACACGGCGATTGGAACTCCGGCCCATTGGAAAGACTTGAAATCTTCAACTTTGGCGTATATCTCAGCTGTACTTTGGCCTAGATATGCCAAAATTTAATGACCTGTTCCTTGTCCTAATACCCACCGTCTCTGGAAATTTCATCAAAATCCGTGCATTACTTTTTGAGTAATCTTGCAAACCATCAGACAAACAAACAAACAAACGCCGGCGATCACATAACCTCCTGCCAACTTCGTTTGGCGGAGGTAATAATAAATAACAACAGTAGAACTCGCCTAAACCGTACTCATATAAAACGGAAACTCACTCATACCGGACAACAGCTCAAGTTCCGATTTTTCTGTAATGTTTTCCCATTAAATAAACATCGAATATACCGGATTTTATATAACAGATTTTCGCTTACATCGGACAAAATGTCCAGTCCCTTCACCATGCACTTCCATTCAAAAGCGCTCGCGTATACCGGACAAGATGGTTTGCACCACGCACATATGCAGTTGCAACAGAGCAATGAAATGAAGTTTGGCTTTCTTACACTGTTATAAGCTGACTGAATTTAACGTGTAAATTAACTCATTGTCTACTTGTTATTTTAACTGTAAGGGGAGTCCTGCGCACAATTTACCGTGGTTTACACTAAATATGGACGGAACTCTGTTGTAAAATTATTGTAAAATTACAGTAAAAATAACTGGCAAAAAGGTGCAAGTTTATAACAGTGTATTTGCGGAAACTGAAACTGGCGCGGTTTCATTTACGTACTAGTTTTTTGTGTTCGTCATTGATCCCAGTTGGAGCAACACGCGGTATCATCCTGTTATCCATTGTGTCAGGGCAAAGACGGACTAAATGAAGACAAGTATAGGTCCGCATAGGTCGAAACATGTCGGCTTTTTTAACTGTTTAGCCATGTAATAATAAAGGCTTTTTATCCCTTTTTGGCTTCTTTTTGATCCAATTATTCTCAGAGTGCCTGGAATTCTTACATTATTGGAAAAGGTGTATTTGAATTTTCATCACCATTGGAACACATATATACAGTTTAGTATGGAGTGAGCCCCATAGCAAATTTCGCTTATAATGGACAAAGTCAGCAGGTCCAATTGAATCCGTTATATGCGAGCTTTACTGTAAGTGTATATAATTATCATTATTATTATTATTATTATTATTATTATTTTCCTTTATTACAGGGAAGTCCCACTGAGACCGAGGTCTCTTTTTCAGAGGAGCCCTGAATACAAAAAAACAATTACAAAGTGGGTTAACACACAGAGCATAGTAAAATTCACACAATTACATACAACAACTGCAAAATAAAGGAAAACAAACTTTAAAATACAGTTAAAAATAAAAAGAAAATAAAAAATAAGTAAAACATTTAATTGCAAAGGACAGAGAACAAGTCCAAAGTTAAAACTAAAGGCAAGTACATCTGGCCTCCTCAAGTAACATCTCCCACAGTCGATTCTTGAAGGATTCATATGGAATGAGACAATCAAGCTTCAGAGAGTCTTGGCATCTATTCCAGACATAAGGTGCAAATGAGCTAAAAGCAGAACAACCCAAATTTGTCCTAGTCCTGGGTGACTAACAAAATCCACCCTTGCGATCTGAAATTCTGGCTTCGGATTTTGAAGGACAAAAGCCTAGTAAGATATGAAGGAAGTTTGCCAAGCAATGCTTTATAAATAAATAAAATACAATGGAGCTTTCTTCTAAAATATAGGGAATTTACAGGATTTACAGGATTTAAATCAGATAAGGACATGGTCAATGGGAATTATTTTGAATGAAGCCGGACCGGAGGGTTCCTTCTACTGAACACATTGGTCTCTGGAGGAGGGATTCAATGAAAAAGGTTAGGCTGCTACTTTTGCATTTTGTTTTGGAATGTATACCGTATTCAACAAAGTTGAATGCCGAGGTTTTTTTCCTGTTTAAAACGTGAACTGCCCATGCATTTGGGTGGACCCCCTGGTACGTTCATTGCACCGCTCTGTTGAATCTAGGGAGGCATATATTGTTTGATCTTCCCTGAAAGAGGAATGTCTGTTCTGTTAAAATAAGGTATATTTCAGAATTCAGATATTACTGAGTTAGTGAGTTGTACTTGTTTCTTATAAGTGATGAAATGAGTTTGTGAGCTCGGACGTCAGAACTGGTAGCTTTCATTGCAGGGTGAATGTTCTGACCGTTTAATCAGCTGTTTATTTAATGATTATGTGTGCTGGCTTGGGGGACCTTGAAGAAAAATGGACAAAACTCTTAACTTTATTATAGAGAAAAGGCATATTTTGTGTTTGGAGAGGTTACTGGTGGCCACTGATGTTCAACTACACTGATATTGATAAATTCATGCTAAACTCAACCAGAAAATCATCAGTTCATATTCTATTTCATGCCTCAAAACTTAATTTGTGTTAAATACATGATTATTTTATGATTTGACAGCGCACCATTTTGAGGGATCTCAGACTTTGGGGAGCCACTTGGATAGCTGTATAATTTGGCTAATAACATGTAGGT
This sequence comes from Gymnothorax javanicus, assembly GCA_029692085.1. Lineage (NCBI taxonomy): Eukaryota > Metazoa > Chordata > Actinopteri > Anguilliformes > Muraenidae > Gymnothorax > Gymnothorax javanicus. The sequence continues at coordinate 44,433,848 of CM056203.1, forward strand.
AATCTAGAATGTAATGCTGAAGATGAATTATACTTGTGGTCAAGGAGTTCATGATCCCAGAAATGTACAGATTTAAGCCCCAGCAGTTTTTCAATTCTCAGTATTTTTTTTTTTTTTTTTTTTGCAATTTTAATGGTGAATTCTGATGAAAATTTTTTATCTTTGCAGCCCATTTTCTCTACCAAATCATGAAAATAAACTGAAATACGATGTAATTCTAAATGCTGTAAGTGTCTTTTCAGAGTTGAGCCACATTTTTCCTCTTTATGAAGCTTCAATCTTGAATTATAAAGCATTAAATTGGGTAACCCATAAATAGCCAAATTTGGCTATTTGGCTGCGCAAAGGGGTTAAATACAACCTTGGGCTTCCATTAATAACTTGGCATACGCTGTTGGCGGCCGACAGCAAGGGGTATATCCCCGAAATTCCCCAATCCTCGAAGCCCCCTTTATTGGATTCCCCTTTACTAGACCTACAATATGAGGCAAATTTGAGGTCTGTGTAAGTAATTGTTTCAGAGATATGGTCAAAAAACTGATTTTTTCAATATACAGTGCCACCTGGTGGCAAACCTAGGAGTGCATACTTGCCCAAAATCTAATCAGTTCATCCTCTCTACCATATCTACCCATATGCTAAAAATGAGAAGCCAGTGTAAAGTATTTTGTGAGTTATCGCGCTAACGGCTAAAATCTGCGGACGCGGCGGCGGCAGAGGCGGGTGGGGCGAAACCATGATATCCCCCAAACTCGTATTTTGGGGATGTAATTACTGAGTCCAAGACTGACTGGGACATACCTGCACACTGTCAAGCACCATACCCGCCATCACCATTCCCATTCCCGCCAGCAGGTAAGGGAAAAGCACTTGGAGGCATATGGCAGCAAAAGACTCCTCCTCGAGCTTGGCTTTGGCACTCTTGGCCCTCTGTGTTTTTTTAGACACAAGGACAGGAGACAGCTCAGAGCACAATGGCACCTCTTGGCCATCTGCACAGGCCCCCATTTGTTCCAGGTCGCGGCCACCCAGTTGACCTTTGCCCTTGGATTTGCCCTTCCTCTGATGCATCCCCTCTCCTGGCATGATGGCAGTTCAGTTTCTCTGCACTAGCAAAACAGCAGAGAAATGTAGGTATGCATTATCCTCTCCAAGGCAGACGTCCTTATTTTGTCGTTAAAATTTAGACGTTGAAAAAGGAAAAATTGGTTTGTCTGCTTAGCAGAATGACAACTCACAAAGGATCTAAACATGCATTTTTTTCAAATTATCTGTACAGTTTCAATTCTGTGGTGCACAGCTTTGAAGAGATACAGTACGTCAACCAATTCTATACGAGCAACCAAACTTATCAAAGAATTTTACATTTTTTATTTACTTTTTTGCTCGTGAAACATCGTAGGGTGAGTATTGTTATATTGGGAAAGCTGGCCAATTGAGACTAAAATTTTACAATGGCTGTCTATCCAAGGATTACACAAACTAACCCATAACCAATGCTTATGCTTTGCAGAAAAGGCATCAGATAAGGAATAAAGGTCACATGAATATGACTTCTTATAAGTGGGCGTGGCATTGCACCTGCAGCGCATGAATTATACCACGGCCTAGCGGCAGTTGCTGTTGCCCCCCTGTGTGGCCGTAATGCCCTACTAGTCAAACGGCCAGTTTGGCTTGCCCTTTTTTCAAGTGGCTGTGGAGGCCAAAAATTGAGACACAGCAACACAGCCACTGAGCTGTGCGGCTCCCATTATGACACTGTGCTGCACCTCTGAGCACTTTGTGCGATCAACGACACATCCACTCACTCAAGAATACGATAATGTTGTGTGAGGTTGGTATCCTTCAAACATACATCCTTCCAGCTTGAGAAAAATCAGCTCACATTATGTTGTAAGTACAAGTAATTAAATACAGTTGGTGTAAGTATAGATGTGTTTTTGGGCAGGGCGAAACGATGGTCGTATAACTTTCCTCGACAGAAACTTAACTTTAACAGCGACCTGGAGAGAGCATTTGCTAACAACATTTGCCTGTGCAGCGTGTGCAGTGCTGTACCAGTCCATCGGCGGTAGGGGTGGAAGGCGTTAGGTGGTTTGGTTTGTATCACCGTTTTGGTGTCACGGTTTTCGGTTCAGCTTGGTATGTTTTTTCTACAGCAGGTGGGGGAGGCATTGTCAATTTCAACATGCTTTTCATTTATTTGGCAAATAAAGTTCACATCAAACAAAATTCTAGCTGAGAACATATACGAGTAGTAGAGAGACAGAAATAGAAAAGTGGCCTCTATAACAATTTAAAAAACATTTTGAGGTAAAAGCAGGCATCGACCCCAGATAGTTTGGTTACCAAGTGGGGCACGTGATTAGGGTGGACGCCACAAAATTTTTCCATTTTACCCTATTTTTAACCCTTTTCTTCCGAAATCTCAAATTTGTGAAAGGAGTTTTTTGCAGGGTATAGGCAAATTTGCCCACAGCCCAATTTGAACCATCTTCTGGTTATACGTACCTACTTGTGGGACTGTCCAGAAAATAGATTTGAACTGTGAAATTTGCATACAGGAAGTGAACTGTGACCTATTTAGTGATTTCAAGATTTTTGTGGGAAAAGGCCTCGAAAAGTCCATATTTAAACCTATAAATGATTGTTCTGAAAAACCAAATGATTTTTAATGGCTGCACAACAACATGACATTTTGATACCAAACATAAGTATATGTGTGAAAAACTGAAGAAGTTTCAGACAATTTTCCATTGAAAAATGCATCTGTCTTGACCAAAATTGACGCAAAATGTAAAGTTCATCTTGAAAAACAACCAGGTTCCTATGAAAACACACCTAAGATATTTTCACAAAAGTTGCCTCATATAGTTGGCTAAATAATGTGCGAGTGTCGTCAAATTGCGAGACCGGTAACATGGCTCAGGATTGCGAAAATTGGAACCATCCCTGTATTTAGAAATTATTACTACCTCCTTTGGGTGTCAAAATAGGTCACCAAATAATAAACATGGAATGCTTGTTCAGGGCTTTCAAAAGTTTTTGGAGTAGGCGGCTGGCAGAGTAGAGTAGGCGGCTATGGCTGGTGGTGGAGGTGCTGAGAATCCAAGCATATAGGGTGCAAAGCCCTCCAGAGGGCATTCTACCAGGAGAAATTTAAAAATTTGAAGCTCTATGATGCATTCTGGTGCCTTCTAGCATCTGATTTCCTTGTCATTTGGTTATGTAAATTCAAAATTTTTTTAGTTTTAACATATGTGACAGTCCACAGGAAAAGGGTGTATAAGGGATTTTTTGACGTTTTAGTGAAAAACTGTTTTTCTATGTTGAGTACATGGTAAGGGATCATCAGATGCACTGAACTCAATTTGACCAAAATATCCCTTATACACCCTTTTCCTGTGGACTGACACATATATATTTTTGAGGATGCTTGTCATTATTTGCTCATGATGCATTACTGTATACATGTATTGTCACTTCCGATTATCAGTTATTAGAATTGGATACATGCAACAAACCCCTTTGTGCAGAGGCCAAATCAGAAAATGTATGCATTCCGCTGTTTAAGGCTTTATAATTCAAGATTTGAGCTTCACAGCGAAGGGGAAAATGGCTTCAGTGAAATCAGAAACTTGAAGCATTTAGAATACCATCGTATTTCAGTTTATTTTCAAAATAAAATTTTTGGACATTTCATGAAATGCCTGGTGTCAAACATAAGTCATTTCATGAAATGACTAAAAAAATTTTATAATTTCAAGAAATGACTGGTTTCATGATCTGACTGAAACATATTGCCCATTACACAATGTAACAAATTTTTAGCTTTTTCCTGTTCCTGGGCAGAAAGTGTTATTTCCCAATTGCTTATACCTGAAGTAAAAGGAGAAGACCTATCAGACTTTGCTTTTGTGACTTGGGTAATGATTTTTTCAAATGGTATCCATTTTCCAGGACATTAAAGGTAGATATAGAGCTGGTTTGCTAACAGAGAATTTTCTTGAGCTTAAATGCATTTAAGAACTTTCTAGAATGTTGTGCAACTTCCAAGAAGTTTCAAGAATTTTTCTAGGATGTTGTAGAACTTACAAGTATTTCAAGCACCTTTTAAACTTTTCTGGATCTTTCCATTGTAATATCTATACAGCAGCTCACCACTCACCATTTGCCACCTCAGTGTAGTGCCAGCTGCCCAAGTAAGCATGTAGATATATCAGAATTTTTCAGAGCTGGCATGAAGAAGCTGCAAAGCATTCTCTAGATGCATTCTGCAATCTATGTGACCAATTTATCAAAATAAGGGCAAAAAAGTACTCTGTGATAGCAACTGTTGAAATGTATGAAGCCAACAAGGTATATTTTGGCATGCCTGTCGAGGATCAACACAAACTCTGGGCACCTCATTTTACCTAAGACCACTACAAAAAAACTCAAGAAGGTAAGACGGACAATTTTTGCTTGTTTAAATAGAAAGATTTGAAATTATACAAATTAAATAAAATTTGATTTATGGTTTGTTTTATTCATACCTTATGTAAATGAAAATGCGCAAATTTCCCATTTTTACACAGAAAATAGGTGAATTCCTAAATTTCATTCTCTTGGTCAGAAAAGCAAAGTTTGAAGGAAATAATGGGCATTTTCTATTCTTTTTACAACATGAGCAATAAAGAAATAACACACACAAACCAGCAAAAAATTTGCGTCAAAGTGTTATAGAATTAACTTGTATTAACATGTTCACGTAGGTGTTCTGAGTGGGACGCCGTTTGATAACTATTCCCTGAGTGAAACACTTTCGGCCTGACCCACTTCCCAGCCTTTTTACGGGCATAGAAATGCATGATCAGGGGTACGTTTCCCTAAAGCGTAGGTAAGCAATTTACACAGTTAGTTCATTGACAGTCAATGATTCCAACCATCTAAGTTAGCATCTGTGATTTCGGGAAAAGCACCCCTGAACGAAGCGCGAGTTTGAGTAATTTAAACAGGCTTAAGAGTCTATTTGTCAAATTTCAGATGTATGTATACGAAAGTGACTTGGACCAGACAGCAGCGTGAACGATTAAATCACAGTTTGGCGACGCTCTTTCACACTTAAAGTGTGTGTATTTTCACTGACTGTACTGCTGTATAGCTAGTTTTACACTGTTTTTATACTCCTTGTACAGCAACCGAAAATATTGACTATTGTGTGACATAATCTGTGGTTAAGGGATGAGAGAAGCAGAAATGTCGGATGTCTGGGTGGGTTACATCCAAAATCTATCGTTAAATCTTACCTGCGAAAGGTAATTCCACTGGATGGTATTGATATCTCGTCCAGCATCCATATGCAGCGCAAAAAATCCAGCATCTTTGGAGTAGATTTAAGTTTAAGCGCTCGACTGTTGTGAATATGAAGTCGTATTTTGGTAGTAAACCCGGCATTTTAGAGTATCAGGGCATCCTGGATCATAGCTAAATGTGTTACGTTTATAACAAATCAAACCGCTTGGAAATCAGTCGAAAATTCAGCGAGTAATGATATGCATATGGATGCTGGACGAGATATCAATACCAGATCCAGTGGAATTACCTTTCGCAGGTAAGATTTAACGATAGATTTTGGATGTATTTGTGCATTATAACATTATGTTGAGAGCTACTGTAACTATTTGTCCACCAGCGAAATGCTAACGTAGCTAGGCTAGACTAGCCCTAGTCATGGAAGCTGAGGCTTTATAACAAATAAATCATAATTACAATGTATAGTTATTCGGGTATTTCTCCACACCGCCCAATTTTATTACAATCCTATCTTTTCTTATGAACGACTAACAAAGAGGATGTGATTGCATTTCAAAGCTGGTTACTAAGGCTGCCAGGTCAGATCCTAACGTTAGTAGCCTATTAAGTTCACAAGATTGTTGTTGGCCCAGGTATTTTATACCGGCTGGATACAAAGACATGCTCTTTCTTTTCACAATTTCTCTATCATTTTTGTAATATTAAAAAGGCCTTAATCTACTATCATTTTTAAATGATATTAAAAAGACTTGAAAAAATATGTTGCAGTTCATAAATATTTCTCATATCTATTTCAATATGTTGCAACATTATGACAGTAAGACAACGGTATACTAATGTATAATATCTTATGCTGGATCGAGGCTAGATGGTGATGACAGTGTGTCACACAAATGCTTAAGGATAAGGTTGTTGTCATAATGCTGTCATAGAGTGGATCGATCCTAATAAGTTGTCTGTGCGTGCGGTTTGCTGTGGCACTTAGTGGTGTTGAGCGCTCTACTTTGTTTATGGCCCTGTAGGCTCTGAGCGTTGTGGAGCAACGGTGGCAGATGGCTTTTAAACAAACGTCGATCTCCGTGTTGGCGAACTCTCACTCGCATGCGCTCTCTCTCCCTCGTCTCCTCCGTGTGTGTGTGTGTGTGCGATAATGTTGACTTTTAACTAAAAGCTGGTAAGGTAAAACGGCAGCAGACAAACTAATTTATCACAAATCGTTGTAAAGAAATCACCCCATACCCCTCGTTTACTGTGCCACCCCCGCCGCCCCCCCCAGACCTGAAATATATTCTTTCCCCACCAAGTTTTTACACTTAAAAAGGCCACTGCCCTGTACTGACATGGTCGCCCGGTAGGCACGCCTCTCCACCACTCATGCGACGTCTACGTATATGTCTATGATGCCTGATGAAATGACGCAGTAGTGGGGCTTGGGGCTGTCAGCCCCACATGCCAACAAATTCTTGCTACCTCCACTAATAAAGCCAACACTCTGAGCATGCGTACTTATATTTTCACACGTATCGTTAACATTGCATTGCGTAAGGGGGGCTAGCCCCATTCATGCGGACATGGATCAGGAGATCGGTCTGAAGCAGCAAAACAGAGACCAATAAACATGAACTTAAATTCAAAAACAAATTCCATGCAATTTAGGAAAATGCTAAATTTATAGATAATACATTTAATCTGATAATACGATCATGTTTGAGAATTAATAATGTAATTTGCCTACGGTCCTTTCTGGTGACACCAGGTGGGGCTGTGCCCCACCTGCCCCTAATGACCAGTCGCCACTGCCTCAAACAATATTAAAATGGGATCAATGAAAGATTTCGCTTTATGAAAAACTTTCTTGTTCCGACATGACAGTTGTCCTCTTTAGGCCTTTTCTCACTGGCAAAAAATTGCTTAGCCCCGGCAATTGGTGGGGCTAAGGCCCCCCTTTAGCCCCACCAATTTCCCGAGGTTAAGCTTAGCATCGCTTCTGTTCTCACTGGGTTTTTGGAAAGTGGGCTAGCCCCACCGATAGTACAGGACTATCTAGCACCGCAAATTGGTACCAAATTGCGGTGCTAAGAAGGCCAGTGAGAACAGAAACAGAAATAGTCCGGGGTTAAGGAAGCCGACGAAAACAGGTTGCGCCGCAACCAATCCGAGGCAAGACGGTCATGAATATTCAATTCAACAACGTGAGCGCGATGATGTCAAGCAGTATCTTAAACAAACTCGCTCTGGTGTGTGGTCGTTGCGAGCCGAAGTAGCAGACTTCTTCGATGGAAATAAATATTTATTGAATTGATATCAGAGATGCCAAGTCTCACGCATTAGGCTCGAGTCTCTCCTCTTAGTGGCATTCACGTTTCCGTGCCGTAGTCAGCAATTGTTCAATCAACGCGCACTGAAGAAATCCACTCGCGGAATTTAAGTCATTGTGCATCAAGTTAATCAGTTTCAAATGCATTACGGTGGATTTCCCCACTAGTGACACGGAAATCGATTATGACTCGGGAATTCTGAGGCTTGTCTTTACTGAGGGATTGAAAGCAATGGAATTGCATATAGATGTTTCAAATGTTCAAATGGTCTTATTTCATTAAAACAATTTAAACGATCATGAAACACATGCATTGTTTCCAATCCCTGAGTAAAGAGAAGCACAGGAAGTCCGGAGTTATAATCGCTTTCCATGTTACTTGTGGTGAGGTCCACCTTTACTCAAGTGAAACTGAAACTTCAATGCACAAGGATTTTAATACCGAGTGAGAATCTCATTAAGTGTTCAATGAATAATTGTGGACTACGGTGAATAAGCCCAAAAAATGCGTGAGACCTACGCCGAATGCGTGAGACTTAGCATCTCTGTGATATTACGCCTTAAATTATTGGTAGATGGCTGAAAAGACCTTTGTAATATTTGTTTTTATTCTGTGATTGAGTTTGAAAGAGTGATACAATGGATACGCAATGAAATAAAATCAGAATGCATGACGTTATGTGTCGATGTTGAGACGGTGCTGTGATTGAGGGCTTGCTTGGACACGTGTTTTGTATGCCTGACAAAAAGACATGTTGTTACATTGACCGTACGTGTGCACCTACCCACATGTACAGCGGGTTATTTGTATCCAACACACCACACAGAACACGCAATACGTAGCTAGCTACCTGTACTTTGTTTGGACTGTCATCAACTCATTTGTATAAAATTTGACAGCGGCCGGCAAAAGGAGCAATTGGGAAGACTGTGAAATTAGATTCACGAAGTCTCGATAGTCCGGGGTTAATGATAGCAAGTGAGAACAGTCCTGTTCCTCCTGAGCAATTTTTCTTAGCCCTCGTTTCGTTGATAGTACGGTACTAAAAATGCAAGTGAGAAAAGGGGCTAAGGATAGTCCAGGGTTAAGGATAGTATGGGGCTAAGGATAATACGGGGCTAAAGAAAACCAAGTGAGAAAAGGCCTTTTGATTTCGTATTCTGTAGCCTAGTTTATGGCAGTTGAAAACCAGTTATAAAATCAAATAGCCAATCAAACCTCATGGTCAGCATTGAAAATCCCGCCTCCAAAGTCTCAAAAGTCAAATCGGCAAGCGAGCGCATACTGATATTAGCCTTATTCGACTGGGCTGTATGGCGCAGCACTGTGCCTTCAGTGCCGCACTTTTTGCAACTTTTTCTGCTTGACTAGTACTGCACCGTTTTCGGTGCTGCACTCGGTGT